>CANNZV010000002.1:0-707500 GCA_947561585.1 Caprella mutica | reverse complement strand
ACGGCGGCCGTAACTATAACGGTCCTAAGGTAGCGAAATTCCTTGTCGGGTAAGTTCCGACCTGCACGAATGGCGTAACGACGGCCACACTGTCTCCATCCGAGACTCAGTGAAATTGAAATCGCGGTGAAGATGCCGTGTACCCGCACCTAGACGGAAAGACCCCGTGCACCTTTACTACAGCTTTACACTGAACTTTGAACCTGCTTGTGTAGGATAGGTGGGAGGCTTTGAAGCCGTGACGCTAGTCATGGTGGAGCCAACCTTGAAATACCACCCTGGTATGTTTGGAGTTCTAACTTTGGTACTACAGTATCGAGGACAGTGTATGGTGGGTAGTTTGACTGGGGCGGTCTCCTCCCAAAGAGTAACGGAGGAGCGCGAAGGTTCGCTAATCACGGTCGGAAATCGTGAGGTTTGTGCAAAGGCATAAGCGAGCTTGACTGCGAGACAGACACGTCGAGCAGGTACGAAAGTAGGTCTTAGTGATCCGGTGGCTCTGAATGGAAGGGCCATCGCTCAACGGATAAAAGGTACGCCGGGGATAACAGGCTGATACTGCCCAAGAGTCCATATCGACGGCAGTGTTTGGCACCTCGATGTCGGCTCATCACATCCTGGGGCTGAAGCAGGTCCCAAGGGTATGGCTGTTCGCCATTTAAAGTGGTACGCGAGCTGGGTTCAGAACGTCGTGAGACAGTTCGGTCCCTATCTGGTGTGGGCGTTAGAATATTGAGGGAAGCTGCTCCTAGTACGAGAGGACCGGAGTGGACGAACCTCTGGTGGACCGGTTGTCACGCCAGTGGCATAGCCGGGTAGCTAAGTTCGGACAGGATAACCGCTGAAAGCATCTAAGCGGGAAGCCCCTCCCAAGATGAGTATTCTCTGAGAGCTAGACTCTCCTAAAGGGCCGTTGAAGACGACGACGTTGATAGGCTCCATGTGAAAGTGCAGTAATGTATGAAGCTAAGGAGTACTAATTGCCCGTGAGGCTTGATTCTATAACCCTTAATGGTTTGGTTTGTTCCTGACATTAAGCGGTGACGATTCGAGAGAATGACTGTTTAATTGATTTGATGATCTAACCTTGTTTTACATTCCGAATTAGGTCGGCAGTGCATTGAAGACTCAATGCACTGCTTATACCTTAACAAATTGTCTGGCATCCATAGAGTCATGGAACCACCTGATCCCATCCCGAACTCAGTCGTGAAACGTGTCATCGCCGATGGTAGTGTGGGGTTTCCCCATGTGAGAGTAGGTCAATGCCAGGCTTATACACTAAAGCCCTGTTAATCATAGAATTGACAGGGCTTTTTTTATGCCTGAATGCTTTGTTTTTGTCTATTCCAATGTGTCTATATTGAATAGGGTGCGCTTAGATACCCTGAGCTATTCCCAGAAAGTAATCGATCATGAATACCCCATAGCCTGGAACGCACTCTGAGTGTCCGGAGTCTTCTGCCTGGCATTCCACGACCTGTACGTTTGTAGAGTTTTTTGTTTGCATTGCTGTTTGTGCCAGTGTTGCATTAATAAATGGAACTGTTGCGTCATCTCGTCCATGGAATAACCGAACAGGTGCTATTGCTTTCCAGTTATGTGCATTTTCTGCTGCTACTCCGCTAGCACCTTCGGCGATGTAATAACTGAAAATACGGTTATCATACTTAATATCAGTATCATCAGGCGTAACTTGCCCGCCAATTAAATCGGCCAATGTATCGGCAATACTTCGTTCTGTATTTGAGCTGCGAAAACCCAAGCTATCAACCAGAATATCCATCGTTTCTTCAAGATGATAAGGGCCTGCTGCCGGAACTGCTGCGGTTACTTTCATGCTTAGATCATTAAGCGCTTCCAAAGCTTTATGCATGGCCATAGTGACATAGCCACCCTGTGAATAACCCGTCAGAAATATCTGTGAATTCAACGGAATGCTTTGCTGCACCAGCCATTTTTTTGAAGCTATTAATAAATCAATGCCGACTGCCGCTGATGGTTTTTGCAGTAAATAAGGGTGTGGGTGGCGATGAGACTCACCATAGCCCACGTAATCTGCAGCAATGGTAACGAATCCCAGTGACCCCAATAAAACTGGTGGGGCGGTTGCTACTAAGTCATTGCTGGGTGCTTCAGCGTTATAAAAAATAGTGCCGTGTTGATAACTGAGTAACGGGCTGCCTACCTGTGAATCTTTTTGAGGAATAACTACGAGGCCGGACGCATTGACAATTTCTTCATCAGCATCCAGTGTGGTATAGACTAATTTATACAGATCAACATCATATTGGGCATAATCCTGTTGATTAGTATCATTCAGATCACTGTCTGCAAATGATAGTTCAGTGCTTTTAAATGACTTGAGTTTTGTAGCGGAAACCAGTGTAGCCCGTTCTCCTGCAGGATCATTAGAATTATCGACGTTATTATCTTCGCCACCGCCGCAACCTGTGACGAAGAATGCAGTGAACAAGATTAGGATTATAAATAACTGCTGTATTGGCTCTTTAAAGGTAAGATGGATCATGGCTAATTTCTCATTATTACTTGAAAAGGTGCGAGCATGTCGTTTGTGTGAACCCCATTTGCCATTGGGAGCCAATCCTGTTTTCGTGGCAAAACCTCACGCCCGCATTTTAATTGTAGGCCAGGCACCAGGTATTCGTGTGCATAAAACCGGTATACCATTTAATGATCCAAGTGGGGAACGCCTCCGGCAATGGCTGGGAATTGACAGTGATACTTTCTATAACTCACCCCATTTAGGTGTTTTACCAATGGGTTTCTGTTACCCGGGAACCGGGAAGAATGGCGACTTGCCGCCACGCAAAGAATGTGCACCAGCATGGCGTGAAATATTGCTGGCTGAGATGCCGGAAGTTGAACTAACCGTGTTATTGGGGCAGTACGCACAAAACTATCATTTGGGTAAGTTGCGCAAGAAGAACCTGACTGAGACAGCGCGTTCATGGCAGGAATACTGGCCGGAAATTCTACCCCTGCCTCATCCCAGTCCAAGAAATATTGCTTGGTTAAAGCGAAACCCGTGGCTTGAGCAGGAGTTGATTCCCGTTTTGCAGCAAAGAGTTAGGGAGCTACTGTGATGAACTGTAGTGCAGTTTAGTTTCTGAATTTTTTAGCATAAAAACTGGTTAACTGAACTTCATGGATGACTAATGTTCTATGATTCAGTGAGGGTGCAAATTAAAAGGAGGTCATTACAAATGTCAGGTAAATATAGGTTCCGTGTTTTCGGTGATGCGTGCTGGAAACTACTTCTGTTGGTTTGTCTGAGCTACATGCCGTTGTCAGTACAGGCGGATTTACCGTTGATTGCGATGGATGGTAAAAAAATCGTCACTGCTTCTACGGTCAGAGTACGAGAGCAGCCTTTATTAGCATCCAATGTTATTGGGTATGTGGGGCTGGGAGCTGTTTTTTCAGCAACCAAGCGCACCAAGAATAAATTACAGCACGGAGCCATTGGCCATTACTGGTATTTTATTACCGCACCTCAGTTGTCTGGCTGGGTGTCTGGTCGCTTTCTGAATGATTTTACGGCGGATAAAAAAGAAAAAATTTGGTTTGATCTGATTAAAGCCCGCTTAGATAATCCTGAGTTGTCATTTCGTGACCGTGTGGCGCTGTATAAGTTTACAGATTTAGTGGTTGCTAATGCTCAGGATGAAAAGCTTAAAGGGGCATTTGAGTTAGGGCGGTTGCTGGCTTTACAAAAATCCTTTGACCTGGTGAATGGTAGTAATGAAGAAAAGAAGCCTTATGCAGCTTGGGTAGCAGAGCATCAATCTGCAAAACGTATTTTTCATGATGAAATCAGCGGCCAATGGTTGGTGCCTTCGCTGGATTATTGGACCTTGGCGGATAAGTACAAGGGACAGTCTAGTGGTGATGAGATTGCTTGGTATGCGGCTAATGCTCAGTTAGGAGGTGAATGCGAAGGGGATATTGCCTGCAATCTGGAGCGGGAGAAAATGACCCAAGGCGAATATTTACTGCGTTATCCTTTGGGGCGTTACGTTAATGTTTCTTTGCAGCGCATGAGTGAGGTTTTGGGTTATATCCGCAAAGCGTTAGAAGAGGAGCCTGGTTATTTTCGCCAGGCACCAGATTCTGGCGTAGTCATTGATTCATTAGTAAATATTGTTAAAGACACTAACCCCAAATTACGTGAGCGCGCCAAAGCAGTGGAGCAGGTGAAGGCAATACAAATAAAATTCAATGACTCCATGCGCTAAAGTTCTGCTGAGTGCTTAGAATCGTAGGTGTTTGACTGATAAGCCATTGTTTTGCAGTTCTTTCAACGAATCGATGCCAATGCGTAAGTGCTGGTGGGCAAATTGTTCAGTGATAATCCGGTCGCCTTTTTCGGTTTTCACGCCATCAGGAACCATGGGTTGGTCGGAGACCAATAACAATGCTCCGCTGGGAATTTCATTGTAAAAGCCGCCTACAAATATTGTAGCGGTTTCCATATCGATGGCCATGCAACGCAGTCGTTTCAGGTATTTCTTGAATTTGGAATCATGCTCCCACACCCGACGGTTAGTGGTGTAGACGGTGCCTGTCCAGTACTCGCGTTGATGTTGACGGGAAATGGTTGTTGAGACTGCTTTCTGTAAACTAAATGAGGGCAGAGCGGGCACTTCTGCTGGCATGTAATCCGTGGACGTTCCTTCGCCTCGTATCGCTGCTATGGGGAGGATCAGGTCGCCTAAGGCATTTTTTTTCTTCAGGCCCCCGCATTTGCCCAGAAATAGGCAAGCCTTTGGGTGTGCAGCCGTGAGCAAATCCATAATAGTGGCTGCATTCGCGCTGCCCATGCCAAAATTGATGATGGTAATGCCGTCCGCAGTTGCATTTGGCATAGAGCGGTCTTTGCCGACAACAGGGACACCGTACCATTCAGCAAATAAGTCAACGTAGTGATTAAAGTTGACCAGTAAGATGTGCTCTCCAATATCTTCCAGCGCCATACCTGTATAACGGGGAAGCCAGTTTTCCACAATGGCTGATTTTGTTTTCATCGCATAACTCCTTTTTTTAGTATGTAGGTAGCTTATCAGAAATTGTTGTTATTTATTCCGGAGGTGCTTCCGGCTAGATGAGATGGTGGCGCTATTTGATTTTAGTGACCTTTAGGCTCATACCGCCCCGGTTATCCGTTGTGCGGCTATTGTCCAGCAGGGCAAACTTAACGCGCCCATTCTGTTTCATAACAAAGGTTGAGCGTTGTGCACCCGCCAGCGCACTAGCTTCATTCGCGTAGACGGTCGGTTGCGCCACTTCATAGGCGCGTGTTGTGCCATCCACCAGGTAATAACTGTTCATGCGGTATTTCGGCGTTTCCGCAACTTCTGTCAGTGGCTGATTATTGATGCTGACAGCGCCAAGCTGATCGGAAATAACATAGTAGTTGTTATGCAAGCCAGTGAATTTTGTGGGAACAGTACGGGTGCATCCGCGAGGTTGTTTGCAAGTGGTATGGCCCCAGACGCTCCAAGCGCCTTGGTTGCCACCGTGATGTCGTCCGATAGGTATGACCTGATAAGTACCGGCGCGCAGGTATAACATGCCCGGATTTTTCTGGGTGTTTATTTTGGCGTCTAGTTTGACGATTTGATCCTGAGCTGCTGCCAAGGTTGGTTGCAGCAGGGCTAAGCCTAGCAGGCTGGATAACAGTGTTTTTGATAAATGAGAGCTTGTCATTTTCACAGTCCTTTTGTTCTTTATTTGAGGGTCTTTGTAAGAGTCTGTGTGTTTGGGTTTGGTTCAGTTTGGGGTTTCAGATAATGGCTGCTATTACTAATAGCAGCCAAAAGCTTTAAGGTGGTACGTATGAAAAGATTTCCCCCCCCCCCCCCTTAAACATAGGGGTTTTCGACTTCTACAGTAAAAGAGGATGATATTGCTTCCCTATTTACTCCGGGCCATTTAATCCGGACATACCCAAAGTATTCCAGCCGCAATCCACATAAGTGATTTCACCGGTAATACCGGAAGCCAGATCAGAGCACATGAATGCCGCGACATTACCCACTTCATCCGTAGTGACATTGCGGCGTAAGGGTGCATTTTCTTCAAAGTGATCCAGCATCTTACGGAATCCGGTGATGCCTGCCGCCGCCAGCGTGCGGACAGGGCCAGCAGAAATCGCGTTAACTCGTGTACCTTCCGGGCCAAGATCAGAGGCCATGAAGCGTACCGCTGCTTCCAGACTGGCTTTCGCCATGCCCATAACGTTGTAGTTTGGAATAGCAGACACCGCACCTAAGTAGCTCAGCGCGATCAAAGAGCCATTACGGCCCTGCATCAGTGGACGAGAATAACGTGCCATCGCCAGAAAGCTGTAAGCACTGATCTCGTGAGCGATTTGTGAGCCATCCCGTGTTGTATTGTCGACGATGCTGCCTTCCAGTTGCTCTTTAGGGGCAAAGGCGATTGCATGCACCACGCCATCTAAGCCGTCCCACTGCTCACCCAATTGCTTGAAGGTATCAGCAATCTGTTCATCCGAACTTACATCACAAGGCAGAACAATCGTGCTACCAAACTCAGCCGCGAATTTTTCCACACGTGGTTTTAATTTTTCATTCTGATAAGTGAATGCTAATTCAGCGCCTTCACGGTGCATAGCTTTAGCGATGCCATAGGCGATAGAACGATTGCTGGCTATGCCAGTGACCAGAATGCGTTTGCCCGCAAGAAAACCCATTGATAACTCCTTTTATGAAATAGAAACCACCGGACAGATAACTTGTCTTGTGCATTGATACTGCAACCATTATCGGCTTGGTGGTATGCTTTAGGAACTAAACTAGTTCCTCTTATTAACTTAATCGCGCAAGTATACACGAAGAACATGCAAAAACGACTCAACGCCCGTGACTGGATTCTCTATTCCCTGATCATTTTTTTGATTTTATTATTGCTATTAGTGATGTATCAGGTTGATCGACAATGGACAAAGCTGGATCAGATGCAAATGGCACTATCTGAACAGGCTAAGGATATGCGTGCTTTACGAACTGGCTTAGGTTCGGGGGCATTCGCTGCAAAGTCTGTGTCGCAAAGCGATGAACGGGTTGCTGCCTCGGAATCAGGTGTGGCTCCTGCATTTAAGCGGGCTTATGACGCTACGCAACAGGAAGGTTATGCGCAGGGGGATTGGAGGGTCAACTCGTTTAAAAATAATCTGAAAACACTGACTCCATTGGTATCAAGTGATGTTTACTCCTCGCAGGTTCAGGTTAATGTGTTGGAAACACTAATGACACGGGACCCTGAAACACTGGAGTGGGCAGGTTTGATAGCGAAAAGCTGGCAGGTCAGCGATGATGGCTTGGTGATTACTTTTCAATTAAGAGACGATGTTACTTTTTCTGATGGTGTTCCGTTAACCGCAGCAGATGTTGAATTTAGCTTTGATTTTATTATGACTGAAGCTATTGAAGCGCCTGGTTTGCGGGCGGTGATGGATAAAATTGGTAGCGTTAAGGCCACTGGAAAACATGAAGTGGTTTTCACCTACACAGAGCCTTATTTCCGGGCTATGGAGTTGGCGGGATCAATTGATATTTTGGCTAAGCACTTTTATGAGCCTTATTTGGAGAAAACACAGGAATTTAATGAATCCAAAGCGATTTTGTTCGGTTCCGGGCCCTATCGTTTGAAAGACTCTAAAAGTTGGACACCTGATCAGGGATCTTTGGAGTTAGTGCGTAATGAGCGTTATTGGGGGGATGTGCAGCCTTCATATAGCCGACTGTTATGGAAAATTATTCAGAATGAAAGTGCCAATCTGACCACATACCGTAATGGTGGCCTTGATGCTTATGGTGTATTTCCTAATTCTGCTAAACCCGCTGAATATGTGAAATTAAAAGAAGATCCTCAGATAAAAGCTAAGAGTCAGATTTTTAATTATATGCCTTCTGTAGCCGGCTATTCTTATCTGGCCTGGAATCAAAAACTTGATGATAAAGCGACTTTTTTTGCTGACCCCAAAGTGCGCTTAGCTATGACTTATCTGACTGACCGGCAGCGTATTATTGATGATATTTATCTGGGTTATGCGGAGCCGGCGATAAGCCCGTTCAGCCCGCGCAGTAAACAACATAATCCAACTTTAACACCCCGTAAGTATGATCTGGAGAAAGCGCAGGCATTATTGAAAGAAGCGGGTTTTATTGACCGCGATGGTGATGGAGTGATTGAAAATGAAGAAGGCCAGGCGTTTGAATTCAAATTAACGTATTTCCATGCTAAGGAAGTCACGCAACGGATGGTTTTATTGCTAAAAGACATTTACGCACTGGCGGGCATTAAACTGATTCCATCGCCACAGGAGTGGCCTGTGATGCTGGATCAATTGAATAATAAAACCTTTGAAGCGATTACTATAGGCTGGAGCAGCGGTCTTGAAACGGATATCTACCAAATGCTTCATAGTTCACAAACTAAGGTAAATGGCGACAATTTTATTAATTACCACAGCCCGGAACTGGATAAGTTAATAGATGAAGCACGTTCTACGGTAGATGAGGAAAAACGCATGCTGCTTTGGCAGCAGGCTGAGCAGGTCATTTATGATGAGCAGCCTTATACCTTCTTATTCCGTAAGCAAATCTTGTCTTTCTACGATAAACGCATTCATAATTTGCAGCAGACCGACATTGGTTTGAATAATGGTTTTCTGCCTATGGAGGTGTATGTGCCTACTGAATTGCAGCGTTATACGGATTAGTTGTTAAGACTATGCTGACTTACCTGTTTCGCCGCTTGTTGTTCATGATCCCTACTTTGCTGGGGATTACCATTGTGGTATTTTCCGTAATGGCGTTGGCTCCAGGAGGTATCAGCGCACAAAGCCTTGTGGGTGGCAGTGATATGAATGCTCAGGAAAAACAAGCACTGACTGAGTATTACAATAAACGTTACGGTCTTGATCAGCCCGCACCTATCCAATACCTCCGCTGGCTCAATAACGTTTCCCCCATTGGTTTTACCTTCAATAGTGAGGGTGAAATTGATGAGTTTTCTTTTACTAAAGGCATGGATCTGGGGGATAGTTTTACTTATGGACGGCCTGTCGGTGAAATCCTATCCGAACGCATACCCATAACCCTCTTGCTCAATGTTGTCACCATTCCCCTCATTTACCTACTCGCCATCGCTATCGGCGTGAAAGCTGCCACCGATAGAGGCGGTAGTTTCGATGTTAGTTCCAGTGTCATTATGCTGGGCCTCTGGTCGATTCCCACCATGCTGGCGGGGGTCTTATTACTCGGTTTCTTCGCCAATGTACAACACTGGCAATGGTTTCCCACCGCAGGCATCAGCAGTCGTGCCGCACAGGATATGACCTTTATGCCACATTGGGGGTCACTATGGGATGTGGGTAAGTTATTTCTGGGATTGATTATCGGTACAGGGCTGTCGGTTTGGATGAGTCGCTGGGATGAACGAAAACTTCGCGTTATCGTTGGTGCTTTGTTTGGCCTGGTGGCTGGAATCTGGATGGTATTGGCACATGCTGAGAGTCTGTGGCTGAATTGGATATTGTTACCATTATCTGGTGCCGTGGTTGTTGGTGGTTTGTCATGGATGTTATACGCACCGTTCCGAGTTATCGGTCTGGGGTTATTTGGTGCACTGTTGGGGGCCTTGGTTGCCGTGGAGCTGATGGGTGATGGCTACGTCCGGGGCTTTTTGGTGGATCGTATCTGGCATTTGGTGCTGCCGGTTCTATGTTTGTCCTATGGTGGTTTTGCCGCGCTGTCTAAATTGACGCGGACATCGGTGTTAGAAAATCTTAATTCTGATTACGCACGAACCGCAAGGGCCAAAGGACTGAGTGAACAGGAAGTGCTATGGAAGCATGTGTTCCGTAATAGCCTGTTGCCTTTGATTACTGTGGCTGCTGGTTTGTTGCCGAGTCTGTTGGGTGGCTCACTGATTGTAGAGAATATCTTCAGTATCAATGGCATGGGGCAGCTGGCGGTTGAGGCAGTAAAAAGCCGGGATCGTGAGATGGTGTTGTCGATTACCTGGATCAGTGGTTTTCTGACGTTGATTGGTTATCTGGTCGCTGATTTTCTGTATACATTGGTTGATCCCAGGGTGAGTTATGATTGATAAATCAATTAAATTTCATGCCCGTCAGCAATCTTTTGGCCGCAGAGTGCTCCGCAGCACACTAAAAGGCTGGGGCGTGAAAATCGGACTGTTCTGGATTGGTTTGTTGGTCATTGCGGCAGTCTTTGCGCCATTTCTGGCGAATAGTATGCCAATACTAATGAGCAAAGGCGGCGAACTCTCAATGCCAGTGCTGACTTATCTGACGGCTGAAGATGTCGGTGTGTTGGTCGCTTTTTTTATCACTATTTTGTTGTGGTTGTTACCTCTGCATATTGATTTCCGCTTGGGCTTAATTGTCGTCGTGATTGCGGCTGTATCAGCCGGTGTAGTGGGTCATTCATTCCTGAAAACACCCGAACTGGTGAATTATGCCCAGTTCCGCTCCGCAGACTTCAACGAAAATGTTAACTGGAAAGTCATGCCTCCGATTCCCTATGCGGCGGAGGATTACCTGCGTGATTACGGTTATCGGGGGCTGGAAGAGCCATTAGCTGCTTCAGCGGCTGATGACGGGCGTACTCACCTGATGGGCACGGAAGAGAACAGCGGCGATGTCTTAAGCCGGATGATCCATGCGTCACGCATTGCATTAAGTATTGGTTTTGTGGCGACCAGTATCGCTATGGTTATCGGGGTGATTATCGGTGGGTTTATGGGCTACTTCTCCGGCTGGCTGGATATGATCGGCATGCGCCTGGTGGAAATTTTTGAAGCGATACCTACCCTGTTTTTACTGCTTACCTTCGTTGCTTTTTTTGGGCGCAATCTGTACATGATGATGATTATCATCGGTGTGACCAGTTGGTCGGGTTATGCGCGTTATATCCGTGCTGAATTCCTTAAATTACGTAAACAGGATTATGTGCAGGCTGCGATTGCCAGCGGCTTACCTTTGCGTTCGGTATTATTCCGCCACATGTTGCCGAATGGTGTTGCACCTTTGTTGGTAGCTGCCAGTTTTGGCGTTGCTTCTGCCATTCTGGCCGAAGCAACATTAAGCTTTCTCGGTTTAGGCGTGGTGGGTGCGCCGTCATGGGGGCAGATGTTGGATCAGGCCGTGAAGTCTTCCACTTTCAACTGGTGGATGGCGGCCTTTCCCGGTGGGGCCATTTTTATGACCGTCTTCGCTTACAACCTGATTGGTGAAGCCTTACGTGATGCGATTGATCCGCACATGTCACGTAATTCGGGGGTGAATTGATGAGTCAGCCCCTGCTGGAAGTACGCAACCTTCATACCTATTTGCAAAGTGGTGGTGAGGTCGTCAAAGCGGTCGATGACGTTAGCTTCTCGATTCCCAAAGGCGAAACTTTCTGTCTGGTGGGTGAGTCGGGTAGTGGTAAATCGATTACTGCGTTATCAGTGATTTGTTTATTGCCTTACGGGATTAGCAACCATCCGGCGGGACAGGTTCTGTTTAATGGCCAGGACATGCTGACATTGGAAGATGAGGCGTTGCGAGGCATTCGCGGTTCGCAAATAGCGATGATCTTTCAGGAGCCGATGTCATCATTAAACCCGGTGTTTTCCATCGGCGAACAGATTATTGAAGCCTTGTTGTTGCACAACCCTGAAATGCCTGAAGCCGAAGCCGAGGAGCGGGCTATTCTTGCGCTGGAACAGGTACATATTCCCAATGCTAAAAGCCGGTTTCGTGATTTCCCGCACCAACTATCTGGTGGGCAGCGTCAGCGGGTGATGATCGCCATGGCGCTGGCTTGTGAGCCGGAATTACTGATTGCAGACGAGCCGACCACGGCACTGGATGTAACGGTACAGGCTGAAATACTCAAACTGATGCGCGAGTTACAGGACAATACCGGCATGAGCACGCTGTTTATCACCCATGATTTTGGCGTGGTGTCGCAGATGGCCCAGCAGGTTGGCGTGATGCAGCGGGGTAAATTGGTTGAGGTGGGCGAGACCCGTGATTTACTGCGTCACCCTCAGCATGACTATACGAAAGAGTTATTGGCAGCTGTGCCGGAGAATCTGGCGCGTAGACCTACCTCTCATTCCAACCCTCCCTCGCAAGGGGATGACCAATCACTAATAAAAGTAAAAGACCTGAAAGTTTGGTTTCCCATTAAAAAAGGTATATTCCGCAGGACTGTCGATTACGTAAAAGCAGTAGATGAAGTGAGTCTTGAAATTCCCAGAGGTCAGATTATGGCATTGGTCGGTGAGTCCGGCTGTGGCAAAACAACCTTAGGTCGTGCCATTCTGCAGTTGGAGAAAGCCACCTCCGGTAGTGTGAAATTATATGATCGGGAACTGACCACTTTGTCTGCCAGTGAGATGCGGCAAGTTCGGGTGGACATGCAAATTGCTTTTCAGGATCCACAGTCTTCATTAAATCCGCGTTTATTGGTTGAAACAGCACTGACGGAACCGATGAGAGTTCATGGCATTGGAGCTAGTCGTGACGAGCGCATTGAGCTGGCTGGACAGATTATGGAAAAGGTGCAGTTAAAACGTGATTTCCTGTGGCGTTATCCGCATGAATTTTCGGGTGGTCAACGTCAGCGGATTGGTTTGGCGCGCGCTTTGGTGGTGAACCCTGAATTTATTGTCTGTGATGAAATAACCAGTGCGTTGGATGTGTCGGTACAAGCAGAAATTTTGCAGTTATTGTTGGATATACGCGCTGAAAACGACCTGACCTTATTGTTTATTACGCATAATATTGCGGTGGTGGAATACCTATGTGACCAGACTGTTGTGATGTATAAAGGTAAGGTGGTGGAGCAGGGGGATACAGCACAGGTTTGTGGTGACCCGCAGCATGCTTATACACAAACATTGTTGTCGGCTGTACCGCGCTTAGATTTGGCCGGCGCGTAAATCTAAGCCAGTCATTTAATTCTCATCTATCACTTCACTTTTCCATAAGTACTGACTCACCGCTAACCAGGCACCAATAATTCCTAAAGCAGAACTCAGTAACAGAATTTGTAGTGTCATCGTGAAGTCAATGCCATGCAGGGTGAAGTTGCTGCCGTACTCCTGAGCCAAATCATTCACCGGGGCGATGAGGAATAGCAGGGCAAAATGCACAATGACTAAGCTAATCACCCCTCCGAACAGCCCTAACCAGAAACCGCCTAAAATAAACGGGCGGCGAATATAGGTGTTGGTGGCACCGATCAGTCGGGTTACTGTAATTTCTTCCTTACGATTTTGAATGTCCAGCCGGATAGTGTTACCAATAACCAGTAGCATAGTCAGTCCCAGCAAAACAGAGACCACCAGTACAATCCGGTCAGCAATATTCAGAATGGAGCGTAGTTTTTTAATCCACTCAATATCGACCTGTATATTGCCGACTTCCGGATAGGCGTTGAGCTTATCGGAGAATTTCGTAACCGCTTCATCCGTATCGAGAAATGAGAGTTTTGGTGTGAGGATAACTACATGCGGCAGTGGGTTTTCCGGCAGTGTTTCTAATATTTCAGCAAAGCCCCCGATCTGGTTAAAGTCCTCTATCGCCTGTTCACGAGTAATTACCTTAACATCAGAAACCTCCGGTAATTCCTTCAGTAATTCTGCCCGGTCTTTGGTTTGCTGTTGATTAATGTTTTGTTTCATGAACAGCGTAATGGTCGGCACTTCACGTTTATCATCGGTGAGTGTCTGCATATTATTCAGCAGCAGGTGCAGGCTGGTCGGCAAAGATAATGCAATGGCGATAGCTGCCAGTGTGATCCAGGTGGAAACCGGATTAAACCACAGGCGGTTCAGGCTGAAGCGCACAGCATTTCTTTGTTGATGAAACCATGCACGGATTGGCCCGGTACGTCTTGTCTGGCGGCGCGATTTGGATTTACGTTTTTTAGTTGTCATCGATCACTGCACCTTACGCAACATGATTGTGCGTTTCTGCATGCGTTCGACCAAAGCGTGGTCGTGACTAGCGATTAACACGGTGGCTCCTAAGTCATTGAATTGAGCGAAGGTGTACATAATATCCTGTGCCAGTTCGGGGTCGAGATTACCGGTTGGTTCATCCGCAAGAATTACGGTCGGACGATTGACAACCGCTCTGGCGATGCCCACACGCTGGCGTTCACCGGCAGACAACATCAGCGGGAAATGCTTTTCTTTATGTACCAGGCCGACTTTATCCAGCGCAGCATGCACCCGACGTTTAATCTCAGCGGTGCCCATGCCTGAAATCAGCAGCGGGATAGCGACATTATCGAAAATGCTACGGTCATACAGCAGGTGTGGATCCTGGAAGATAAAACCGATACGCCGCCGGTAAGCAGGAATCTGGTTGCGGTTGAATTTATTTAATGGCTTGCCGCCGACCAATACCTCGCCAGCGCTGGGGCGTTCCAGCAGAGCGATTAATTTGAGTAAAGTACTTTTGCCCGCACCGGAATGGCCGGTGATAAAAATCATCTCTCCGGCACGCACCTTTAAATTGACGTTATAAAGTGCAATCTGTCCGGTTGAATAACGTTTAGTAACTTTTTTAAATTCAATCATTACGTATTGTCATTGGCGGCTAGTAGGGCGCTGGTAAACGCTTCAGCGTTAAATTCCTGTAAATCATCAATGCTTTCTCCAACACCCACAAAACGCACCGGGATTTTTAAATCTTCAGCGATAGCAAATACAATACCACCTTTAGCCGTACCATCCAGTTTGGTAACGGTTATTCCGGTAACACCTAATGCTTCATTAAATTGCTGAGCCTGGACCAGTGCATTTTGTCCGATACCTGCATCAACAATTAGCATGACTTCATGCGGCGCGTTTTCGTCCAGTTTTTGCATCACCCGTTTAACTTTTTTCAGCTCATCCATCAGGTTGGTTTGAGTATGTAAGCGCCCGGCAGTGTCAGCCAGTAGTATGTCAACACCCCTGGCCTTTGCTGATTGTAGTGCATCATAGATCACTGAGGCGGAATCTGAACCGGTTCCCTGGGCAACGACCGGAATATGGTTGCGCTCACCCCAGACAGATAGCTGTTCGACGGCTGCGGCGCGGAAAGTATCACCCGCCGCCAACATGACGGATTTGCCCTGATTCTGGAATTTCTTCGCCAGTTTGCCAATGGTGGTGGTTTTTCCGGCACCATTGATGCCCACCATCAATACAACGGTGGGTTTTTGGTCTTCATTAATAGTTAGGGGTTGAGTTACCGGTTCCAGAATTTCCAGCATTTTATTTTGCAGAGCCTGCGTCAGGGCGCCCATATCATTCAGTTCAGCCCGATCAACCCGTTTAGTCAGGTCGCTCATAATGTTCTGAGTCACTTCCATGCCCAGATCAGCCATCAGCAGACGGGTTTCCAGCTCTTCCAATACCTCATCATCGATCTTTTTCTTGCCTTTAACCAGGGTTTCCATGCCCTCGGTAATAGTGCCGCCGGTTCTGGACAAGCCTTTCTTTAAGCGTGAAAACAGCCCTTCTTTTTTAGGTTCTACTTCCGTGGTTTTAGCTTCGGTTGTAACTTCATTAACAACCTCTTTTGCGTCCTGCTTTTTTCCCTTTCCGAATCCAAACATCGTACAATGATCCTGATTAAATTTTTATCCAGCGGGTAGCCAGATTAATAATGTCGAGAATACTATCATTTGCAGGCCAAATTCGTAATAAGAACGCATATAAACGTGTACTTTGTATACAGAATCGCGTTGGCCAACACGCACTATCAGCCTTAGGTAAGGCTTTAATCCTGAGCGGCGTCCTGTTTTGTGGGGGCGTTGTTGCTGATTCGGGCACAACAAATAAAATTCCGGTGCATGAGTATGAGCTGGATAACGGCTTGAAAATCCTGGTAAAGCAAGATAATCGTGCACCGAT
The DNA here is from genome assembly GCA_947561585.1 of Caprella mutica. NCBI lineage: Eukaryota > Metazoa > Arthropoda > Malacostraca > Amphipoda > Caprellidae > Caprella > Caprella mutica. Next base: position 691,525 of record CANNZV010000002.1, on the reverse strand, counting down.
TGCGGTGGTGCAGCTTTGGTATAAAGTGGGTTCCAGTTATGAGCATTCCGGTATTACGGGCGTGTCGCATGTGCTGGAACACATGATGTTTAAAGGCACGGAAAAATACCCTACCGGTGAGTTTAATCGCATCATCGGTGAGAATGGTGCACAGGATAACGCATTCACCAGTATGGACTACACAGCTTATTATCAGGTGCTAGCCAGTGATCGCATTGAAGTGGCTATGGAACTGGAATCAGACCGTATGCGTGGTCTGACTTTACCGTTGGAAGAATTCAAAAAAGAAATCGAGGTGGTGAAAGAAGAGCGGCGTTTACGCACTGAGGACAAGCCGAATGCGATCACCCGTGAGCAGTTTATGTCAACGGTATTCCAGAACAGTCCTTACGGCCAGCCAGTAGTTGGCTGGATGACGGATCTGGATAATATGCAGGTGGAAGATCTGAGAGCCTGGTATGAGCGTTGGTATGCGCCGAATAATGCGACCTTGGTGGTGGTGGGCGATGTTAATCCTGCTGATATTTATGTGTTGGCAAACCAGTATTACGGTGATATAGAGCCCAGTGAAATCTCTGCACCTAAACCTCGCAAGGAAACCCCGCAACGGGGTTTGCGTGAGGTCACGGTCAAAGCGCCGGCAGAAGTACCTTACGTGATGATGGGTTTTAAAACACCTGCGCTGATTGATTTGATAGGCACAGATGAGGCTTGGGAGCCTTATGCACTGGATGTGTTGAGCAGTGTACTAGATGGCGGCAGCAGTTCGCGCATGACCAAAGAAATGATCCGTGGTAAGGAAATTGCGGCAGGTGCTGCAGCCTGGTACAGCGGTGATGGCCGCCTGCCTAATTTGTTCACTCTTGTCGGCGTACCCGCAAAAGATGTTGAGATACAGGTGGTGAAAGATGCGCTGTTGGAACAGGTAGAGCGTTTTAAAACAGAATTAGTCACTAAGGAAGAACTGGCAACGGTTAAGGCGCAGGTGATTGCCGGGGAAGTATTTGGGCTGGATGATGTGCAAAAACAGGCGACTTTGTTGGGTTCACTGGAATCTGTCGGGTTGGGGCACAAGCTGAGTGATGAGTATGTTGAAAAGATTCTGGCGATTACGCCGGAGCAAATTCAACAGGTCGCTAAGAAATACTTTGTTGAAGACCAGTTAACTATCGCCGAACTTGATCCACAGCCGATTGATTCGAATGAATAACATGTCGCACGTTAAAGAGGGCTTATTATGAAAATTTTGAGATGTTTTATGCGTTTCTTGCGGTTTTTTCAAGCTACGATGATTTGTGGTGTGTTGTTCCTGAGTCCAGCGGTATTTGCAGGGCCGGATATTCAGACATGGACTACAGATAAAGGCTTGCGGGTTTATTTTGTGGCTGCACCTCAGCTACCTATGCTTGATATGCGTTTGACCTTTGCTGCGGGTGGTGTGCGGGATGGTGAGCATGCCGGATTAGCGATGATGACCAGTAGTTCGATGAATGATGGTGCAGGCGGTTTGAGTGCTGATCAACTGGCTGAGACGTTTGAATCGGTTGGTGCTATTTATGGGGGTGGCAGCGCACGTGATATGGCGTGGTTTACTTTGCGTACGTTGACCTTGAAAGCTGAAATGAAAACGGCGTTGGATACCTGGTTAAAGGTTGTCGGCCAGCCGGAATTCCCTGAAAAGGAATTTAAGAATGCTCAGAAGCTAGTGATGGTTGGCTTACAGGCTGAAAAACAATCACCTGCTGCGCTTGGCAATAAGGCCTTCATGGAGGCTTTGTACGGTGATCACCCTTACGCTTCACCCGAAGATGGCACCGAAGAAAGTATTACGGCGTTAACCCCGGCGCAATTGCACACCTTCTATAAACAATATTATGTAGCGCGTAATGGTGTGTTAGCCATTGTGGGCGCTGTCGATCGTAAAGAAGCCGAAGTGTTGGCCGAACAGGTTTCTGCGGTGTTAGAAGAAGGTGACAGGGCAGCCGCGATTCCGGAAGTAAAGCCACTGGCAGCAGCAAAAACCATCCATATCCCTTTCCCTTCACAACAGGCGCATATCATGATGGGTCAGCCCGGTAATAAGCGCGGTGATGAGGATTATTTCAGTTTGTATCTGGGCAATCAGATTTTGGGGGGTAGTGGTTTTACTGCACGGCTGACTAAGGAAATTCGCGATAAACGTGGCCTGAGTTACAGCGTGTACAGTTATTTTGCGCCAATGGAGCAATTTGGCCCGTTTCAGATTGGTTTGCAGACTAAGGTTAGTCAGACTGATGAGGCGCTGAAGGTGATTCAGGATACCTTGAGGACTTATCGCGCTGAAGGGCCGAGTGATAATGAATTGGGGGCAGCGAAGAAAGATATTACGGGTGGCTTCCCGCTACGCACCGCGAGTAACTCCAGCATTATCAGTTATCTGTCAATGATCGGGTTTTATGACCTGCCGTTGGATTATCTGGACGCATTTACGGGCAAGGTTGACGCGATAACGCAGGAACAGATTGTTGATGCTTTCCAGCGCAGACTTGATCCTGACAATATGTTGACGGTTATTGTGGGTGGCGAAGAGAAAAAAGATGCAGCGAAGGCCGATGCAGACACCGAAGGCAGCACAGAAAACAGTGCAAGCGTAGAAGGCTCAGAAAGCGCAGACAGTGATGAAGAAGCCAAACCGGCAGAGTAAACAAGGTTCCGGCGGTTCCAGTCAATTGCGGATTATTGGTGGGCAGTGGCGTAGTCGCCGTGTGCCTGTTGCTGCTGTGCCTGGGTTAAGGCCGACACCTGATCGGGTGCGGGAAACCTTGTTCAATTGGCTTCAGTTTGATGTTCCGGGTGCGCGGTGTCTGGATTTATTTGCCGGTAGTGGCGCATTAGGCTTTGAAGCTTTATCACGTGAAGCCGCTCATGTGGTTCTGGTCGAGAAGCACCCGGCGGCTTTTTCACAATTACAGGCCAGTGTTGATGTGCTGAAAGCTGAGCGTGCTGAGTTGGTTAATCAGGATGCGCTGGTTTATCTGCAAAGTGGTGCGGAGCCATTCGATCTTATTTTCCTTGATCCGCCTTTCCGCAAAGGTTTTGTGGACGAGGTGATGGCATTGATTCTGGCTAATGGTTTGTTAAAACCTGATGGCATGATTTACCTGGAATATGAAGTAGAGTTTGCGCCGGACTTTAATCAGTGGGGCATGGTGCCACGTCGTGAAACGAAAGCAGGTCAGGTGGTTAGTGTGTTGCTAGAGCAAGGCAGCTTTGGTGAATGAATAATAATTAGTTGTTACAGCAGTTGGTTGCTCTCAATAGCGGGTAAATATGACACAAACAAAAAGTGGTGTGGTTGCCCCTGGCGGGAGTTGGGCCAATGGCCGCGAATTAAAACAAATCCTGGTGCTGGCGGTTCCGCTGATTCTGGCTCAGGTTGTTCAGATGGCGATGGCGGTTATCGATACGGTGATGGCTGGTCGTATTGATGCTTTGGCGCTGGCTGGGATTGCATTGGGTGCGGGGATCTGGTCGTTTACTATGCTATGTGGTGTGGGTTTGATGTTGGCATTGCCGCCGACTATTTCACAGCATATCGGGGCAAATAATCACCGTCTGATCCGTGAAGAGTTACGGCAAGGTATATGGCTTTCCCTATTGTTGGGGTTTGTGCTGATTGGTGTCATGTTGTTGATTGGCCAAAGCCTGTCACTACTCGGCGTTGATGAAGAAATTATTCCCGTAGCTCAGCGCTACCTGCTCTGGGTTAGTTGGAGTATGCCTTTTACCTGCTTGTATATGGTGCCGCGTGCCTTTAATGAGTCAATGGGCAACACGATGCCTATGTTGTGGGTCTGGTTGCTCTTACTGCCTTTGAATGCGTTGGCTAACTATGTGTTTATGTTTGGCAAGTTTGGCTTTCCTGAGATGGGAGCGCCCGGAGCTGGTTTAGCTACAGGTATTATGCAATTACTGAGCTTCTTTATGTTGGCGGCTTACACCCTGAAAGCACCACGTTATAAGATTTATGATCTGGCGCGTCGTATGACACTGCCGGATTGGGCGCATATCAGGAGCTTGTTTAATCTGGGTTTTCCGATTTGTATCAGTATAGCGATGGAAGCGGGCATGTTCATGGTGTCCACCTTACTAATGGGGCGTTTTGGTGCTGAAACGGTGGCGGGGCATCAGGTTGCACTCAATATCGCATCGGTCACTTTTATGATTCCGCTGGGCATCGCACAGGCATTAACGGTGCGGGTGGGGCGTGCTATCGGTGCCGGAGATAGGGTGGCGGCACGTCAACGTGGCCAATTGGGTATCGTCTTATGTGGTGTATTAATGGCGGTGTCCGGTTTATGTCTTTGGTTATTTGGTGAACGTCTGGCTGCTTTATATACCCCTGATAATGCGGTGGTTGCTATTGCTGCTCATTTCCTGATGTTTGCGGCATTGTTTCAATTGGGTGATGGTTTGCAAATCGGTGCCAGTGGCGTGTTGCGTGGTTATAAAGATACCCGGATTCCAATGTTGATTAATACGGTGAGTTATTGGCCGATTGGTTTAGCGACGGGGGTTTATCTGAGTATGAATACGTCTTTGGGGGCGAATGGCCTGTGGATAGGTATTGTCATCGGGTTATTTACGGCTGCGGTGGTATTAAATGGCCGTTTTTATCTATTAAGCCGGCGATAAATGCGGTGTTGCTGTACAGATTTTTATACCATAGCGTTACACTACAGCGTCAAAGATAAACAACACACTGGTGACAAGATGCAGGCATTAGACAGAATTATTAAAAGAGCAAAGGCTTCCCCTAAGCGCATCGTTCTGCCTGAAGGTTTCGATAGCCGTATTATTCAGGCAGCAGCACGCATTCATAAAAACGGTATCGCTGAACCCATTTTGTTGGGAGAAAGTGAGCAGATTATTCGCCGTGCGGAGAAGGTGGGCGTTGATGTTAGTCACATTGAGATTATTAATCCGGCTAATTCTGACATGCTCATGGAGTTTGGTGAACTGGTTTATCAACTCCGCAAAACAAAAGGCATCGACCGCAAGCAGGCCAGTGAACTGGCGAAAACACCGCTGTGGTTTGGTAACCTATTGGTGAAGACTGAATATGCTGATGGTTCCGTGTCTGGTGCGGTGCATTCCACGGCTAATGTGGTGCGGACGGCTATTCGGGCTTTAGGTGTCAGGCCGGATGCAAAAATGGTGTCGAGTTTTTTTCTGATGGTGTTTGATCAGCCACATCATGAAGTCATCAAAGGTTCTGTGCTTTTTGCTGATTGTGCTTTGATTATGGAACCCACCGTGGAGCAGATGGCTGAAATTGCATTAGCTACAGCGAGCAATGCCCGTTGTTTGCTGGAAGAGGATCCGCGTGTCGCCATGTTGTCATTTTCAACCAGTGGCAGCGCCCGTCATCCGAAGGTGTCCAAAGTGCAGCAGGCAACGGATCTGGTGAGGGACCGTAATGCATCGATACAAGTGGACGGTGAGATACAGTTTCACGCGGCTGTGTTGCCTAAAGTGGCGAAGCATAAGGTGATTGATACACAAGTACATGGCCGGAGTAATGTCTTTGTTTTCCCATCACTGGAAGCTGGAAATATTGCTTATAAAATGGCTGAACTGGCTGGTGGGGCTAAGGCTATCGGGCCATTTCTACAGGGTTTAAATAAGCCTGCTAATGACTTGTCGCGTAATTGCTCGGTGGATGATATTTATTACACCATTGCAACGACGGCTGTTTTAGCTGATAAGTGACGGTGATGCGAAAGAGCAGTGAATGTTCAGCCGTTGCCAGGCTTCACGTCAATTTGTATCAGTTCACCCTGATCATCTACGTGAACGGCTAGCGCCATCGGTGCGCAGCAAACCTCACAGTCTTCATAATAATCCTGTGACCCGGCGGAAATATCGATTTCCGCTGAGTTTTCTGAATAACAGTAAGGGCAGGTGATGGCGCTGTGTAACAGTGCTTGCGGCATTTTTATTCCTCCAGGAAGAGTTGAATAACTTCATTCAAATAAAGCCAGCCTTGTTCAGTCGGACGAATGTTTTGGTTATTCATTGTCAGTAGGTCGCGACTAATAGCTAGTTTTAATTCTTTTTCAATTTTCTGGTGTGCCAGTCCGGTGCGCTGCTGAAACAGTTCCGTATTAAAGCCATCCCGTAAGCGCAATGCATTGAGCATGAATTCAAATTTCAGATCACTGTCTGATAACTGTTGTTCGCTACTGCGTGGTTGTCCAGCCCCTGTTTGTTGTAAATATTGTGCGGGCTGGCGATGCTTTGTGTAACGTATAACAGATTGGTCAGAGAAGGTAACCTTACCATGTGCGCCTGCTCCTATGCCAATATAGTCGCCAAATTCCCAGTAATTCAGGTTATGGCGGCACTCTTGATTTGTTTGTGCATAAGCTGATACTTCGTATTGGTTATAGCACGATGTTTTTAGTAACGCCTGGCCGGCTATTTGCATTTCAGCAATCAAGTCATCTTCCGGGAGAGTGGGGGGATGTTTGTGGAATGCTGTGTTGGGTTCCAGTGTGAGCTGATACCAGGACAGGTGTGTCGGATTGAGCGCAATGGCTTGCTCAAGATCTTGTAAGGCTTCTTCCTGCGTTTGTTGTGGCAGGGCGAACATAAGGTCGAGATTGTAGTTATCAAATCCGGCATTGGTTGCTATCTCAGCAGCTTGCAGGGCTTCTGTATTCGAATGCACGCGTCCTAATGCTTTCAGGTGTTGTTGGTTAAAACTTTGGATGCCAACGGATAAGCGGTTGATGCCTGCTTCACGAAAACCTTTGAAGCGCTCTTGTTCAAAAGTCCCGGGGTTGGCTTCCATAGTGATTTCGATATTAGGGCGGAAGGGGAGCAAGGCATGAATTCCGGTGATTAGCTCGTTGATGCTTTCCGCTGAGAATAAACTGGGTGTGCCGCCGCCGATGAAGATCGCTTCCAGCTTTCGGCCCCATATAGACGGGAGTTCGCTGGCCAGGTCCTTTAACAGGGCTTGGATGTATGCTTTTTCTGGCAAAACATCGGGGGCGTTATGTGAGTTGAAGTCACAGTAGGGGCATTTACGGATGCACCACGGGATGTGGATGTATAGGGATAAAGGAATCATTGTTGTTTTATTCACATGCCGTGAGTGAACCAGCATTGCCAATTATAAACGCATGATGGTATATATCAGGTTCCATAGTAGCAACAGGTTTAATGCGTCCTTATGAACTACCCACCTTCCAAGCTTCCGAATATTGGCACAACCATCTTCACCGTAATGTCAAAAATGGCTGCAGACCATAATGCTATTAACTTGTCTCAGGGCTTTCCGGATTTCAATGGCCCCAAAGCTTTGCTGGAGCGAGTGGGGTATTACGTGGAGCAGGGGGCTAATCAATACGCGCCGATGACAGGTGTGCCACGTTTGCGTGAAGCAATAGCAGAGAAGGTGCAACGCCACTATGGTCGCAAGGTCTCCGCTGAGCATGAAATAACCGTTACATCGGGAGGCACGGAGGCATTGTTTGATGCCTTAGCGTCGGTAGTTTCACCGGGTGATGAGGTGATTATTTTTGATCCGGCATTTGATAGTTATGCGCCCGCCGTGCAATTAAATGGCGGTGTGCCGGTACATATTCAGTTGCAGCCACCCCACTTTAAAACAGACTGGGATGTATTGCAGGCTGCGATCACCCCGAAAACACGGTTGATTATGCTTAACTCACCGCATAATCCGACGGGAGCAGTGTTTACTGCTGAAGATATTGCTGCTCTGAGCGCTATTGTACGCGACACTGATATTCTATTAATCGGCGATGATGTTTATGAGCACATCCTGTTTGATGGCCGGGAGCATCACAGTTTTATTCGCACTGATGAGTTATACCAGCGTAGTTTTAATATTTCATCATTCGGTAAAACTTACCATGCGACAGGGTGGAAGCTGGCTTATTGTGTTGCGCCGCCCAAGCTGACCGAAGAATTCCGCAAGGTGCACCAGTTTGTCACGTTCACGTCATCGACTCCCAAGCAGTTAGCGCTGGCTGATTACATGGAGCAAGACCCGCAGCATTGTTATGATCTCGCCGGGTTTTATCAGCAGAAGCGTGACCTGTTTAACCGTGAAATGCAGCGCAGCCGGTTTACTTTCACACCTTCCGGTGGCACGTATTTTCAGTTGATGGATTACAGTGCCATAAACAATGAAATGAGTGACGTTGAGTTTTGTGAATGGCTGACGAAAGCAGTGGGGGTGGCTGCGATTCCGATTTCTGTGTTTTGTAAAACACCGCCGGCTATGAAGCTGGTGCGTTTTTGTTTTGCTAAAAATGATGAAACATTATTACAAGCGACGCGTTTATTAGCGGCGCTGTAATGATGAGTTGAAGATGCAGACTTTCATGCGTTACGCCACATCTTCTTGGGCTGTTTGTGGCGGTAATAAATTGCTGAGCTGAACAAAGTTGGCGACCGATAAAGTTTCTGCGCGTTGTGTCGGGTTGATGCCGACAGATTCTATTTGCTCAACGGTCAACAGGTCTTTCAGTGTATTACGTAAGGTTTTGCGGCGCTGCGAAAAGGCCTTGGCTACCAGTTTAGACAGCAATTCAACATCATTTGCCTTCACCGGAAAATGGGTTCTCGGTTTGAGATAAACCACAGCAGAATCCACTTTAGGGGGTGGATTAAAAGCGCCGGGGCCGACTTTCATCAGATAGTCCGTTTCGCAATAATACTGCACCATGGCTGATAAACGACCGTAATCTTTGCCGCCGGGTGTGGCTGTAATGCGATCAACCACTTCTTTTTGCAACATAAACATCATGTCGATGATATGTGTGGGGTGATTGAGTAAATTAAAGATAAGTGGTGTTGAGATATTGTAAGGCAAATTACCCACTATCCGCAGTGGTTGGCCACCATCACGCAAGGTCGGAATATCCAGCTTTAAAGCATCGAGTGCATGGATATGAAGTTTGTCGCTGACTTGTTCCTGTGCCTGCCACCAAGCGATAACATCCCTATCGATTTCTACAACATCGAGTCGTGACAGGCGTTCGAGTAACGGAAACGTTAAAGCGCCGGGACCAGGGCCAATCTCTATGACCCGGTCACTATCCTTTAAAGCCAGCGCGTTGAGCATGCGATCAATAACACCCCGGTCATGCAGAAAATGCTGACCGAAGCGTTTCTTCGCCCGTTGATCATACTTAGACAAAGTTATTCCAGTATTATCAATTCAACACGGCGGTTAGTAGCACGGCCAGCTCTGGTTGCATTGTTAGCAATAGGTTGAGTTTCGCCATAACCTTTCGGTGTCAGTTTCGCTCCATTGCTCCCTTTACTTACCAGATATTGCTTAACTGCTTCAGCACGTGCCTGCGATAAGTTCATGTTGAGCTGATCGTTACCTGCGCTGTCGGTGTGGCCACTGACTTCAATATCCAGTTCAGGATATTTCTTCAGCGTATCAGCTGCTTCATCAAGAATTGGCCGGGAAGCAGCAGTCAGAACATCTGACCCTGACTCGAACGTAACACCTTTCAGGCTGATGTTCGCATCTCCGGAGCAACCTGCCTGATTAACAACAGTGCCTGCCGGAGTGCCTGGGCAAAGATCGTCTTCATCAGCAATCTTGTCCTTGTCCTCATCGGCGATAGCATCACAACCAGTAGCATCTACCTCAGTACCAGCAGCGGTTGTAGGGCACTTATCAGCGCTATCCTTCACACCATCCTTATCAGTATCAAGCTCACAACCTGTGTCATCAACTTTGGCACCAGCTGGTGTAGTAGGGCACTTATCAGCACTATCCTTCACACCATCTTTGTCAGTATCAAGCTCACAACCCGTAGCATCGACCTTGGCACCTTCAGCAGTAGTAGGACACTTATCAGCGCTATCCTTCACACCATCTTTGTCAGTATCAAGCTCACAACCCGTAGCATCGACCTTGGCACCTTCAGCGGTAGCAGGACACTTATCAGCACTGTCCTTCACACCATCTTTGTCAGTATCAAGCTCACAACCTGTGTCATCGACCTTGGCACCTTCAGTGGTAGTAGGGCACTTATCAGCACTGTCCTTCACGCCATCCTTATCAGTATCAAGCTCACAACCTGTGTCATCGACCTTGGCACCTTCAGTGGTAGTAGGGCACTTATCAGCACTGTCCTTCACGCCATCCTTGTCAGCATCAAGCTCACAACCCGTAGCATCGACCTTGGCACCAACTAGTGTAGCAGGACATTTATCAGCACTGTTTTTGACGCCATCTGTGTCGTTATCGAGTTCGCAGCCGGATGTATTAACCTTGGCATCCTCAACAGTGGCAGGGCACTCATCGGCACTATCCTTCACGCCGTCTTTGTCAGTGTCGATTTCACAGCCTGTGGTGTCGACTTTGGCACCTTCAACGGTGGTAGGGCATTTATCAGCGCTGTTCTTTACGCCATCCTCATCAGTGTCGAGTTCGCAACCTGTAGCATTTACCCGGGCATCTTCAACGGTGGCAGGGCACTTATCAGCACTGTCCTTTACGCCATCTTTGTCAGTGTCGAGTTCACAACCTGTTTCATCCACCTTGGCACCTTCAACAGTGGTAGGGCACTTATCAGCGCTATCCTTCACGCCATCTTTGTCAGTGTCGATTTCACAACCTGTTTCATCCACCTTGGCATCTTCAACAGTGGCAGGGCACTTATCAGCGCTATCCTTCACGCCATCTTTATCGGTGTCGATTTCACAGCCCGCTTCATCCACCTTGGCACCTTCAACAGTCTCAGGGCATTGGTCAGTACTGTTTTTAACGCTATCGACATCTGAATCGGGTTCACAACCTGTTGTGCTATTAACTTCAGCACCTTCAGCGGTAGAAGGGCACTTATCAGCACTATCTTTTACGCCATCTTTGTCGGTGTCGAGTTCACAGCCTGCTTCATCCACCTTGGCACCTTCAACAGTGTCAGGGCATTGGTCAGTACTGTTTTTAACGCTATCGATATCTGAATCGGGTTCACAGCCTGTTGTGCTATTGACTGTAGCGCCTTCAACGCTGGCAGGGCACTTATCAGCACTATCCTTCACGCCATCTTTATCGGTGTCGATTTCACAGCCTGCTTCATCCACCTTGGCACCTTCAACAGTGGTAGGGCACTGGTCAGCACTATCCTTCACGCCATCCTTGTCAGTGTCCAACTCACAGCCGACTTTATCGACCTTGGCACCTTCAACGGTATCAGCACATTTGTCAGCGCTATTTTTAACACTATCGGCATCTGAATCCAGTTCACAGCCTGTTGTGCTATTGACTTCAGCGCCTTCAACAGTGGCAGGGCACTTATCAGCGCTATCCTTCACGCCATCTTTATCGGTGTCGAATTCACAACCTGATTCATCCACCTTGGCACCTTCAACCGTGTCAGGGCATTTGTCCGTGCTGTTACCCACTTCGTCGCTGTCATCGTCTAATTCACAGCCAGTCTCGTTGACCTTTGCGCCCTCAGGTGTTGTAGGGCATTTGTCCGTGCTGTTTGTGACGCCGTCGTTGTCATCGTCCATTTCACAGCCGGTTGCACCTACTTTGATGCCTTCAGCAGTATCAGCACATTGGTCAGCGCTGTCTTTCACACCATCTTTATCGGAATCGAGCTCACAACCTGTTGCGTCAACCTTCGCGCCTTGAGCAGTATCAGCACATTTATCGATGCTGTTAGCCACGGCATCTTTGTCGTCATCTAATTCACAGCCAGCTTCGTCAGTCTTTGCACCTTCAGGTGTTGTAGGGCATTGATCAGCACTGTTATAAACACCGTCTTTGTCATCGTCGGGTTCACAACCTGTTGCGTCGATCTGAACGCCGTTCAGGGTATCAGCGCATTGGTCAACGCTGTCCTTTACACCGTCTTTGTCGGTATCGAGTTCACAGCCAGTCTCATCAACCTTGGCATCTTCGGCCGTCTCAGGGCATTGGTCAGTGCTGTTTTTAACACCATCGATGTCAGAATCAAGTTCACAGCCTGTTGTGCTATTGACTGTCGCGCCTTCAGGAGTGGTTGGACACTTGTCAGTGCTATCCTTCACACCATCTTTGTCAGAATCCAGCTCACAACCTGATTCATCAATCCTGGCATCTGGTGCCGTAGTAGGGCACATATCTGCGCTGTCCTTAACGCCGTCAACGTCAGAATCCAGCTCGCAGCCTGTTGTGCTGTTGACTACAGCGCCCACCGAAGTCGTAGGGCATTTATCAGCACTGTCTTTCACGCCATCATTGTCGGTGTCGAGTTCACAGCCGACCTTGTCAATCTTGGCGCCTTCTGCCGTAGTTGGGCATAGATCGGTGCTATTTTTAACACCATCGAGGTCAGAATCCAGTTCGCATCCTGTTGTGCTGTTTACCGTAGCGCCTTCAGGAGTGGCTGGACATTTATCCGCACTGTCTTTCACGCCATCTTTGTCAGAATCCAGCTCACAACCTGATTCATCAATCTTGGCACCTTGCACCGTGGCAGGACATAGGTCAGCGCTATTTTTAACGCCGTCAATGTCCGAATCAAGCTCGCAGCCTGTTGTGTTGTTGACTACAGCACCTTCCGGAGTTTCCGGGCACTTATCAGTGCTATCCCGAACACCGTCATTGTCTGTATCGATTTCACAACCCGTTTCATCCACTTTGGTGCCTTGAGCTGTTTCAGGGCATTCATCGTCGCCATTGGCAACAGTGTCCTGATCGTCATCCAGCTGGCAACCAGCTTCATCAACAGTTGCGCCTTGCGGTGTGCCCGGGCAGTTATCAGCGCTGTTCTTAACTGTGTCAGCATCGTCATCCAGTTCACAACCATTGATGCCGACCTTTAAGCCCGCGCCAGTTTGTTTGCACTGATCACTCAGGTCGAGAACGCCATCGTTGTCCGAATCTTTTTGTGAAGCATCCAATGCCAATTGCATGGTGCTGTAATCTCTATTCAGCAAGCTATATTTGTTGGCGATTTCAGGGATAGTTCCCACTTGTTGCTTGAGTTCAATTACCTGGCCTGCCAGGGCGGGGATAGTTTCAACTTGTTGTGTTAGCTGGTTTATCTGACCAGATAGAGCTGGAATTGTGCCTACCTGCATTTTAAGCTGGCCCAGCTGTGTTGAAAGTGCAGGGATTGTGTGGACCTGAGCGGTAAGGTCTTCCACCTGAGTGCCTAAGCTGCCCTGCTTTTCAATAAACTTAGTACTGGCCGTTGTTAGTTCTTGTTGTAATGCGGCGTTTGCTTTTTGGCTGCTATCCAGCTCAGACTGCGTGGCAGCTAGTTTTCCTTCCAGCTCAACATTGGCAAGGCTGCTTTTAGTAGCCAGCTCGTCCAGCTTTGTTTGTAATTCTTCAATAGTTTGTCGTTGGGCTGTTATGGTTTCCTGGAACTCGTTGAGGTTGTCCATCTGCTCCTGGTTCATGTCCATAGGCCATGAAGGGTCTGGCATCATGATAGGAACCAGCATGGGAGGGCCTGTCGGAACCATGGTGTTCGGGTCGTATTCTACCGGGATCAATTGTAAATTATGAGGAAGAGCCTGTGGCATGGGTATCTGAGCCTGGATATCGGCCATTTCAGCCTGCATCGACTCCATCATTTCCGCACTGTAGTTCATCGGCATGCCAGCCTGAGGCATTTGCATCTGATGCTGCATGTAACCCGGAGCGAACCCTTCCGGTGGTTGCATGGGCATCATTTGCAAGCCAGGCATCATCATCTGGCCAGGGTATATATATCCGGCAAAACCATCAGGAGGAACCTGGGTGGCGTTAATTGTCTGAGTGTCAATGCCTGCCTGCCCTGTTTGGGCTAAAGCATTGGGATCAGTAGGCCACTGAGTTTCTGCTACAGCTGTAGCTGACACTAATGCTGCTATTAGTGCCAGACACGTCGATAGGTTATGCATAATGGATATCCTCAAAGTTTACAGTTGTATGTTTTATTTCCATGATTAAGCTCCACCTAATGATAAGTCGCGCCGCGCTGACGAGATTGTTATTGTAAATCCGGCGATGACATCAAGGAAGGACATGGCTGCCAGAATCAAAAAGACAGAATTACCACCCCATGGGTAGATTAGCCAAATGACCAGATAGCCGATCAAAACAAAAGTAGAGAACAGATGGTCGATGATCGTGGATTCAGTCGTTCGGGTAGCTTTAAAAAGTTCAAAATAGAGTATAAAAATACCCAATAGAACAACAAAATCACCCCAGGTGGGTTCCCATATCGCTCCGGAGGGGAGTCTGATGCTCAGTAAGATGTCGTTCAGGTGAGCAGGGAAATAGCCAACGGCAGCCAACAACCAGTAGGCAAATAGTAACAATCCGAAAAGAGGAATCAGTTGTATCAGTCTCATCATAAAAGCCTTAACTCACAGTTATTTAATAAGCCGGTGTGGGTCTTAGGAGTGATCCTTTTGTCTCTGTTCAGGGTCATTGCCTACCTTTAAGTGTTGGTTTTATGGGTTTGGCCGCTGATAGCAGTACACATAGTATAAAACATGTAGCCTCTGCCGTCAGGTGCATGGTAGCAGATTAATGATAAATCACCCATGGTGTTATTTTGCGCATCGATTTTGTGTGTGTTGATTTTATAAAAATTTACGTTCGTCGGGATTAGGTGAAGCTATCCCGTGATCATGTTTATACTTGAATTCACGTAGATTCGAAGCACGCTAGAAATAATAATAATAATTGTGAGAAAGGCAATGAATAAAAACAAAGGGTTATCCTGTCAATGGGTATTACTACCTATCTTATTTGCTTCTGCATCGGTTCTTGCCGGTGGTATGGGTGGTTGGGGGCAAACTTCTGCCAGTGGACAAGCTTCCGCTTTATCTGCTGAGGCAGACGGTTTTCTTGATGATGGTGAAGAAGTCAATACTGCGCGAATGAATTATGTCGGTGGCGATACACGTATCGGTGTGGGTTTCGATACAGAATTTAAAGGTCGTGTCGACGGTAGTCATATTTTTATGCAAACGGACGACAGTGTAACTAGTGGTCAAGGTTGGCTGGGGATTAATCCTCGCGCAGATGAGGACCGCGAGGAAGAATTTCTAACGGGCGCTGGTGCTAAAATCAACCACCACTGGGTGACTCGTGACGGTGAAGGTAGTCCTTTGCATGTTAATAAAGTTTTTGGTGCTTACGATCAAAATGAAGCCAGTGATAAAAAAGTGTCCGCCGGTTATGGTCAGGAACGTGAAAACTTTTTCTGGTCTGGCCATTTGAGTAAGGGCCTCTCTGATAAGCGTTTAGTCAACGAGGATACTAAGCATACCGGCCCTCATATCTATGAGAAGGCCTACGATTTTGGAGTGGGTGGTCGTGTTGGTACATTTATTGATGATCAGTTGCTGCGTGTTCAGGGCGGCCTTGATTATGAGTGGGGTTCTGAAGTTGCCTATGATGAAGATGATGCTTCTCAGTTGACAGTTTCCGGTGGTCTGGAAAAGTTTTTCGCGGACTCCCCACATAGCGTCGGTGCAAATATTGAGGTCAGCAAGAAGGCTGGCGGTTACGCTTATAATAATGATGATGAAACTGATGTTAGTGGTAATGTCAGTTATCGTTATGACTTTGGTGGCGGTGGGTTATTTGCTTCGGAAGAGCAGTATCGCCGGGTTCGTGTTGAAATTCCGGGTAAAACCGAACGTGTTCAGGTTAAGAAGAAGCGTGCTCCGATTAAAAGAAAGCGCGCTCCAATTAAAAAGCAACGTGCTCCGAAAGTAGAGCGTAAGTTGGTTAAGCACACGATGGAGCTTGAGTCAGATACCTTCTTCGAAAGAGGTAAGCACTACCTGACGCCGCAGGCAAAGCAGCGTATGTCGGTGATGATGTCGCGTATTCGTGAAACCGGCCATCATGGCAACATTCGTATCACGGGTAATACCTGTGATCTTGGGTCGGATCATAGCAACCAAATTTTGTCAGAACAGCGTGCTGCACAGGTTCGCAGCTTTATGGTAGCTAATGGCTTTAACGCCAACGAGCTGGTAGCCCGTGGTTTGGGTGAGAGTAGTCCTAAGCACCCGAACAATGAAGCAACCCGCCATAGAAACCGTCGTGTTGATATTGAATACGTTGCTTATCAGAGTAAGTATCAGGACAAAGTTGTACAACAAGGTTATGACGTTGTGGATCAAGGCTATGAGCTTGTGGATCAAGGTTATGACGTGCAAGAGCAAGTCCGTGTTGTGAGTGAGCCACGTGTGGTTTGGCGGAAAGAACTGATTCCTTCCCCTCCGACATGGGTAAGTCAGGCGTTACGTAATAATATTCAATACAAGCAGACTATCGATACTTATCATACTTTAGGTGAAGATTTTGATGGCGGTGATAAGCCGGATAATAGAGTGCCTGTTGCAGTTAACGATGCAGAGACGACTAAGGTAGGAACCCCTGTTTCAATTAATGTGCTAGATAATGACAGTGATGCTGATGGTGATGTGCCGACAGTTTCCCGCATCGATACACAGTCAGTGAATGGCGGTACGATTGTTAATAATAATGGTGTATTGACTTACACACCACCTGCAAACTTTGTTGGAAAAGATACTTTCACCTATACCATCATTGATGGCCATGGTGGTGAGGCAACAGCCACTGTTTCTATAACGATAGAGGCGAATGTGGTCGATCCTGATCCTATTAATACTGATCCGGTTGCTGTTAATGATTCAGTCAGCACGCCAGTCGATAAGCAAGTTACTATTAGTGTATTGGATAATGATACCGATGCTAATGGTAATACGCTGACCATTTCGGCTTTTGATCCGACCTCGGTGCGGGGTGGTACGGTGAGCAATAGTTCTGGCCGACTGATTTATACTCCACCTGCTGGTTATGTTGGAACGGACACATTTACTTATACAATTTCTGACGGTAAAGGTGGTTCCGCTAAAGCAACAGTAACGGTCATTATTAATGCTGATCCGGCTCCGGTTGATGATCTGGATGCGAAGGATGACTCAGGCACTACGCCGGTGAATACACCTATAGCTATTAATGTATTGAACAATGACAGTGATCCTGACGGTGATGTGGTTCTGATTAACAGTTTCGATTCCACGAGTCATGCAAATGGTTCGATTACTGAAAATTCAGAGGGTCTGTTGGTTTATACACCTGCTACTAACTTTGTAGGAACCGATACGTTTACTTATACAGCTACGGATGGTGCAGGTGAAGTAGATAGTGCAACTGTTACGATCACTGTGACCGGTGTTACTGACCCTGACCCAACGCCAGACAATAAGCCCGCACCGGATGCTTATGCTGTAGACGCTGGTTCGACTTCATTACCTGTATTGTCTAATGATGATTATGATGGACCTGTGAAGATTCGGATTATTAGTCATCCGGCTAAAGGTGCTATTCAGAACGAGTCCAACGGTGATGTATCTGGTGCGAATGTGGTGTATGCCCCCCAGACGGGTGCAACAGGTACGGATACATTCACTTATGCATTGGTTGATGATGATGGTTTAGTCAGTGACCCTGTTACGGTAACTATTACCTTGCCTGATTCCGGCGGTTCGGGGTCTTGTGCTCTGAGTGCGGCTGATGACGGTACTATAGGTGAGTTGCGAGGGGATACTTATAGTTTTTATATTGGTGATACTATGACCAGAGAGCTGGATGTACTGGGCAATGACCAAGGTTGTGGTTTGACAATTGTTGATATTGTTACCAAGCCAAGGTTCGGTACAGCACAAATCAGTGCGGACGGGAAGTACATTAACTACACATTACGCAATGCTTATTGTGAAGATCATACCTTTGTTTACCGTGTTCGTGATGAGAATGGTAATGAGACGGAGGCTACGGTTTACATCAACGTGATTGATTAATTCGTTAATTCAGTCATAATCCTGTCACAGGGCGGTAATCAAATGATTATCGCCCTGTTTTGTTTTGTAGGCAGGAAATAAGCTTCATGGGGACACAGGTCAAAACCGTCAAAAAAAAACGTAGGTGGCTGGTGTGGTTGTTTGAACTACTGATTATTGTGGCTATTGTTTTTGCCATTCGTCATTATCAGCAACGTACACTTATTTCGGGCGCCGCCCCGGTTTTTGATGAAATCACATTGCATGATGAGCAACTCACGTTGGAGGATTATGCGGGCAAGCCGGTAATGCTGCATTTCTGGGCTTCATGGTGTGGTACCTGTGAATTTGAGCAGAGCAGTATCTCCAAAATTAATGAAGAGTGGCCGGTTGTAACCGTGGCTTACAGCTCGGGCGAAGCAGATGAAGTGCGCCGTTATATGGAGCGTAAGGGCATAGAAGACTGGACGACTATCGTTGATAACGATGGGGAATTAGCACAGGAATATGGTGTGGTTGCGGTGCCGACCAGTTATGTCCTGGATAAAGCCGGGCAGATTCGCTTCCGGGAGGTCGGTTTGAGTTCCGGATGGGGCTTACGCTTACGCTTATGGTTGACGGATAAGTTTTTTTAGTCTGGCTGATGCAAAACAAAACCTGCTCCGGCCAGGGGAGCAAGCTTGCGTATTTAGTTCAGGGCGCGGCGGGACTGGTAATGTCCATTTTCGTAATTGGTGAAAAAATTTCCTAGCAAAGGATGCTCCACGGGTTCTTTCGAAAAATCCGGTTCTATATTGCGCTGGGCGACATAAGCTACCCGACCATCATCGTCAATCAGTACGTGATACCACGGTTCATCCTTAGGTGGTGCGCCGGTTGCAGTGTTTTTTTCATACCATTCTTCAGTCCCCTGAAAATCAGCATCTACATCAAATATAACCCCTCTGTAATCAAATAAAAGGTGATGAACGATCTGGCCAATGGTGAAATTAACTGTGGTTTGCATCTCCCTGTGTTCCTTTTTGCTATTGTATAATTCGTGGGTTCGATAATGTGGGCTTTATCGGGCTTATCAATGGTACTGTGAAAGTCGCAGGCTTTCATGCTTGTGGAATGTGGTCACTACATGCGCTTTTGGACTAAGCGTTAACTGACTCCCAATGTTGCTTTTGTATTTTTGCAGCCTGAATGCGCGCTCTGTAGATTTCTTCGCGGATTTGCAGGCCTTTAAACCCCTGTTGAATGATCGGTTGAATATCTACTTGCTGGCAACTAAGTAATATACCGCGCAAAAAATCAGCTTGTGGATAGGGCTGGTCTTCAAGCCCGGTTCGGCCTTGTGCGTCGGCCTGACAGACGATTAATAGCTGTTCAAAACGCTCCGGTTTGCGGAAAGCATCGGTTTTTTCCAGTAATTTGACCAGAGTGTTCGGGCGTAATTCCATCGCACGATGAATCCGTAGGTGCTGTCTGCAACTGATTTCAGCCAATTGGCGGTCATGATTCGGAACCCGATAACGTTCACACAATGTTTTTACCAGCGGCACGCCACGTTCTTCATGCGCTATGTGTTGCGGTAATTCGTCTTCAGGTGTGATGCCTTTGCCTAGGTCGTGTACCAATGCGGCAAAGCGTACGCAGGTCTCATCGCTGAGTTCTGCTGCACGTTCCAGTGTCATGAGGGTGTGGATGCCAGTGTCGATTTCCGGGTGGTATTTTTCAACCTGTGGGACACCAAACAGGCAGTCGATTTCCGGGAATAGTACCTTAAGTGCGCCGCACTCACGTAATACTTCGATGTAGCGGGATGGTGTTTTTTCGTTTAATGCACGTGATGTTTCCTGCCAGACGCGTTCAGCCACTAACGCATTCACTTCGCCATTATTTACCATGTCGCGCATGAGCTGCATCGTCTCTGCGGCTATGGTGAAACCAAAGGGGGCGAACCGGGCGGCGAAGCGCGCCACACGTAATATTCTGACCGGGTCTTCGGCGAAGGCAGGGGATACGTGGCGGAGTATACGTTGTTCAAGGTCTTTTCCCCCGCCATAGTAGTCAATAATTTGACCATCACGGTCTTCGGCTAATGCATTGATGGTCAGATCACGTCGCAATAAGTCTTCTTTGAGCGTGACCTCCGGTGAAGTGTGGAATTGAAAACCATGATAACCCGCTGCTGTTTTTCTTTCGGTGCGGGCCAGCGCGTATTCTTCATGCGTATCAGGGTGCAAAAATACCGGGAAATCTTTGCCCACTGCTCTGAAGTTCTGTTGCAGCATTTGTGCAGGGCTAGCGCCAGTAACCACCCAGTCTTTGTCTTTAATGGGAAGTCCTAGCAGTTTGTCGCGTACTGCGCCGCCCACTAAATAGGTGTTCACGCCGTCTGATTCAATAGTTGTCATTTTATAAGGTAGTTATTTGCTGTTATGTATTCAGTGGGATCATATTACATCTGAGTCGAATTTTCTGCGCTTGTCCCCGCAAGCGCACCGAAAGCCGGTTACTTGATTGATCGATGGCGGCCTCTGCGCTCATAATGTGTTGGACGAGTTGGCAGGCAAGGAGTCACGTACCGTAAGGAAGTGGTGCCAGTCGCTCTATAAAAAGCCCTTCTTTATAGGATGGGCATTCCCCGGATTCAGCCGATCCGGAATTTGGCGCTGATTGAGTAATCTCAGTGCCGGATGCAAAAAAATAGTGCTAAAAGACCAGATTGTCAGGAGTCTGGGCTTGCTGAAACGGGAGATGGTGTATGCTATCTCCCGTTTATCTTTTTAGGCTGTAGCAAAAACTTATGAATCTTCCTGAGTATCTTTTACAAACCCTTTCACAAACGGTGTCGCTTGCGCTAACTGAAGATATCGGTAGTGGCGATGTGACGGCTGCATTAATTGATGCTGATACATTTTCCGAAGCCCGTATTATTTCCCGTGAAAAAGCAACGCTGTGTGGTGTCGCGTGGGCGGATGAAACATTCCGACAGGTAGATGAGCGCATTGTCGTTGACTGGCATCACAGTGATGGTGAGCAGGTCGCCGCAGATAGCGTGCTGTGTACTTTGAGCGGCCCTGCGCGAGGTATGTTGACCGCAGAGAGGGTGGTGCTGAATTTTGTTCAAACGCTTTCGGCGACCGCAACAGCGACTCATGCTTATGTAGAAAGGGTGAAACATACCCACTGTAAAATCCTTGATACACGTAAGACGTTGCCCGGATTGCGTGTCGCACAAAAATATGCAGTTTTGTGCGGTGGGGGTGCGAATCACCGTATTGGTCTGTATGATCGTGTATTGATCAAAGAAAATCATATTATGGCTGCGGGTTCAATCGCTGCGGCTGTGGAAAAGGCGCGCCAGTTACACCCCGGTATTAAGGTCGAAGTTGAAACAGAAACATTGGATGAATTTCGTCAGGCCAGTGCTGCTGGAGCAGACATTATTATGTTGGATGAGTTTGCGCTGGATGTTATGCGTGAAGCGGTTAAATTGAATAATGGCCTCATCCCATTGGAAGCTTCCGGCGGCGTTAATCAGCAGACTGTGGCAGGTATCGCGGAAACGGGTGTGGATTATATTTCTATTGGTGAGATCACCAAGCACATACGGGCGGTGGATCTTTCCATGCGTTTTGTTGGTTAAGCACGGCATGCCGTTTCTGCATGCGTGTAAGCACATACGTGCAGAGTCGGGTCGTTTAATCGCTTGGGGTGAGTGGGTATGAGTCTGAAAGTACTGGGTTTAATGTTGGTGGTTAGTCTATTGGCAGGGTGTGGCTTTAAAGGGCCGTTAGCATTGCCGGATAACAAAGAAAAGCAGGAGCAGCTTGAATAATGGATCATTTTAATTACCGTGACGGCGAATTGTATGCCGAAGATGTAAAGGTCGCAGACATTGCCCGCGAGCACGATACACCGTGCTATGTGTATTCCCGGGCAACACTGGAGCGGCATTGGCATGCATTCAATGATGCTATCGGTGATCAGGAGCACCTGGTGTGTTATGCGATGAAAGCTAATTCTAATATTGCGCTGCTGAACCTGTTTGCACGATTGGGTTCCGGTTTTGATATTGTTTCCCGGGGCGAGTTGGAGCGCGTGCTGCGGGCAGGCGGCGATCCAAAGAAGGTGGTTTTTTCCGGTGTCGGTAAAAAGGCGAGTGAGATTCGTTATGCGCTGGAGATCGGTATTCGTTGTTTTAACGTGGAGTCCGAAGCTGAGTTGGATCGTTTGCAGGACATTGCTGCTGACATGGGTAAGATTGCTCCGATGTCATTGCGTGTAAATCCGGATGTGGATGCGCAGACCCACCCCTACATTTCTACCGGCTTGAAAGAAAACAAATTTGGTGTGGAAGTGGATGTCGCTGAGGCAGTATTTTTGCGTGCGTCAAAAATGCCCAATATTTCGGTGCAAGGTATTGATTGTCATATTGGTTCACAACTACTGACGCTGTCGCCTTTTATTGATGCGCTGGATCGTTTATTGGATCTTGCCGGAAAGTTAGAAGCGCAGGGCGTGCCTATTCATCATCTGGATATTGGTGGTGGTTTGGGGGTTAATTACAAAGATGATAAACCGCCGGAACCTGCTGAGTATATGCAGAAATTATTTGCAGATGAGCGTTTGCGTAAGTATGAAATCCTGGTGGAGCCGGGGCGTGCAATCGCTGCTAATGCTGGTATTTTGGTGACAGGTATTGAATACCTGAAACATGCGGATCACAAAAATTTTGCAGTCGTCGATGCGGCGATGAATGATTTATTACGTCCGTCATTGTATTCAGCCTGGCAGGCTATCATTCCGGTGCAGCCGCGCGAAGGTGAAGGTCAGTTTTATGATGTGGTCGGGCCAATCTGTGAGACCGGTGATTTTCTTGGTAAAGACCGGGAATTGCATGTTGTGGCGGGTGACTTGTTGGCTGTGCGCTCTTCGGGTGCTTATGGTTTCACCATGTCATCTAATTATAACTCACGTCCACGTGTGCCTGAAATTATGGTTGATGGTGATCAAATGCATGTTGTTCGGGCGAGAGAGACCGTTGATGATCTGATGCGCGGTGAGCAATTGTTGCCGGAGTAATAAGCGGTTGCCATTTACCAGCGGGCTGGCAGTTTCTTTTCCAGTAGAATGCGTTTTTTGCTATCAATACTGATATAGCCGCCCTGGCGCAGATCTTTCATAATCCGGCTTACCATTTCTCTGGATGAGCCGGCCATTTCAGCAATATCCTGATGTGTCATGCGTGGAACTATCTTTTGATCATTCTCTGTCGTCGATTCGTGTAAAAGAATGCGGGCAACACGCCCGTAAACGTCCAGCGTAGAGAGTGAGCACACGGTTTCATCCAATGCGCGGAGTCTGCTGGCCATAATGCGTAGCATCGGCAGTAGGTTTTCCGGATAAGTGTCAACAAAGCGCAGGAAAGCTTCCTGTGTAATCAGTAGTGTTTTTGTTTCTTCGACGGCCATCACGCTGGCTGAGCGGGGGCCGTCATCCAGCAAGCTAAGTTCGCCAACAAAATCACCCGGGCCAAGAAAAGCGAGCAGAGTTTGGCGACCTTCTGAGCCATTGGCAAAAACCTTCAGGCGTCCCGACCTAACAATAAACAATGAATTGCTCAGTTCGCCTTGCGTTAAAAGGATGCTGTTTCGTGGGTAAGTGAACTTGTGAGTCAAGTTCAGAAGGTAGTCAATTTGTTCGTCAGGCAGGTCGTGAAATAGGGGGATTTCGCGCAACATGAAATGTATCTCCTTACCAAGATTGTCCTCATTTAGCGGGTCATTATGGCAGATTTCAACGGATATTGCCGTGTCAGGCTGTTCAAAATTAGCGCCAACCCTGCCGATAACCGCCTTTTGTGATCTTTTTTTGCCTGTTCTTCTAATGGTGTTCGTGAAGTTTTTGTCAGTGTCCTATGCTTAGTATGGAGTAATCCATTAACAAAAGGAGTTTGATTATGGAACAAGAGCAATTCATAGCTATGGATAAGATTGGAGCTGTGTTGTCTAAGCGGGGTAAGGTAACAGCAACAGGTTCAGGAGAACCGATGCGCATCCTCAAGCGTGGTGATCCAATTTTTGAAGGTGATGTCGTGAGTACCGTCAGAGGAGCCAACCTTCAGCTGAAAATGCAGGACAATAATATTGTTATGTTACGTGGGGGCAGTTCCTTTAAAGTTGACCAGTATAAGCCCGATGCGGAAGCTACTAAGGTGCTGCGCTTCGATTATGCGGGGGGCGTGCTCCGACCTAGTCGCCGCAAGCAATTATCTTCCTGATAATTGCCTTATACGTGTCTATGTTGTCAGAGGTATTGTGCACTGCACAAGGAAGTGATAAAAAGGTTTGATCTGATATGTTGAAAGCGATCTTCAGATACTGTCCGGGGGTCGCGTTACTTCAAATTTTTACATTATGGCGAATAATATGGCACTGACAGCGGTATATCCCGGTACTTTTGATCCCTTAACCAATGGCCACCTGGATTTGATTCGGAGGGCGCGGAGGTTGTGCGGCCATATTGTGATAGGTGTGGCTGGTAACCCCAAAAAGCAGCCTTTGTTTACATTGAATGAGCGCGTTGAGATGATTCAGCAAGCGCTGTTGGAAAATGGTTTTGATGAGACTGTTGAGGTCATTGGCTTTAACGGCTTGCTGATTGATTTTGCGCGGGAGCATGATGCCAAAATTTTGATAAGGGGCATGCGTGCGGTTTCTGATTTCGAGTTTGAATTTCAATTAGCTAGCATGAACCGTACACTGGCACCTGAAGTTGAGTCTGTCTTTCTGATGCCTGGCGAGAGTTTTTCTTTCGTGTCCTCGACTTTAGTAAAAGAAGTGGCGAAATTGAACGGTGATGTATCAAGATTTGTCTCGGCGCGGGTGCTGGAGGCTTTAAAGAAAAAAATCGCTGAAATGCCTGCTAATGAGTTGGTTCAACGCTGATTTTAGTGAGTCTTACTGTAGAAATCGGAGATTTTTATGCTGGTGGGTGAAGTCTTTTCATGCGAGTTTCCAGTTATGTGTGCTGTTAATTACCGTTAACTGATCTACTCTACTTGCTTCGTTGCATAGGCTTGATAGAATTGCGCCATTTAATTTATCTAGGAGTCTGATGCGATGGCATTGTTGATAACTGACGAGTGCATCAATTGTGATGTATGTGAGCCGGAATGCCCGAACAATGCAATTGCTCCGGGCGATGAAATTTATGAAATTGATCCGATGCGGTGTACTGAGTGTGTCGGGCATTTTGATGAGCCACAGTGTGTAGCTGTTTGCCCTGTTGATTGTATTCCAAATGATCCCGATCACGTGGAAACTCAGGGTGACTTGCAATTAAAGTATGAAAAGTTGATGGCTGAATCTGAGTAATCGGTTTATGCCGGATCTGACTGATTTAACAATGCCCGTTTTTATGCGGGCATTGTTATGTCTGGGGTGTTTACATGACTGAAATTTCGATGAGTCCGGTGGCCTATGTCCATTCCTGTTACCGGGAAAAGTTTGGTATTCCGCGTCAGCCCGGACTGGTCACTGAGGCGTGTGGCGAGGTGCGGTTATTGCCCGAGTTCTCTCAGCCGGATATTGTTCGGGGTTTAGAGGCTTTTTCACATCTTTGGCTGGTGTTTCAATTTCATGCGACAGCGGATGGTTCCTGGAAGCCTACGGTCAGGCCGCCCCGGTTGGGTGGTAATCAGCGCTTGGGAGTGTTTGCTACACGTTCTATGTTCAGACCTAATCCGTTGGGTCTTTCGGTGGTAAAGCTTGAAGCTATTCATCATACAGTTTCTGGTATAGTGTTATTTATATCTGGCTTGGATTTGTTGGATGGTACGCCGGTGTTGGATATTAAGCCTTATTTGCCCTACGTTGATCAGGTGGAAGCGGCCTCCGGTGGTTTTGCGCCGGTGGCACCAGAGTCGGGGTGGTGTGTTGAATTTTTGGCTTTAGCGGAAGAACAATGCACATTGAAATCTGCTAAGTGGTCGGTGGATATCCGCTTGTTGCTGGTTCAGATTTTGCAGCAGGATCCGCGTCCGGCTTACCGCCAGACGCAAGAGGATGAGCATCAATATGGTATGCGCCTATATGATTTTGATGTGCGGTGGGTCTGCCGTGCTGGCAAAATGGTGGTGCTTGAGTTAGTCAATCAGACTGATTGACCGACTGCCGAAAAGGGTTGTTTCTGGGTTTTTTAACGGTTATGGACTTTAATAGTTATAAAAATGATTAGTCATCGTTTCCTGATTTCTTTGTTGCTCGTGTTGATGTTCCCGGTCTGCTCCGTGGCCGCAGAAACTGAAACGGAAGCAACTGAAACTTCAATGATAACAAAGCCTGTGGCAGCGCAGGAACTGCTTGTGCGTGAACAGGAAACGCAGGAATTACCTGAAGACCTGCAAAAGTACATGGAGAAGAAAAAGATTGATCCGGATGGGGTCAGTATTTTTGTGCGGGATGTTAATGCTTCAGCGCCTTTGTTGAGCTATGAGGCTGATGAGCCACGTAATCCGGCTTCGACCATGAAGATACTGACCACTTGGAGTGCGCTCAAAGTATTGGGGCCGTCCTGGAGTTGGGATACGGAGGCATGGTTGCGGGGTGAGTTGGAGGGTGATGTGTTGCAGGGGGACCTGATCCTCAAGGGGCACGGTGATCCTTTTCTGGTTTATGAAACATTTTGGCAGTTTGTTCATGCGTTGCGTACCAAGGGTATCCGGAAAATTACCGGTGACATTATTATTGATGAGAGTTTTTTTGACGTGCCTGAGGTTGATCCCGGCGCTTTTGATAATCAGCCCACGCGTGTTTATAACGCACCACCCTCCGCTTTGATGTTTAATTTTCAGGCTACGCGTTTTGTGCTTTCGCCTGATACCGCTTCGGATGTTGTTAAAGTAACCACACTGCCGCCTTTAAATGAACTTACCATTGATAATCAGCTACAGTTGATTAAGGGGCGGTGTCGTCGTGAGCATGCTAAACCGGTGATTTTGCCACGAAAAGATAACCGCATTGTGGTTCGTGGCAAGTTTGCAGATGGTTGTGGTCAGCGGCAAATACAGCGACTTGTTTCATCGCCGGGGCAGCACGTCTTTGACGCTTTTAAGGCAGCCTGGGAAAGTTTGGGTGGCTCCATTGGTGGTGGATTTCAGGCGGGACAAGTACGTGGTAACGATTGGCGTTTTCACATACACACGTCAAGACCGCTGGCTGAGCAGGTTCGGCTGATTAATAAGTGGAGTAATAATGTGATGACCCGTCAGCTTTTGCTGAGTTTGGGCGCGAAGCAGTATGGTGCACCGGGGACATTGGAAAAGGGTCGGTTAGCGGTGATGGATGTGCTGCGGGAGCAAGGTGTTCCTACGACAGATTTTGTGATTGATAATGGTTCGGGCCTGTCGCGTGAAGCGAGGGTTAGTGCATCTCAGTTGGGATTGTTGTTGCATAAGATTTGGCATGATCCTTATATGCCGGAAATGCTTAATTCTTTACCCTTGTTGGGTGAGGATGGCACATTGGCCAAGCGGTTCCGTAAAACTGAGCAGGCAGGGCGTAGTCGCTTGAAAACCGGTACATTAAACCGGGTCACTGCGCTTGCTGGTTATATGCTGACCCGAAGTGGTAAACGAATGGTGATTGTGGTGCAACACAATGGCAGGCGTGCGGGTAGTGCCGGGCGTGGTTTGCAGAATAAATTATTGGAATGGGTTTTCGAGCAGTAATACGCATGAAAAGATTACCCTCCAGGCATGGAAGTTGCTAGCGCGAACTTTCACAGTAACCAGGATATTAAATGTTTGATAAGACAAGCAAGCAGAGGGTTTTTTTTGCATTAATGATGGTAGGCATTAGTGGTGGTGCCGGGCTTTATGCCGCAGAGCCAGAAGCCGAAAGTGCATTAATTGACCTGAAAAAATCACCGGTTGAAGTCGCAGTTAGTGGTGCGCCCGAAAAGTTAGCTGAAAACCTGAAAGCCTATCTGCCCTCTCTGAGTAACCTGGATTGTGAATCGGATCGCGAGCGGGTTGAGCGTTTTATTGATGCTTCCAGTGAAAAGCTTGTCGAGGGTGCTGAGGCGATGGGTTATTTTGACGCTAAATTCAATATGACGCCGCAGCGGAAGGGTGATTGTTGGCAGTTGAATGTTGCGGTGGAGCCTGGTAAGCCGGTCAGAATTGGGCAGCAGGCTATTAATTTGGTGGGTGAGGGGGCTGAGCTTGAGGTCTTCAAGGGGATTTTGGACAAAAAGCCTTATGAGCAGGGTGATATTTTTGTAAATAGTTCCTATGAAGATTTTAAAACCAGTTTGGAGAGAGCGGCTGGTAAGTTAGGTTTTTTTGATGCGAAATACGTGAAAAGACGTGTTTTGGTTAATGTTGATACGCACGTGGCGGATATTGACTTGCAGTACGAAACGGGGAAGCGCTATCAGTTTGGTCAGGTAACCGTTGATCAGGATGTATTGGATGAGCGTTTTATCCAGCGATATATCCGCATGGAGCAAGGGCAGACCTATGACTCGGATGTGCTGCTTGAGCAGCGTCGTTTGTTAGAAAGTAGTGGGTATTATAAAGATGTGGAGGTCAGTACGCAGTTTGATGCTGCTGAAAATGCGCAAGTGCCGGTGCAGATAACTGCGGTTAAGAAAGACCGTTATTCTTATACGGCCACATTAGGCTATGCGACCGACACCGACTTTCGGTTTGAAACCGGAATGGAGGCGCACTGGGTTAATCGCCGGGGGCATCAGTTAACGGGCAAAATGAGTCTTTCAAAAAACGAACCAACGATTGGTTTTGTTTACAAAGTCCCGTTATGGAATCCTGAACATGAATACGCTAGTTTTGCTGTGGATTGGGCGAAGAGTGATAACGGTGATATTAAAGGCGAAAAGTTTGAGTTTGAAATCAATTACAATCGCCAGAATGACAGTGGTTGGAAGCAAACCGCCTTTATTAGTCTTCTGGATGAAAAAACGCAGGTAACCGGGTCGCCGGAAGTCAGGTCTCAGTTGACGCTACTGGGTGCAAGGGTGAGTAAAACTAAAAGTAATGATACTTTGTTTCCGACTGAAGGCTGGCGGGTCAGGGCTGAGGTGCAGGGTGCGCATGATAGTATTCTCAGTGATTTGAGTTTGTTGCAGGGCAGCTTGGAAGGTAAGTACCTGTATACTTTTGAGCATGAGGGTAAAGCGATCCTGCGAGGTGCTTTGGGTAGCTCTTGGACCGATGAGTTTAATGATCTGCCAAAGTCGTTGCGTTTCTTCGCGGGTGGGCAGAGTTCTGTGCGTGGTTATGATTTTGAATCTATTGGTGAAAAAGATGTCGATGGTAATGTCATCGGCGGGAAGCATTTAGTGGTTGCCAGTGCCGAGTATGAATACCCTGTGGCTGATAAAATCAGTCTGGCTGCGTTTGTTGATGCGGGTTCATCGTTTGATGAATGGAATGATTATGGGTTTGGTGTTGGTTATGGTGTCGGTGCGCGTTACAAATCGCCTTTGGGGCCGATCAGGTTTGATCTGGCGGTGCCGGATGATGATCCGGGTGATTTGCATTTCTATTTCAGTCTGGGGCCTGATTTATAATTCAGGGCTTGGTTTAGCTGGGGCTAGTGGGTGAGAAACCTTTTTAAATACCTTGTGGTGAATCCGTTGCTGGCGTTGTTGCTGGTGATATTGCTGCTTTTGGTCGCGATAGGTGTGCTTTCTTTGACTCAGACCGGTACCGGTTTGTTGGTTCAATTGGGGGAGCGTGCATTGCCGTCGCTGAGTTTGGGCGGGGTGAGCGGTACTCTGGTTGATGAGATCAAGGCGGAGAGCTTGGTCTGGGAAAAAGATGGTATCAAGGTGGACGCGCAGGGAGCGGTGTTTAAGCCTAATATTGAGTGGAAGTTCCCCTTGAAAGTCGCCGTCAATCAATTGACCGCGAAACGTTTGGTCATCGACCTCCCTCCTTCTGAAGATACACCCTATGAACCATTTGTTGTGCCGGATTTGCGGCTACCTGTGGATGCGGGGCTGGAAAATATCGCATTGGACGAGCTGGTTATTAATCAGGGTGAGACAGTTATCACCATCAAAGATGCTGTTCTGGGTGCTTATACTGATGCGGGGAAATTATACCTGACGCAGTTGGATGGCAAGCTGGCGGGTCATCTGAAAACAGTCACTATCAGTGCTAAGGGGGAGATGGAGTTAAATGAACCGTACCCTTTGTCGCTGGATGTTCTTATTGATTCTGATAGCGTGGTTCTGGGTAAAGGTGCACTTAAACTGAAGGCCAGTGGTGAGTTGCAGAATTATCAGACTGATCTGAGTGGTGATTGGCAGTACGGGGATTATCCGGCCTATCAGTTAATAGCCAAAGGGCAGGGTAACTTTGAAGGCATGATGCTGGATAATGTTCGCCTGGAGGGGGATGCTGGTAATGCGGATTTACAAGGCAGGCTGGTATGGTCGTCGGAGCTTGAGTGGGACTTAAAAGCTGCTGTGGAGGGTTTGAAGCCTGAATATTTTTCACCGGATGTGGATGGTGATGTTGATATTGTTTTAAGTAGTGCTGGTGCGTTGAAGGACGAGCAGGTTGTTACTCTTAAGGTTGAACGGCTGGAAGGAACACTGCGTGGTTTTCCATTAAAAGCTGCGCTGGATGCTGAGTTGCAGGGTGATGATTTGTTGCTACATGATCTGGATGCTTTGGTGGGTGATAACCGTTTAAAGGCAACCGGACGTGCGGATGAGAAGCTAAGTATAGATTGGAAGCTGGATGCGCCGCAGTTGGCTCAGTTTCATCCGGATATTAACGGTGGTTTGGTGGGTGAAGGCTCGCTATCAGGAAAGGTGGATGGCTCGCAATTTCAGTTGAATATAGGTGAGCTGACGGGTGATGTGATGAATTACCCGGTGGATGCTATAGGGGAGTTGTCGCTGGATGGTCAGGTGGTTTCCGCTAAAAATTTAAAAGTGAATGTAGGTGGTAACTTCCTGACGCTTAATGGAGTGGCAAACGAGGCTGAAGGTATTGATTGGTTGATTGATGCGCCGAAGTTGGCTGAGTTACACCCTGAGCTTGTTGGGCAGTTGAACGGCAGTGGTAATGCGAAAGGTCTGCTGGATGGTTCTCGTTTGGCACTTCAAATCGATGAGCTGGAGGGTAATGTTCAGGATTATCCGGTCAAAGCTGAGGGCGGTGTGCGTGTTGAGGGTGAGCAGCTTTCTGCTGAGAATTTGAAAGTTTACGTTGGCGATAATCTGGTTAGCCTGAATGGAAGCGCTGATGAGGATTCCGGTATTGATTGGTTGGTGGATGCGCCGAAACTAGCTGAGCTTTATCCCGAGTTATCCGGGCAATTGAAGGGCAAGGGTAATGCGAAAGGCTTGTTGGACGGTTCTCGTTTGGCGCTTCAAATCGATGAGTTGGCGGGTAATGTTCAGGATTATCCGGTCAAAGCTGAGGGCGGTGTTCGTGTTGAGGGTGAGCAGCTTTCTGCTGAGAATTTGAAAGTTTATGTTGGCGATAATCTGATTAGCTTGAATGGACGCGCTGATGAGGGTTCTGGTATTGATTGGTTGGTGGATGCGCCGAAACTGGCTGAGCTTTATCCAGAGTTATCTGGTTTTCTGAAAGGTCAGGGTAATGCGAAAGGCTTGCTGGATGGTTCTCGTTTGGCATTTCAGATAGATGAGTTGAGCGGTGAGGTTAAGGGTTATCCGGTTAAAGCTGAAGGTAGTGTTCGTGTAGAGAATAAACTGCTCTCAGCTAAAGGCTTAAAGGTTTATGTGGGTGAAAACCTGGTCAGTCTGAATGGCATTGCTGATGAAGCGTCTGGTATTGATTGGTTGATTGAAGCACCGAGGCTGGCTGAGCTTTATCCTGAGTTATCCGGGCAATTGAAGGGCAAGGGTAATGCGAAGGGTTTGTTGGATGGTTCTCGTTTGGCACTTCAAATTGATGAGCTGGAGGGTAATGTTCAGGATTATCCGGTCAAAGCTGAGGGTGGTGTTCGTGTTCAGGGTGAGCGGCTGTCTGCTGATAATTTGAAGGTTTACGTCGGCGATAACCTCGTAAGCCTGAATGGAAGTGCTGATGAGGATTCAGGTATTGACTGGTTGGTTGATGCGCCAAAGTTATCTGAGTTTTATCCTGAGTTGTCCGGGCGACTGAAGGGCAAGGGTAATGCTAAAGGCTTGCTGGATGGTTCTCGTTTGGCATTCCATGTGGACGAATTGGGTGGCGAGGTTAAGGGTTATCCGGTGAAGGCTGAGGGGGGCGTCCGTATAGAGGGTAAGTTGCTGTCCGCTAATAATTTAAAGGTTTATGTCGGCGAAAATCTCGTAAGCCTGAATGGTATTGCTGATGATGCGTCAGGTATTAACTGGTTGATTGATGCACCAAAGTTGGTTGAGTTATACCCCGAGTTGTCTGGGCAGCTGAAGGGGAAGGGTAATGCCAAGGGTTTGCTGGATGGTTCTCGTCTGGCCCTTCGGATCGATGAACTGGGCGGCACTGTTCAGGATTATCCTGTCAAGGCTGAAGGTAGTGTGCGTGTTGAGGGTAAGCAGTTATCCGCTGAAGACCTTAGCGTCTATATTGGCGATAATTTGGTTAACTTGAATGGCGGTGTTGATGAGGGTGAGGGTGTTGATTGGCGTATTGATGCGCCAGCTTTGGCTGTGTTGCACCCTGAGTTATCCGGTTTTCTGAAAGGTAGTGGTAATGCTAAAGGTTTGCTGGATGGTTCTCGCTTAGCGCTTCGGGTCGATAAGTTGCAGGGGCGGGTTAAAGAGTATCCCGTCCAGGCTAAGGGTGAGATTAGATTATCCGGCCAGTTGATTACTGCGAAGCAGTTTCAGGTAAGTATGGGTAAGAATTCTGTGCGCCTTGATGGTGTGGCTGATGAGAAGACGGGTATTAATTGGGTATTGGATGCGCCTGAGCTGGCTGCTTTATCGCCTGAGTTGAGTGGTCATTTGAAAGGTAATGGTAATGCCAAGGGATTGTTGGATGGTTCCCGGGTTTCTGTTCATGTGGCAAAAATTGATGGGCGGGTGAAGGAGTACCCCATTAGCGCTCGGGGTGGAGTGAAACTGAATGACGGTTTGTTGTCGGTAAGCGATTTTCGGGTTGTATCGGGGCAGAATAATGTCAAGCTGAATGGTGTGGCTGATGAAAAGCGTGGCATCAATTGGGTATTAGATGCTCCACAATTAGCAGAAATGAATCCCGCGTTGAAGGGTCATATAAAGGGTAGTGGCAATATAGGTGGACTGCTGGATGGCTCAAGGCTGACTGCGCGAATTGATAAATTGAATGGCCGGGTAATGGACTACCCGCTGAGTGCTAAGGGGCAGGTGCTGGTGCGTGATAAGCAGTTGTCTGTGAAGGATCTGGGTATTAATGTTGGCGAGAATGCGATTCGGCTGAATGGCGTGCTGGATGAGCAGACGGGTTTGGCCTGGTCGTTGAATGCGCCCAAGCTTGTGCAGTTATCACCGGCCTTGGATGGAAGTGTGAAGGGGCGGGGTAATGTTAAGGGGACGTTGGATGCTTCCTCAATCGTTCTGAATATTGCTGATATTAGTGGTCGGGTTAAAGGTTATCCGCTGAAGGCGGTCGGTACGGTGCGGCTACAGGATAAAACGCTTCTGGTGGCTAATAATTTGCGTGTCAATGTTGGGGCGAATGCGATTCGCTTGAATGGTCCGCTGGATGAGTCTAAAGGTGTGGATTGGCAGGTGGATGCCACTAAGCTTGTGCAGTTGCATCCTGCGATTGATGGGCAGTTGAAGGGTAGCGGTAATATCAAAGGTCTGCTGGATGGCTCAAGTTTTACGCTGCGGGTTAATAGGTTGGGCGGGCGTGTTAAGCAATATCCATTGCAATTGAGTGGTGAGGTCAGTGCTAAAGGTAAGGTGTTGACGGTACGCAATGTATTGGTCAATGCGGGGCAGAATACGGTTAAGTTAAATGGTGGTATTGGAGATGCTGTCGGTTTGAACTGGCAGTTGGATGCACGAAATGTCGGTCAGTTGGTTCCGGGTGTCAAGGCATCAGCAAGAGGTAATGGCACGTTGCGTGGCAAGTTGGATGGTTCGGTGCTGGATTTGCAGGTCGCTAGACTGACCGGGCAATATGAGGGGCGTCCATTGTCCGTGAAAGGTGCTGCTAGTCTTCAGGGTAAGCGGATTAATTTAAGTCAGTTGCAAGTAGTCGCGGGCCAGAATTCGCTAGCGCTGAATGGTCAGGTGAGTGAGCCGTTAAATGTGAGCTGGAAGTTGAACGGACGTAATTTGGCGCAGGCATGGCCGGGTTTGGCGGGCGGTTTGCAGGGTGAGGGTACTGTGAGTGGGGCGATGTCGCGGCCTCAATTAAAAGGTTTTCTGAAGGGTGGTAATGTCCGTTATAAGGACATGTCCGTGCAGGCTGTAGATATAAATATTAGTCAGAACGGTGCCAACTATAATGTGACAGGTGTGCTGCGTAATGTCCGGCAGGGGCAGAATGTTCTGAACTATGTTGATCTTAAAGGGCAGGGCACTATAGATCGGCATAATGCTTCGCTGGCGGCGGTACACAAAGAAGGTAAGTTGAATGTGACGCTGGGTGGTGGTTTGCGTAATGGTCAATGGAATGGTGCGGTGAACGCGCTAAGTCTGCGTGATACTGTCGCCGGGGATTGGCAGTTAACTGCGCCGATCAGGATTAGTGCTTCTGCAAAAACAATGACAGTGAGTAACTCCTGTCTGGCGAATAAGCAGAATGCGCGTTTGTGTGCCCAGACTAGCTGGGCTAGTCATTCGGGTGTTGTGGCTAAGGGGCAGTTGCAGCAAGTGCCTCTGGCAATGGCGCGTGCGTTTTTGCCGGCGAATATTCAAATGCAGGGGCGCTTGAATGCAGACTACCAGTTTGAGCAGCGAAATGGACGGCCCGTCGCGAGAGTGAATGTTCAGCTGCCGGATAATGCCGTTGCGGTGGTGTTGGCGCGCGGGCGTAAAGAGACGTTTCGTTATACTAATGCGCGTGCCAATATTGTATTGGATGATCGGAATGCGACGGTGGATGCGCAGCTGGATGTTGTCGGTCATGGTCAGTTGCGTACGCAGGGCCGGGTGATTTTGTCGCCGGATAATGGTCAGCATAAAGTTGATTTGCGCACTACGGTGAATATGCCCAGTATTACCTGGTTGCAGCGTTTCTCGCCGCAAGTGGATGCGCTTAAAGGCAGTGTTGTGGGTGATGTGCGCATGACCGGTTTGCTGGCTAAGCCGCAGGTTAGTGGTACGGCGAGATTGCAGAATGCTGCTTTGTATTTGCCGGAAACGGGTTCCCGTCTGAGTGATATTAATTTGACTGTGCAGGCTAATCGCCCGGACCAGTTGGCGATTAATGGTACGTTACGCGCTGGTAGTGGTCAGTTAACAGCAAAGGGTACCTTGCAGATGGCTAAGCTGCCTGATTGGAGTGCTAATGTTCGCATTCAAGGTAGTAATTTGCTGCTGATGAATAGTCATGAGATCCAGGCAAAGGTATCGCCGGATCTTAATGTGAAAGCGGGGCCGCAATCGATTGTTATAACCGGCACGGTTCGGATCCCGGAGACAACCGTTACTTTGCGTGAGTTGCCAACAACAGCGAGTGTGCGTTCAGATGATATTGTGATTGTTGGGAAAGGACGAAGCATTCCGGCCAATAAAGTGGTTATCCAACCGGATTCGGGGAAGCCACTTTATATTCAGCCTAACGTGACCATTGAGTTGGGTGAGAGGGTGTCTTTCAGTGGCTTTGGTTTGGCCGCTCGCATGACCGGAAAAATGCGAATTCTGCGTAATCGACAAGGTGTGGTGGCGGAAGGTGCGCTTAATGTGGTGGACGGTGTCTATAAGGCATATGGGCAGAACTTGAAAATTGAGCGGGGGCGGTTGTTATTTAATGGGCCGGTCGAGAATCCGGGTCTGGATGTGCGTGCAACCCGTAGTGTTGAAAACGATATTGTCGTAGGGATTGCGTTGGGTGGTTCGGTGCAGGTGCCGGAATCAACCCTTTTCTCCAAGCCGCCACAGACCCAGACAGATACGTTGAGTTATTTGTTGACAGGAAATTCATTGGCCAGCGTGGGGGGTGGTGATTCCGCAGTATTGACGCAGGCGATTACTGGTTTGGGTTTGTCGGGTGGCCAGGGCTTGGCGCAAAAGCTGGGTGGGCAGCTTGGTTTGGATGATGTTGGTTTGAATGCGAATGGTGGTGATTATAAGCAAAGCGAGTTGTCGCTGGGTAAACGACTCGGCCCGAAGCTCTATGTGAAGTATATTGTGGGCTTGTTTG
Organism: Caprella mutica; assembly: GCA_947561585.1. NCBI lineage: Eukaryota > Metazoa > Arthropoda > Malacostraca > Amphipoda > Caprellidae > Caprella > Caprella mutica. Next base: position 655,347 of record CANNZV010000002.1, on the reverse strand, counting down.
ACTCGTTGCAAAAGGTTGCGGTGACCTATCAGATTAACAAAAAATTGCAGTTGGAAGCGACGAGTGGTGTGCAGCAAAGTATTGACCTGATATACAAAATAGATAGCAATACCGGGCCGTTTGGTAATTGATAAATTATCGCGAATTTCTTGAGGCTATGAGTTGACATTATAAAGTGATTGGCTCAGAATGCGCTTCTTTCCAGTCGGAGGGATTCCCGAGCGGTCAAAGGGGACAGACTGTAAATCTGTTGGCTCAGCCTTCGAAGGTTCGAATCCTTCTCCCTCCACCATCTTTTCTTAGGTGGTTCTTTGTGCAAAATTCGATATGGTCGGGCGGGTGTAGTTCAACGGTAGAACCTCAGCCTTCCAAGCTGATGGTGTGGGTTCGATTCCCATCACCCGCTCCAATCGAATCAATTCACGATTTGGAAATATTAATTATTAGCCCATATAGCTCAGGTGGTAGAGCGCATCCTTGGTAAGGATGAGGTCGACAGTTCGACTCTGTCTATGGGCACCAGTATAGATTTTTGATGGGGTTATACCAATGGCAAAGGCAAAATTTGAGCGTGACAAACTGCACGTGAATGTGGGTACGATTGGTCACGTTGACCATGGTAAAACAACACTGACAGCGGCAATTTCTATTGTTCAGGGTAAGAAGTTTGGTGGTGACACTAAAGACTTCAGTCAGATTGATAACGCCCCTGAAGAAAGAGAGCGTGGTATTACGATTTCTACCTCTCACGTAGAGTACGAATCAGACACACGTCACTACGCACACGTTGATTGCCCCGGACATGCTGATTACGTAAAGAACATGATCACTGGTGCGGCGCAGATGGATGGCGCTATTCTGGTTTGTTCTGCTGCTGATGGCCCTATGCCTCAAACGCGTGAGCACATTTTGCTGTCTCGTCAGGTAGGTGTTCCTTACATCGTTGTGTTCATGAATAAATGTGACATGGTTGATGATGAAGAGCTGCTTGAATTAGTTGAAATGGAAATTCGTGAGCTGTTAGATATGTACGAATTCCCGGGTGATGACACGCCGATTGTTCAAGGCTCTGCGTTGAAAGCGCTGGAAGGTGATGAGTCGCCTATCGGTATGCCAGCCATTCAGCAGTTGATTGATGCACTGGATAGCTATATTCCTGATCCGGAGCGTGCTATTGACGGTGCCTTCCTGATGCCTGTGGAAGATGTGTTCTCTATCTCAGGTCGCGGCACAGTAGTAACTGGTCGTATCGAGCGCGGAATCATCAAAGTAGGCGAGGCCATAGAAATTGTTGGTATCAAGGCTACTGCCGACAGTGTTGTAACCGGCGTTGAAATGTTCCGCAAGTTACTGGACCAGGGTCAGGCAGGTGATAACGTGGGCTTGTTGCTGCGTGGTACCAAGCGTGAAGATGTTGAGCGTGGTCAAGTGCTGTGTAAAGCTGGTTCTGTTAAGCCACACACTAAATTTGAAGCAGAAGTTTATATTCTGTCAAAAAATGAAGGTGGTCGTCACACGCCATTTTTTAATGGTTATCGCCCACAGTTTTACTTCCGTACTACGGATGTAACGGGTGCCTGTGATTTGCCGGAAGGTGTTGAAATGGTTATGCCGGGTGATAACGTTAAGATGGTTGTTACCCTTATTGCACCTATCGCAATGGAAGATGGTTTGCGCTTCGCAATTCGCGAAGGTGGCCGTACTGTAGGCGCTGGTGTTGTTGCAAAGATCGTAGAATAAATTTTTACTGATCAAGATTGAAATAGTGAGCGGGAGTGCGTACACTCTCGCTCTTTAATTCGTTAGGCCAGTAGCTCAATTGGTAGAGTTGCGGTTTCCAAAACCGTCGGTTGGGGGTTCGAGTCCCTCCTGGCCTGCCATCTTTATTGAGGTGGTTTTATACAAAATCCAAGCTGATTTCGGCTTTGTATAAAGCTGTCTTAGCGGTATATGGGTTTTCGATAGATTATGTCAACAAAAGCCGAACAACAAACAAATTCACTTGATACGATTAAACTAGTGGTTGCACTGGTTTTGTTGTTCGTGGGTATCGCAGGTTTTTATTACTTTGCTGATTGGCAAGGTGAGCCTGTTTCCTTGTTATATAGGGTGCTTGGATTGCTGGCCGTTATGGGTGTTGCTGCGTTTGTGGCTCTGACATCTGCAAGCGGTAAGCGATTAATGAGCTTTATGCAGGATTCGCGTACTGAGGTGCGCAAGATGGTTTGGCCTACCCGCGTTGAGACCATGCAAACCACGCTGATGGTTTTTGTCATTGTTTTTATTCTGACTATCTTCCTCTGGTTGGTTGATATGTTGCTTGGCTGGGGTGTGAAATCTCTTCTGGGAGGTGGCTAATGGCTAAGCGTTGGTATGTGGTGCAAGCGTTTTCTGGTTATGAATTGCAGGTTAAGCGTTCTTTGCATGAGCGTATTGCACGCTTTGAGATGGAAGATGTTTTTGGGGAGATCCTGGTTCCCACAGAAGAAGTCGTCGAGATGCGTGAAGGTCAGCAGCGAAAGAGTGAGCGTAAATTCTTTCCGGGTTATGTGCTGGTTGAAATGGAAATGGATGACGCCAGCTGGCATATGGTGAAAGATACCAATCGGGTGATGGGTTTTATTGGTGGTTCCAAGGATATGCCGGCTCCAATCACGCAAAAAGAGGTAGATGCCATTCTGCAGCGTGTTGAGGACGGTGTTGATAAGCCTAAGCCTAAGGTTTTATTTGATGCGGGTGAAATTGTTCGTGTTACAGATGGGCCATTTAAAGATTTCAATGGCGTAGTTGAAGAAGTTAACTACGAGAAAAGCCGCATGTTAGTGGCGGTACAGATTTTTGGACGCTCAACGCCTGTTGAGCTGGAATTTTATCAAGTCGGTAAGACCTGATAAAGAGTTAAAGGGGAGCCGAAAGGCGTTTGTACCCAACTATAGGTAAATCGAAATGGCTAAGAAAGTTAGTGGTTATATCAAGCTGCAAGTGCCGGCTGGTAAAGCTAATCCAAGTCCTCCTGTTGGTCCTGCTCTGGGTCAGCATGGTGTTAATATTATGGAATTCTGTAAAGCATTCAACGCAGCGACTCAAAGTGTTGAAGTGGGCTTGCCGATTCCGGTTGTTATCACCGTTTATAGTGATAAAAGCTTTACTTTTATTACCAAGACGCCTCCCGCATCTGTGTTATTGAAAAAGTCTCTGGGCTTGAAGTCAGGCAGTGGTCGCCCGAATACTGAGAAAGTAGGTAAGGTGACGCGTGAGCAATTAGAAGAAATTGCTAAAACAAAAGAGCCTGATTTGACAGCTGCTGATCTTGATGCCGCTGTTCGTACCATCGCGGGCAGCGCCCGTAGTATGGGTATCGATGTGGAGGGTGTGTAAATGGCTAAGTTAACTAAGCGTCAAAAAGCAGTTGCTGAGAAAGTTGAATTTGATAAGTCATATGGTGTTGCTGAGGCAATTGATTTGCTGAAGTCTCTGCCAGGTGCGAAATTCACTGAAAGCGTTGATGTCAGTGTGAACTTGGGTGTTGATCCTCGTAAATCTGATCAGGTTGTTCGTGGTTCTACCGTATTGCCTAATGGTAATGGTAAAACAGTTCGTGTGGCTGTGTTTACTCAAGGTCCTAACGCTGATGCTGCTAAAGAAGCGGGTGCTGATATCGTGGGTATGGATGATCTGGCAGCAGAAATCAAAGGCGGAATGATGGACTTTGATGTTGTTATTGCCAGCCCTGACGCTATGCGTGTTGTCGGTCAGTTGGGCCAGGTTTTAGGTCCTCGTGGTCTGATGCCGAACCCGAAAGTAGGGACAGTAACCCCGAATGTTGCCGAAGCTGTGAAGAATGCCAAGTCTGGTCAGGTGCGTTATCGTACTGATAAGGCGGGTATCATTCATTGTGGTATCGGTAACGTTAAATTTGATACAGATGCATTGGTTCAGAATTTGAGCGCATTAGTGGCAGATTTGGTTAAAGCGAAGCCTTCTGCGGCAAAAGGTGTGTATCTGAAGGGTATTTCTTTGTCTACTACCATGGGGCCTGGTCTGGGTGTTGATCACTCTACCTTGGTTGTTAAGTAAGACTAAGTAAAAATTTGAGCAGTCATGCTCAATCAGGCCCTCAAGGATGAGGGTTGCTAATGGTTGATAGATGTTTTGTCAGTCCGAGGCACTAGATATACAAGATGTATGTCGTCAAAGACCGCAGGAGTTGAATAGTGTTTTATTTAACTTAATAGCCTGCGTAGATGGCGTTACCCGAGTCAGTAAATGGTTCGTGGTACGCCGTTTTCATCATTTCAATCTTGGTGATTGGGATGTTGTTTAACGGTGGTGTAAACCACCGAACCAGGAGTAGATGTCGTGGCATTAACACTGAGCGAGAAAAAACAGATTGTCTCCGAAGTGTCTGCGATAGCTGCAAGTGCTCATTCTGCGGTGATAGCTGAATATCGTGGTTTGACCGTTGAACAGATGACTACCTTGCGCAAACAAGCGCGTGAAAGTGGTGTTTATCTGCGAGTGGTGAAGAATAATTTGGCGAAGATTGCTGTTCGGGATACAGATTTTGAATGTATTCAGGATGGTTTGACTGGGCCGTTGATGTTGGCGTTTTCTCAGGAAGATCCCGGCTCAGCAGCACGTCTGATTAAAGAATTCATCAAAGACAAAGCGAACAGTAAGCTGGATGTGAAATTTGTTTCCGTTGGTGGACAAATGTTACCTGCATCTGAGCTTGAGCGTCTGTCGAAGTTGCCTACGCGCGACCAGGCACTTGCTATGTTGGCTGGAACTTTCCGTGCGCCGCTGGATAAATTGGCTCGCACTATTAACGAAGTTCCAGGCAAATTTGTTCGTACACTTGCTGCAGTTCGTGACCAGAAAGAGGCTTCTGCCTAATTTTGTTTGTTAATTAAATGCGCATGTTTTATAGCTTGCGCAGAATTGTATATTTAAATCGAGTGACTCGGTTTTAGGAGATTTATCATGGCTGTAACTAAAGATGAAATGTTGGAAGCGATCTCTAGCATGACTGTAATGGAGATTGTTGATCTGATCTCTGCAATGGAAGAAAAATTTGGTGTTAGTGCATCAGCTGCTGCGGTTGCTGCTGCACCTGCAGCTGAAGCTGCTGCTGCTGAAGAGCAAACTGAATTTGATGTTATGCTGAAGAGTGCTGGTAGTAATAAGATTGCTGCTATCAAAGCTGTTCGTGCTATCACTGGTCTTGGTCTTAAAGAAGCAAAAGCAATGGTGGAAAGTGCACCTGCTGCTGTTAAAGAAGGCGCATCTAAAGACGAAGCTGAAGATATCAAGAAGCAGTTGGAAGAAGCTGGTGCTGAAGTTGAGCTTAAGTAATATTGAGCTTGACTTCACGTTACTTGACTGTTAATAGTCAGTAATGAATTCGAGGCTGGCAGTGTTTTACGCTGTCAGCCTTTTGTCGCTTGTCAGACATTAAATGGCAATGTTGCACAGAGGCTTCAGTCTACTGCTGAATGCCCATAGAGATATTTGATTCCAGGTGAGGACGCACGATGGGACTAAGTTATACCGAGAAGAAACGAATCCGCAAAGATTTTGGCAAGCGTAAGCAGATTCTGGAAGTACCTGACCTGTTAACGATTCAATTGGAATCTTACCGGAATTTCCTCCAGTTGGAAAAGCCGGTTGAAGAGCGTAAGCAGGCGGGTCTTCATGCTGCATTTTCTTCGGTTTTCCCGATTATCAGCTACAACAATTATGTGTCGCTTGATTATGTTGACTATAGATTGGCAGAGCCGGACTTTGATGTCTATGAATGTCAGCTGCGCGGTCTGACTTATGCTGCATCTTTGCGCGTAAAGCTGCGGTTGGTTATTCACGATAAAGAAGCGCCTGTTGATGCTAAAGTAGTCAAATACATTAAAGAGCAGGATGTTTATCTGGGCGAGCTGCCGCTGATGACTGATAAAGGTACCTTTGTAATTAATGGTACCGAGCGTGTCATCGTGTCGCAGTTGCATCGCTCTCCGGGTGTATTTTTTGAGCATGATAAAGGCAAGTCAAACACGGCTGGCAAATTATTGCACAGTGCCCGCGTTATTCCTTATCGTGGTTCATGGTTAGATTTCGAATTTGACCCTAAAGATAGTATTTTCGTGCGTATTGATCGTCGTCGTAAATTAGCATCTACTATTTTGCTTCGCGCATTAGGTATGGATAACGAAGGAATTCTGGATTATTTCTTCGACAAGATTGGCGTGCATTTAGAATTAGAAAATATTGAAATTGATTTGGTGCCAGAACGTCTGCGTGGTGAATTGGCCTCTTTCGATATAAAGCTGGATGGCGAAGTACTGGTTGAGACCGGTCGCCGTGTTACTGCTAAGCATATCCGGGCGCTGGAAAAAAGTGGCCTGAAGCGATTGAATGTTCCTCAGGACTACATGAATGGCAAAGTGTTAGCCCATAATGTGGTTGATACATCTACTGGTGAGTTAATAGCTGAGGCGAATGCTGAGCTGACTGATGAGTTGATCGAAAAATTACGTGATAATGACATTACTCAATTTGAGATTTTGTATACCAATGAGCTGGATCGTGGCCCGTTTGTTTCGAATACGCTGAATATTGATCCAACTCGTTCTAAGTTAGAGGCTCAGGTTGAGATTTATCGGATGATGCGTCCGGGTGAGCCGCCTACTAAAGAGTCTGCAGAAAACTTGTTTGGTAATCTGTTCTTTGCGCCAGAGCGATATGATCTGTCTGGTGTGGGCCGGATGAAGTTTAATCGCCGTTTGGGTCGTGAAGAGTCAACAGGTGAAGGTACGCTGGATCAGGATGATATTCTCGAGGTGTTACGTAAGCTGATTGATATTCGTGATGGTCGTGATGACATTGATGATATTGATCACTTAGGTAATCGTCGTATCCGTAGTGTGGGTGAGATGGCTGAAAATGCCTTCCGCATTGGTTTGGTTCGTGTTGAGCGTGCAGTTAAAGAGCGCCTCACCATGGCTGAAAGCGAAGGTCTGATGCCACAGGAGTTGGTGAATTCCAAGCCTGTATCTGCTGCGATTAAAGAGTTCTTTGGTTCCAGTCAGTTATCCCAGTTTATGGATCAGAATAATCCGTTGTCGGAAGTCACGCATAAGCGGCGTATTTCTGCGTTAGGCCCGGGTGGTTTGACGCGTGAGCGTGCTGGTTTTGAGGTGCGCGATGTGCATACCACTCACTATGGTCGTGTGTGCCCTATCGAAACACCTGAAGGGCCGAATATCGGACTGATCAATTCATTGGCTGTCTATGCGCGAACCAATGATTATGGTTTCCTTGAGACTCCTTATCGTCGTGTTGTTGATGGCAATGTATCTAGTCAGATTGACTACCTGTCAGCTATCGAAGAGTCGCAGTACGTTATCGCTCAGGCAAATGCTATGTTGGGTGATGCTGGTGATTTTACTGATGAGTTTGTAGTCTGTCGTCATCGCAATGAATCGATGATGATGCCTAAGGACAAAATTCAGTACATGGATGTCTCGCCTAAGCAGATTGTATCGGTAGCTGCTTCATTGATTCCGTTTCTGGAACATGATGATGCAAACCGTGCCTTGATGGGTTCGAACATGCAACGTCAGGCAGTGCCGTGTTTGCGGGCTGAAACTGCTGTAGTTGGAACGGGCATGGAGCGCGCGGTTGCGGTTGATTCCGGCTCTGCTGTGGTTGCAAAACGTGGTGGTGTCATCGATCTGGTGGATGCTGGTCGTATTGTTGTGCGTGTGCATGACGATGAGGCGGATGAGAGTGGTGGTGTTGATATCTACAGTCTCATTAAGTACATGCGTTCAAATCAGAATACCTGCATCAATCAGCGTCCGATTGTAAAAGTTGGTGACCGCATTGAGCGTGGTGATGTGCTGGCTGATGGCTCGTCCACTGACTTGGGTGAGCTGGCATTAGGGCAGAATATATTTATCGCCTTTATGCCGTGGAATGGTTACAACTTTGAGGATTCTATCCTGCTGTCTGAGCGGGTGGTTGAAGAAGATCGTTTCACCACGATTCATATCGAAGTGATGTCCTGTCTGGCGCGTGATACCAAGCTGGGCCCTGAAGAGATTTCTGCTGATATTCCGAATGTGAGTGAGAGTCTGCTTTCTAAATTGGATGAGTGCGGAATCATTCATGTCGGTGCTGAAGTGGAGTCGGGTGATATTCTGGTGGGTAAAGTGACGCCGAAAGGTGAAAGTCAGCTTACTCCGGAGGAAAAACTCCTCAGAGCCATTTTCGGTGAGAAGGCGTCTGATGTAAAAGATAGCTCGTTGCGTGTCGGAACCGGCACCAAAGGAACAGTTATCGATGTGCGCGTATTCACCCGTGATGGGGTGGAGCGTGATTCCCGTGCGTTGGCTGTACAAGAAGATGACCTGAAGAAAGTCCGTAAGGATTTGTTGGATGAGTTGCGCATTTATGAAGGTGACGTGTTTGAACGTGTTGCCAGAATGATCGTGGGTCAGGTTGCTGATGGCGGGCCGGAAGGTTTGGCGTCAGGTTCTAAGGTGACTCAGAATTATCTTGATGGGCTGATGCGTCATGAGTGGTTCTCTGTTCGAATGAGCGATGAGTCGCTGAATGAGCAGCTTGAGTTGTTGTCTACTCAATTGTCAGAGAAGAAGAAGGAATACGAAATCCGCTTGCAGAAGCAGCGTGATAAGTTGACCGCTGGTGATGATTTGGCGCCGGGCGTACTGAAGATGGTTAAGGTATACGTTGCAGTTAAGCGCCGTATGCAGCCAGGTGACAAGATGGCGGGTCGTCACGGTAACAAGGGTGTGGTTTCGCGCATTGTTCCGGTTGAAGATATGCCTTATCTGGAAAATGGACAGCCGGTTGATATCGTATTGAATCCTCTGGGTGTACCGTCTCGGATGAACGTAGGTCAGGTGTTGGAAACTCATCTGGGTTGGGCTGCGAAAGGTCTGGGTGCTAAAATTGGCCGGATGATTGATACCAAAGCTCAAGTCGATGACATGCGTAAGTTCCTGACTGATATTTATGAAAAAGGTGGTAACCCGGATCAGGGTGACATTTCTGAAATGTCAGACAGTGAAGTCGTTGAAATGGCAGGTAATTTGCGCCGTGGTGTTCCGATGGCTACTCAGGTCTTTGATGGTGCGTTTGAGTCTGAAATCAAGGATATGCTGGCGTTGGCTGATTTGCCGAGATCTGGTCAGACTCGTTTGTATGATGGTCGTACCGGTGAGTCTTTTGAGCGTGATGTGACGGTGGGTTACATGCACATGTTGAAGCTTAATCACTTGGTCGATGACAAGATGCATGCTCGTTCAACCGGGCCTTATAGTCTGGTTACTCAGCAGCCATTGGGTGGTAAAGCACAGTTCGGTGGGCAGCGTTTTGGTGAGATGGAAGTTTGGGCGCTGGAAGCATATGGTGCCGCTTATACCTTGCAGGAAATGCTGACTGTTAAGTCGGATGATGTGAATGGCCGGAATAAAATGTACAAGAGTATCGTGGATGGCGACCATCAAATGGAAGCTGGCATGCCTGAGTCCTTCAATGTATTGATGAAGGAAATCCGTTCACTCGGTTTGAATATCGAGCTGGAAAGAGACTAATTGACCTATAAGGCAGGCGGATAAAATAGTATGAAAGATTTACTTAACCTTTATAAGCAAAAGCAGGAAAACCAGGATTTTGATGCGATTCGTATCGGATTGGCATCTCCTGCGGTTGTCCAGTCATGGTCATATGGCGAAGTTAAAAAGCCGGAAACGATTAACTATCGTACCTTCAAGCCGGAGCGCGATGGTTTGTTCTGTGCCAAAATATTTGGCCCGGTTAAGGACTTTGAGTGTTTGTGTGGTAAATACAAGCGTTTGAAGCATCGCGGTGTGGTTTGTGAAAAATGTGGTGTTGAGGTTACTCAGACCAAAGTGCGTCGTGAGCGAATGGGGCACATCGACCTTGCTAGTCCGGTAGCGCATATCTGGTTTCTGAAATCACTGCCGTCCCGCATTGGTTTGATGTTGGATATGACGTTGCGTGATATTGAGCGGATTCTGTACTTCGAGATTTTCGTTGTGACAGAGCCTGGTATGACAACGCTTGAGCGTGGTTCTCTGTTAACGGATGAAGCCTATCTTGAGGCGGTTGAAGAGTTCGGTGATGAGTTTGAGGCAAAGATGGGCGCGGAAGCCGTTCAGGATTTGCTGCGTACTATCGACCTTAAGCATGAAATCGTGCAGATGCGTGAAGAGATTGCTGAAACTGGTTCTGAGACCAAGCTGAAGCGCTTAACTAAGCGCCTGAAGGTCATGGAAGCGTTTAATACTTCCGGTAATAAGCCCGAATGGATGATCATGAGCGTATTGCCGGTATTGCCACCGGATCTGCGTCCTCTGGTTCCGTTGGATGGTGGTCGTTTCGCAACGTCTGATCTGAATGATTTGTACCGTCGTGTTATTAACCGTAATAACCGTCTGAAGCGTCTTTTGGAGCTGAATGCACCTGATATCATTGTTCGTAATGAAAAGCGTATGTTGCAGGAGTCTGCTGATGCGCTATTGGATAATGGTCGTCGTGGTCGTGCAATTACGGGCTCTAATAAGCGTCCGCTGAAATCTTTGTCTGACATGATTAAAGGTAAGCAAGGTCGTTTCCGTCAGAATCTGCTGGGTAAGCGTGTTGATTACTCTGGTCGTTCGGTTATCGTGGTTGGCCCGACTTTGCGCTTGCATCAGTGTGGTCTGCCTAAAAAGATGGCGCTTGAGTTATTCAAGCCATTTATCTTCGGTAAGTTACAGCGTCGCGGTCTGGCAACAACGATTAAAGCAGCAAAAAAACTGGTTGAGCGTGAAACGGCTGAAGTTTGGGATATTCTTGCGGAGGTTATCCGTGAGCATCCGGTTATGCTTAACCGTGCGCCGACACTTCACAGATTGGGTATTCAGGCATTTGAACCACAGTTGATCGAAGGCAAGGCGATTCAGTTGCACCCATTAGTTTGTGCGGCGTTTAACGCTGATTTCGATGGGGATCAGATGGCGGTGCATGTGCCTCTGTCGATTGAGGCTCAGTTGGAAGCGCGTAGCTTGATGATGTCGACAAACAATGTGTTGTCGCCGGCAAATGGTGATCCGATCATCGTGCCTTCTCAGGATGTTGTACTGGGTTTGTACTACATGACGCGTGAGGCCATTGGTGCTAAGGGTGAGGGGATGGTGTTCTCCGGCCCGCAAGAAGCACAGCGTGCTTATGAAACCGGTCATGCTTCATTGCATGCAAAGGTCAAGGTGCGCATTACTGATCGTATTAAAGACGAAGATAATGATGATCCTGCTGCAGAGCTGATTACGCGTACCCGTTTGGTAGATACCACGGTAGGCCGGTCAATTTTGACGGGCATTATGCCAGATGGCTTGCCTTATGAGTTGTTCAATCAGACGCTGAAAAAGAAAGCGATTTCTCGTTTACTGGATGCGGCTTATCGTTCTGTAGGCATGAAAGAGTCGGTGGTTTTTGCTGACCATTTGATGTACACGGGTTATCGTTATTCTACCCGCGCTGGTGTTTCTTTCTGTGCGGATGACATGATTATCCCAGAGAAGAAGATTCAGCTGCTGTCTGCTGCTGAAGAAGATGTTAAGGAAATTCAGCGCCAGTTTGAAGGTGGTCTGGTTACTCAGGGCGAGCGCTACAATAAAGTGGTTGATATTTGGGCGCGTACCAATGACCTCGTTGCTAAGGCGATGATGGAAAAGATTGGTGCTGAGACAGTAACTGATGTGGAAGGCAAGCCTGTTCTTGATGATGCCGGGAATGAGGTTGAGCAGGAGTCATTCAACTCAATTTATATGATGGCTGATTCCGGTGCGCGTGGTTCTCCGGCTCAGATTCGTCAGTTGGCAGGTATGCGTGGTTTGATGGCTAAGCCGGATGGCTCGATCATCGAAACGCCGATTACCTCTAATTTCCGTGAGGGTCTGACGGTTCTTCAGTACTTTATTTCTACGCACGGTGCGCGGAAAGGTTTGGCGGATACTGCACTCAAAACAGCAAACTCAGGTTATCTGACACGTCGTTTGGTGGATGTCGCCCAGGATATGGCGGTTGTGCTTGATGATTGTGGCACTAGTCGCGGTATGCTGATGCGTCCTATCATCGAGGGTGGTGATGTGGTCGAAGGTCTGGCCAAGCGTGTTCTGGGGCGTGTTATTGCGCAGGATGTTTCGCGTGATGATGAGATTGTAGTTCCTGCTGGCATATTGGTTGATGAGTACTGGGTAAATGAAATTGATCGTTTGGCGATTGATGAATTAGTCGTTCGTTCTGCTATCACCTGTGAGGCGAACTACGGCGTTTGTCGTCAGTGTTATGGTCGTGATTTGGCGCGTGGTCACCTGGTTTGTAAGGGTGAGTCTGTTGGTGTTATCGCAGCTCAGTCTATTGGTGAGCCGGGTACTCAGCTTACTATGCGTACTTTCCATATTGGTGGTGCGGCGAGTCGATCTGCGGCAGAAAGTGGCATTGCCGTTAAGTCAGCAGGTAAAGTGAACCTGATTAATGTTAAGACAGTGACTAATGCTCAGGGTAACTTGGTTGCAGTTTCACGTTCTGGTGAACTGAGTGTGGTTGATGCTAACGGGCGTGAAAGAGAGCGTTATAAATTGCCATATGGTGCCACTTTGATGGTTGCCAGTGGCGAGGCGATTGATGCCGGTCAGAAGGTGGCTCAGTGGGATCCCCATACGCATCCGATCATTTCGGAGGTGTCTGGTCGCATTGAGTTCCTGGACTTTAATGATAATGTTACTGTTCAGACTAAGGTCGATGAAATTACCGGGCTATCTTCGATTGAAGTAATGGATCCGAAGGCTCGTCCGAGTTCTGGGCGTGATTTGCGTCCGACGGTGCGTTTGTTGGATGAGAAGGGTGAGAGTATTTTCTTTGAGAATACTAAGATCCCTGTTCAATACCCGCTGCCCGCCGGGGCGCTTGTTACCACGACTAATGGTGCTGATGTGGGTGTCGGCGATGTAGTGGCTCGTTTGCCTCAGGCATCATCAAAGACTCGTGATATTACGGGTGGTTTGCCACGTGTTGCTGACTTATTTGAGGCGCGTAAGCCGAAAGATGGTGCAATTCTGGCTGAGAAGACCGGTACGATTTCATTCGGTAAAGAGACTAAGGGTAAGCAGCGTATTGTTATCACTGGTGAAGATGGTGAAACGTACGAAGAGCTGATTCCTAAGTGGCGTATGTTGGATGTGTTTGAGGGTGAGAAAGTGACCCAGGGTGAGGTTATCGCTGATGGCGAGCCGCATCCACATGATATCCTTCGCTTGTTGGGCGCTACTGCTTTGGCTGAATACCTGGTTAAGGAAATTCAGGATGTTTATCGCCTACAGGGTGTGGGTATCAATGACAAGCATATTGAGGTGATTGTTCGCCAGATGATGCGGAAGGTTGATATTTATGACGCAGGTGATAGTGAACAATTCCTGCGCGGTGAGCAGACTGACTTCTGGCGTGTAGTCGAAGAAAATAAGACGTTGCAGGCGGCAGGTAAGTTACCGATTAAGTTTATTCGTGTGCTGATGGGGATTACTAAAGCTTCGCTGGTTACGGATTCGTTTGTATCGGCAGCTTCCTTCCAGGAAACAACACGTGTATTGACTGATGCTGCTGTGCGTGGTGCTCGTGATGACCTTCGTGGTCTGAAAGAGAACGTTATCGTGGGTCGCTTGATTCCTGCCGGTACGGGTCTTGCTTACCATGAGAAGCGTCGTCGTGAACGTAATCCGTTCCAATTGGAAGATGCGTTTGCTGCTGAGCAACCTGAAGTTGATGTTGTGCCTGTTATGGCAGAAGAAGCGCCTGTGATTGAGTCGGTGGTTTCAGATGCTGAATAAGGTCGAAACAGTTATTTAGTTACTTGTGATGTAAGCAGGGCGATTTATCGCCCTGTTGTCTTTGTGTGTCATTAAATTTGTGGTTAATTAGTCCACAGGGTGATTTCGCAGGGACGATATTGAGAACAAAGGCAAACATGCCTTGACAGATGCTTAGCGCATCCCTAAAATCTTGCGACCTTTAATGGGCTGGCGATACCGGCCTGTTGTTTTTATGGGGGTCGCAAATAGCGAAATGAACCTCATGCAGGTTACGGAGAATTTTTTTTAATGGCAACGATTAACCAGTTGGTGCGCAAGCCGCGCAAACGCAAAGCTGAAAAAAGCAACGTGCCCGCGTTGGAGGCTTGTCCGCAGCGTCGTGGTGTTTGTACTCGTGTTTATACAACTACGCCTAAAAAGCCTAACTCGGCTTTACGCAAGGTTGCACGTGTACGTTTAACTAATGGCTTTGAAGTTACTAGTTATATTGGTGGTGAAGGGCATAATCTTCAGGAGCACTCGGTGGTTCTGATTCGTGGTGGTCGTGTAAAGGATCTGCCAGGTGTTCGTTATCACACTGTTCGCGGTAGCCTTGATACTCAGGGTGTTAAAGATCGTAGACAGGGTCGTTCCAAGTATGGCGCCAAGCGTCCTAAAAGCTAATTGAGTTGAGAATCTAGAAATGCCTAGAAGAAGAGAAGTCCCCAAACGCGAAATCTTACCTGATCCGAAGTTCGGTAGTGAGTTATTGAGCAAATTCATGAACGCTGTAATGAAAGACGGCAAGAAAGCTGTTGCTGAAAAGATCATTTACGGTGCGCTTGAAGAAATTAGTCAGAAGAAGGGCGGTGATGGCCTTTCCGTGCTGAATGATGCGCTTGAAAACGCTCGTCCTTCAGTGGAAGTTAAAGCCCGCCGTGTAGGTGGTGCAACTTATCAGGTTCCGGTTGAAGTTCGTCAGTCACGTCAAAATGCATTGGCTATGCGCTGGTTGATCGATGCTGCACGTAAGCGTGGTGAGAAATCAATGGCTCGCAAGCTGGCTGGTGAGTTGATTGATGCTGCTGAAAAGCGTGGTTCTGCTGTGAAAAAGCGTGAAGATACGCACCGCATGGCTGAAGCAAACAAGGCATTTGCTCACTTCCGCTGGTAAGAAGTAGCAAACAGGATAATACTCGTGGCACGCACAACTCCTATTGAGCAGTATCGTAATGTTGGCATCATGGCACATATTGATGCGGGCAAAACAACGACAACTGAGCGGGTTTTGTTTTACACGGGTATTTCGCACAAGATTGGTGAGGTTCATGATGGCGCGGCTGTTATGGACTGGATGGAGCAGGAACAGGAGCGCGGAATAACTATTACGTCCGCTGCTACTACTTGCTTTTGGTCTGGAATGGATCAGCAGTTTGACCAGCATCGCATCAACATTATTGATACACCGGGGCATGTTGACTTCACGATTGAAGTTGAGCGTTCTTTGCGTGTTTTGGATGGTGCTGTTGCTGTGTTTTGTGCGGTAGGTGGTGTAGAGCCACAGTCAGAAACGGTTTGGCGTCAAGCGAATAAGTATGGCGTTCCACGAATGGCTTTCGTGAATAAGATGGATCGGATTGGCGCAGATTTCTTGCGTGTGGTCGATCAAATCGAAGAGCGTTTGGGGTCTAACCCGGTTCCGCTTCAGTTGCCTATTGGTGCTGAAGAAGATTTTAAAGGTGTGGTCGATCTGGTGCGCATGCAGGCTATCTTCTGGGATGAGGATAACATGGGTGCAAGCTATACGGCTGAGCCTATTCCTGTTGATATGCAGGATGAGTGCGATGAGTGGCGTGAAAAGTTGGTGGAGGCTGCGGCCGAAGCTAATGATGACCTAATGGATGAATACCTTGAGAGTGGCGAGTTGTCAGTTGATGCCATTTATCAGGGTTTGCGCTTGCGGTCGTTGGCTGGTGATATTGTTCCGGTGTTGTGTGGTTCTGCCTTTAAGAATAAGGGTGTGCAGGCAATGCTGGATGCGATAGTGCGTTATATGCCGTCACCTTTGGATGTGCCTGCGATTGTGGGTGTGAAAGATGATGCTACTGAAACTGCTGATGAGCGCCATGCTTCGGATGACGAGCCTTTTGCGGCGTTGGCTTTTAAGGTGGCAACCGATCCTTTTGTCGGTACATTGATATTTTTCCGTGTTTACTCCGGTGTGTTGAAAACCGGTGATGTTGTGTATAACGCGATTAAAGGTAAACGGGAACGAATTGGTCGTATCATGCAGATGCATGCCAATTCACGAGATGAAGTCCAGGAAGTTCGTGCTGGTGATATTGCAGCAGCGGTGGGCTTAAAAGATGTGACGACGGGTGAGACTTTGTCTGCTTTGGATTCTGTTATTACGCTGGAGCGTATGGAGTTTCCCGAGCCGGTGATTTCTGTGGCGGTCGAACCGCGTTCGCAGGCTGATCAGGAAAAGATGGGAGCGGCCTTGGGCAAATTGGCCCAGGAAGATCCCTCATTTCGTATTCACACGGATCAGGAGTCGGGTCAGATAATCATTTCCGGGATGGGTGAGCTACATCTGGATATTATTGTTGATCGCATGAAGCGAGAATTTAAAGTCGGATGTAATGTTGGTGCGCCACAAGTGGCCTACCGGGAAACCATCCGTAGTATGACCGAGATTGAGGGTAAATTTATTCGTCAGTCCGGTGGTAAAGGTCAGTATGGCCATGTTTGGTTGCGTCTTGAGCCATTGTCTGAGGGTGGTGGCTATGAATTTGAAGATGCTGTAACTGGTGGTGCTGTGCCTAGGGAATTTATTCCCTCTGTTGATAAAGGTATCCAAGAGCAGATGTCTGGTGGCGTTCTGGCTGGTTATCCTTTGGTTGACATGAAGGCCACTTTGTATGATGGCTCGTTTCATGATGTCGATTCTAATGAAATGGCTTTCAGGATTGCGGCGGTAATGGCGGTTCGCGATGGTGTTATGCAAGCCGATGCGGTATTGCTTGAACCGTTGATGAAAGTCGAAGTGGTGACGCCAGAAGATTATATGGGCGATGTGATGGGTGATCTCACGCGTCGTCGTGGAATTGTTCAGGGTATGGATGATTCTCCTGCTGGAAAAATTATACGTGCGGAAGTGCCGCTGGGTGAGATGTTTGGTTATGCAACTGCTGTTAGGTCAGCAACGCAGGGTCGCGCATCTTATTCAATGGAGTTCGCTAAATACGCGGAAGCACCTGCAAGTGTCTTGCAGGCAATTTTGAAGAGAAGGTAAGTTGTAATGGCAAAGGCAAAATTTGAGCGTGACAAACTGCACGTGAATGTGGGTACGATTGGTCACGTTGATCATGGTAAAACAACACTGACAGCGGCAATTTCTATTGTTCAGGGTAAGAAGTTTGGTGGTGACACTAAAGACTTCAGTCAAATTGATAACGCCCCTGAAGAAAGAGAGCGTGGTATTACGATTTCTACCTCTCACGTAGAGTACGAATCAGACACACGTCACTACGCACACGTTGATTGCCCCGGACATGCTGATTACGTAAAGAACATGATCACTGGTGCGGCGCAGATGGATGGCGCTATTCTGGTTTGTTCTGCTGCTGATGGCCCCATGCCTCAAACGCGTGAGCACATTTTGCTGTCTCGTCAGGTAGGTGTTCCTTACATCGTTGTGTTCATGAATAAATGTGACATGGTTGATGATGAAGAGCTGCTTGAGTTAGTTGAAATGGAAATTCGTGAGCTGTTAGATATGTACGAATTCCCGGGTGATGATACGCCGATTGTTCAAGGCTCTGCGTTGAAAGCGCTGGAAGGTGATGAGTCGCCTATCGGTATGCCAGCCATTCAGCAGTTGATTGATGCACTGGATAGCTATATTCCTGATCCGGAGCGTGCTATTGACGGTGCCTTCCTGATGCCTGTGGAAGATGTGTTCTCTATCTCAGGTCGCGGCACAGTAGTAACTGGTCGTATCGAGCGCGGAATCATCAAAGTAGGCGAGGCCATAGAAATTGTTGGTATCAAGGCTACTGCCGACAGTGTTGTAACCGGCGTTGAAATGTTCCGCAAGTTGCTGGACCAGGGTCAGGCAGGTGATAACGTAGGCTTGTTGTTGCGTGGTACCAAGCGTGAAGATGTTGAGCGTGGTCAAGTACTGTGTAAAGCTGGTTCTGTTAAGCCACACACTAAATTTGAAGCAGAAGTTTATATTCTGTCAAAAAATGAAGGTGGTCGTCACACGCCATTTTTTAATGGTTATCGCCCACAGTTTTACTTCCGTACTACGGATGTAACGGGTGCCTGTGATTTGCCGGAAGGTGTTGAAATGGTTATGCCGGGTGATAACGTTAAGATGGTTGTTACCCTTATTGCACCTATCGCAATGGAAGATGGTTTGCGCTTCGCAATTCGCGAAGGTGGCCGTACTGTAGGCGCTGGTGTTGTTGCTAAAATTGTTGAGTAATATTTATTATGTCTGATCAAAGAATACGGATTCGTCTGAAAGCGTTTGACCATCGTCTTATCGATCGTTCAGCGCTGGAAATTGTGGAAACAGCTAAGCGTACTGGTGCGCGTGTAAAGGGGCCTATCCCTTTGCCTACGCGTATTGAGCGTCACACCATTCTGACTTCTCCTCACGTCAATAAAGATGCGCGTGATCAGTATGAGATACGTACGCACAAACGTTTGATGGATATTGTTAATCCAACAGACAAGACTGTTGATGCGCTGATGAAGCTGGATCTGGCGGCAGGCGTAGATGTTCAAATTAAGTTGAACTGATTTGAAATAAACACTTAACGTGCGTTAACTTTATATGTATAATGCGCGGCTTTCTTCGGCTCGACACTTGTGTTGGGCCGAGTTTTTCTAAAGACAAAAATTCAGTAATTCACCTATTTACGGTGATTGAAGAGGTAAGCAAATGGCTATCAGTCTATTGGGTCGAAAGGTGGGTATGACCCGGATTTTCGGTGAAGCAGGGGATGCAGTTCCTGTTACCGTTCTGGAGATTGCGCCGAATCGTGTGTCTCAGGTGAAGACGGTCGATTCTGATGGCTATGAAGCAATTCAGTTGTCTGTTGGTGAGAGAAAATCATCACGAGTAACGAAGCCGGTTGCCGGGCATTTTGCGAAAGCGGGTGTTGCTGCCGGAACGTTTGTTCGTGAGTCGCGTGTTGATTCTGCTGCTGAATATGAAGCGGGTGCCGAGTTGACAGTTGCTTTGTTTGAAGCAGGCCAGAAAGTTGATGTTTCGGGTGTGAGTAAAGGTAAAGGTTTTGCCGGTACGATCAAGCGTCACAACTTTAAAGGTAAAGATGCGACGCACGGTAACTCGATTTCTCACCGTACTCCAGGCTCTATCGGTCAGAATCAGACGCCAGGGCGTGTTTTTCCTGGTAAGAAAATGTCTGGCCAGATGGGTAACGTGAATACAACCACTCAGTGTTTAGAAGTGGTGCGTGTAGACGCGGAACGTAATCTGGTGTTGGTTAAAGGTGCTGTTGCTGGTGCAATAGGTGGGAATATTTCCATTAAGCACTCAGTGAAGGCATAAGGATTAGATATGGAATTGCAAATAGCTAATGGCGGATCTGTTGCGGTAAGTGATACAGTATTTGGCCGCGATTTCAACGAAGGGCTTGTGCATCAAGCGGTAGTTGCTTATATGGCAGCGGCTCGTTTAGGTACAAAAGCTCAGAAGAGTCGTTCAGATGTTAGTGGTGGTGGTGCTAAGCCATTTCGCCAGAAAGGCACTGGTCGTGCACGTGCAGGTACTATTCGTAGTCCGCTGTGGCGCTCTGGTGGTACAACATTTGCGGCGCGTCCTCGTGACTATACGCAGAAGTTGAATAAGAAAATGTATCGTGCGGCGATGAGCTCTATTCTTTCAGAATTGGTTCGTCAGGATCGTTTGGTGGTTGTTGATGCTATCGATTGTGAAGATGGCAAGACAAAGACAATGACTGCTAAGTTAAAAGATTATGGTACTAATAATGTATTGCTAGTGCCTGAATTTGATGACGTTAATGTTCTGTTGGCTTCGCGCAATATTCCTTATTGTGAAGTTGCCCCTGTCACAGGGCTGAATCCGGCAAGCTTGGTAGGTCATGAGAAAGTGGTGATGACCAAGGGTGCTGTAGAGAAGGTTCAGGAGTGGTTAGGATGAATCAGGATCATTTGTATCAGGTGTTGTTGGCTCCACGCATGACTGAGAAAACAGTTTTGCTTTCAGAGTCTTCAAACCAGTACGTCTTCAAGGTTGCAACTACTGCAACTAAAAAAGATATTAAGCAGGCAGTCGAAGTACTTTTTGAAGTAAAAGTGGATCGTGTTCAGACTGTTAATGTGAAAGGTAAGCAGAAGAACTTTAGCCGTCGTTCCGGTAAGCGGAGTGATTGGAAAAAGGCGTATATTCGCCTTGCTGAAGGTCAATCACTTGATGCTTCAGCTGAATAAGGAATAGGTTAGTCATGGCAGTTGCAAAAGCAAAACCAACCTCTCCGGGACGTCGATTTCAGGTTCGCGTAGTTAACAAGGATCTGCACAAAGGTGCACCTTGTAAAGCCCTGTTAGATCGTAAAACCAAGAGTGGTGGACGTAATAATACAGGTCGTATTACAGTACGTCATATCGGTGGTGGTCATCGTCAACATTATCGTATAGTTGACTTTAAACGTCGCAAAGATGATATTCCAGCACGTGTTGAGCGTCTTGAGTATGATCCGAATCGTAGTGCTAATATTGCATTATTGTTGTATGCGGATGGTGAGCGTCGTTATATTATTGCGCCACGTAATTTGGCTGCTGGTGCAACGGTTCAATCCGGGCAACATGCTCCTATTGCAGTGGGTAATACCTTACCTATGCGCAATATTCCGGTGGGTAGTGTTATCCATTGTATTGAGATGAAGCCTGAAAAGGGTGCGCAGATTGCACGTAGTGCAGGTACTTCAGCTCAATTAGTAGCGAAAGAAGGTAACTACGCAACGTTGCGTTTACGTTCTGGTGAAATGCGAAAGATCCTGGTTGAATGTCGTGCGACAATCGGCGAGGTGAGTAATTCTGAGCATGCTCTGGTTAAGTTGGGTAAAGCGGGTGCTAAGCGCTGGCGTGGTGTTCGTCCAACTGTTCGTGGTGTTGCAATGAATCCGGTGGATCATCCGCATGGTGGTGGTGAAGGTCGTACGTCCGGTGGGCGTCATCCTGTGTCTCCGTCGGGTGTCCCAACTAAGGGTTATAAGACCCGTAGTAATAAGCGTACTGACAAGATGATTGTCCGTCGTCGCCGTAACAAGAAGTAAGAGGAATTTAGACAGTGCCACGTTCACTTAAGAAAGGTCCTTTCATTGATCATCATTTGATGAAGAAAGTTGACACGGCAGTTGCGAACAATGATCGCAAGCCGATTAAAACATGGTCACGTCGGTCGATGGTTGCTCCAAGCATGGTCGGTTTGACGATTGCAATTCATAACGGTAAGCAACACGTTCCCGTTTTGGTTAATGAAAATATGGTTGGTCACAAGTTAGGTGAGTTCGCTTTAACGCGCACTTATCGTGGTCATACCGCCGATAAAAAATCAAAGAAATAAGAGGTTATAGATATGGAAGTTGCAGCTCGTTTGCGCTTTGCGCGTCTTTCGCCTCAGAAGGGCCGTTTAGTTGCTGACCAGATTCGTGGTTTGCCGGTTGATAAAGCATTAGATATTCTTGCATTTAGTCCCAAGAAAGGGGCGGCGATGATAAAGAAAGTTTTAGAATCAGCGATTGCTAATGCTGATCACAATGAAGGTGCTGATATTGACGAACTTTCTGTTAAGCGCGTTTTTGTTGACCAAGGCCCGACGATGAAGCGTATTCGTCCACGTGCCAAAGGTCGTGCAAATCGTATTCTGAAACGTACCAGTCATATCACTGTGACGGTTGGCGACAAGTAAGGTCTGAGGTTAAATCATGGGTCAAAAAGTACATCCAACTGGTATTCGTCTCGGCATTTCAGTCGATTGGCGGGCAAAGTGGTATGCAGAAGGTAAGGACTACGCAGATTTCTTGCATAAGGATCTGGAAGTTCGTTCTTTCCTGAAGAAGCGTTTGAAAGATGCGTCTGTTAGTCGTATTCAAATTGAGCGTCCTGCGAAGTCTGCTTTTATTACTATCCATACGGCACGTCCGGGAATGGTTATTGGTAAAAAAGGCGAAGATATCGAACGTTTACGTAACGATGTGGCTGCTATTACGGGCCTGCATGTTAATAACGTGAAGCTGAATATCGAAGAAATCCGCAAGCCTGAGCTAGATGCTCAGTTAGTGGCGGAAAGTATTGCGGGACAGCTTGAACGTCGGATTATGTTCCGTCGTGCGATGAAGCGTGCAGTAGGTAATGCTATGCGTCTTGGTGCTTTAGGTATCAAGGTGGCAGTTGCCGGACGTTTGAATGGTGCAGAGATCGCACGTACCGAATGGTACCGTGAAGGTCGAGTGCCACTTCATACACTACGAGCTGACATAGACTACGCAACAGCTGAGGCTGCTACTACCTATGGTATCATTGGTATCAAGGTATGGGTCTTTAAGGGTGAGGTCTTTGACCTTGAGCAGAAACAATCTAATTCGGGTGGCAATACCCAGAATAGAAAGAAGAAGTGATAGAGGTTCAAAATGTTACAGCCCAAAAGAACCAAATTCCGTAAAATGCAGAAAGGCCGCAATCGTGGTCTGGCTCAAACCGGAAATAAAGTAAGTTTCGGCGATTATGGCCTGAAATCTCTTGAGCGTGGTCGTTTGACTGCTCGTCAGATTGAAGCTGGTCGTCGTGCGATTAATCGTCATATTCGTCGTGGTGGTAAAATCTGGATTCGTGTTTTCCCTGATAAGCCTATCAGTAAGAAGCCGTTAGAAGTCCGGATGGGTAAAGGTAAAGGTAATGTTGAATATTGGGTTGCCCAAATTCAGCCGGGCCGTGTTTTGTTTGAAATGCAGGGTGTTCCTGAAGACATAGCTCGTCAGGCATTCAAATTAGCTTCCGCAAAATTACCTTTTAAAACTACATTTGTTAAGCGGCAGGTGATGTGATGAAAGCAACTGAACTTCGTGAAAAGTCAGTAGATGAATTACAGTCAGAGTTGACTGAGAATTACAAAGAACAGTTTAAATTGCGTATGCAACAGTCAGCTGATCAAATGTCGCGCCCTTCAGAAATGAAGCGGGTGCGTCGTGAAATTGCACGGATCAAGACGATCCTGTCTGAAAAGAAAGTCGCAGGTAAGTGAAGATGAGCGAAGAAGCAGTTGTTGAACGTAGTTTGCTGGGTCGTGTCATCAGCGACAAAATGGATAAGACCATCGTCGTTTTGATGGAGCGCCAGATAAAGCACCCGTTGTATGGTAAATTTATTAAGCGTTCTAAAAAGTACCATGTGCACGATGAGAATAACGAATGCCACATTGGTGATAACGTGACTTTCAAAGAGTGCCGTCCTCTGTCAAAGAGTAAGCATTGGACTTTGATTAAAGTCGTTAGTCGTGCCGTTAGTTGAACATTAAGACGAGATATTAGACATGATCCAGATGCAGTCAGAGCTGCAAATTGCAGACAATAGTGGTGCTCGTCGTGTGATGTGCATTAAAGTGTTGGGCGGTTCACATCGTCGTTATGCGGGCATTGGTGACGTAATCAAGGTCAGTATTAAAGATGCGATTCCACGCGGCAAAGTTAAAAAAGGTGATGTATACAATGCAGTTGTAGTTCGTACTGCTAAAGGTGTGCGTCGCAAAGATGGTTCTTTGATTCGTTTTGACGGTAATGCTGCTGTATTACTGAATGCGAAGCTTGAGCCAATTGGTACACGTATCTTTGGCCCGGTTACACGTGAATTACGTGGTGATCGTTTCATGAAGATTATTTCTCTGGCACCCGAAGTGCTTTAATAGGTGACGTGATGAAAAAAATTCTGAAAGGCGATTCTGTAGTCGTTATTACTGGCAAAGATAAAGGAAAGCATGCTTCTGTCATGCAAGTACTGGAAAATGGTAAGGTTTTGGTTAAAGGTGTGAATATGGTTAAAAAGCACACAAAACCTAATCCTACGTTGGGTGTTCAAGGTGGCATTGTTGAAAAAGAAATGCCAATGAATGCTTCAAACGTAATGGTGGTCAACTCTGAAGGTAAGGGTGACCGTGTTGGATTCAAGCTCCTGGAAAACGGCGAAAAAATCCGTGTCTTCAAATCCAATGGCGAGCCTGTAAAGGCTTGAGGTAGATAAATTCATGACAAGGTTGCAGCAATACTACCGTGAAACTGTCGTTAGCGAACTGACAGAAAAGCTCGGTTGTAAAAATATTATGGAAGTTCCGAAGATCACCAAGATTACCCTGAATATGGGGTTGGGTGAAGCTGTCGGAGATAAGAAAGTCATCGAACATGCTGTTGGTGATATGGAAAAAATCGCTGGTCAAAAAGTGGTTGTCACCATGAGTCGCAAGTCCATAGCGGGTTTTAAAATTCGCGATGGGTGGCCGGTAGGTTGCATGGTAACCTTGCGTAAAGAGCGTATGTACGAGTTTTTAGATCGTTTAGTAAATATATCTATTCCTCGTATCCGTGATTTTCGTGGTTTGAATGGTAAAGCTTTTGATGGCCGTGGTAATTACAACATGGGTATTAAAGAGCAGATCATTTTCCCGGAAATTGATTACGACAAAATTGATGCATTGCGTGGTATGAATATTACGATTACCACTACTGCAAAAACTGACGAAGAGGGACGTGCGCTTCTTGAAGCGTTCAAGTTCCCTTTCAAAAAGTAAGAGGATACGAGACTCATGGCAAAAAAATCCATGATTGCCCGCGAAGTTAAGCGTGCAAAAGTTGCGGCCCGAGACGGTGAAAAACGTGCTGCATTGAAAGTAATCATAAGCAACCCTGAAAGTTCTTACGAAGAAGTAATGGCTGCCAGCGATAAGCTGCAAAAAATGCCACGTGATGGTAGTTTAGTGCGTAAGCGGAATCGTTGTAACCTTACTGGTCGTCCGCATGGTGTTTACCGCAAGTTTGGCTTGTCGCGTAATATGTTACGTGAAGCAGCAATGCGTGGTGATGTGCCTGGTTTAACTAAGGCTAGCTGGTAAGGAGAATATAATCATGAGTATGAGCGATACTATTGCTGACATGCTGACTCGGATTCGTAATGGTCAGAGAGCAGGCAAAGCAAGTGTTTCCTTTCCTGCATCAAAACTAAAGAAATCAATTTTAGAAGTTTTGGTAAGTGAAGGTTATGTCGTTAGTTATTCAACTGACGAAAATGGTGGAAAGCCGGTAACAAGTGTTGAACTGAAGTACTTTCAGGGCGAGCCAGTTATCAGTCGTATTGATCGTGCCAGTCGTCCTGGTCTGCGTGTCTTCCACGGAAAGAATGAACTGCCTACTGTTATGGGTGGTTATGGGGTTGCCATCATCTCAACATCGTCAGGTGTAATGAGTGATCGTGCTGCACGTGCAGCAGGTCAGGGTGGTGAAGTCATCTGTACAGTACAATAAGGTAGGCAGATTCTCATGTCACGTATTGCAAAAAGAGGACTTCCACTACTAAGCGGTGTAGAAGTCAAAATTGATGGGCAAAATCTGAATATTAAAGGTAGCAAAGGTGCCTTTGATTATATCGTACATCATGATGTTGAAGTTGCTCAGGAAGATAATGTATTAAATTTCCGCCCACGTAATGATGCGTCGGGTGCATGGGCACAAGCAGGTACAACTTGCGCGGTTACTAATAACATGATGCTCGGTGTTAGCCAAGGCTTTGAAAAAAAGCTGCAACTAGTTGGTGTTGGTTATCGTGCACAAGCACAGGGCAGTAAACTTAATTTGACATTGGGTTTTTCGCATCCTGTTGTTTATGAAGTGCCCGAAGGTGTTACTGCCGATACCCCGAGTCAGACAGAGATTGTCATCCGTGGTATTGATAAGCAAAAAGTTGGGCAGGTTGCTGCTGAAATTCGCGCCTATCGTCCACCTGAGCCATACAAAGGCAAAGGTGTTAAGTACGCTGGTGAACATATCGTACGTAAAGAAGCCAAGAAGAAGTAAGGTGGCATAGAGATGGATAAGAAAATTAGTCGTATTCGTCGCAGCAAGCGTTCACGTAGTAAAATGCGTGAATTGCAGGCGACACGTTTATGTGTGCACCGTACGCCACGTCACATTTATGCTCAAATTATTGCCCCTGAGGGTGATAAGATTCTTGCTTCAGCATCGACTGTTGAGAAAGAACTGCGTGATGGTGATAACTTCACTGGTAACGTAACTTCAGCAGCAGCTGTTGGTAAGCTGATTGCTGAACGAGCTCGTGAAAAAGGTGTTGAGTCTGTAGCATTTGATCGCTCAGGTTTTAAGTATCATGGTCGTATCAAGGCGCTGGCTGATGCAGCGCGTGAAGCTGGCCTGCAATTTTAAGAGTACAATCTAATGGCAAAGCCAGATAACAACGCAGCAGCGGCTGATGGTTTACAAGAAAAGCTAGTTCACGTTAACCGTGTTTCAAAAGTGGTTAAAGGTGGACGAATTTTTAGTTTTACAGCACTAACAGTAGTTGGTGATGGAAATGGCCGTGTTGGTTTCGGATATGGTAAGGCACGTGAAGTTCCTGCCGCTATTCAGAAAGCCATGGAGCAGGCCAGAAAAAATATGATCACGGTGCATTTGGTTAATGGCACTTTGCAATACCCTATTAGTCATTCTGTGGGCGCTGCTTCTGTTTTCATGAAGCCTGCTTCAGAAGGTACGGGTGTTATTGCCGGTGGTGCGATGCGTGCTGTATTGGAAGTGGTTGGTGTACGTGACGTGCTCTCTAAGTGTGTTGGTACTCGTAACCCGGGTAATGTTGTTCGTACAACAATTGCTGGTCTGGCTTCTATGCAAAATCCTGAGATGATTGCAGCGAAGCGTGGCAAAACGGTCGAAGAAATTAAGGGGTAAGTCATGTCTGATGCCAAACAAGTTAAATTGACTCTGGTGCGCAGCTTGAACGGACGACTCAAGAGCCATAAGCAATGTGCTTCGGGCTTGGGTATTCGCAAGATGCATAACTCGGTGACTGTTATTGATACGCCGGAAAATCGTGGCATGATCAATAAGATTTCTTACATGTTGAAAGTTGAGGAAGCCTGAGATGAAACTGAATACATTGCAGCCAGCTAAAGGCAGCCGCAAATTACGTACCCGTGTTGGTCGTGGTATCGGTTCCGGTCTGGGTAAGACTGCTGGTCGTGGTCATAAAGGCCAGAAGTCGCGTTCAGGTGGCTTGCCCAAAATAGGCTTTGAAGGCGGTCAGATGCCTTTACAGCGTCGTTTGCCTAAAGTTGGCTTTACCTCGCGCATT
Source organism: Caprella mutica (assembly GCA_947561585.1). Classification (NCBI taxonomy): domain Eukaryota; kingdom Metazoa; phylum Arthropoda; class Malacostraca; order Amphipoda; family Caprellidae; genus Caprella; species Caprella mutica. The sequence continues at coordinate 628,069 of CANNZV010000002.1, read as the reverse complement.
GGTCGTCGTACAGCTGAAGTTCGTTTAAGTGAGTTGGCAAAAGTAGAAGGTGACACTATTTCACTGGAAACTTTAAAAGCGGCCAACATTATCGGTGCTCGTACCTTGCAGGCTAAAATCATTCTTTCTGGTTCAGTTGATAAGTCTGTAACTGTCCAAGGTGTTGGCGCTACTAAAGGTGCTAAAGAAGCGATTGAAGCTGCAGGCGGCAAGATCGAGGAATAATAAATACCCATGGCTAAAACTCCTGCTTCAGCAGCCTCCCTCGGGGGACTGGGAAACATGGTTGAAGTGCGTCAACGCTTATTGTTTGTGTTGATGGCTTTGGTCGTTTATCGTATTGGTACGTTTATTCCGGTTCCTGGTATAAACCCTGAGGCGATGTCGCAATTATTTAGCCAGAATAGTGGTACTATTCTTGGCGTATTTAATATGTTTTCTGGTGGTGCTTTGGAGCGTTTCAGTGTTTTTGCTCTGGGTATCATGCCTTATATCTCTGCATCGATTATTATGCAGCTGATGGCTACAGTTGTTCCAACATTGGAGCAGTTGAAAAAAGAAGGCGAGTCAGGTCGTCGCAAAATTACGCAGTACACCCGTTACGGAACTGTAGTGCTGGCGCTGTTTCAGGGTGTTGGTATCTCTATTGCTTTAGGTGGACAAGGCGTTGCGATTAATCCTGGTATTGGCTTCATCCTGACAACAGTTATTACTTTGGTGACAGGTACACTGTTTCTGATGTGGCTGGGAGAGCAAATTACTGAACGTGGTATTGGTAACGGTATATCACTGATTATCTTTGCGGGTATTGTTGCAGGTTTGCCAGCAGCCGTTGGTGGTACTTTAGAATTAGCGAATACAGGTGAGTTGTCCCCTGCTTTTGTTATCTTATTGCTAGCCTTGGTTGTTATGGTTACAGCACTGGTTATATTCGTTGAACGCGCTCAGCGCAGGATTACCGTTAATTACGCTAATCGTCAACAAGGCCGGAAGATGTACCAAGGGCAGTCCAGCCACTTACCCTTGAAGTTGAATATGGCGGGTGTAATTCCACCTATATTTGCTTCCAGTATCATTCTGTTTCCAGCAACAGCGGGCCAGTGGTTCGGTAGTGCTGATAGTTCTGGTCTTGTGAGTCAGTTCTTTAGTATGCTGCAACCTGGTCAGCCGCTTTATGTTATTTTTTATGCGGTTGCAATCATTTTCTTCTGTTTCTTTTATACGGCGTTAGTATTTAACTCCCGTGAAACAGCAGATAATCTGAAGAAAGCAGGCGCATTTATCCCCGGTATTCGCCCTGGTGAGCAAACAACCAAGTACATTGATGGTGTTATGACCCGACTGACAGCAGTCGGTGCGATCTACATCACTTTGGTTTGTTTATTACCAGAGTTTCTGATTCTGGGATGGAACGTACCGTTCTATTTCGGTGGTACGTCGTTACTTATTATTGTTGTGGTTGTTATTGATTTCTTAGCTCAGTTACAATCACACATGATGTCTCATCAGTACGAAGGTCTGATGAAGAAAGCAAACTTTAAGTCGCAATCACGCCCTGGCTCGTTGCGATAAGTTGATATACAAGAGGTTGTGGTTATGAAGGTTAGAGCTTCAGTTAAAAAGATGTGCCGTAATTGTCGGATTGTCCGCAGAAGCGGTGTTGTGAGAGTGATCTGCTCTTCTGACCCACGCCATAAACAGCGTCAGGGTTAAAACAGATTGTTTTTCTCCTTTGGGAGGAAGACCTTGAATAATCTCTGCTGAAAAGTGATTTCGAAACATGTTTTCGAAATTATTTTTTTGTGCAGAAGTTATTTGTTGATAAATAGTTAGGATTGCGGCACAATCGCGCGCTTTCCCGAAAATCTGGAGAAATAGTTAATGGCTCGTATTGCGGGTATTAATCTTCCTGTAAACAAACATGCAGTTATTGGTTTAACTGCCATTTATGGGATTGGACGTTCACGTTCAAAGAATATTTGTGCAGCAGCTGGCATTAAGCCCTCTGCAAAGCTTCTTGATCTGAACGAAGACGAACTGGAAAAAGTTCGTGCTGAAGTGGCCAAATTTATGGTCGAAGGTGATTTACGTCGCGAAGTCTCTATGAACATCAAACGCTTGATGGACATGGGCTGTTATCGTGGCATTCGTCATCGTCGTGGTTTACCACTTCGTGGTCAACGTACCAAGACTAATGCGCGTACGCGTAAAGGTCCTCGTCGTCCAATTCGTAAGTAATTGTTAGGAAGTAGAAGTTATGGCCAAACAGCCAAGAAAGGGCGTTAGCGCCCGAAAAAAGATTAAAAAAGTTGTTACCGATGGTGTTGCGCATATCAATGCGTCTTTCAATAACACTATCGTAACAATTACAGATCGTCAGGGAAATGCTTTGGCATGGGCGACGTCTGGTGGTTCCGGTTTCCGTGGTTCACGGAAAAGTACACCGTTTGCAGCGCAGGTTGCTGCTGAGCGTGCCGGTAATGCTGCGAAAGACTATGGTTTGAAAAACCTTGACGTTGAAGTTAAGGGCCCGGGTCCTGGTCGTGAATCAGCAATTCGTGCTTTAAACAATGCGGGTTATAAAATAACCAACATTACCGATGTGACACCCATTCCTCATAATGGCTGTCGTCCACCTAAAAAGCGTCGCGTGTAACGGGAGTATCTGACAATGGCAAGATATACTGGACCAACCTGTAAACTGAGCAGACGCGAAGGTACAGACCTATTTCTTAAGAGTCGCGGTGTTTCTCTTGAGAAAAAATGCAAACTGGATAAAGTTCCTGGTGTTCATGGTGAGCGTCGTACACGCTTATCTGACTATGGAATTCAGTTGCGTGAAAAGCAAAAAGTTCGTCGTATTTATGGTGTTCTTGAAAAGCAATTCCGTAATTACTTCAAAAAATCAGCACGCACCAAAGGTTCTACTGGTGAGAACCTACTTAAGCTGCTGGAAGGCCGTCTTGATAACGTAGTTTATCGTATGGGTTATGGCTCTACACGTGCAGAGTCACGTCAATTAGTCAGCCACAAAGCTATTACAGTTAACGGTCAGGTAGTCAACATTGCTTCTTATCAGGTTCAGCCTGGTGATGCAGTTTCTGTACGTGAGCGCGCTAAAAAGCAAGCTCGTATTCAGGACTCAATGAATGTTGCGGAACAGTTAGGTTTTCCTGGCTGGGTAGAAGTCGACGCTAAGAAGTTGGAAGGTACATTTAAATCTGTTCCTGACCGCTCTGATCTGCCGGCTGAAATCAATGAATCACTGATTGTGGAATTGTATTCCAAGTAATCTCTCCGATTCATAACACGATTACAGGGACTAGCATGACCTCAAAAATGACTGATTTACTAAAACCGCGTAACGTACAGGTTCAAGAACTGGGTCTGAATACGTCCAGAATTACACTTGAGCCTCTGGAGCGTGGTTTTGGACACACGCTGGGTAATGCACTGCGTCGTATTTTGCTGTCTTCAATTCCGGGCAGTTCAATCACAGAAGTTCAGATTGCAGGTGTTGTACATGAATACACTTCCATGGAAGGTATTCAGGAAGATGTTGTTGAAATCCTACTGAATCTGAAAACACTGGCTGTTCGTTTGAACGCTCGTGAAGAAGCCACGCTTACACTTAGGAAGAAGGGTAAGGGTGCTGTGACTGCTGCTGATATTGAGCTGGATCATGATGTGGAAATCATCAATCCGGATCATTTGATTGCAAATATTACGAAGGATGATGCTGAGCTTGAAATGACTTTGACCATTACTAGTGGTCGTGGTTATCAACCTGCATCAGTGCGTCGTGGCCCGGATTCACCTGAATTACCTTTGGGTAGTTTGGTACTGGATGCCAGCTATAGCCCGATTTTACGAGTAGCTTACAATGTGGATGCAGCTCGTGTTGAGCAACGCACTGACATGGATAAGCTAATCATTGAGATCGAGACTGATGGTTCTGTTGATGCGGAAAATGCATTGAGCCAGTCTGCTCAGGTTCTTCAGCAACAACTGACAGTATTCTTTGATCTTAAGATTGAAGAGCCTGTTAAAGAAGAAGAGCTACAGCCTGAAATCGAGCCTGTGTTATTACGTCCGGTTGATGATCTGGAGCTGACAGTACGTTCTGCAAACTGCTTGAAAGCAGAAAACCTGTATTACATAGGTGATCTGGTTCAGCGCACAGAAACAGAACTATTGAAAACTCCAAATCTGGGTAAGAAGTCGCTTACTGAGATTAAAGATGTACTCGCTTCTCATGGCCTGACCCTTGGTACCAAGCTTGAGACCTGGCCACCAGTTGGACTGGATCACAAAGACAGTAAAGTAGGTTAACCCCTGGGTTAGCCTTACTCTGAAGGATTATTTAAAATGCGTCATCGTATGATTGGTCGTCAATTAAGTCGTAACAGTAGCCACCGTAAGGCGTTACTGCAGAGTCTGACCAACTCCTTATTACGTCATGAAGCTATTAAGACAACTTTGCCAAAAGCAAAAGAATTACGTCGTGTAGCTGAGCCCTTAATTACTCGCTCGAAAGTTGATTCTGTGCATAATCGTCGTATTGCTTTTGCACGGTTACGTGATGATGAAGTGGTTGCCAAGTTATTTACTGACTTAGGCCCACGTTATCAGGATCGTCCGGGTGGCTATTTGCGTATTATCAAGTGCGGCCGTCGTGCTGGTGATAATGCGCCAATGGCATATGTATCACTGGTAGGTGGTATAGGTGAAGCTCAGCCAGACGCAGAATAAGTTTGCGCTTATCTGAAGTGATGAAAATCACCTTTCATTTTGGATTTTGAAAGATGATTTTCACAGTGATTTAAAGAAAGTCGGTTTGTTCATTCAACCCGGCTTTTTTTTTATTCCCTTCTGTCGATTAGGTAGATCCTGATGATCAATTATCAACAGTGGGATGCTGTTGAAATTAAAGAGTGAGGTTCATTGTGACTGAGTTACGACACGACTGGCCACTGGAAGAAATCCAGGCCCTGTTTTCATTGCCGTTTAATGATCTGATGTTTAAAGCGCATCAGGTACATCTTGAAAATTTCAAACCTAACCAGGTGCAAATCAGTACCTTGCTGAGTATTAAAACCGGAGCTTGCCCCGAAGATTGCAGCTACTGCTCACAAAGTGCGCGCTACGACACTCAGTTAGAGCGAGAACGCTTATTGCCATTGGATGAAGTACTTAGTAGTGCTCAGAAGGCAAAAGAGAGTGGTTCAACGCGTTTTTGCATGGGAGCAGCATGGCGTAACCCGACTGATAAAAACCTTGAGCATGTCATCGACATGGTTAAAGGGGTCAGAGAAATGGGTATGGAGACCTGTGTTACTTTGGGTATGCTGACTAAGATGCAGGCCGACCGCCTTAAGGTCGCAGGTTTGGATTACTACAATCATAATCTGGATACCTCCCCTGAGTTTTATGGCAATGTTATTACCACCCGCAGTTATCAAGATCGCCTTGATACACTGGCATTTGTGCGTGATGCAGGCATCAATGTGTGTTCTGGTGGTATTTTAGGGTTGGGTGAAACAGAAAGAGACCGTGCTCGCTTGTTGCAGCAATTAGCTAATTTGAAAGTACATCCTGAGTCTGTGCCGATTAATGATTTGGTGCAAATTGAAGGAACGCCATTGGCCGGGTCTGAAAAAATTAGCCCGCTTGACTTCATCCGTACTATTGCTGTTGCGCGTATTATGATGCCCAAAACCTATGTTCGCTTGTCTGCCGGTCGTTCTGAAATGAGTGATGAAACACAAGCATGGTGTTTCTTTGCCGGTGCTAATTCGATTTTCTACGGAGATCGTTTATTGACGACTGATAATCCGGAAGAGAATGAAGATCTGGCGCTTTTTGAAAATTTGGGTATTCAACCTGAACAAATGCTGGAAACATCTGGTTGCGATAAGGATTCTGTGACAGTTTGATTTAACCGGTCTAATTTTCAGTGGCTACCTGTTATTTTCTCAGGTAGTCACCTTGACTTCCACTATATCACTCGTTTCAAGTAACTTGATTTCATTCGGTTTCACCCCCATATCCTTAATAATTCAAAAACAATATAGGGTAATTCCACTATGAGAATGGATAAATTAACCAGCAAATTCCAGCTGGCGCTCCAGGATGCCCAGTCACTAGCACTTGGAAAAGACCATCAATTTATTGAGCCTGTTCACCTGATGATTGGGCTGTTGGATCAGGAGGGTGGCTCCTCACGTGGTTTACTGACTAAAGCAGGTTGTAACGTTAATCAATTACGCTCCAAACTGGGCGAGGCACTGGATCATATGCCGAGTATTTCCGGTGGGGATGTCGGTGATGTGCATGTCTCCAGTGATCTGAACAAGATGCTGAATACCACTGATAAATTAGCGCAAAAGCGTAATGACCAATACATATCATCAGAACTCTTCATATTGGCAGGCTTGGATGGCAAAGGTCAGTTGTCCGATATTTTAAAAACGACAGGGGCAACTAAAGCTGCTGTTGAGAAAGCGATTGAATCAATGCGTGGTGGTCAGAACGTCAATGATCCGAATGCGGAAGATCAGCGTCAGGCATTAGATAAGTACACCATCGACATTACCGAGCGGGCTGAGCAGGGCAAAATCGACCCGATTATTGGCCGTGATGAAGAAGTGCGCCGTATGGTGCAGATTCTGCAACGTCGTTCCAAAAATAACCCAATTGTTATTGGTGAGCCAGGTGTGGGTAAAACCGCGCTGGTTGAAGGCCTGGCACAACGGATTGTCGATGGCGAAGTGCCGGAAGGCGTGAAGGGTAAGCGTTTGTTATCACTGGATCTTGGATCATTGTTAGCGGGTGCTAAATTCCGGGGAGATTTTGAGGAACGCCTCAAAGCGGTACTGAGTGATATTGCGAAATCAGATGGCAACGTCATTCTATTTATTGATGAAATCCACATGATGGTGAATGCGGGTAAGTCTGAAGGCTCGATGGATGCCGGGAATATGCTGAAGCCTGCTCTGGCACGTGGTGAATTGCATTGTATCGGTGCAACAACGCTAGATGAGTACCGTGAGTATCTGGAAAAGGACGCGGCGCTTGAGCGGCGTTTCCAGAAGATTATTGTTGATGAGCCATCTGTTGAAGATACCGTGGCGATTCTGCGTGGTTTACAGGAAAAGTACGAAGTCCATCATGGTGTCGAGATTACTGATCCCGCCTTGATTGCGGCGGCCACTTTGTCCCACCGTTATATCACGGATCGTAATTTGCCGGATAAGGCCATCGATTTGATTGATGAAGCGGCATCACGTATCCGGATTGAAATTGATTCAAAACCAGAAGCGCTGGATATTCTTGATCGCCGTCTGATTCAGTTGAAGATGGAGAGCGAGTCGCTGAAGAAAGAAAAGGATGATGGTTCAAAGAAGCGGCGGGGTACGCTACAGGAAGAGATCGATAAGTTGGAAAAAGAATCTGCTGATCTGGGCGAAATCTGGAAAGCAGAAAAGGCTACGATGCAGGGTACAACCCATATCAAGGAAGCGTTGGATCATGCGCGGATGGAGTTTGATACTGCTAAGCGTGCTGGTGACTTGGCACGGATGTCTGAGTTGCAGTATGGCACTATTCCGGGGTTGGAAGGCCAGTTAAAAGCAGCTGATGAAAAGAATGATGAGGGCAAGAAAAACACCTTGCTGAAAAACCGGGTCACTGAAGAGGAAATCGCTGATATTGTGGCGCGTTGGACCGGAATTCCTGTCAGTAAAATGATGGAGTCTGAGAAAGAAAAGCTGTTACAAATGGAAGATCAGTTGCGTAAACGACTGATTGGTCAGGATGAGGCAGTTGTTGCTGTCTCGAATGCTATTCGTCGCGCTCGTGCTGGCTTATCTGACCCGAAAAAGCCCAGTGGCTCATTTATGTTTCTTGGCCCGACCGGTGTGGGTAAAACCGAACTGACTAAGGCGTTGGCAGAGTTCCTGTTTGATGCGGATGATTCGCTGGTGCGGATTGATATGTCTGAGTTCATGGAGAAGCATTCGGTGGCGCGGCTGATTGGCGCACCTCCCGGCTATGTGGGCTATGAAGAGGGCGGTTACCTGACTGAAGCTGTGCGCCGTCGCCCGTATTCTGTGATTCTGATGGATGAAGTCGAGAAGGCGCACCCTGATGTGTTTAATATTCTGCTACAGGTGCTGGATGATGGCCGTCTGACCGACGGACATGGGCGTACTGTGGATTTCCGGAACACGGTTATTGTTATGACATCAAATCTTGGCTCGAATGTGATTCAGGACATGGCCGGTGAAGAGAACTATGACCGGATGAAAGAAGCCGTCATGGAGATTGTTGGTTCACATTTCAGGCCGGAATTTATTAACCGGATTGATGAGACGGTGGTGTTTCATCCATTGGATCGTGCTGAGATTCGTCAGATCGCTACGTTGGTGCTGGGTGGATTGCGTAAACGTTTGGCAGCACGAGAATTGATGATTGAGTTCAATGATGAGGCGATGGATTTGATTGCTGAAGCCGGGTTTGATCCTGTGTATGGTGCGCGGCCTTTAAAGCGGGCGATTCAGCAGTTGGTGGAAAATCCGCTGTCACAGGAAATTCTGGCTAATCGGTTTGCACCGGGTGAAACGATAGCCGTGGGTGTGGCTGAGGGTAAGTTGACGTTTACGGATGTTATTATTACTGAGGTGGCTGAAGAATAAATTCAGCTGTCGATGTTCTGATAATAAAAACGCTGCTGACAGAAATGTTTGCAGCGTTTTTGTGTGGGGTACTGGTAATATTGGGTTAGTGTTGCTTCAGCCTACAAAAAAGCCAATTTGTTCTGCGGCATGTGCTTTTGCATCTATGCCCAATTCTTGCGCTGCGTGCATTGGCCAATAAGGGTTACGCATCATTTGCCGCGCCAGCAATACAATGTCCGCCTGGCCTTCAGCAATAATGCTTTCAGCTTGTTTGGCTTCGGTGATGGCACCAACCGCCATTGTTTTAATGCCGGTGGCTGAGCGAATTTCTTCGGCCAGGCCAACCTGATCAGCGGTACGGCTACCGACGGAGGCTCTGGCTGCGGGAGTGGCACCACCGCCGGAGCAATCAACAAAATCCACGCCACGCTCTTTTAGCCAACTTGCCATTTGAATGTTATCAGCAACCGTTAAGCCACCTTCAATCCAGTCTGCTGCTGACAGACGTACTGCCAGCGGTAAGTTTTCCGGCCATACTGCACGGACAGCTTCCACGGTTTCAAGCATCATTCGTGCGCGATTACGACTATCGCCACCGTATTCATCATCACGGGTATTGACCAGTGGTGTGAAAAAACTGTGTAACAGATAACCATGAGCACCGTGAATTTCCAGTAATTGATACCCCGCCGCCAGCGAGCGTTTTGCGGCATCAACAAACAAGCCTTGCAGGGTCTTGATGTCAGTAAGGCTCATTTGAGAAGGTGCTTTCCAGAGTCGTACGCCATCATCATCAAATGCTTGACCCGTCGGGCCAATGACTGGCCAGCCACCCTGGTCATCAGTTAGGTGGGCGCCGCCTTCCCAGGGCCGGGCTGATGAGCCTTTGCGTCCGGCATGACCAATTTGGATGCCCGGAACGGCACCCTGTTGGGCAACAAAACGATTGATAGGGGTAAGCGCTTCAACCTGTTCATCATTCCATAAACCGGCACATCCGGGGGAAATACGACCTTCCGGGCTAACGGCTGTCGCTTCCGCAATGATTAAACCGGCACCACCCACTGCACGTGAGCCGAGATGTACCATGTGCCAATCGGTGGCTACGCCTTCAATGGATGAGTATTGGCACATGGGTGAGACACCAATTCGGTTCCGGAAGGTGACGTCTTTAACGGTAAGAGGGGTGAATAATGCAGACATATAACGGGCTCCTCGCTTGTGTTCTGGAGAAATCTAAGACTTCTATGTTTGAGGGTGGAAGCTTTTCATGTGTTACTGATGGCTGGAGTTTATCTGATTTGGAGCGTGAATTCCCGATAAAAAAGGAGGTGATCAGAGTAGGTTATGTTGTGTATTATGAAGTTCTTTCCGGTCTTAGGAAGGCCGATTATCGTTTGATTTAATGGAGGAGTAACACATGCCACAATACGTAATGACTTATCTGGGCGGCAATCAGCCATCCACACCCGAAGAAGGCCAGCAACATTTTGCGAAATACATGGAGTGGTTATCTTCATTGGGCGACGCTGCCGTTAGCCCCATGAACCCGTTGAAAGATACTTGTACAGTAAGCCCTGATGGTGCTGTGAGCGATGGCGGAACAACAACGATGTCTGGCTACACCATCGTCAAAGCAGACAGTATGGATGCAGCCTTGGTGATGGCAAAGTCATGCCCATTTCTTGATATAGAGGGGTCGCTGGAGGTTTCCGAGCTGGTCGAAATGCCTTCTTAATATGGCTTAAGAGGGAACCTCCATGACTCGTCTTAATTCCGGCACTCCCTGAACTATGCACGGGGAGTGAGGGAATTAAGATGACCTATTGGCTGAAAGCAGCCCGGATACTATTCAGGAACATGACCAGCATAATCAGTACCAGCCCGCCTGAGATCAGCATCAGTGCATCAGCCATTGAGGTGAACTGAGGGATCACCCAAGGTGTCAGGCCACAGGCTTCCAATGGTTCAAACATAGCAGGCCACCATTGATCCAGTGGTAGCCAAGTCGGGTAGCCATCTTCCAGCTCACCACAACTGCCATCAACCCAGCCACGTTCTGTGCCAAGGGTCATATAAGCTCGTTCCAGCATGCCGCCTGCTGCAATCAGTGTTAGCAGGTTGCTAATAATCAGGCCGATGCGACTGTTTCGTAATACCAAACCTAATAGGGCGGCAAACATGATAGCCATAACCCATGCACGAATATGCACACACAACATGCACGGGTCATACAGGAGAACGTATTGGTAGAATAAGGCGATGCCTTCTTGTGCGATACACAGCACAATCAGGGCAATCCAGAACCATGCGGAGCGATTTAATTCAGTGAGTTTTGTTAGCATGTCGTTTGTTTTTAGTCAGTATTTTTGAATGATTCAAGTAGAGAAAATCGGCTGCAGATACAAAGGTTCTCCATAACATTTCTAGTCTGCCGCATAATAGTAGCAGGATTGATCCGCCGAATTTCATTAAAATTTGTTAATAGGCTGAGGGGTCGTATTTTAGAGCACCAAAACGTCTGATAATTATGTGAGGAATTTGTGTTCAGCTCCTTACCCGGCTCTCACCCGCCGCCTTTCTTAAAGTACAAATCAAACTGTGCCAGAAAGCGTTTGTGCACTGGCTCTTCCACCTGACTGAAATCAAAATCGACATGTATATAAGGGATGCGGATCATAGCAATTTTGCGTATTGCTTCGCTGCCCAAAGTAATAACCATCGTTTTATCAGCTGCTTCCGGCGCAATAATCGTGATCACATCACCTTCGAGCGTGTACTCATAATCATGCAGAGCAGAGGGCAGGGTGCGCATGAATTCAACACGGGTATAACCCATTTCGCGTTTGAGGATAGTCATGGTATTAGCCTCCGGCTACGGGTGGCCAAATGGCGAGCACATCATCTGCTTTAATTTGGCCACGTTGATCACGATCTGTGTCACAAATAAAAACACCATTCAATAAAACCAGGTGCGCCATAGGGCGCGGCACCTGAAAGTGATCAATAATCTCATTCAGACTGACGTTATCAGCGACTTCGATTTCCGAGCGGTTTTTATGAGCATTGGGCGGCAATAAGTCGCCCAAATGCGCATACATCTTTAAAGTAATTTTCATCAGTGTATCTTAGCCTTAGGGAACCCGGTGTGCCAAATAGGCTTCCATCATACGGGATGGGTCACTCATTAGCTTATCCTTCCACTTACCCAGTCGGGTCTGGCTTTGAATCAGGCCACGAAGTACACCCACATGCTGCGTCATACCTAACGTATTAGCACCGACCAATACATCGTCAGCAAACTGCAGATTGATGTACTTAAAACGACCGGGATCATCCAGCGTCGAAGAGTCACCACCCTCAGCACCTTCCCACAAACCAAACGAAGTGGATATCAGGCCCATCGTATCGAGGACATTCATGTTCACGCTGCCACGATGCAGTGACTCCGAACCTTCCGCCATATTAGTTGCAGCCAGAAAGCCATGTTCGACCGCAGTGGGTTGAATGGCCTGAACACTGTAACCACCGGTAGAGAAATCCTTACCTTCAGCCACATCACCCGCCGCATAAATATTTGGGTTGCTGCTTTGCAGGTATTCATTCACCAGAATGCCGTGCTCAATATCTACCACGCCATCGACCAGATCAGTATTAGGTTTCACACCGGTAGCGCTGATCAGTAAATCAACCTTCTTGGCTTCACGTCCTTCCAGCTCAACTACCAGTTCTTTCGAACCGGAGTCTGCACTAACTGCCTTCACACGGGTAGAGGTCAGAACGGTGACGCCCTTGTTCTCACACCATGTTTTCAGCAGTTGTCCGGAACTCTCATCCATCATTCGCGGCACCATGCGGTTTTCCATCTCAACCACGGTGAGATTTACGCCGCGCCGGGCCAGTGCTTCAAGAATAATACAGCCGATAAAACCAGCACCCATCAGAATGACATCATCGCCTTCTTGGCAGCCTGCAATGATTTTTCGGGCATCCGCCAATGTCCAGCAATTCACTACACCCGGCAAATCCATACCATCAATGGGTGGGCGCATGGGGCGCGAACCTGTCGCTAGTAATAACTTGTCATATTCAACGATTTGGCCGTCGTCTAATGTGACCTGATTATTGCTGGCTGCGATTGAAGTGGCGCGTTTTTGCACCAACTCAATGCGTTTGTTCGCAAAGTGTCCCTCAGTTGGACGCAGGTAGGTTCCTTCTTCCTCGATATTACCAATCAAATGGTAAGGAATCGCCATGCGTGAATAAGGTAATTCCGGTTCCTCCCCGATCATAATGATCGAGGAGTCCGGCATGCGTTTCCGCAGGGTCTCAGCGGCAATAACACCCGCTGGCCCTGTTCCGATAATCACATGGTTCATGTGCAACCTCAGGCTGGAAGGCCGTAACGACTACGTGTTTCATCAGTCAGCTCACCCGCAGCGTTCCAACCCCGTAACTCGTAGTATTGTGGCAACATCGCGTCGAGATTAGCGACTTTGCCTTCAGCCGGGCCAACTTTGGCCGCATCCTTCAGCAAGCGCTTAGGCAAGGTGTCATCAGCCGCCGTCATGCCTGCACGGTTGTTGAAATCACGTTCCAGGTTCCAGATACGCGCACCGACTTCAGCACACTTCTCAACCGTCCAGTCACCTTCACAAGCCGCATCAATTTGCGGTGCGATATTATCCAGTGACCAGGCAAAGGTCGTGAAGATACACAGACCAGCAGAATCAACCGCAGCCGTCGCATCCTGAAACGCCATGACTAAGTCAGGCTTACCATCAGTTTCCAGCGGATCAGTCTTAACCGGAATACCCAATACTTCAGACGATACGGTGTAGCCCCTTAGGTGACAGGCACCACGGTTCGAGGTGGCGTAAGCCAGGCCCATACCCTGAATGCCGCGTGGGTCATAAGCCGGGAATTCCTGGCCTTTAACCGTCATCGACAGCTCAGGGCGACTGTACTTTTCACACAGGCGCTTAGAACCCATGCCAATGTCCCGCCCAAAACCTTCGCCCTTAGCTGTTAACTCAGCCACCGCGACCAGTGCTTCAGCAGAACCAAAGTTCAGCTCAATACCACCGGTGGTTTCAGTGGTGATGACACCTTCTTCAAATAACTCCATCGCCGCAGCAACGGTTGAGCCGAAAGAAATCGGATCCATGCCATCTTCATTGCACAGGAAGTTCACATAAGTCAGTGCATCAATATCATCAACGCCGGTATCCGGCCCTAATGCCCATGCGGCTTCATATTCCAGGCCGCCGGAATTGATCCAGTACTCAGGCTTATCAGCCACACTGAAGTGCGTTTTATCGACAGTAGAAATACGTCCACAAGCGATGGTACAACCGAAACAGGCACCATTCGTAGTCAGATTGGCTTTGCCGTCTGACTTACGTGGCTCATGCATCGCTTCACCAGAGACATCATGTGCGCCTTCAAACTGAACTTCACGCATATTACGCGTAGGTAATGCACCCAGTTCGTTGATAACGTTCATCAATACCTGCGTACCATAAGTCGGCAGGCCTTGTCCGGTCACCGCATTTTCAGCCAGTACTTTTTTCTGATCTGCAGCTTCTTTCATGAAACGCGCCGGATCTTTCATACTGGAAGCACTCACACCAATATCACCACGCACAGCAACCGCTTTCAGGTTCTTGGAAGCCATTACCGTACCCACACCAGAGCGTCCCGCAGCACGGTGTAAGTCGTTAACAATCGCGCCGTACAAACAACCCTGTTCAGCGGAACGTCCCACTGCTGCAATGCGCAATTGTGGGTCCTGATGTTTCTGGTGCAGTAACTCGTCGGTTTCCCAAACAGACTTACCCCAAAGATCATCAGCGGGGATCAGCTCGGCTTTGTCATTTTCAATGTGCAGATAAACCGGTTTCTCAGATTTACCTTCAAAAATAACCATGTCCCAACCAGCATTCTTGATTTCCGCACCGATGAAACCACCGGAATTGGAGCACGCCATCACGCCGGTCAACGGGCTTTTGCAGATCACCGAATACCGGCCACCGGTTGAAGCCATCGTGCCGGTCAACGGGCCGGTCGCCATAATGAGTTTATTATCAGGGCTGAGCGCATCCACCGTCGCGTCTACTTCATCCACAAAGTAGCGTGTAGCCAGGCCGCGTTGACCCAGATAGTCCTGCGCCCATTCCATATTCAACGGTTCAGCTTCTGCTGTGCCTGTCGTCAGATTGACGCGTAGAATTTTTTTAGTCCATGCCATGTCATATCCTCCTTAAGCAGTTGCAGGTTGCGTATCAGTTTTTGAAGCCCACTGGCGCATACGATCCAGACCGGTCGCATTCGCATCCACATAAGTGATGGCAGCAGTAGGGCAAGCTTCAACACACTGCGGGTCACCGCCACACAGGTCACATTTGATGACTTTACCCGTGCTGGTATTGTAATTCACCGTGCCGAACGGACAAGCAATCGTACAAACCTTACAGCCTACACAGCGATCATTAATAATGTCCTTGGAGCCGGTTTCAGCATTGATAACAATGGCATCAACAGGGCAGGCCTGCATACACCATGCTTCATCACACTGGGTGCAGGTATAAGGGACATAACGTCCTTCATCATGGAAAGTGAATACTTTGATGCGTGATTTTGCCGGATTGAAAACACCTTCGTTTTCATAAGAACATGCCATTTCGCATTGCAGACAGCCCGTGCACTTGCCCGGATCAATATGAAGTGATTTTTGCATCCTTCATTTCCTCCTCTGAATTTTTTAAAATGCTGCTAACCACTGTTGATCATGGTAGAAACAGCTTGGGTAAAGGTTGGTTCAACATACCATCATAAAGAAAATAGACAGGTAGCTTCTATTAGACCATAGTCTTATAGGCCTCAGATTTCGTTAAGATGGTGGACTAATAAGCTTGGCAATGAGATTGTAAAGCTCGGGAATATCCAGCGGCTTATAGCGAACGAATACCCCTTGTTTATTGGCTTCGCTAACAATTAGCGGGCTACGATCCGCCGTTAACAAAATACTGCGAATCACCCCAAATTTTTGCCGCATACCTGCGATAAAATCTAAGCCGTTTTTCATCGTGTCGAGGTGGTAATCGACCAGGAAAATATCCGGCAGAATATCAAGCTCTTCTATTTGATAAAAAGCCTGCTCTAGGCTGTTTACAATAACGGGTGTCGCCTCCCAGGACTCCAGTATACGCTCCATGCCTTCCGCTACTGTGAGGTCGTTTTCAACGACCATGATGATGGCGTTTTCCAGTAAGGGTGGTGAGTCAAAGCTGATCTCTTGTTCAATCTTCGCCTTTACCTTTTCTTTAGCAAAAGGAACACTAATGGTAAATGTTGAACCTCTGGCAATGGTCGATCTGAGGGTTAGCTCATGACCCAGCATGTCACAAGCGCGTTTTACAATGGTTAATCCCAGGCCCATCGCACTGTCCGAAACCAGTTGTTTGTCAACACGATGGAACTCCTCAAAGACTTTGACTTGTTCCTCTTCAGCAATGCCAATGCCAGTGTCCATAATTTGGAATTCCGCGAAATATTTCCGACGACGTACGCCTACCAGGATGCGGCCATTTTGGGTGTAGCGGATGGCGTTTGCCACCAGGTTTTGCAAGATCCTTCTTAGGTAAACAGGGTCAGTGCGCACTTCGACTGAGCACGGAATAACATCAAGCCTGATACCTTTGTCTCGCGCCTGAGGTGAAAATTCGGTGCGAATTCCATCCAATACTGACTGAATCTTGAATTCAGAAATATTCAGTGCTGCCTGACCGGAATCAAGCTTTGAAATATCAAGCAGGGCACCTAAAATGGTTTCAGCTGATTGAAAACTCTTGGAAATTCGTTCAACCAGATTAACCTGTCGTTCGTCTAAATCTGTATCTTCGAGAGAACTAATGAACAGTTTAGCTGCATTGACGGGCTGGAGCAGGTCGTGGCTGGCTGCGGCCACAAAGCGGGATTTTGATGCGTTGGCGATTTGTGCGGCATCACGGGCCGTACGGAGTTCTTTTGTCCGCTCGCTCAATTGCGAATTGGTGGCATTTAATACGTCCAGTGCTTCCTGGAGGTGTTGTGTGCGCAGACGAATTTGCTCCTCAAGCGCAATGGCACGTTCGAAGTGTATATAACCCTGAGACCGGTCGTTTGTTGATTGTTCGACTCTGGCCATGAGTTTGATGACGATGCGCTTAAGCTTTTCATTCTCACGCACCAGATCGTCGTCAGCATTTAGCAGGCTATCTAGTAACGAAGTATCTGTCATAACTGTAGAAGTCGCAGACTTCTATGCTTGCGGTGGCAAAATTTTATCATATTCTTTGCTGTAGAAGTCGCAGACTTCTATGCTTGCGAGGGTGTAATTTTTTCATGTCTCTTTAGGAGGGTAAATGGCGATGCCCGTTAGGGTTTGATTGACATGAAGCATGTTGTGCTGCTCACCATAAGTAGAAAAGCCATACACTCTATGTTCACTCAATAGCGTGGACATGCGTTCAAGTTCATTGTTCTGTTCCGCTTCAAGTCGTCTTAATATGCAATCACAGACAAAAATCAAATCGGGTTCTTCTGGTCGATTTAAGCTGTCTAATACCGATTCGAGGTGGTTGCTTATATTCAATGGCTTGGCAACGGTGAGCACCATACCCTCGTCAATGGAGCTGAAAAAGCGTAGGTAATTATTGTCTTCTACTTTCTGGATTGCCCGCACATGGTGCTGATTACCCACGGATACAACAATAGGATGAGAGGCAAAGATAAAAGGTGATAGTTTTTCCGGATCAATACCCACTATTCTCGCGTATTCAGGCGCAGCAGATTCAGCATTGATTTCTGTCACCAAGCGTTCTTCGGGAATAGCGCCGGTGACGACGAGGCGTTTTTCCGAAGGCTCTAAATGGCCCTCTCTGAAAATTTTTATTTCACAGCGACTGCGGGCCAATAGCAGAACGGCGGCATTTTCATACACCTCGCCATCGAGCGAGATAGGTGCAGATTCAAAGCGTAGTCCGTCGCCTGATGAGCCGCCAAACAGCTGTGTTGAACCTAAGGCAGTGGAGATTGCCAGTACCAGGGTCTCTTCGCGCATTGATAAGCCATCAACCAGCAAAAAAGCAAATTCGTTTTTAAAATCCGGGTGCATTTTTTGAAGGATCTGGCGATCTTTCAGTATGTCTCTGCCAAACTGTCGTTCGTTTTTTTTGTCTAGTTCAGGAATTAACCTTATGGCCGATTGAAAGTGGGAAGACGGAAACCCGAGCACAACGACTTTTGATTCACTATAACCGCTAGTGCAAATTTCTCCTGCCGTGCGGGAACCAATGACATGGTCAACATTGAGTTGTTCCTTTAAGGCGCTGGAAATGGCTTTCAGGTCACCTTCGGGGGAAACAAGAACGATAAGAAAGGCATAGTGTAAATCAGGTAGGTTTTTGATGATCTCTACAGCCGGATCGTCAACCTCCTTGAGGTTAACGCACATTGACTTAACTAGTTTTGAAGTCCCGGTAGTCATTTGATTCCTGGGTGGTTTCTTTTTCAGTTAATGTCGCAAAGCTGACTTGATTTGCTAGCAAAGCGGCTTGGACACGGTTTCGGACTCCCAGCTTTCGCATGATAGCTGTGAGGTGCGCTTTAACCGTAGTCTCAGCTATTGTGAGATCGAATGCAATTTGTTTGTTGAGCTTGCCCCGGCAAATCAGGGTTAATATGGTCGTTTGCTGCGGTGTCAGTGATTTCAGTTTTTTAAGTATTTCCTGATCCTCATGATCAAATCTGTCGTCCTGCGGCATGACATAATCTTCTGGTGTGTAAATATTTCCGTCAGCCACTGACTGAAAGGCCCGGATCAATTCTTTCCGGGAGGAGTCTTTTGGTACAAACCCGCAAGCTCCGGAGCGCAGGACATGACTGGTAATACGGTTATCTGAGATTGAGGACACAATCACGATTTTTGAAGTAGGGGCGATTTTTTTTATTCTTACCAAACCTTCGATCCCGTCAACATCGGGCAGATTGAGATCCAATACAACTAAATCCGGAGGCTCGGGAGTCAGGTATTGTAATGATCTGGATAGATTAGAAGCCGTCTGAATTTGTGGGTTGTCAAAGATTTCGCTCATCGTCATGGCGAGCGCATCGGAAAACAACGGATGGTCTTCGACCAGTAGGATGCGTAAATTTTCAAGGCTTACATTCGTTGATGTCATTATCTTGGTTGCTTGTAGAAATTTGAGTGATCATAGTTGCTTCGGTTGCGATGAACTATACCGCGCCCGTCAACTGATGAACCTGGGGATTAAGCGTCAAATCATGCATGAACATTCATCGTGATGTTCGAGCTACCCTGAAAGTACGCGAAGAAATTCACGCTAGTCAAGGCATAATGACGATTGAGCAAGCTGCCGGGCATTTCAATATCTATAAAGGCGGTCGTTATGTGCTTGAGTTACTTGACTGATGTTTCTTCAATGGGGGGCAGTATTCCATAACGTATCCCGGTAACGCGATAATGCAAGCCATGTGGCACAGGTCGCATGATGATGATGCTCTTTTTTTCCATCCGTCAGCATAAAAGAACCATCTTGTTGTTGAAGTTTCAGTAATGCATCGGTTACGTCGTGGCATAGGGCTTTATCCAACGGTTTAATGGCAAGAAGCGCGAGTAGCACTTCTGCTGTTAAATCAGCGTTGTCAGTATATTTACGCCAATTTTCACGTAATGATGCCACTTCTTCTGCCATAGACGAGCTGGCGATGGGGGCAATGCCATAACCGGTCGCATAATAAATCAGGTGTGTGTAGTGGTACATTCGGAGGATTTCAATCCTGGGTGCCTGGCCGCTTGTTTGGCCATCTGCCCAGCCTACCTGCTCCGCCCAGTACAATCCGGCTGAACGATGAGGCTCCGGCGCTATCATATTTTTTATCCATGTGCGGGTGGGAGACTCGAACAGCGCCCTCCATTCTGGCAAGGTTTCGCCTCTTAGCTGCTCAAGAACCCACATGGCGACAACGACATCCGGCATGGGTAATTTTTTTTCAGACGCTAGCTGCTTAGCTGCCTCAAATAGCCTGCCCTGGTTGTTGAGTAGTCCCTGTATATCCTGATAAGGCATTTTTGATGGGTACAAAAAGCGCACGAGTAATCGGTCGGCGACTTCGAGAAAAGAGTCAATGGTTTGTTGGCCTAACCAAATATTCGATTTTTCGATTGCCTTGTCTAGCGGAGCGTGGGAAAGCATTGCCATAGTGATGAGGGTTTTTTTGGGGTTAATAGCGGTAGCGTGCAATAAAATGCGCAGAAAAAGAAAACTGTCCGCCTAACGGATGCTAATGAAGCAGCAAAGGTATAGTCCTGTCACCGTAATGCTTTCAACTGCTTTTCCAGAAAGTCACGTTCCTGTTGGTTCTGCGAATACTCAATGGCTTGTTGATAGGCTGTTGACGCAGCAGTAAGTTGTCCGGCCCGACTTAATATATCTGCCCGCGCTGAGTGGTAGGGCTGGTATTGCGCCAAAGCTGGGGCATCAATATCTTCCATCGCCGTTAAAGCTACTTCAGCACCCTGTTCATAAGACAACGCGACAATGGCATTTAATTGGATCACGGGGGATGGCGTAAGCGCATAAAGCCGGTTGTACAATAGTCGAATTTGTAGCCAGTCGGTCGCTTCGAAATCATTAGCGTCAGTATGCACAGCACTAATGGCAGCTTGTAGTTGATAAACCCCGGGTTGGCCCATGCTGAGCGCTTTATGGAGGAACTGTTTCCCGACGCCTATTTTCTCCTGATCCCAGAAATCACGATTCTGTTGCTCCAGACTCAGGTAGTTTTGTTGTGTATCAAGCCGGGCTGCACGCCGGGAATCATGCAGCAGCATTAAAGCCAGTAATCCGAGCACTTCGGGGTCATCCGGAATGAGTTGGCTCAGCATTTGGCCGAGAATAATGGCTTCTTCACACAAGTCTATTCGCACTAGCGCTTCGCCACTGCTACCCGCGTAACCTTCGTTAAAAATAAGGTAAATTACTGCCAGTACTGAGCTGACACGTTCTGGCCATTGGCTGGCATCGGGTACTCTGTAAGGAATACCGGCTTTACGGATTTTAGCTTTGGCTCGCACCAGGCGTTGTGCCAGTGTGGTTTCCGGTACCAGAAAAGCCCGGGCAATTTCAGCCACACTAAGGCCACCTAAGGTTCGTAAAGTGAGCGCGATATGAGCTGATTCTGATAGTGCGGGGTGGCAACAGGTGAAAATCAATCTGAGCCGCTCATCCTTTATTGGTTGATCCACGATGTCCTCCGGATTATTAGCCATGCCATCTTCCTGGTAGGTATCAAGCAGTGTTGTCATGTCTTCTTTATTGTCATAGCGAGCCTGCCGTCGCAGCCTGTCTATGGCTTTGCGGCGGGCTGTTTGTAACAACCAGGCACGAGGAAACTCCGGGATGCCTTGTGCGGGCCAATGCTCTAAAGCACTCAGAATGGCTTCTTGCAACACATCTTCGGCCAGGTCGAAGTTGTTTAGCTGTTTCACCAAACAAGCGTAAATATAACCCCAGTGTTCACGGGCGGTACTTTCAACCGCCCGTTGTGCCTTTTGCTGATTCACCTTAACCGTAGTTCATGATAGGGCGGACTTCGACGCTCCCATAGGCTGCGGAAGGGATTTTTGCAGCGTAAGCCAGCGCCTCATCAAGGTCTTTGCACTCCAATAAATAGTAACCGCCCAAGGTTTCCTTGGTTTCTGCAAACGGCCCGTCTGTGATTACATTCCCACCTTCACGAACACGAACGGAGGTAGCGGTAGCACTCGGTTGTAGTGCGTTACCGGCGATAAAAGCGCCGGCATCGGTGACTTCTTTGCTAAAAGCACCATAGCCTTCCATCAGTGCATCAAACGCCGGGGTGCCTGGTACAGGTTCAGCGGATTCAGCGCCATAAATCAGTAACATGTATTGCATGGTCAATCTCCTGTTTGTAGCTATTTAATGTAGTGTAATTTCAGTGTTTACATTAATAAGACGGATGGCAGCATCCAAAATCGACAGTTGATGTGATAATTTTAAAAGTTTTTTTGTAAAAATATCACAACAGACACAAAATAGTTGTCGGGCAGCCCGATGAGAAGTGGGGCGAGGTGGCTGTAGTAGTCGCTGTGCGGGCTGTGGATGACATTGTGCCTGACGATGAGCTTGAGTCGTTGGTGCTGGGGGCGTTTAATGAACAATTGGCTCGGTTTAAGCACCCACGGAAAGTGGTATTTGTCGATGCTTTGCCACGAACTGCACTGGGGAAGGTGCAGGTGGACGCGGTGCGGAAAATGCCCGGGTAGTGGCGATACCAGAAACAGGAGATTCTTTTGAGTAACGTACGCATAAACCCCGGTCACTTTGGCCGGGCGAAGTCTTTGGTGTCCGGATTGCTGCTGAGTGCAGCTCTGACATCCCCCGCCACCGCCCACTTAATGGTGGCGCAGCGTGGCACATTGAATTTTGTGGGTGATGGTTCCTTCGTGGTGTTATCACTTCCGGTTTCAGCGTTTGAAGGTACCGATGATGACGGTGATGGCAAGTTGTCTATGGCCGAATTCACGAAACACCGTGCGATGATTGTTGAGGCGGTGAATGAGAATGTGCAGTTGCTGGATCACGGTAACCCGTTAACTTTACAAGGCATGATGTTGTCGCCTGTTGTGCCCCATGAGGTACCGGGTGCACCGAAAATGCCGGCGGATCAATTAATTGTGATGGGTCGGTTTGATTTGGCCGAATTGAAGGGCGCAATCAACGAACTGAAGTTTCAGGTTGAGTTGTTTGGTAAGCAAACTAAAGAGCGGTCGTTAGAAATTACGGCGACGCAAGCGGTTGAACCGAAGAAGCATAAAATGGTGCTGACACCCAAACAGCCGGAAGCGCAGCTATTTGTGAGTCAGCTTGATTGACTTGAGGCGAATGGTTTTTTTATTCTATTTTGTAACCAACACCATAGACTGAATGCAATAATTCTTCACCACACACTTGCGCCAGTTTTTTCCTCAGGTTTTTCAGGTGACTGTCAATGGTACGGTCACTGATAATACGGTCATCGGTGTAGCACTTAGTAATGAGGGTATCACGGGAATACACCCGGCCCGGCTTGCTCATCAGTGCGGTTAACATGCGGAATTCAACCGGTGTTAGTTCAACCAGCTGCCCATCAATGTGGCAATGATAACGCTCAGGGTAGAGCGTGATGTTGCGATATTGCAGGACTGTTTCTGTTGCATCAGGAGTAGCGTGTTGTGCGGCGGCTGTATGGGTGGACTGTGTTATTTCTGTGCGGCGCAAAATGGCATGAATACGGGCGATAATTTCTCTGGGCAAAAAGGGTTTGCAAACATAATCATCGGCACCCAACTCTAAACCTAGCAGGCGGTCAATTTCATCCACTCTGGCGGTTAGCATCATGATGGGCACATTAGAAAACTGCCTGACTTCACGACAGACAGACAAGCCATCCTTGCCCGGTAGCATCAGGTCGAGAATGACAAAAGTTGGGTTGGCGCTACGAATGATGTCCGTGGCCTGTGCACCATCGCTGACTACCTGGGTCTGGAAACCATCACGTTCCAGGTAATCTACCAGCAATTGTGCAATTTTCTCTTCGTCTTCAATAATGATAATTGATCGTTGGCTCATGAGTCTGAAGGTCTCCAGGTGGGAAAAGTGATACGAATCTTCAGGCCACCGAGGGGAGAGGGTGCGGCGGTAATGCTGCCCCTGTGAGCCTTGACAATGTTTTGACAAATGGCCAGCCCTAAGCCGGCTCCGGCGGTGTGGCGACTGCGTGATTCATCGCGGCGATATAATGGGTCGAATAGTTTGTTGTATTCATGTTCATTAACACCGGGTGCTGAGTCCTGAATGTTCAAAATAACCTGTCCGTTTTCATGACTCAAATCCAATTCAAGACGTCCCGGTGATTCGGTGTAGGCCAGTGAATTATTAATCAGGTTGGTGAGCAACTGGTCAATGCGCTGGCTATCTGCTGCGATCCAGTGATCCGGCTGATGTTTCATGTGTATCTCAACACCGGAATCTTCCGCTTTTCTTAGCAGTGAGTCGTGTACGCTGTGTAAATTTTCATTCAGATCAATCCGGCAAAATTCATAGCGCAGACCACCCATGTCCGATATAGATAGCTGGTAAAGATCATCTGTCAGATGACGTAAGCGTCTAACCTCTGCGGCTAATGATTCCAGTTGTTGCGGCGAAAACGGGCGTATTCCTTCTTGTATCGCAGCAATTTCGCCGGTAAGAATAGTGATAGGTGTGCGCAGTTCATGAGAAATGTCAGCTATCCAACGCCGACGGGAATGACGGTTTTCTTCCAGTGTACTGGCAAGGTGGTTGATGTCATCGGTCAGTCTGCCGAGTTCATCCTGTTGCCCGACGGGTAAACGTGAATCATATTCGCCTTGTGACAATCGTCGAACGCCACCTACCATACTTTTTACGGGCCGTAACAGAATACGGGTTAACCACCATGCAACGGCACTGGCCAATAAGAGTGCAGCCAGTCCTATCAATAAGCTGGTGATTAATTGTTGTCGGGAAAAGGCCGTTTCCAATGGTGTTTCAAAATGGCGTTTAGGCAGGCTCAGTAACTCACCTATCTTTTTATCATCCAGCATCAACGGCACATTGATAGCCTGTTCATGCTGGTAATCGATGGGCATACCGGTGGAAGCTACCTGTTGGCCACTGTTATCAAATAGTGTGGTAGGTGGGCCACTGGGTAGTTTTCTGCGGTCTGGTGGTGGTCTGCGTTGTGTGTCGTTTGGCGGGAATGCTGGTGTTTCCCCGTTAAACGCTGGTGGGGGTTTTCGGCCCGGAGGTGGTGGTCTTTTTCCTGGCGGTGGCAAGCCACGAGGGCGGAAGTTATGAGTCATTTGCCGTTCTAGCTGCCGTTGAGGAACATTCTGCCATTGCTGGTCATTGGCAAGGTAAGTAGCGGCGAGCTGCTGACTAATATTTTGTAATCGGGTTTGTTCCAATGCATTCACATAATCCAGAAAGCCTCGCTCAAAACTCCAGCGTGCCAGTCCAAGCGTAGCAATCAGAATCAGTACTGTCAGCCCAAGAAAGGCCAGCATCAGTCGTTGTGAAATGGTCATGTTCAGTACTATACGTGGTGTATTTATAGCCCGCTATTAATAGAGTGCGTCAGACGAATAACTCCTTTGAAATTAACGCGCTTCTACACATTCCTTGCATATTTCATTGAACTGGCGTTGATTATGGCGTTTTGTTTCATTTTTTCTGCATACCAACTGCGCAATTGTCGGGTGAAATAGACAGACACAAACAGGAGTTATGACATGAAACCAATTACTACTATGTTACTGATCACCGCCGCTGTCACCGCAGAGCTTGCTATGGCCAGGATGCCCGGCCCACCACCCGAGGCTTTGCAGGCTTGTAGTGGTAAATCAATCGGCAGTGCTTGTAGCTTTAATGGCCGGCGTGGTCAGCTAGAGGGGCAATGCCAACAAACGCCTAAAGGACAGACAGCTTGCAAGCCTGAACATAGGCGAGGTGGTGGTGGACAGCGTGGTGATCACGCCGGTGTCCAGAGTGGAAACGGGAATCCTCAGCAGCAGTCAGGGCGCTCCGGTGGGCGACCATCGGCCAGAACTCACACTGTTATTCAAAGTAGTGGTCAATTGGGACTGGTTGCCTCAACCCAAAGTCCAATCACAGTAAATCGGGTCAGTTTCAGTGAACAGGGTGGTCAGAGGATCATTCAGGCAAATGGCATTGCCGCTCATAATACCGGTGCTTTTCCTAATGCCGGTAACCCGAATGCGATTAGCCAGCAGAGTAATAAATACAGTGTTCCTATGAACCCACAGCTGACCGGACAAACCACCGAAATGCGCGGTCACTCTTTTGGTGTTGCGGTGAACGGTGTGCCGTTTGATCCCGGTGCAGCAGAGGTATTTGAGGGAACACATGACTGGCATTATGAGGCTTTATCCGGTGCGGTGGCGTTGGGTGTCGATACGAACTTTGCCCATGTGCAACCCACCGGCACTTACCATTACCACGGCAAGCCAACTGGATTAATGAATGAGCTGGGTATTAATCCGGGCCGGCATTCTGCCCTGGTAGGTTGGGCGGCAGATGGCTTTCCGATTTATGCATTGTATGGCTATTTGAAGGGTAATAATGCCGGTTCCGGTATTGTAGGTATGACCTCCTCTTACCGTCTTAAACAGGGCCTGCGTCCGGGCGGCAACGAGCCGGGTGGGAACTATGATGGTACTTTTGTAAAGGATTATCAGTATGTTAATGGGGCAGGGTTGTTGGATGAATGCAATGGCCGAATGACGGTGACACCTGAATTTCCCAACGGGACGTATGCCTATTTCATCACTGAAACATTTCCGGTGATTCCACGTTGTTTCAAAGGCACGCCTTCCAGAGACTTCAGAAAAGGCATTCCGGGTTTACGTTAAAACGTTGGCAGCAGATAGGTTCTCCTTATTATCTGCACGTTTTATTGCTAATTTGGGTGTATATTACTTGAGCACTTCCTTTAGCCACAGATTTTCGGAGATAGGCAACTTATGAATACCATTCGCCCACCCAGTACTTTTCGTCTTTTGTTATTGAGTTTAATTATCACAGGCTCACTCGCTATTAGTGGTTGTAGTGATGACGATGATTCAACGGCCTCAACTGATAACGAAGTCACCGATACTGACACAGATGGCACGGATACAGATACCGGCACAGATACAGATACCGGCACAGATACAGATGGAACGGATACGGATACCGGCACAGATACTGGCACCGACACAGGCACCACTAATACCGCCCCGGTGGCTGATGCTGGTGTAGACAAAAGTGTGAGTGCGGGCAGTTCAGTTAGTCTGGATGCCAGCGCTAGTAAGGATGATGATGGTGATACGCTGACTTATACCTGGGCTATTGTTTCACTTCCCAGTGGCAGTAATGCCGTGCTGAGTTCATCGGTTGTAGTCAAACCGACGTTCACCGCTGACCTTGCCGGAACCTACGTTTTTCAGGTTTCTGTCAGAGATGGTGCTGAAACAGTAACGGATCAGGTGACGGTAACAGCCAATGCGGTAACAGCAACAGGCTCGACCGACGGTGTTCTTTGTGATTACAGCGACAGCACGGTTAATGACTCCGCCTCGGTAAACGCCACCAGTACTTCTACCTGGACTTGTGCGAATGGTTCACGCTCACTGGTGGCTAACGGGCTTCCTGATCATGACGTTGGGACTTTCCCTAACACTGGCAACCCCAATACCATCGCTGAGCAGACTGTTTCGGATAGCTTTACCTTAACACCCACTGAGACCGATGCAGCAACTACGTTAGGTGGGCCGGCGGGGGTTACCGGCTATGTGCTCAATGGGGTGAAGATTGATGCAGGCACCGCAGGTTCCTGTGATGATTCAGGCAGTTCTTGCAGCCTGACAGATAATAGTGGCGGCTGGAGTATCGAAGCCTTGGGGCAAAGCAGTTTTAACTTCGGTACAGATGATAATAACGCACATGTGCAACCGGGTGGTGCTTATCATTATCATGGTATGCCTGAAGGTTTTATCACCAAACAAGGGGGTAATGCTTCAACCATGACCATTATCGGCTGGGCTGCTGACGGCTTCCCAATCTATGCGCGTTATGGTTACACGGATGCTAATGATGCAACCTCAGCGTTGAAAAAAATGACAGGTAGTTACAAGTTGGTGGCTGCCAGTAGCTCCAGGCCTTCTGCTGCTACTTATGCCCTGGGTACTTTTAGCCAGGATTGGGAGTATGTTGCCGGTTCCGGTGATTTGGATGAGTGTAATGGCCGGATGGGGGTGACTCCTGAGTTTCCTAACGGTATTTATCATTACTATGCGACCGATAGTTACCCTTACTTCCAGCGCTGTGTGACCGGTGAAGTGGAAGCTGCCGGAGGTGGTGCGGGTGGCCCTCCTGGCGGTGGCCCACCGGCCACGATGGTGCAAAGAGTAAATCGCTGATTAGGCACTCATGTCCCGGCTAACCTTGGCCGGGGCAGTTTAAAAATACTGTTCGGTAACAATATTGCCCGCTTTATGGCGCAGGTGTTTCTTCATATCGCGTTCTTTTAGCAGCGCTTTCATATCATTAATCATCGCGTGATTGCCGCATAACATCACTGCACTATTTTCTGCACCAATGGTTAGTCCACTGCGTTGTTCCAATTGTCCGGAACTGAGCGCGTCTGTTACCCGACCTTCGATACCTTGAGGGTTGGCTTCCTGAGTCACACACGACAGATAATGAAACTGACCGGGATGAGCGATGCTGCTCTGGTCAATAATGTCCTGATAAACCAATTCTTCCCGCACAGCCACACCGTGTACCAACACGATCTGTTCAAACCGCTCCCAAGCCAGCTCAGTACGCAACATCGACAAATACGGCCCCAAACCGGTGCCAGTCGCAATCAGCCATAACTCACGTTTTTTCGGTGCTTCTTGCAGGGTGAAAAAACCATTGGCAGGTTGTGATACGTCCAGCGCATCGCCTGCCTGTAAAGCTGCCAGTGCGTTGGATAAACGACCGTCAGGCACGGTGTTGAAGAAAACTTCATTGACCGGGTCATCCGACGCATTCACCAGTGAGTACGATTTGGCCACATTCTCGCCATCAACCGGTAATTGCAGGCGCACAAACTGGCCCGCTACAAAAGGTTGTGAATCCATTTCAATACGCAGTGAATACAGACGTTCTGTGAGTTGTGTATTGCTGAGCACCCTGCCTGTTGTGAAGGCGGAGCGGGTGATTGGAGTAGCCATAATGATAACCTAGTAATTTACTCAGGTATTCAGTTTATCAGAAGTAATTCAGGGGGCGATTAACATGGTTTTTCAGGGGGATAAACAGGCCAGTCCGCTGCATCCACCGAATCAATCATCTGGCTACTCGCCTCCCCACGCCAAGCCCGAATAAATTCACCCTCCGGATCATAAGTCTGCGTCTGTTTCTCCAGATTAAACCGCCGCGAACCACGCGGGTCAGCACCGACTCCGGCGAGGTATTGCCAATTGCCCCAGTTGGCAGCAACATCATAATCAATCAATTGTTGTTCAAAATAAGCTGCACCATAACGCCAGTCGAGTTGCAGTTCATGGATAAAACAACTGGCGACTAATTGGCGACCACGATTAGACATGTAGCCAGTGGCATTGAGTTGTTTCATGCATGCATTAACAATTGGGTAGGGCGTATTACCTTTGCACCAGCGTTGGAAGCGTTCACCGTAAAAGCTGGTGAGGGGGTTGTAATGCGTAATGCCACGGTAATGGAATAATTTTGTGCCATGCGCATGGGCATACCATTGGTAATATTCCCGCCACAGTAATTCAAAAAATATCCAGTAGGTGGAGTCATTCTCACCCTGCCGGGCTTCGTAGCTACGTAACTCGTTGACAATTTGGCGAGGTGAAATGCAGCCTTGCGCTAACCAGACAGAGAACTTGGTGGAGTCCTGCCAACCGTCTAATGCGTTGCGGGTTTCTTTGTAAGTTTGGGCGTAGGGTTGAGCAAAATAATCCGTCAGGTGTTGCTGCCCGGAGAGGGGGCCACCATTAAAGCTCGGGTCAGAGCCACTTTCCGGTTCACGCAGTGTTTTCAGCCAATCAAACGCTTTAAACAAGGGGGCGGGAAGTTGCTGGGGCGCATTGGTGGGGGTTGTTATTGTGAGTTTATCCCTTTCAACGAGTTGACGGAATTTAGAGAAAGTGACGGGCAAATCACTCAGCAGAAACGGCAAGTCCGTTGGTTCAAATAAGGTGTGGCTATGCGCCGCATGGAGCTTAATGTCTGGTGCGCTATTGGCGACTTGTTCAAAGAAGCGTCGTTCGTTGTAGCCAGCATTGACTGCGTGATAAATGCGTCGTACCTGATGTTTGTCATACAACGCCTGAAACACGCTAAAGGGCGATTGATAATACACATTAAGGTGTTGGCCATAGCTGCTTAACTGGCGGTCGAGTTCGACTAATGACTCGATGATAAAGCGGTGGCGGTGCTTGCCCAGACGTGTGCAATTAAAATGATCCGGGCGCATCAATGCCGGATCAAGGCAATAAATGAAGCTCAGGTTTTGTTCACTATGCACCGCGCGCATTAACGCCGGATTGTCAGACAGACGTAAATCATGAGTAAACCAGTAAACTGCATTTTTCACTTAACTCACCTGATAGGTTTGTGGAATCTTGTCTGGTGGCAGTTATTGCCTGAAGATGAAACTCATCATTCTATGCGGTATGAGTACCTTCATGACAACACCTGAATCCGGCAGTATTGCCCTTGTAATCGGCGCGAGTAGTACAATAGCACAGGCTTTAATCAAGCGTCTGGTTGAGCACGAGGCGCGGCGGGTGATTGCTTTTACGCGCCACAGTGATGGCTTGTGGCAACATAGCCAGGTTGACTATTATGACAGTGATTACTCATCTGAGGCGATTGAACAGTCAGTGGCTGGATTACAGGAATATACCGGTCAGATTGGGCGCGTTTTTATTTGTAATGGTGTGTTACACGGTGATGGTTTTGCACCGGAAAAGTCACTGAAACAATTCGACCCGGATGCGTTTCAGAAGGTGCTTAATGCCAATACGCTCACCCCCGTGTTATGGCTAAGTCGTTTATTGCCATTGTTAAAGGGTAAACAGGCGTGCAAGGTCACCGCTTTTAGCGCCCGCATTGGTAGCATCACCGATAACCACCTGGGTGGTTGGTACAGTTACCGTGCTTCAAAAGCTGCGCTGAACATGTTGCTAAAAACCTCAGCCATTGAACTGGCGCGTAGTTATAAAAACATCAAGCTATTAGCATTCCATCCCGGCACTACGGATACCCCATTATCCAAACCCTTTCAGGCCAGATTGCCGGAAGGGCAGTTATTAACACCGGCGTATGTTGCGGAACATCTCTGCGAGTTATTACATAATCTCGAAGTGGATGGCGAGCTGAGCTATCTGGATTGGGAAAACCAACCTATCGAATGGTAGGGGAGTGGAGTGTGCCGGGGTTTAATGCAACAGAATTAAGTATTCGCCAGCTGGCCCGATCACTGAAATTCGCCTCGAATCCATTCTTTAAAGGTTTCAATCTCAGCTGATACAGGCTCTGCGTTTGTGATTCCTTTTCTGCCAAAACAGTAGGACTGGTTTAGCGGTATCGGTTCACCGATGATGTGAATGGGCTTGCCCGTTTCAATGGCTCTTCTGGCAAAGCGTTCTATCAGTACTGCGCAACCTCTGCCCGACGCAACCAGTTCACAGGCTAACACCGATGTGTCGACCTGTATCCGTGTCGATTCAGCAGCATTTTCATGTGTATGTAAAGCAAAGTGATTCATGTAGCGTGACCAATGATCATCAAACCCCAGGATGTGCACTGATTCCAGAGCGTATAAATCACCGATCGATGAAATAGTCCTGATAGTTTCCTGTCCACAGATGGGTACGATAAATTCGTCAGACAGTTTTTCGGAGGGTTCGATGTATTTGCTGTTCGACACCAAAACAATGTCAATATCGACTTTTTGTGTATCGATGGGATCAGGCCAGATTGATGTCACGAATTTCAGCCTGATATTGGGGTATTGCCGTAGAAATGTGTCTAATTCAGGCGCAAGCCAGTTCAAAATCGCGATAGATGCCCGCATCACTATGGTGCGTTTAACATCGGAGCCGAACAATCCGTATGTTGCATGACTCAGCCTCTCCAACCCGTCTCTCACCGACGGCAAGTACGCTTTGCCTGCTTCAGTTAACTGAACTTTCTTGGGGTGGCGAACAAATAAATCATGTCCTAACTTTGTCTCAAGCGCTTTAATTTGTTGGCTGACAGCGACCTGTGTCAAACCAAGTTCTTTTGCCGCCGCCGAAAAGCCTGATAATCGTGCAGCGGCTTCAAAAGTTCTCAACCAGTTTAAATTCAAATTCGGTTTCATTGATAAATTAAATATGGGCTTAGGCCTATATTATACTATTTAACTTTGTCTTGTGAGTTGTATACCTTGTTGTGTAAGTCGCAGACTTACATGCTTGCTGGGTAGGATTCCCTACAGCGTGTTACTTGTCAGCACTCGATCACAACATACTGAAGGTTAACTATGAACTCAAAACTACCCCGTGAAATAGCTGATGACGAAATCGAAACCTACCACCGCGATGGCGTTGTCATGCTAAAAGAACTGTTCGATCCCCAGTGGATAGAATTACTGGATCAGGGCCTGATAAAAAACAGCGCGAATCCGACTCACCGTGCACGCACCTGGGATCGTGATGCTGAAGGACGAACCATGTTTTGGGACAGTCAGGCCTGGCAGGGAATTGATGAATACCAGCAATTTATTTTTAATTCCCCGGCTGCCGAACTAGCTGGAAAGTTATTAAGGGCCACCGAAATCAACTTTTTCTTTGATGCGGTTTTTGTGCGGTCACCAGGCACACAGTTTTCAACACCCTGGCATCAGGATGAACCCTATTGGTCAATCGAGGGCTATGACACCTGCACTATCTGGATGCCTCTCGTGCCGGTTAAAAAGAAAAATGCCCTGGCTTATGTGCCTGGTTCACACCTGAATCGTCAGATTTTTGAACAGTATAATTTTGGTGATCTCAATCCGGACAAAAAGTCTGATGTTGATCAGGTCGACTTTTCTGGCATTGCTGAAGAGGCCATCCCCGATATTGATGCCGATCCGGAGCGTTATGGTGTTGTCAGTTGGGACATGCAGCCCGGCGATTGTGTCGCCTTCAATAGCCGTATTATGCATGGTGGATCAGGAAAGCTGGATAAAGACCAGGAGCTTAGGGTGTTCACCAGCAAATGGATGGGAGATGACGTGCGCATAAAATTCCGGGCGTGCGGAATGGATCCGGATCACAGTAGCATCATGACCGAATACGGGCTAAAGCCAGGGGATCGTCCGGGCACTGATCTGTATCCGCGACTAATTTGAGTCACAGACCGAAGGTATTCGAAAGCTTTTACGTGGCCTTGATTGGCCGCCAGGTTGAAGCCAGAGATGTTCTGATAGATTTTTAACCAAATATAATATTGCAATCAGGCATGGATGAATTTACTCTGATTAATCCCTTGTTCATTTATCAAAATGACTATAAATCCCCTGAGGAGGAGTCTCATATGAAAAAAGTACTAACAACGATTAGTGTGTCTGCTTTGTTGCTGAGCGCAGCTTCCGTGTCTGCGGAAGAGCTATCAGTCGTCGGTAGCTGGAGTGGATTGCCGTTACATAAGCAATATGAAGCACCGTTCTGGACAGAGAAAGTTACCGAAGCAACAGGTGGTGAAATAACTGCCAAGCTGACTACCCATGATCAAATGGGCATCAAAGGCGGCGATGTGTTCCGCATGCTGGGCGAGGGTGTGTTTGATGTAGGCATGACCGTGGCCGATTATGCGGTTTCGGATAGTGTGGCGCTGGAATCGTTGGATGTGCCTTTATTGGCAGCGGATGCGGAAACGGCGAAGAAAATGGTTGAGGCGGCGCGTCCTTTAGTGGATGAGATTTATGCGGATGTGTTTAATGCTAAAGTGCTGGGTATAGCACCTTACCCGCCACAGGTGGTGTTTTGTAATGCTGAAATTAAGAGCCTGGCTGACCTGAAGGGTAAAAAAATCCGTGCTTCCGGTCGGATGACGGCCAAGTTACTGGATGCGTTGGGTGCTGAAAGTGTCAATGTGAGTTTTGGTGAAGTGCCTGGTGCTTTACAGCGTGGTGTGGTTGATTGTGCTGTGACTGGTGCGGGTTCCGGGTACAGCGCTGGTTGGTGGGAAGTGAGTACGCATTTGATGCCATTGCCCTTGGGTGGTTGGGATCCGGTCGTGACTGCTATCAATCAGGATAAGTGGAAAACTTTGTCTGCTGATACGCAGGAAAAATTGCAAAAGGCAGTGACTGAGCAGTTGGAAGCACCAGCTTGGGAATCAGCTCAGGACGCATTGCAGAATGACATCATCTGTCTGACCGGTGCTGAAGGTGAATGTACTTCTGGTGAGGGTGATAAGCGTGACATGAAGCTGGTAGCGGCGAGTGATGCCGATACGGCTACGGCACGTGACGTACTGGTGACAAAGGTGCTGCCGGATTGGGCAGAGCGTGCGGGTGGTGACTGGGCTAAGCGCTGGAATGAGAGCGTTGGTAAAGTGGTTGATGTAGAAATCAAGCAGTAAGGTACAATCTATGATGAGGATTATCGACCAGATTGGCCGGATTAATAACGGTGTGGCCTTAGTAGCGGGTTTAGCGCTGCTGGGTTGTGTGGTCTTAATCCTCGTCGAAATTATAGTGCGTCGCATGGGAATGCCATTGGGTGGTACGGATGAAATTTCCGGCTATGTGATGGCTATAACCACCAGTTGGGGCATAGCTTATGCGCTGACTGAGCGGGCGCATGTGCGCATTGATTTATTGCGCACTAAACTAGTTCCTTCCGGACGGGCGATACTGGATTGCATTTCTATTCTGGCGTTGGCAGCGACGGCTTTGATGGTCGCCTGGCGTGGTTGGTCGGTGCTGTCTAAAACGCTGAGTACCGGCGCTAAAGCTAATACCGGGCTGGAAACACCGTTGTGGATTCCACAATTATTATGGTGGTCGGGCTGGGCGTGGTTTGCTGTGTCGGCGGTGTTGATTGCTGCCGCTTCGCTGATGTTGTTATGGCAGCGGCGTTATGATGACGTGAATGAAATCGCCGGTATGGGTGATGACTTATGATTAAATTCACTACCTTTGGTTTGTTGTTTCTTCTGGCCTTATCGATTCCGGTGGGCATTGTCTTATTCCTGCTCGCATTCGGTATTGATACTTTTTACAGCCCGTTTCCATTGATGCGTGGTTTGGGGCAGGTAGTCTGGTCTTCGTCTAACAGTGCGACGCTGATTGCAATTCCGTTCTTTGTTTTGCTGGGCGAAATTCTGGTGCGTTGTGGTGTTGCAGCGCGGACTTATGCGGCGTTGAATAAGTGGGTGTCCTGGCTGCCGGGTGGTTTGATCCATGCCAATATTGCTACAGCGACTTTGTTTTCTGCGACCTCCGGTTCTTCGGTAGCCACAGCGGCCACGGTAGCTACGGTAGCCATGCCACAGGCGGAAAAGCTGAATTATGATCCGCGTCTGTTTTCTGGCGCGATTGCCGCAGGTGGCACACTCGGCATTCTGATTCCACCCTCGATTAACTTGATTGTGTATGGTTTTCTCACCGAAAGCTCAATTCCGCAGTTATTCCTGGCGGGTCTGGTGCCTGGTATTTTGATGGCGCTGGGTTTTATGCTGGTGACGGTGTTGCTGTGTGTTTGGAAGCCTTCGCTGGGTGGGCCGCGTCAGCTTTATAGCTTGAGAGAGAAGCTGAGTAGTTTAAGTGATTTGTTGCCTATTCTGGGTTTGTTCGTGGCGATTGTAGGCTCCATTTATGCCGGCTGGGCGACACCTACCGAAGCGGCGGCAGTCGGCGTGGCGATAGCCGTAGCGATTGCGGCACAACAACGCGCATTAAACATGGCTTTGTTACTGCAATCTTTGCGTGGTGCGATCCGTACTTCGGCGATGGTGATGCTGGTGGTGATCGGGGCTTATGTGCTGAATTATGTGCTGACCGCTTCCGGGGTGAGTCGCGCTTTGCAGTCTTTATTGCAGGGGTTGGACATTAGCCCGCTGGCTACATTGTGTGTGATTATCCTGATTTATATTGTGCTGGGGTTTTTTATCGAAACCTTGTCGCTCATGGTAGCCACTATTCCGATTATTGTGCCGATCATTGTTGATTTGGGTTATGACAAGATCTGGTTCGGGATATTGATGATTATTCTGGTGGAGATGGCGCTGATTACACCGCCTGTAGGATTGAATCTATATGTTGTGCAGTCCGCACGAAAATCCGGGAAGTTTTCTGATGTGATGGTGGGTTGTATTCCTTATGCCCTGTTGATGTTATTGATGGTGGGTTTATTGATTTTGGTGCCGCAGTTGGCGCTTTATTTGCCGTCTACGTTGTAATTGGAGCTTATTAATGGAATTTAAAACACCCGTCGGTTCACTCACCTTCGTTGCCACCGATCTAACCGTAGCTGGTTGGACAGGCCGCAACCGTGAAGCCGTAGATCACCACATCCGGGAGCTGGCGGAATTAGGCATAGCACCACCATCAACCGTACCTCTTTATTACCGATGCAGCCCACAACTGTTAACACAAGCTCCGGTGATTGATGTCTTAGGTGATGCGAGTTCGGGGGAAGCTGAGCCACTGTTGTTATGCCATGAAGGTAAAGTCTGGCTGGGTCTGGCTTCAGATCATACGGATCGTGCCCTGGAGGCCCATTCCATTGCTCATTCCAAGCAGGTTTGCGCCAAGCCGGTGGCTGATACTCTGTGGGATTTTGATGCGGTTGGCGCATATTTTGACCAGATTGAGCTAACCTCATGGATTCATGAAGATGATGATTGGGTGTTGTATCAGCAGGGTACGTTGGCGATGATTCTACCGTTGACTGAGTTACTACAAGGCAGTGGTCTTGAGAATGGTGGTGCAATGTTATGTGGTACATTAGTGGCCATCGGTGGTGTGCGTCCGGCGGCACGTTTTAAAATGGCCATGCATGACCCGGTGACCGGCGAGACGATCCAGGCAGAATACACCAGTCAGGTATTACCTGTGATTGCCTGAAGTCATTCTCTGAATTTCAGCAATAATGTGAGGCGGTAATCCCTTGAGTAGTGATAATAAATCAGTTTGGTCAGTTGATAATGCAGCACAACGCCTGTCTAAAACTCTAGAGCGTCTGGCCACCAAAGATCCCGCTTCGCAGGCCATTTTTAGTCATGTGTTTAATGAGCCGGTTCAGCAAGATTTGGCGCGATTGCCTGAGCGTGAAGCTTCTGCTTTGAAGGGTGCGTTGGTGAGTGTGAAAGCCTTGCTGGATGTTAAAGGTGAAGTCACTCATGGCGGCACCCGGTTTCTGGCTGGTAACTCACCGGCCACAGCGGATGCCCCGGCTATTGCCCCGTTACGTGAAGCAGGTGCTTTGTTGTTGGGCCACACGAATATGTCAGAACTGGCGTATTCGGGGCTGGGGTTAAACCCGCATTACGGTACAGCAGACAATCCGCTGTGGCCGGGGTGTTCGCCGGGTGGTTCGACTTCTGGTGGGGCGGTGTCGGTAGCTACCGGGTTGGCTGATATTGCGATTGGAAGTGATACGGGTGGCTCGCTACGTATTCCGGCAGCATTTTGTGGCATCACCGGCTTTAAGCCCACGCAGTCGACCGTATCCCGTGTGGGCACATTGCCTTTGTCTGATTCAACGGACAGTATTGGGCCGATGGCGCGTGATGTGAATGGCTGCTCATTGGCCTGGCAGGCTATGTCTGGTGTTTCAGTTGCTGCTGCGTTACAAGCAGCTAATGACAAGCCACTGGTGCTACAGGTTGCGCGGAATTTTGGTTTTGATGGACTGGATCCTTTGGTGGCGGCGGGCTTTGAGGCTTTGTTGGCTGCATTATCTGATGCGGGAGTCGAGATCACTGACGCGCCGCTGGATTTTCTGGATGAGTATCCGGAGATTGCACCGTGGAAACTGACTTCGGTGGAGTGTCGGGCGCATTTTGACCAGCCTTTTCAGCAGCAGGCAGCATTGTTTGATCCACGTGTACATATCCGGATGACACGTGCGGATGAGTTATCTGCTGTGGAATATCGCCAAGCCTTGAATCAACGCCAGCGATTTGTTGAACGAATGACCATTGAATTGGCGGGCAAGGCGTTGTTTATGCCTACCGTGGCCATCCTGCCGCCTACGATGGTGAGTTTGCGGGATGATGATGTTTTTACGCAGACGAATCTTCTGGCGTTGCGCAATACGACATTAGCTAATATTGGCGATGGTTGTAGTTTGGCGCTGCCTTATGATTATCAGGGTACCCGACTGAGTGCAATGTTGACCGCCGGCACGGGGGCGGATGCCAATCTATTGAAATTGGGCGCTGAGCTTGAACAGTATTTTATGGATATAGAATTATGAATACACCGACTAAACCAGATGCCAGAGCACGGAATGTGTTTGGCCAGCCCTTAGTGCCTTGTTGTTTTGATCCGATGACCGGTTTTTTCCGTGATGGCTCTTGCCGTACGGATGAGCAGGATCTGGGGTCTCATGTGATATGTGCTGAAGTGACCGAGGCGTTTTTACGATTTTCATTGCAGCAGGGCAATGATCTGGTGACACCGCGCCCACAACTGGGATTTCCTGGCTTGAAAGCAGGTGATTGTTGGTGTGTGTGCGCATTGCGCTGGCTAGAGGCGGAGATAGCAGGCTGTGCGCCACCCGTTAAATTAGAGTCAACGCATCAACGGGCATTGTCATTTATGTCGCAGGAGTTGTTGATGCAGTATTCGGCTGATCAAATATAGTATTGCAATCAATAGTGAATGAATCTACTCTAATTCATGCAGCATTGATTTACTGTGCAGCATGATTTCTTAAATCCTGAGGAGGAGTTTCACTATGAAAAAATTCGTCAAAAGTTTAATGGCAGCAGCTATTTTAAGCACCGCCGCACCTACCGTTATGGCCGAAACAGAAATCAACTGGTGGCATGCCTTTTCAGGCAGACTAGGGGATTTGCTCGCTGAACAAGTTGAGACCTTTAATAATAGCCAGTCTGACTATAAAGTCGTAGCCACGAATAAGGGTAATTATTCTGAGACTCTGAATGCTGGTATTGCGGCTTTCCGTGCCAAGGAGCAGCCACAGATTCTTATGGTGTTTGAGGTTGGTACGGCGACGATGATGTCGGCTAAAGGTGCGATTAATCCGGTTTATAAGTTGATGGCTGATGCGGGTGAGGAGCTTGACCCTAAGGCTTATTTACAAGCGGTTACGGGCTATTACACAACGCCTGAAGGCGAGATGCTGTCGCTTCCTTATAATGCATCCACACCTGTTTTATATGTGAACAAAGATGCGTTGAAAGCAGCAGGTCTTGATCCTGAAATGGATTTGAGCACCTGGGAAAATGTTGGCAAGGCGCTTGAAACACTGAAGGAAAAAGGTGCAGAGTGCCCGCTGACTACGGCATGGCAGAGTTGGGTGCATCTGGAAAACCTGTCGGCTTACCATAATGTACCGTTTGCCAGCAAAGCGAATGGTTTTGAGGCTGTGGATACCGAGCTGTCATTTAATGGCCCGTTACAGGTTAAGCATATTCAAGCGATGGGTGATTGGGCTAAAGACGGTAAGTTTATTTATGCGGGTCGTCGTAATGAAGGTGGTGCGCGTTTCCGTGCTGGTGAATGTGCGTTGTTTACCGAAAGCTCAGCGGGTTATGCAGGTGTGAAGAAAGAAGCCAAATTTGACTTCGCTATTCGTCCGCTGCCTTACTGGGAAGGCACTGAAGGCGCACCGCAAAACACTATTATCGGTGGTGCATCTTTGTGGGCGATGTCGGGCCATTCTGAGGAAGAATATAAGGGTGTTGCGAAGTTAATGACCTTCCTGTCTTCTTCCGATATTCAGGCTAAGTGGCATCAGGATACCGGCTACCTGCCCATTACTTTAGCGGCTTATGAAGCGACTAAAGCCTCCGGTTATTATGATAAGGAAAAAGGCACTGACATTGCGATTGTGCAGATGACTGCCAAAGAGCCTACTGCCAATTCAAAAGGTTTACGTTTAGGGTCATTTGATCAGATTCGTGGTTTTATCGATGAAGAACTGGAAGCAGTTTGGAGTGGTGATAAAACAGCTCAGGACGCTTTGGATAACGCGGTTAAGCGTGGTGATGAGCTGCTGAGACGTTTTGAGCGTGCTAATAAGTAAATAGTAAGGGTTTGAACGATGAAAACCGGAGTGGTGTTTCATAATCGCTGGCTGCCTTATGCGTTATTAGCGCCGCAGATAGTGATTACGTTGGTGTTTTTCTTTTGGCCTTCGTTTGAGGCTATCAGACAATCACTGTATTTACCTGACCCCTTCGGTTTGTCATCGGAGTTTGTCGGGCTGGAGAATTTTAAGTATCTGGCCGGCGACTCGTATTACCTGGCTTCATTTGGTACCACCGCCATTTTTAGTATTAGTGTGACGGTGGTGTCACTGACCTTTGCCTTGTTGTTAGCCGTGTTGGTTGATCGGGTGGTGAAGGCGGCTACGGCTTACCGTACGCTGATTATCTGGCCTTATGCTATTGCTCCGGCGATAGCGGGCGTGTTGTGGCTGTTTATGTTTAACCCTTCTATTGGTTTGGCGGCTTATTATCTGAAGTTGCTGGGTTATGAGTGGAATCATGTGCTCAATGGCGGGGAAGCGATGACGTTGGTGGTCTTGGCGTCAGCCTGGAAGCAGGTCAGTTATAACTTCTTGTTTTTCCTTGCGGGTTTACAATCCATTCCAGCCTCGATTGTTGAGGCGGCGGCGATTGATGGTGCGGGTTTCTGGAAGCGTTTCCGGACTATTGTCTTTCCGTTGTTATCACCGACCACTTTCTTTCTGTTGGTGATTAATATTATTTACGCCTTCTTTGATACCTTTGCGGTGATTCACACTATTACTGGTGGTGGGCCGCAGCAGGATACGACTATTTTGGTTTATAAGGTGTTTTCTGATGGTTTTGTTAGTCAGGATTTGGGGTCTTCAGCGGCACAGTCAGTGATTTTGTTGTTTGTGGTTGGCTTGCTGACCATTGTGCAGTTCAAGTTTATTGAACGTAAAGTTCACTACTAGGGGGTGCGGCCATGAGCAATATGGTACAGAAACAAGGCTGGGGAATTGTTTTGTCGCACCTGTGTATCTGGGTGGGTTTGTTTATTATTTTATTCCCGATTTATCTGGCTTTTATCGCTTCTACTCATCCGCAGTCAGCGTTGGTGGTGCCACCGCTGCCGCTGCTTCCCGGTGACCAGATAGTGGAGAATTATTCGCTCGCCTGGAACCACGGGGCGAATGTTGCGGTGTGGAAGATGCTACTGAATTCATCGGTGATGGCGTTGGGCATTGCCTTTGGGAAGATCGTTATTTCGTTGTTATCAGCGTTTGCCATTGTCTATTTTAACTTCCGTTTCAAACAGTTTTTTTTCTGGATGATATTTCTCACGCTGATGTTGCCGGTGGAAGTGCGTATCGTCCCTACTTATGAAGTCGTGGCGGGTTTCGGGCTATTGAATTCATACTCTGGCCTGATCTTCCCTTTAATTGCTTCGGCGACGGCGACTTTTCTTTTCCGGCAGGTATTTATGACGTTGCCTAATGAATTGGTTGAGGCAGCTAAGATCGATAATGCGGGGCCAATGAAGTTTTTTCGCGATATTCTAATACCGATTTCGCGCACTAATATTGCCGCGTTATTTGTCATCTTATTTATTTACGGTTGGAATCAATACCTCTGGCCGCTGCTGATTACCACTGACCCGCAAATGAATACCATTGTCATGGGCATCAAACAGTTATTGCCGGTGGGTGATCAGGTGGTTGAATGGCCGGTTATTATGGCGACGGCTATTCTGGCGATGTTGCCCCCGATTCTGGTGATTGTTTTTATGCAGCGTTTGTTTATCAAAGGGCTGGTTGACAGTGAAAAGTAAGCGAAAAACAGGAATCTCATGAGTTTTATTACCTTATCCCATCTTAATAAGCAGTATAAAAAAGGCCAGAACATTATTCATGACATCTCGCTGGCGATTGAAGCGGGTGAATTTTTGGTTATTGTTGGCCCATCCGGTTGTGGTAAATCCACTCTCCTGCGCATGGTTGCGGGTCTGGAAAGAGTCACTGGTGGCACAATTCACATTGATGGTCGTGATGTGACCGGTGAAGAGCCGGGTGAGCGTGATATTGCGATGGTGTTCCAGAACTACGCATTGTATCCACACATGACGGTTTACGACAATATGGCCTATGGGTTGCGTAATCGTGGCATGGCTGAGGATGAGATTAAAACACGAGTTGATTCTGCTGCTACTTCGCTTCAGCTCGCTGAAAATCTGCCGCGTCGGCCTAATCAGTTGTCGGGTGGCCAACGCCAGCGAGTCGCAATGGGGCGGGCGATTGTACGTAGTCCTAAGGTATTTCTATTTGATGAGCCGCTGTCTAATCTGGATGCCAAATTGCGTACCCAGATGCGGGTAGAGATCAAGCGTATCCAACGTGAATTAGCTACCACATCAATCTATGTCACCCATGATCAGGTCGAAGCGATGACGCTGGCGGATCGATTGATTGTGTTAAATGGCGGACATATTGAACAGATGGGGCCGCCGAAAGCGTTATATGAAAAACCTGATACTTTATTTGTGGCGGGTTTTCTGGGTTCCCCGAGTATGAATTTCCTGCCCGCCAGTAGTATTGTGCGTGGTTTTGAACAGGTGGGGGATAAGGTTATTTATGGTATTCGTCCTGAGCATTTGTTGGTTCAGGGTGAGGGTGAGAATAGTGCGGTTCAGCTCAAGGCGCGTGTTACTGCCATTGAGCATTTAGGCTCGGATGCGTTGGTGTATGCGCAGGTGGCTAATGGCTCGGGTGGTGAAGTTAGTGACCTGATTATCCGTACGGCAGCTGACATATCGGCTGAAGTGGGGGACGATGTTTATCTGGGGGCTAATGCTGATCAGGTGCATTTGTTTGATCAGGATAGTGGGCGGCGACTAGTTGCGGGATAAGGCTCCGCAGCCATTATGTAAGCAACCAGTCCTAAAAATTTAAGAGGTTAACATGTGCCCAATAAGACCAAAGATAGCCTGTTTATTATGTTCGATCAACTCCGTTTTGATTACCTGAGTTGCTACGGTCACCCACACCTGCATACGCCGAACATGGATAAGTTGGCTGAACGGGGCGTGCGTTTCACTAATACTTATTGCTAGTCGCCGGTTTGTGGCTCTTCACGGATGAGTTTTTACACGGGACGCTATGTCGATAGCCCCGGTGCTTCCTGGAACGTGATTCCGTTGAAAGTGGGCGAAGTTACGCTGGGTGATCACCTGCGTAAGCAAGGCATGGATGCCTGGTTATTGGGTAAGACGCATATGCGTGCGGACAAAGACGGCGTGGAAAGGCTGGGGCTTGATCCGGACAGTGTTATTGGTGCGCGGGTGGCTGAATGCGGTTTTGATGTTTTTGATCGTGATGATGGGTTGTGGTCGGAAGGGCCGGATGGGTTCTATGATCAGGGCACTTCGCCGTATAACCAGTATTTGAAGGAACAGGGTTATGACAGTGACAATGGAAGCAGGCAACGAACTCAGAAATAACAGCAGCGCATTCCGCCGGGTTCGCTTGTAGTATGAAATGAGGCCCTGCAATGGTTTTGATCACCAGATTGCCGAAACTGTTACTAAACTCAGCGGCTTTTTCTGGTGAAACCAGTTTATCTGATGCTGCCCGGATGTACCTTGCCGGAATCGAAATAGACTTTGGTTTGTAGGTTAGTGAAAACATCGTTTTTAATCTGGCTCTGATCAGCGTGGAAGGCAGAGAGCGAATGGTATGTTGAAATAAATTCGTCAGTTCATCCGGTGCGCTACTCCCCAAAAATAAAGCTTTCAGGACGTGTTTGGAAAAGGGCAGGCCGGATAGGTGTTTTAGTGGTAGGAGTTGGGCTATGGCTAAGAGTAATTTGTTGGGTGGGGATAGAAACGTAGCCACAAATACGATGCCTTTCAGGTTGCTCATGCCTTCTTGCGCCAGAGCGTCACCTACCGGGCCTGAAAATAGTATAAAGTCTTCTTCCGGGAGTTGTTCCCGCACA
The DNA here is from genome assembly GCA_947561585.1 of Caprella mutica. NCBI lineage: Eukaryota > Metazoa > Arthropoda > Malacostraca > Amphipoda > Caprellidae > Caprella > Caprella mutica. The sequence goes on along the minus strand of CANNZV010000002.1, from coordinate 584,550 downwards.
AATGTTGTGATGACTGGGTAGTCTTGAGCGCCTGTTGTTGGAAGGGCTATGACTTCACAAGACAGCTCCGGAAGTGCCTGAAGTAGTGGTGAAAACAGCTCTCCGGTGCCATCCATTCCGGGCAATAGGACTAGTTTCAAGGTGATTCAAGCCGACCAGAACGCCGGGAATTCTTCCGCGTCTATCTTCTGTCCGTGTTGTAGTTTCTTATCGAGTCCGGGAAACGGTGGTGATGTTTCGCCGGAGCGATGAGCCCCTTTAATAAATTCAGGGCATGAGTTCTGTGCCACATCAATCTTCATTACGATCCCCTTTCGGCTCATAGATACCTGCGTTTCCGTCGGGAGCTGACGGACACTGTTATCCTAATTTAAGTGGGGCAATAAGCCAAATCAGTAAAGTCGGAGATACAGTAGATGGGGTAACAATCTCTTCCCTGATGGAGCGAAACATGACAGTAAGGATGAAAAAACACTTACCCATAGGTCTGCTGTTCCTGTTGACTACGGTCATTTCTGGTGGATTGGCTGCTGATACGCGTGCCGATATTCTGCTAGCTTCCGATCCGGTAAAAAGCGGAGAATATGTCAGGCAACGTTTTCTTCAGCAGATGCAAAAACCCTTTGTCGCCAGTGATAAACGGAAAAAGATGTTGGTCATTGGCGATAGTCACGCACAGGATTTTTACAATGCCTTGTTGGAGAATAACCTTAACCAACGCTATCAAATCAGCACCCGTCGCATCCCGGCTATCTGTGGGCTTTATCTGGGGTCAGAAAACATCCAGCCTTTGATAGAAAAAAAGCACGTCCCTATTTGTGAGAAAGCTGACACGTTGGCAGCAGCTATGGCGCAAATTAAGCAAGCCGATGTGGTTATTCTTGCTGCGAATTGGAAATTGTGGTCTGTGGAACGTTTACCGACTACGGTTCAGAATCTGCAAATCACAGCACCACAAAAGCTCTTTGTTGTCGGGCGCAAGAATTTTGGTAAATTGAATCTGCGTAAATACCTGCGTATGTCAGATAGTGAGCTTAGGCAACTCCGCAATCCGGTTCATGGAGCACAACGCCAGGTCAATCAAACGATGAGGCAAGGATTGCCAAAAGCGGTATTTGTCGATATTCAGGCATTGGTGTGTAAGCGTGAAAATGAGTGCCCATTGTTTACGCCACAGGTTAAGTTAATCAGCTTTGACGGCGGTCATCTGACAGAGCAGGGTGCTCGTTATGTGGGGCATATTTTGTTAAAAAGTCCGCCATTGAATCAGTTGTAACCGGCAATGTTCAGATTGGATCATGCACTAATCTGTTTTTATTTGTTGTTGTGAAAAACTCACGATGCCGAAATATTTTAATACATTCATATGCTTAGTTTTGTTGTAGGCGCTATCAGCACTTCCGGTAATACCTTGGTAAGCAGGCAAGCGTCGACGTGCTATACGGCTGTGCGTTGATCACCATTGCTCATTAAGCCTGCTTCCATATTCTTGAAAAAACCCAAGGTATGGCGTTTTTCAAAGTTGAGGAATGAGTCGGGTTTATGCGCTTCTTTGCAGGCCCTTTCTTCGTCGATAATGGCTTTGGCGATGGTGATGCACCACTCCGGTACCTGTTCGGTTTCTTCCTGAAAATCGCTGTCTATCGTGTCGCGGCTAAACGCATCGTAGGCCTTAGCCCACCAGATTTTTACCTGTTGTAGTTCTGTGCTAAGCCCTTCCTGTTTGGGTGGTTCGCCGTCAATCAGGCCAGTGTGGATAGCCTCAATAGTTAGCTCCCGCTCGAATTTCTGCTGCATTTGTTTCAGGTAGTGTTTGTCGCACAGGCTGTTGAGGATGGGGGATTCGTTGCAGTCGTGTGTTTGGCATGTGGGGTGGTTTTGCACGGTCGGTTCTTCTGTGGGTTGAGTTAACTACTGGGTGGTAGCGCTTTGGGTGGATTATACAATATTTTCTAAAGTGGGTGACCGGCAGCTCATTATTCTATACAATTTATGCTAAATAAGTAATTATTGTATGAAATGATACCTAGAAAACTGAAGAATACCCTCCATCGCCTTGCTGTATCCTTTCCGGTTGTAACGGTTACTGGCCCACGGCAATCTGGTAAAACCACCTTGGTTCGTGAGTTATTCGCTGATAAGCCTTATGTCACGTTGGAAGATCCTTCGGAGCGCTTATTCGCGGAGGAAGACCCGAAAGGATTTCTTCAGCGTTTTACAAAAGGTGCCATTTTTGATGAGGCACAGCGTTGGCCGGATTTGTTTTCTTATCTTCAGGGCATGGTAGACGATGACCGACAGGCCGGGCGATTTATTCTCACAGGTTCGCAGCAATTTGGTTTGTTAGCGGACGTATCGCAGTCATTAGCTGGTCGTGCGGGTGTGACACGTTTGCTGCCTTTATCCGCTGGGGAAATTCCCAAGTTGTCTGAAATCAGCCTTAATTCCGCATTGCTCATGGGCGGTTATCCCGCACTGCATGCACAAACGATCAATCCGCAAGATTGGTTTGCCAGTTATATCGCGACTTATGTTGAGCGCGATGTACGGCAGTTGGTGAATGTTCAGGACCTCACGACTTTCCAGCGCTTTTTGCGTTTGTGTGCGGGGCGTACTGGTAGTTTGTTGAATTTAAATGCGCTGGCGGGTGAAGCGGGCGTGACTAATAAAGTTGCTCAGGCCTGGATGTCGGTGTTGCAGTCGAGTGACCTGGTGTATTTATTGCCCCCGTATCACAAGAATTTTGGTAAACGTCTGGTGAAAACGCCTAAATTGTATTTTGTGGATACTGGGTTGGCGTGTTGGTTATTGGGTATTCGCTCGGAGGAGGTGCTTGCCTTGCATCCGTTGCGTGGGGCGTTGTTTGAAACTTGGGTGATTGGTGAGGCGCTAAAGGCTCGTTATAACGCAGGAGAGGCGGCTGACCTTTATTTTTGGCGGGATAATAATGGGGTGGAGGCAGATCTTGTTTATGAGCAGGATGGCAAGCTTCAGCCTGTTGAAATTAAGTCTGGGGCGACGGTTACCAGTGATTATATTAAGGCTGGGCAAAAGGCGGCTAAGTTTGCGGGTGATGAGGCGTTGATGCCTTGGTTGGTTCATGGTGGTGAGGATAATTATGAGCGCAGTGGGGTGGATGTGATTGGTTGGCAGGCGTTTAGTGGGCGGGTTTTTGGCAAATGAATAGCTGACTATTTCGCAGTGGTTTGCTGAATCGTCGCTATTCTGTGTGGGTGGTAGCTGCTTTACCTAGCATGAGCCATGAAAGAACAGTTTCAATATGAAGGGTTTAAGCTATGAGAGAAAGTTATGATTTTTCGGATTCAAAACCGAATCCTTATGCCAAGCGTTTGAAGAAACAGGTCACTATCAGGCTCGGTGACGATACGATTAGCTATTTCAAGAATATGGCCGGGTCGAAGGGTGTTGCTTATCAAAGCTTGATCAATCTTTATTTGAGGGATTGTGTGGCTAGCGATAGGGAAATAGAGATTTCTTGGTCAAAGTGAAGGGTTTCAGTATTGATTTTACCTTAGGCCTCAAGGATAAAGCGAAACCAGTCACGAATAGCGTGATGCTGTAGCAACAAAAATACTGAAAGCAAAGCCACCCCAGGGTAGATTAGCTGCCGGTTTTTCCAAGCACTTATGCCAAGATAAAGCAATAGAATTCCCCCCAGGATGATTGAAACAGGAGGGAATGCTATCAACATTACTAAACCTTGAATGCTGTCCGCCAGAAGTATCGATTTCTCTCCTGAGCAATGTGTTTTGACCCAAACTGGAGTAGTGGCTAGTGGCAAAGCTATCAATAGCAAGTAAAGACTTCCCATTATTCGGTTGTATTGTTGTAAGAGCAAACAAACTGCTAGTAGCAAGCCAGAGTAAATGGCCAATGTTGCTATTGGCCAGTACTGGTGAGTCATCGTGGAGCAATAAGGCTCAATATTTGTGCCTCGTGGCGTTAGCTCAAAAATTACCGCAACAAATACAGGTGTGCTCCACACGAAAAATGATAACCATTTCTGTCCCCTGTCGGGTATTGGAAACAGGCGTAAACCTATGGTCAGTATGGCACAGAGTATGGCGAGGATTGCTACAGTAATTAGCATGCATTTATTCCTCTGGTCTCATTTGTGGAATTGAAGGAGGAGGAACAGGAAGTGGGCCTATGTGTGTCTCTTCATTCAGTCTGTTTAGGTATTGGGCTGGTTCAGTAGATATGGGTGGATCAGACCAAAATACAGGGTTGTTATTGACCTCATGAACGACGCTCCCTGAACGAGAAAGGTTGTCTTTTATCGATTTTTCAGTATCCCAACTTGTGTTAGGGTGTACTCCATAAGGTGACCATAAGTCTAGTCCTTTGGGTTCAATAGATTGCTCATTAGTTTTTTCATCTTTGCTGACAACTGCTGTGCCTGACCTGATCTTATGCCATTTATTGTCGATGGCTACAAAATCCACATCACCTTCTTCAGGTATTTGGTTATCCGAACCCACACATATGGTGGCGGGTTCCCCTGACTGAGAATTCTGATTAATCTGCCCACACTTACGGGTTTTCGTTTGTTTTGCTTGTGGGTCAAAATCATCAGGCATGTCAGCTACATACCCTTGTATTTTAGCTCCTTTTTCGATAATCAGATTACCATGACCTGCTTTCCCTTCTTCGATATAGGCTGCTAATTGGAGTGGCTGTTTCATTCCTTCGCTTGATAATTTTCTGATCTGGGTTTCTACAGCAGGCTGAATTTTTTCGTTAGGAAAGTCATGAGGAGCAAACGAATGTTTGTCGTCGTTATTTGCTTTGTTAAAAAGGGAAGTGGTTCCCGCTCTCACTAGAGCTGGATATGTACTCTTATCTGAAGAGTATGTCGAGGGAACTGTCATTTTAAGTCCTTTTAAACTTTAAAATTAGTATCTATTACCAGTAGATATAGATTTTTTCCTAGGCGTGAGGTTCCAGATCAAGCGTCTTTTTTCTAAGATTAATGGTGTTGAAGTTCAAACCTCCCCCCAAGCCTTATCCAGCCGTTTCCCTGACACCGGCTTAGCCGTCCCCAACTCCTGAGCAAACAACGAAATCCGGAACTCCTCAATCATCCACCGATACTCCCGAAGCGCAGCACTCTCAAACTCCATCTTCCCACGCTGAACCTTATACTTATCCCAATAAGGCTGAATCTGCACCCGCAACGCCCGATCCTTAGTCGGTGCATCAGCCAACTTCTCCAGCCGCCGCTGAATCCCTTTCAGATACCGGCTCAGATGCCGCAGCGCCTCCGGTTCAATATCCTCCAGAAACCCCACATAAACCAGATGCCCCAACTGATCATTAATATCATTCAAGGCCTCCAACCACCCAGGCTGCATACGACCTTTCAATTGCCTGCGAACAGCATGATAAACCTCAAAAGAAGGCGTCAATAAACGCCCCAATTCCTGAGCCTCACCGAATAATTTTGTCCGCCCCTCAGCCAGCGCAACCTCAAAGCTATCCTGTTTACGAATATCCAGATAATCCGCATAAGCCTGTCGGAATACATAACGGTTGATACTACTTTTCAGTTCTTCACATTTTCCGGTGGCCGCATATTGCAGGCATAATTTCTGCATCGTAGGAATCTGTTTCGGCACAGCTTTCCCATCACCAGGCAGCGCCAGTAAAAACAGCCGCAACACACCCATCTGATGTTCACGCGCCGCTTCTTCCTCATTATCAAATAGCTTAATATTAACAGTGATCTTCTGTTGCCCCACCGCCTTAGCCGTATCCACCAACGCAGGCCAGGCATGCAGCTTCATCCCATTCAGATCTAACAGATGTGTCTGTGGCAAGTCGCCAAAGTCCCATTTGCTCAATCCCTGTTTTTCAATGGTATGCGTGGGTTGCTGTTTTAACTCCTGTTGTGCCTGCTGCTGCACCTTGCCGCGCAATGCATCCCAGTTACGTCCGGTTTTAATCACCGCGCCGCCATCATCAACAACCTCAAAGCGCATCAGAAAATGATCTTCCAGAATAATCTGATCCCAGGTTTCATCCTCAATCCGTGAGCCACTCATGCGCAATAACTGCTGAGTCAACGCCTGTTGCAATGACATGCCTTCATTCGCTTTCACCACTTCCAGACAAGCGCGGGCATAATCCGGTGCCGGTACAAATTGTTTGCGAATTTGCTTAGGTAGTCTGCGAATCATCTCCGTGACTTTATCTTCCAGCATGCCCGGCACCAGATACTCAAAGCGGATAGGGGATAGCTGATTCAATGCCAGCAATGGCACCCGTACCGTCACACCATCATCTTCCGCATTCGGCTCAAAGTGATAACGCAGCGGCAGGATCATGCCCTGTACCGACAAGGTATCCGGATACTGCCCACTGCGCTCATGTCCGGCATCACGTTGCATCAGGTAATCACGGGTCAGAAACAGCAGTTTCGGATTCTTAGCCTCAGCCTTTTTGCGCCAGCGTTCAAAGGAGTGTTTATTAAAAACCCCCTCCGGAATTAGCGGCTCAAAGAAGTCATACAATAATTGCTCATCCACCAGAATATCGCGGCGACGACCCTTAGCTTCCAGTGTCTCAATGTCGGAAACCAGATCAGCATTGTGCTGAAAAAACGGGGCAGGGGTACGGTATTCACCATAGACCAGCGCATGGCGGATAAAAATTTCACGACTGGTCTTCGGATCAATGTGACCAAAGCTAATTTTGCGTTTTGCGGTAACGGTGATGCCATACAACGAAGTGCGCTCGAAGGCGGCGACATTGGAGGGTTTCTGTTCCCAGTGCGGTTCGGTGTAATGGTGTTTGATCAGGTGAGCGCCGAATTCCTCAATCCACTGCGGCTGAATCTTAGCAACCGTGCGGGCGAAGAGTTTCGAGGTTTCCACTAACTCGGATGCCATGATCCATTGTGGTGCTTTCTTCTTCAGGCCGGAGCCTGGGAATATCATGAATTTTCGGCCATTCGCACCGAGGTATTCACGGTCTTCATCCTTCAGGCCAATATTCCCCAACAATCCGGACAGCAGGCTGCGATGGATGCCGTCGAAGTTGAATTTACGTTCTTCATCGTCAACAGGTACATGGTAGGTAAACTTCTTATCCAGTTGGTTCGCACCAAAGTCAGATTCCAGAAGGGTAGAGCGTATCTGGTGGTGAATATCAAACCATTCCTGTAAGCGTACCCATGATAAAAACTCGCGTTTGCACTGTTTGCGGTACTGACTATTGGACAAGGCTTTACGTTGTTGATGAACATAATCCCAGAGCTTAAGGTAACTCAGGAAGTCGGAATCATCTGTTTTAAAACGTGAATGTTTTTCATCAGCGGCTTGTTGTTTTTCCATAGGCCGTTCGCGTGGGTCTTGTATCGCCAGCGCGGCAACAATGGTCACAGAATCCGCTAACACACCTTCTTTTTCCGCCGTGATCAGCATTTTTCCCAGACGTGGATCGACCGGTAACTTCGCAATCATCCGTCCCATTTGTGTGAGGCGATAATCTTTATCAACCGCGCCCACTTCAAATAACAGCTTGTAACCATCACGGATCAGGCGCACATCCGGCGCTTCCACAAACGGGAATTTTTCGATATCACCCAGCTGCATGATTTCCATTTGTAGGATGACGGAGGCCAGATTGGTACGCAGAATTTCCGGCTCAGTGAACTCAGGTCTGGCCAGATAATCATCTTCGGAATACAGACGGATAGCGATGCCCGCAGAGACACGGCCACAACGACCGGAGCGCTGATTGGCTGAGGCCTGTGATATTTTCTCAATGGGTAGACGTTGCACACCCGCACGCCACGAGTAACGAGATATACGCGCATGACCCCCATCAATCACGTATTTAATGCCCGGAACTGTTAGCGAGGTTTCCGCTACATTGGTCGCCAGTACAATCCGGCGCTGGCCATGTGGCTCAAAAATACGGTGTTGTTCTTCGGCTGATAAGCGTGCAAATAATGGCAGCACGGCGGTTGCGGGTGATAAGTGTCTGCGCAGTGCTTCAGCCGTTTCGCGTATTTCACGTTCACCCGGCAGAAACACCAATACATCACCGCTGCTTTCCCGGCCCAGCTCATCCACTGCCTCCAGAATGGCTTCGGTCTGATCGCGCTCATCTTCGCCTTCCACATCCACCAAGGGGCGATAACGCATTTCAACCGGATAAGTGCGGCCCGATACTTCAATAATCGGCGCACCGGTGAAGTGCTCAGCGAAGCGCTCCGGGTCGATGGTCGCAGAGGTAATAATCAGCTTCAGATCACGGCGTTTCGGTAGCAACCACTTGAGGTAGCCCAATAGGAAATCAATATTGAGACTGCGCTCGTGGGCCTCATCAATAATCAGCGTGTCGTAATCATTCAGAAAGCGATCGCGCTGGATTTCAGCTAACAAAATGCCATCAGTCATCAGTTTGATGTAACTGTCTTTCTGGGTTTTATCGGTGAAGCGTACTTTGTAGCCGACTTGTTGACCTAACGGGCTTTTGAGTTCTTCGGCGATACGGGCGGCGACTGTGCGGGCGGCCAGGCGGCGTGGTTGGGTGTGGCCGATAAAACCGTTAATTCCCAATCCGGCATCCAGACACATCTTTGGCAGCTGGGTGGTTTTGCCTGAGCCGGTTTCACCACAAATAACGATGACCTGATTTTCTTTGATGGCCTTGATGATTTCTTCACGGCGCTGGGCGACGGGGAGGTCGTCGGGGTATTCCGGTTTAATGACATTGGCAGCACGTAGTTCACGCCGTTTTGCTGATGCCTCAGCTTTTTGTAACCACTGGATTAAACGTTGCTCATCCGGCTTGCGCTCCAGTTGTTGTAACTGACGGCGCAGGCGAAAGCGGTCTGCACCCATGCAGTCATTGATTTTTTTACGCAGGGTGCTGATGTTTTGTTTGTTCACGGTGGTCGGTGTTGAGTCAGTCAATGTCAGGTATCAGTTATTGTGAGTAGTGGGGGGTATTTTAGAGTGTGTGGCGTGTAATACAAAGCGTTGTCGGAATTATCTGAGTGACCAATTAATGTAGTGCGACTGGGTAACTGCCACCCAGTGTTATGCCCCCAATAATGGCAGATGTTTGATGCTTTTATATTTTAGCGACAGCTCTATGCAATGCTGCAAAGCATCGGTGGGCAATGGTTCATTCAAGTTCAGGACGATTGCCCGATTGCCATCGAACGTCAGCACATCAGAATAGAGTTCGCAAAAGGTATCGACTAGCTTCGTGCTGCAATTGAAGAAGATGAAATACTGCTCCGGCGTTTTTGGCTTCCAATCAATGCGCACTGTACTGCCACCTTTGACCAGATAGCTGGGTTCGTTCCATTTCAGTGTTTCTTCATAGTCACCCAAGTCGTTTGTTTCAATGACATCGATGATTAGGGTTCTCAGCGCTAGTAGTTTTTTCTTTGTCTGAGGTGGATAGGTGTCTAGTTTGGTTTGTATTAGGTGCTCGATAGGCTTGCTCCTCTTATTTGGCATCATATTCCCCAACGGCTTCTCCATTGTTCGCAGAATGGGCGGGGTGTTACCAACTGAAAAGCTGCGCCTAACCATTCCCCTTTGCTGAAATTTTTTTGTGTTCGATGTAATCAGATGATCGCTACGGCTGGTGAACGCGTATTCAAAAACCAGATTATCGCCTTCATCATTCAAGTTTGGGCGTAACCGGAAGTAGATGGCAAGTTTTCTGGCTAGCAGCAGCAATGTATCCAGTAAATCATCAATTTCTGAATCATTGAAGCCATGTAGCTGACGAATCTCTACAGATTAACTGTTCCGGCCCCGCCCGGAAAGTTGGAATTAAGCACCCTCCCTTGATAAGGGGAGGGTTGGGGAGGGGTTGCTTTAAATCAACCTAAATCGGCAGCCAAAGAAGCCCGGCTAGCATCACTCACTTCAACAACATAATCATACGCAGGGTGTTCAATACCCATAGTCAGCGCAGTGCCATCACGCGCAGCCACCAACATATCCGGTGTCAGTTCAAAGCGCATAAAGTGAACAGAAGAAGTTTTATCCTCAGTCTCACGTTCAATAAGATCTTCATTAGTAATCGGATAAACCTTGTCGAAACCAGCCACCTGTACCCAAGTCTTCTTCTCAATCCCAATCAGCTTACCCAGCCATTCCTTACGCTCGGTTTCATTCGGAAACTCGATCATAAAGGTCGCTTTCCAGTTGGAGCCATCCGGAATTAACGGGTTATAAGTTTCCAGTTCTTCCGCGATACCATCCGCTTCAAAGATCTTCTCAATACGCAGCATTTCCTGCACCTGATATTGCATGGTCAGGTAATCTTCAAAATACAAAGTGGCATTCGGGCCAATATGGATTTTACGGTCTAATTTATGTGCCATGACTTTGGTGCGGAAATCGTTACGCACCTCGGAATATTTTTCCAGGCTCATCAAGCCTGCACGATCCAGTTTTTTCATGTCTTTCTCCGGGCCTTAAAGGCCGTAAGCAATTCTAAGCATGGTCATCGGATGGGTAGGCGCTTTCGCATCATCACCCAAACCATTTTCAATCTGGTGTCCCGCCATAGGGCAGTCACTACCATAATAGTCCGGTTCCGCTTTCTTCACCTTGTTAAACACCGGGCGGCAGATTTTCATCGAAATATCATGGAACTCACTTTTCACCGCATAAGTACCGTCGTGGCCGGAGCAACGCTCCAGTAATTCCAACTTGGTATCCGGAATTAGCGATAACACTTCGCGGGTTTTATAACCAATATTTTGCACACGCAAATGACAGGAAGCGTGATAACTGACTTTACCCAATGGCTTCTTGAATTCTTTATTCAGCAGCTCTTCTTTTTCACGCATCATCAGGTATTCAAACGGGTCAAAAATATGCTGTTTTACACGTTGCACATCTTCGTCATGAGGGAACATCAAGGGTAATTCCTGCTTAAACATCAACACACAAGAAGGTACCGGCCCAACAATATCCCAGCCCTGATCAATCATTTCGATCATTTCCGGTATGTTGACTTCCTTAGCAGCCTCTACCGCTTCCAGATCACCCAGTTCCAGCTTCGGCATGCCACAGCACTGCTCTTTATTGAGTAAGGTGACCGGAATATTATTGTGATTAAAGACCTTTACCAGATCTTCCAGAATATGCGGCTCGTTATAATTACCATAACAAGTGGCGAATAAAGCAACCTTGCCCTGCGTGCGGCCAGCAGGTGTTGATGGCACTTCGGCGCGTGTCAGATTAGCGTGATCACCCGCCAGGCGCTTGCGCCCTGTGTTGCTGTGGTATTCAGGAATGGTGGCATTAGGATGTACACCCAGCACTTGCTCCAGACCTTTGCGGAAAGTGGTATTTTTATTCATGGTGTTCACGACTTGTGACACCACCGGAATACTGGCTAACTTGCCTACTGTATCAGTGGCACTTAATATTTTATCGCGTGATTTGGTTTCGCCCTTTTTATGCTTAATCGCCTTCGCACGCAGCATCAGGTGAGGGAAGTCAATGTTCCACTCGTGCGGCGGTGTGTAAGGGCATTTGGTCATGTAGCAGAGGTCGCAGAGATAGCACTGATCAACCACCTGCCAGTAATCTTTTTTATCAACGCCATCCACTTCAAAGGTGGAAGATTCATCGACCAGATCAAACAGGGTAGGGAATGAATTACACAAGCTAACGCAGCGGCGGCAACCGTGGCACAGGTCAAATACCCGTTCCATTTCGTCCATCACAGCATCTTCGTTATAAAACTCCGGATTTTTCCAGTCCAGCGCGTGGCGAGTAGGTGCTTGAAGACTGCCTTCACGTTTTGAGGTGGCCATTTATAGTATTCCTGAATGTCTGCTTTGGTGTGGCGAGTGAATATGAATAACTATTTATTCAGACCACCGGAGAACCCGGTAGTCTGATGCAAATTAAAGTATAACGGATAGGGGGGAATTTCACCCCAAGCATGAAAGTCTGCGACTTTCACTGCAATACTTTAATCTAACAGTGGATTAATCGTCGAGATTATCCAATGCTTTCTGGAAACGGTTAGCGTGTGAACGCTCAGCCTTAGCCAGTGTTTCAAACCAATCAGCAATTTCGTCGAAACCTTCGTCACGTGCTTCTTTAGCCATACCAGGATACATATCGGTATATTCGTGAGTTTCACCAGCGATTGCTGCTTTCAGGTTGTCGCTTGTCGCGCCAATTGGCAGACCAGTTGCCGGATCACCCGCTTCTTCCAGGTATTCCAGATGGCCGTGTGCGTGACCTGTTTCGCCTTCAGCAGTTGAACGGAATACAGTAGAAACATCGTTATAACCTTCTACGTCAGCTTTTGCTGCGAAGTACAGATAACGACGGTTAGCCTGAGATTCGCCCGCGAACGCATCTTTCAAATTCTGTTCGGTCTTACTTCCTTTCAGTTCCATGTGAGAACTCCTGTTGTAGGGTGGTTTAACAAAAGAAACAAATTTTATGATAATTTAGAGGATCAAGGCTAAACATTCCAATCGATTATTATGAATGTATTCATCCAGAAAATCGAAAGCCCTGATCTTGGCCGTATTATACGGTAGAAGTCGAAGACTTCTATGCCTGCGGGGTGTAGATTCCTGCAGGCGAGTTACTGTGAATCTCACGGCTGCGCAAGATGGTAGCAGATGTGCAGTGATAAGTACGCATAAAAAGTTATCAGAATGAGGAGACAGAATGAGCAGATTCGCCACCGTCTATGTAAAAACTTCCCGGGCATTGAGCACCCTGATTAGCGCTGTAGTGTTAACGGCGACTATGGCGGATCTTTATGCTGATACAACACAGCAAAATAAACCTGATTCACTGGTTGTAGGGAATAAAGCTGCGCCGGATTATGCGCGTGAAAAACGCCTGGATGATGAAATTCGTGATGCAATTTTTGATGGTGAAGTTGTTGACCTGAATGACGGCACAAATGATTTTATGGCAATCCGGGCTGATGCTGATGAACCTAAAGGTGCAGCCGTTATTCTCCATGGCCGTGGTTTTCACCCTGATTGGGCTGATGCTGTTAACCCATTGCGGGTTGGTTTGTCGGAGCAGGGCTGGACAACACTGTCTATTCAGATGCCGGTGTTGGAAAAACAGGCTAAATATTATGATTATGTGCCGCTTTTTCCTAATGCAAACCTACGTATCATTGCTGCTTTGGAGCATATTAAGGAACAAGGGATTTCACCGGTTGTATTGATTGCGCACAGTTGTGGTGGGCACATGGCTATGGATTGGGTGCGTAAACACGGAGAAGCTGGTATTGATGCTTTCGTTGGCTTGGGTATGGGTGCGACGGATTATAAGCAGTTTATGGCGGAACCTTTTCCACTGGATAAGCTGACTGTGCCGGTTTTTGATGTCTATGGTGAGGATGAATACCCCGCTGTGATTAAGATGGCCCCGGAGCGCCTGAAGTTAATTCAGGCGGGTGGAAATGCGAAATCAGAACAGGCAGTTTTGTCTGGTGCTGATCATTATTTCGAAGATAAGGGGGATGAGTTGACCGAATTAGTCAGCGCATGGCTGGAGAAATTATAGGTATGGCCCCAAAACAACGCTCTTGTACCCAATCGCCCCTAAATAGGTACTTTGCAGGCCCCGGGAATACGCCCGAATCCTACGAAACGCCGTTTCCAGTAACCCGATAATTTAGTGGTAGTGACCCTAAGTCCTGTGCGAGGTGCGTGTACAAACTTGTTGCCGCCCAGGTAAATGCCCACATGGCTGACCGATTTACCACGGGTTTTAAAAAAGACTAAATCGCCTCTGCTGGCTTGTTGTTTCGGGACTTTGACAGCAGCTTTATACTGCTCGGCGGCTGTTCTGGGTACTTTTATACCGGCACCTTTTTTCATGGAGTGTTGTACCAGGCCGCTGCAATCAAAGCCTTTTTTCGGGGATGCACCGCCCCAAACGTACTTAGTGCCGATCTGTTTCTTTGCATTGTGAATGACGCGCTCTACGGTGATGTCAGCCTTTTTTGACTCAATTTGCCTCTCGAGTTTCTTCCTGGCCTGTTCTTTTTCCCAGCGCTGAATGTATTGTTGACGAAGTGAAGTAACAGGTGCTTTCCGGGGTGTGTGCTGTTTCTTAGCAACTTGTAGCTGAGCTAAGCGGGCTTTGTTTTTTGCCCACTGAGCACGGGAAATTTGTGCTGCACGCGCTTTGTTTTTTGCTAGCTGTGCGCGTGATAACTGAGGTTTTTGGTTTGTACGTGGTTTTTTTGCCGGTGTGGCTCTGGCTGCCCGGCGTTTAGCTGCAGCTTGTAGTTTGGCTTTGTAACGTGCCTGATATTGAGCACGTGATACACTTTGCTGTTGAATTGCTTTGGCAGTTTGAGCATTGTGTTTAGTGCTGCGAGTAACCGGCTTAGGGTGCGACTTAACGGAAGCTGTTTGTGCGCGCCGTTTTGCAGCAGATAATAAGTGTGCACGTTTAGCTGCCAGTTGTTGGGCGCGTGCAGCTTTACGCTGTTGCCATTGACGGTCAGTAGCGGGTGTGTGTATGGAAGCCCGTTGAATAACGTAAGTATTCCCCGATTTTGCAACTGTGTTGCTGACATTCGGTTTGACTGTTTCCGGAGAAGCGCAGCCCCCTAGTATAATGGGCAATAAACTGCCTAACCCAAATATCAGTAGTTTTTGGTTTTTAATTATCATTTTAGCAATGTAACTCCCTCTAAAATCATCAAGCACGTGGAAGTGCTTATATTGCCCTGGTATTCCTGCCATAAAAAATCTCTGACATTTCCTTGCGCAAACGTTGTTCTATCACTACCAACTCTTTGTCGGTGTACCCCGATTTACCCACTCCGAATAAGTAGCTATCCATGTCAAAGTCTTTCAGTAGCATTTTGGTATGAAAAATAGATTCCTGATACACATTAACGTCAATCATTGAGTAACGTCTTTGGGTATCCGGAGCCATGAAATTTTGTATGGAATTAATTTTATGATCTATAAAGTGTTTTTTGCCTTTGATATCGCGGGTGAAACCCCTCACCCGATAATCCATGATCACAATATCCGACTCAAGACTGCGAATCAAATAATTCAATGCTTTAAGCGGCGAGGTGCGGCCGCAGGTTGATACATCAATATCGGCACGAAAGGTGCTGATGCCGTTATCCGGGTGGCTTTCCGGATAGGTATGCACTGTCAAATGGCTTTTGTCCAGGTGCATAACCACATCATCCGGTAGCGGGCCGGGCGCAGCAGCATCTTCCCGTTGTTTTGCCGTTAGCACAGGTTCTTCCGAAACCAGAAGGGTAACGCTGGCACCTTGTGGTTTGTAATCCTGTCTGGCGACATTGAGGATTTTTGCACCGATGATATCGGCAACATCGGTCAGGATATGGGTCAGTCTTTCTGCGTTGTATTGTTCGTCAATGTATGCCAGGTATTCTTCCCGGTGTTCGGGCCTGCTGGCATAGCAGATGTCGTATACATTGAAACTGAGGGTTTTGGTCAGATTGTTAAAACCATGTAGACGGATCTGCTTTTGATGACTTTTTTTCAAGAACTACCTAACTCCAGGACTTCAAAGGCATGGGTGATTTCTGCTGTTTTGCCGAGCATTAATGAGGCGGAACAGTATTTTTCAGCCGACAGGCTGATAGCCCGTTTAACCCGGTCAGCGGAAAGGTTATTGCCTTCGACCACAAAATGCAGGTGAATTTTGGTGAAGACTTTGGGTTCGGTATCTACCCGTTCTGCGGAGATTTGCACCGTGCAATCCTTAATATCCTGACGTGAACGTTGCAAAATCATCACAACGTCAATAGAAGCGCAACCTCCTAAACCCAGCAGTAACATTTCCATAGGCCTGACGCCCAGATCCCGCCCTCCAACATCAGGTGATGCATCCATCACAATAGAGTGGCCACTGCCTGACTCACCGACAAAACTCATATTGTCCAGCCATTTAACTCTCGCTTCCATGTCGACTCCCCTACGCAAAAAAAGCTGATTTTAATCTTACTGAATGGTGGTTACCAGTGTTTTGAGTATTGCTTGACAGGGGTGCCGCTGCCGACAAGTGTCGACGCTGTATCAGCGGCGAACTAATCCCGACATTAACAAGACTAACCCACCCACTCCAAATACCCAGCTCAGCAACGACATTCCCATTATCATGGGCAGCAAAGGAGAGGTCGTAGTCAACGTCGCCGTAATCAACAAAGCCCCTCCGGCAACAGTCCATAGGGTATTGCGCTGATTCCGTTCCATCTGCTGCTGAATCTGCTCCAATTGTTGCGATTCCCAGTGCATTTTCATTTGTTGCTGACTGGCTTGCTTCACCACATCAAACAACAAGTTCGGCATATAAGGAATATTCTCCAGCAGTTTAGGCAGGTTATATTGAGCACCTTTCAACAATGCCCGCACGCCGACCTGCTCATCCATCCAGCGCTGAATAAAGGGTTTAGCCGTTGTCCACAAATCCAGGTCCGGATAAAGCTGCCGGCCCAACCCTTCAATATTCAACAGCGTTTTTTGCAGCAAAACCAACTGTGGTTGCACTTCCATATTAAAGCGGCGGGCAGTCTGAAACAGGCGCAATAATAAATTACCAAAAGAGATCTGGCTGATCGGTTGCTGGAAGATGGGTTCGCACACTGAGCGAATGGCGGATTCAAATTCATCCACTCGTGTGGTCGATGGCACCCAGCCAGATTCAACGTGCAGTTCGGCTACGCGCTTGTAATCGCGATTAAAAAAGGCATGGAAATTTTCCGCCAGATAACGCTGATCGTCTGGTGACAAAGTGCCGACTATACCAAAATCCACCGCCAGATAACGTGGATTTTCAGGGTTGGCGGGATCAACAAAAATATTGCCGGGGTGCATATCAGCATGGAAAAAGTTATGGCGAAAAACCTGTGTAAAAAAGATCTCGACCCCACGTTCCCCCAAACGTTTGAAGTTAATATTGTGCGCTATTAATTCATCAACATTACCCACCGGTATGCCGCGTATACGCTCCATCACCATCATATTGGGCTGTGTGTAATCCCAATAAATTTTTGGAATATACAGATCATCCGAGCCTTCAAAATTACGCCCTAACTGGCTGGCATTGGCGGCTTCACGCTGCATATCCAGTTCATCAATAATGTTTTTTTCATATTCCCGTACCACATCGACCGGGCGCAGGCGCTTACCTTCTTTCCAGTAGCGTTGTAGCAGACGGGCCATGATGTACATCAGCTCGATGTCCTGGCGGATGGTTTTCTCGATACCGGGACGTAGCACCTTAATGACTACATCTTCGCCACTCCAGAGGGTTGCGGCGTGTACTTGTGCTACTGAGGCGGAGGCCATCGGTTCGGTTTCAAAAGATTGAAAAATGTCCGTTACCGGCTTTTTAAATGCGGTCTCAATGAGCATCCGGGCTTCTTCGCCGGGGAAGGGGGGCACACGATCCTGCAATAACTTTAATTCATCTGCCAAATCGTCCGTCAGCAGGTCACGGCGTGTCGATAGCATTTGCCCCAGCTTTATAAAAACAGGGCCAAGGTCTTCCAGTGCTAACCGGATGCGCTCACCCCGCGAGCGTGTTTCTTTTTTGCCCCAGTTCCACGGCAGAATCCTATAGATAAAACTGACCGGACGTAGATAAGGAATCTTGAATAGCAATTCATCAAGACCATGACGGATAAACACCCGCATAATAGTTATCAACCGCAATAGGCGAATCAAAAGTCTCATCCTGGCTTATTGTCCGTCTGTGTGGTTACTGTGAAAGTCGGAGACTTTTATGCTTGCGGGTGCCGTTTTTTCATGAGTATCATCATGATTATCGAGTTGAGCTTGCAGGCGTTGCACTCGTGCATCGATCCGGTCGATGTCACTACGCAAAGTGTCTACCTGATTTATGTGGGCACTGATCTCTGCTTCAGCAGGCAGTAAACGACTTTCTTCCTGTAAATACTCCGAAGTATTCATGCGCATAGCCTGAGCGGTATCATCCAGCCAGCCTTTACCTTCGCGTGCCAATTGTCCGGCCTGATGCGCCACAATGTCCCCAACAGCATGCGATAGTAGTTCCTCCCAATCGACATCAAGGTCACTGATTACCCCACTGAATTGCTCCGCAACGCCCATATTACCATCGACCTGAATGCGGTTTTCCAACATGGCTTTCGCGCTATCTTCTGCGCCGGATAAACGCATAAATGCCAGTGCTGAGCCAGTCAGTTTGACATCTGGTTCACAGTCATAATGGTTCAGAACATTCACGCCGTCTGGTGTGGGGATGAAAAAAAGCTGTAATGAGGGGTTGGTGATATGGAAGGCAATAATCCGGCCTTGAAGCGCCTGTAAACGTGGCAGAGCCTCACCATCCAATTTTAACCAAGCATTAAAAGCCGTTTCCAGTGCAGCAGTCAGAGCAGTAAATAGCATAGGGGTTCCAGGCAGCAGATAGTCCGGTAAGACTTTAAAATTTAAAGCCTTTGTGCAGGGCAACAATGCCCCCTGTCATACTTTTAAAGCTGACCCGGTCAAAACCGGCGCTCTCCATCATACTTTTCAGGGTTTCCTGATCCGGGTGCATGCGAATAGACTCCGCAAGGTAACGGTAGCTCTCCTCATCGTTGGCGATCAGTTTGCCCATCATCGGTAAGAGTTTGAATGAGTATTGGTCGTAAATTGGAGCCAGTGGAGCGATGGGTTTGGAAAATTCCAGCACCAGTAAACGCCCGCCCGGCTTAAGTACCCGGAGCATGGAGGCTAAAGCTTTGTCTTTATCGGTGACATTCCGCAGCCCGAAAGCCATGGTAATAATGTCGAAGCTATTATCCTCAAACGGCAGGCATTCAGCATTCGCCTGAATGTATTCAACATTGCCACCAATCCCCATATCGACAAGTCGTTTGCGCCCGGCTGACAGCATCGAACCATTAATGTCAGACAGTATGACTTTGCCCTGATCACCCACGATTCGAGCAAATTTCGCTGCAAGGTCTCCGGTGCCACCAGCCAGGTCTAAAATTTGATCGCCTCGCTTCGCACCCGCACTGGCAATTGTGTAACGTTTCCACAATCTATGAACACCCATCGACATTACGTCGTTCATTACATCGTACTTGTCGGCTACTGAGTGAAAAACATCGGCAACTTTATTAACTTTATCATTAACGGGAACTTGCTGGTATCCGAAATGGGTGGTCTGTTCCTTTTCCATAGTTACGGCGATCCTGCATAAAAAAATGAATTGATCAGCCTAGTCTATCAGTTGTAACGGGTATGTTCATGGAGTAGATGACATGAAAAAGATAATGATGGGAGTTAGCCTTGGATTGGCTGGCATGGCGGGTATGTCACAGGCTCACGCCTGGAATGGTGGTATCGAAGACATGCGCACCCTGCAGGATAATACCAGTGGGCAGGTAGTCAGAGTGAAATCCAGTACAACAGATTGCTGTACTTTGCGACCTATGAATAGTCATGGTCATGCGCACCAACATAAGATGGTTCACAATGGCCGGACTTATTATTGCACGCGTGTAGCGGGCCATGCCAGGCAGGTCAGTCGCCATTCCGGCCAGGTTAAACAACACTACCAGCGTCAGACACAGCAGGCAGCTAATGGTCAGCGTGCTAAACGTCAGGCGATGTATGCCGCGCAAGCTAAGCGCAAAGCACAGTTACTGGTTCAAAAACGTCAACGTGCAGCACTACTGGCTGCACAAAAGCGTAAAGCCGTTTTGTTAGCTCAGCAAAAACAACGTGCAGCGCATCAAGCTTTGATGCAAAGTCAGCAACGCAAGCGGGCGGCTCAACAATTGCAGCATCAACGTAAGTTGCATTTATTGACCCAGCAGCGTCAACGTGCGGCTCAACAATTACGGCAGCAACGTAAGCTACAATTGCTGGCTCAGCAACGCAGGCAAGCAGCACAACAAAGACAGAGAGTCGCTGTTGCGAAACCTCGTTATCACCAACCACAACCGCGTCAGCATACAGTTGTCGTGCAGCCTCGTTATGAGAGCAGCTACCAACGCTACCAGCATCAGCCTTCTGTTCCACAGGTTCGCTCACATCAACCTGTTCGACAGTATTCACAGCCTGTTCGTATGCAGCCGATTAAAAATGTAGTGAAATTCTCCGGTCAGCAGTCGGTAGACCACCATGATGCGAGGATGTATCAGCAAAGGCGTGTGGCACAGATTCGTGCGGCTCAAATCGCAGCGCAAAAACGCCACCGTGTATCATCCCAACAATTGGTTGCCAGGCATGATGCTGCTCAGGGGTGGCAACGTGAAGCAATGGTTCAGCCATACGGTATGAAGCATCAACAGAGACGGGTCGTAGCTGCAAATACCCGTCAGCAGCCGGATTGTGGTTGTTAGGCTATACCATCAGGAAGTTGTGGGTATAATCCACAACTTCTTTATGCCACACTAAAGCAACAAACCCAGCCATGGCCAGCCAGGGGCCGAACGGCATGGGTAGGCTCTCTTTTTGGCCTTTTAATAGCATAGTGGCAATACCAAATACTGCGCCAAAAGCAGATGAGGTGAACACTACGAATGGCAGGATCTCCCAGCCACCCCAGGCTCCTAGTGCAGCCAGAAGTTTGAAATCGCCATAACCCATACCTTCTTTGCCGGTGATGAATTTGAATAGGTGGAACAAACTCCACAAAATCAGGTAGCCGGCCACGGTACCGATCACACTACTTTCTAATGACGTAAAAAAACCGTTCAGATTGAGTAGGATACCCAACCAAAGCAAGGGAAGGACAATGTTATCCGGCAATAACATGGTTTGTGCATCAATCATGAATAACGTGATCAATGCCCAGGTTAGGAATAGCAGGGCTAATGTCTCTGTGGTAAAGCCGTATTTAGCTGCAACCAGTATGGATAGTAGTGCCGTAGTGATTTCGATTAACGGGTACTGAAGCGATATCGGTGTTTTACAGTTCGAACATTTTCCACGTATAAACAGGTAGCTAATGACCGGAATATTTTCCATGGCGGTAATTTGATGTCCGCACTTAGGGCATTGCGAGCGTGGCACAGCCAAATTGAAGGTTGAAGTGTCTGTTGGAGAGGCGTTTGTGCTGCCCAGAAACTCAGTACATTCGTGTTTCCATTCGCGTTCTAGCATTGTGGGTAAACGACTGATAATAACGTTTAGAAAACTACCAATCATCAGTGAGACAAGCCCAACAGTAACCAGCAGCCAAACGTTGCTGGTACTCAGTAAATAAATAAGTTCCATGTGTGTCCTTAAACGACTGCCCCAAGCTTAAATATTGGCAGGTACATCGCGATAACTAATCCGCCAACCACTACACCCAATACCGCCATAATTAAAGGTTCGATCTGTTTGGCCAGTGTATCGACCAGATCATCCACCTGTTCTTCATAATAATCAGCAGCCCGCCCCAGCATTTCTTCCAAGCGACCGGATTCTTCCCCGATACGGGTCATTTGTACCACCATATTAGGGAACAATTGTGTAGTTTGCATGCCAACATTAATTTGCATGCCTTGCGATGCGTCGTCCTTGATGCTCATGGTGGCATCGTAATAAACCGAGTTGCCGGTACTGCCCGCCACAGAATCCAGCGCTTCAACTGCCGGTACGCCCGCTGCAAACATGGTAGAAAATGTGCGGCAAAAGCGTGCAATGGATGCCATGTTGAGAATATTGCCAATAATGGGAATTTTTAGCGTGACTCTATCTACAAACCTTTCAAAGGAAACGGAGCGCTTTTTGGCGATAGAAAAGGCAATACCCACGCCAATCATGGCAATAAGAGGTACCCACCAGTACGCCTGTAGCCATTCTGATAGACTGATAACCCATAGCGTGAAGGCAGGTAAGTCTGCACCAAAGCTGCTGAAAACTTCTTTAAACTGGGGGATAACCCAAATCAGCATGATAGATGATACGACAACAGCGGCAATGACGACGATGACGGGGTACATGACGGCTTTCTTGATTTTACTTTTTAGTGCTTCGCTTTTTTCTTTATAAGTCGCTACTTTATCCAACATGGTTTCAAGTGTACCGGCCTGTTCACCTGCTTTAACCAAGCTGACAAATAGCCTATCAAAATGTTTGGGATGTTGTGCGAGTGAAGAGCCGAAACTCGTGCCGCCCTCAATGCTTGCCGCAATTTTTTTGATCAGAGAGTGCATCGATGCATTGTCACTACCACCAGCGACCATGTGTAGTGACTGAACCATGGGTACACCAGAGCTTAACATGGTTGTCATTTGGCGGGCAAAATGAGCTATATCCGCCGGCTTAATTGGAGGGGCGAATAACGGTTTTGGTTTTTTGACGACCTTTTTCGTGTTGATGCCTTGTCTGCGCAGCGTTGCACGTAACATATTGGCATTACTGGCTTGTGTCTCGCCTTTGATTTTCACACCATTGCGATTGACACCTTCCCAAGTATAGGTTTCCAGAGAATCACTACTTTTGTTGCGCATCGTGCTGGAACTACTCATCTGGAGCTCTTCATTTTTATTTATATTACGATTAATTTAACATGATTAAGCTAGATTTTTTTATACTGGCGGACAACTGGTAAGCTCATCGTGTGCTGTTGTTCATTGGTTGATGTTTTAGTCTAATCTTTTGTTATGCGCTCAAGTTCAGAAATGGATGTGATGCCTTGGCGTACTTTTTCCAATCCCGACTGCCGAAGGTCTTTAATGCCTTCTTTTTGTGCTTGATCCGCTATGTCTAATGAGTTGGCTCCATCCATGACCATACGACCCATTGCGGCAGAGATGGGCATTGCCTCATAAATGCCCACCCGGCCTTTGTAGCCTTGTGAGCACTTGGGGCAGCCAACCGCTTCATAAATTTTTAACTGATCCAGTTCATCTTCTTTAAAGCCAATATGTAGCAGTACTTCTTTAGGAATGTCAGACAGCTTTTTGCAATCCTCGCATAAACGTCGACCTAGGCGCTGAGCAATGATTAACTGAACGGATGAGGCTATATTGAATGGGGGAATACCCATATTCAGTAGGCGTGTTAATGTTTCCGGCGCACTGTTGGTGTGAAGCGTGGATAAGACCAGGTGCCCGGTTTGTGCGGCTTTAATGGAAATTTCGGCGGTTTCGAGGTCACGGATTTCCCCGACCATAATGATATCGGGATCTTGTCGCAGAAAGGCGCGCAGCGCATCTGCGAAAGTGAGTCCTACTCTGGGGTTAACATTCACCTGGTTTACGCCCGGCATATTAATTTCCACCGGATCTTCTGCGGTGGAAATATTGCGTTCAGGTGTGTTCAGTATTCCGAGTCCGGTGTACAGGGTAACCGTTTTACCACTACCAGTTGGACCAGTGACCAGTACCATGCCATCGGGTCTGGCCAGTGCATCTTTGAAATCTTTTTGTTGTTTTGGGTCAAACCCCAGTTTTTCAATGCCTATAGTCGCGCTGTCTGAATCCAGAATACGCATAACCACCTTTTCACCATAGATAGTGGGCAAGGTATTAACACGAAAATCAATGTTCTTTTTTTCATTTAGCTTGAAGCGAACTCGCCCATCCTGAGGCATACGACGTTCCGAGATATTCATCCGGCCCAGTACTTTAATGCGGGATGTCAGGCGGGGCGCAATACCGATCGGGGGTGTTGCGATTACCTTTAATATGCCGTCGACACGATAGCGGATACGTAAGTTTTTCTCATAAGGTTCGATGTGTATATCTGAAACTTTTGAGTTAATAGCATGGGCCAGTAGTTTATCAACAAAGGCTGTAATCTCAATTTCTTCGCCGTCATCATTATTTTTTTTCAGTTCTTGTGTGTCAAGGGCGATATTCTGAGTAATGGCTTCCGTTGAAACCGACATGCCCGAGGAGGAGGCGCTACCCCTAAACCCACTACCTGCGCTTAGATGGGCCCCTAATTTGTCATACTCAACAATGACCGCATAGGTCCGTAGTCCTGTGGCAAACTTAATGTCATCCATATTGGTCAGGCAGACAGGGTCTGCGAGCGCGACCATCAGAGAATCCCCGTAGCGATACAGAGGAAGTAATTTGAGGCGTTCTTTTTGTTCGTCCGATATCAGGTCGGCGACATCCGGACGAATATCTATAGCATCAATATCAACGATAGTAAGGCCGTATTCCTGGCCGACTGCTTCAGCCAGTTCTATTGATGTTGCCAGCCGATTGTGGATAAACCACTCAAGTACTGATGATTTCTCTGCGTACGCAGATTGTGCTGCACGTTCTGCAATTTCCAGCTCAACGGCGCCGGAAGTGACTAGCTGCTTGATGTAGCCCGGGAGGCTGGATACCAATGTGGCCATACTATTTTATTGTTCTTTTCTTGGGTAACTTTAAAGGTTTTAGTATTGCTTGTATGTCTATAGCCTTAGCTTAACAAAAAACATTAAGTTTGGTATTTTTTGTTATTAAAGGCTTAAAGTACTGTCTGGGTTAGGAGTAGGTGTGTCATTTGTGGGTTTGTTCAGCATTTATGTGAAAACCGATGATAGGGTAGATATTGACGGAGAATTTAATTTTGAAAATAGTGCTGGTCTGTAAGCGTTACTACACTAATAAGGACCTGATAGAAGATAGATTTGGTCGTTTGTATCATGTGCCTATCCAGCTTGCCAAGATGGGGGTGTCTATTAGGGTAGTTGCGCTCGATTATCGAAGTCGGGTGGCTGAAGAATTTTGTCTCGATAGTGTGGGCTTTAAAGTACTGCCCGCTTCGGTGGTTAATCTGCCTTTGCTGATCCCTCGTCTTTATAAAGAAGTTAGCTGTTATGAGCCGGATATCGTTATTGCCAGTGGTGATAGTCATATCGGCTATGCCGCATTACAGATCGCAAAGCGCTTAAATGCAAAGTTTGTATTTGATGTTTATGACTATTATCCCGTCTTTTCGGGTAATCGATTGCCGGGGATGAAGCCTATGTTCCGGTATGCAGTCAGGCAGGCTGATCTTGTCTTGACAGCTAGTAGCGTATTAGCGCAGAAACTAGCTGAAATTAATCCCAGTACTTTGATAGTTGAAAACGGTGTAGATCGGGAGTTGTTCTCTCCGATGGAAAAGCACAGTGCCCGGAAGGTATTATCGATTGACAGTGATATTCCGGTTGTAGGGTATTTTGGTTCAATCACCAATCAAAGGGGGCCATTACTGATTGAGGCTTGCCGTCAGTTGAGGCAAAGACGTCCTGGTCTGTTACTTTTGTTGGCTGGCCGTGTAAGTGGAGTTGAGCTGGATGAGTCATGGATAAAGTATCTGGGTGAGCTGCCACAGGAGAAGATACCGGTGTGTATCAATGCATGTGATGTGGTGACAGTTCCTTATGACGATGGTTTGTTTAATAGCATGGCAGGGGCATGCAAGATTGCTGAGTACTTGTCTTGTGAGCGTCCGGTTGTTGCTACCAGGGTTGGAGGACATGAGGATATTTTTAAGGATTTGCCAGCAGCGTTGTGTGAGTTAAATTCCAGCAATATGGCTATTGCTGTTGAAAAACAGATGGACTTACCTCAAGTAATCATTTTTCCAGAGCAGTTTTGCTGGAAAAAAATAGCAGAGTTTCTGTATGTTAAGTTGACTGTTTTATCTGCCAAAAAATAGTGTCTTGTTGGAAGGCTATTGTTTTTAAAAGTATTTATTGATTAAGTGCCTTACCATGGTTTGATATGCTCTTTATGTGCCTGACGAAGATATATTTCCACCGTTGCTGCACGAAGAACTTTGTCGCTTTTATCAACTAGCCTGCTAGAAGTGGTATGAATGCCAGAGTGTTTTTTCCAGTTCTTATTAGCCAGGTGGTTATAAAAACTATTATTGCTATGTAAAATGTTGTCTAGGTATTTTTTCACATGTGGCTCACGAATCCACTGTGAGTAGTGGGTATAGTCTTTTGATGATGTAACCCCAAGCGGATGCTTGATGGTTTTCACAATTTTATTTAATACCTGAGTAGGTAAGGAGCTTTCTTTTAAAGTATCAGTGATTTTCCCAGTATTTTGCCAAGGAATAGTGGAAAATAATTTAGAGTGGTGCCTTTTCAAGTATATTGAATAGATAAGGTTTTTAGATCTATACTCCTCAGGAGTAGAAAGTGCCCAATTTAAAACCTCATTGTCAAAAAATGGCTTTCTATGGTCGATCGCTACCAGCCCATTTACCGTGCCCATATTTGTGAAGCGTCTAGCTCGATTAATGAATAAAGAAGGTTCGCTGTGTTCAATGTTAAAATAGCTATCTTCAATCATAGATAGCTTGGCATGGTTGCGATAAAATCCCTTGAGTCCTTTTATAGTTGCGCGGGAGTTTAATGGTATATTTCCAGTCCAACTCCCACCAGCAACAACATCACCAAGGTAACCATTTAGGTTTATATCTATATTCTTCGCTATGCTTGGTAAAAACTCCCCACCATGCATATGTTTCATGTCGAGCATGCCATCAGTGTTCCATATCATTTCAAAGCGCGGCTTGAACCAGTTTTCATGGGAAAAGTGAAATTGTTCATGTTTCCATGCTGAGTTCATAGTAACTTGGTGTGCAATTTTTATATCGTCACACTCCGGAGTTCCAAATGTATAAGCATAATTTTCGTAGTTAGGGGCAATAGTGTTGAGGGCAGAAAAAATTGCACGTGAATCCAGGCCACCACTCAAACTAATACCAATTTTTTCAGATGAGTTGAAACGTCGTTTTACCGCATTTAGAAAAGACTCATGTAGGGAGTCAATAGCATCATCTAAACTAATTGTGCTGGGTTTGACTTGATCCCAAGTCCAGTAGTAGTGATGCTGAGTCTGATCAGATACAATGTCATGTTCGATGATTGAAGCTGGCTTGATAAGATGAATATTTTCAAACCACGTATGCTCGCCTAATAGATAACCTAAGTCCATGAAGCAAGTGAAAGATGTCTCATCAATAGTTTTATCTATATCAGGAAGAGCAAGAATTCCTTTGACCTCACTAGACCATGAAAAAATACCATTACGGTGGTACCAATAAAGCATTCTCATTCCATAACGGTCAGAAATTAGTAATATTTTATTTTTAATTGGATCATAAATAGATGCGCAATAGTATCCATCTATGTGCTTTAAAAATTTGTCAAGCTCTCCATGTGCGTATGCATAAAGCATCCATTCAGCAAAGCCTTCATTCTTTATACTCCCTTTACTTGGCCAACCTAGTTGATTAATAATTTCAGGGAGGTTGTAAACTTCTCCTTCGATCCAAACACTATGTCCTTTCTCACTTGTAAGTGGCGAATTTTTCATGCCAATGTTCCCTAAATGGGTGCGTGATGCGGAAGTTGATTTATTACGATAAATATTGTCTTGGTGGAATGTGGGCTTTAAATACATAGCTTGCTGCATAGATTTCATTGCACATGCTTGGTTTTTATCGTTAGTGTTTGAAAATCCGTAAATTCCTGGCATAACCTATTTCCTTGTTACTTGACTTAATAATTTTTTTTCAAATGTAAATATATATAGTCCATATAATATGAGGTTAAATGTGGTGGCTGTGGTTAACCTTAAGGTAGCGTTGTCTATATCTAATTTGTCGATAATTAGAGATGAAAAAAAACCCGCTATAAAGAATATGATGAGTATTTTAAAAAAATGTAAAAGAATAGAGTGGTATTTTAAATTACCAATTTTTGCAATGAGGTAGTGCCAAATAAAACCAAATGTGAAAGAAAGTAGTAAAAGAGTATAAGCAGCTGTTTCTACTCTAGGCCAGATATTAAGAGTAACAAAAATACTGACTGAGACTACTAAAGCCCATACTACATTCCACCAAAATCCTATATCAGCGCGCCCCAAAGAAAGAATGAGTGCTCCACCAGGATTACCTAATGCTTTCGCTACTCCAACAATTGCTAGAATTTTTATCAACTGTGTCGTTTCATCCCAATTTTGCCCAAATACGACAAGCACTATATCGTTAGAAAAATAGCATAAAAATGCTAGAAAAGGGATTGTTAAAAGGCTGAGGGTTTTTATGCAAAGTGTATAATAATCCGAACGAAGTTTATCATTATTTTGTAGTTTAGAATAGATAGGGAAAGCCACATTGTTAATAATTGGATTGATGCGACTCAAAGGAAAAATGATAAATTGCCATGCCATGTTGTAAAATCCTAATGCCTCCATGCCTATTAACTTGCCAATCAGTAATTTATCAATGTTTGCCGAAATGTAATTTATCGAACGTTCACCCATTTGATAAAATCCAAAAGTGTAAAACTCTTGGATTTCATAATGTTGGTAGGTGAAAGATGGAATATGGTGGTTCTTAAGTCCAATTAATGAAAACCCTAGGCTATTTAATGCTGTGCTTATTAATAATGCATAAACTAATGCCATTACTCCTTCTCCACGCCAAGCCAAATATATAGCAATAGCTGTTGCTATGAAGTCACTAGTCATGGTTATGAGTGTAATAGTTTTAAATTGAAGTTTTTTTTGACAGAGAGTATGAAATTGTTGGCCGATGGCTGTAATAAAAAAAACCGGCGAGATTAGTAACGTTAGTTGTAGTAATTGTGGTTCTGCATAAAAATTTGCTATTAGCGGAGCAAGTACTATTACTATCGTCATTAATGTGAATCCGCTGATTAAATTCAGCCAGTAAAGGCTAGACAACTGACTGTCGCTTACTTCTCTTTTATGGATAATAGCATTACTAATCCCCATGTCCATGAATGCTTGAGAAAATCCAATGACAGTCATAACTATAGCCATAAGGCCAAAATCTTCCGGTGCAAGGAACCGAGCAAGCACTCCAAGTCGAATTAACTGAAATGTTGTGATTGCACCCATGCAAATGCTAGACCATTTTATGCCTTTTAAAGCTTTTTCTTTGAGTGCATTTTCCTCTTGAAATTTAGACACTAGATATATCGCTCAAGCTCTTATCGATTGTAAGGATATACAAATATCCTACAACTATGATTGTTGGATATTGTCATGAAAAATGTTGGTTAATTGTAGTTAGCGTTTTTTCAATTTCGAATTGTTTTATGTCGTAGTACAGAGGTAATCTGACTAGTCGTTCACTTTCTTTGGTTGTATAGCGATCTTCACCGAAAAAGTAGCTGTATTTTTCTCCGGCTTGTGCACTGTGCAGGGGAACGTAATGAAAAATGGCCAGGATGTCATTGGCTCTTAGGATTTTAAGTAAATTTTCCCGGTCTCTGAACGTATTCGTTTTCAGGTATAACATGTGGGCATTGTGTTCACAGTGTTCCGGTATGGTTTGCAGTGTAATTTGTTGGTCATTATGTAGATGTTGCAGGTTTTGATAATACGATTGCCAACTAGCCAAGCGGTTGGCTTTAATGGTTTCAGCTTTTTCAAGCTGCCCCCAAAGGTATGCAGCTTGTAATTCGCTAGGCAAGTAGCTGCTCCCAACGTCAACCCAGCTGTACTTGTCGACCATGCCACGGAAAAACTGTGCTCTGTTCGTGCCTTTTTCACGGATAATTTCAGCACGTTCTATAAAACGTTCATCATTGATTAGTAATAAGCCACCTTCGCCGCCACTGGTATAATTCTTTGTTTCGTGGAAGCTATAAGCTGCGAGGTGTCCGATTGATCCCAATGGCCGACTTTTGTAGGAAGCAGTCATTCCTTGGGCAGCATCTTCGATAACAAACAGTCCATGCTGTTTTGCGAGCGCCATAATGCTGTCCATTTCACAGCCAACCCCGGCATAGTGAACGGGAACAATCGCTTTTGTTTTGGGTGTGATGGCAGCTTCAATAAGACGTTCATCAATGTTCATTGTATCTGGCCGGATATCTACAAATACGATTCTTGCACCACGCAGAACAAAAGCATTAGCAGTACTTACAAAGGTGTAGCTGGGCATAATGACTTCATCGCCCGGTTGAATGTCGATCAGTAGGGCTGCCATTTCAAGCGCATGTGTACAAGATGGTGTCAATAGTGCTTTTTTACAGCCCGTCATCTTTTCAAACCAGTGTTGGCAACGCTGTGTGAATTCACCATCACCTGAAATTTTCGGGTTACGCATTGCTTTTAGAACATATTGCTGTTCATTTCCAGTGAACGGTGGTTTATTAAAAGGAATCATCTTTTTGCGCTCTCATAAATTTTTGTTCTAATTGCAGTAGGTTCTTATTGCGTTCTCGAATTCTTTTGGCTGGACTTCCGACATAAATTCCCCATGGGTTAGTCGATTGTAGAATAAGTGACATCGCACCAACAGATGTGCCTTCCCCCAGCAACACTCCTGGCATAATGACGGAACCCGCTCCGACTATGCTATGCCGGGCAATGGTAACCTGAGCTTTGTATTCATTTTTGTAAGTAGCAGGAACTGTAGAGTTAGTGAGTGTTTGCCCACTGTAATCATCGGATTGCGTAAAAATTTTCACTCCATAAGCAAAGGTACAAAAATCATCTGTTTTGATCCCAAGTTCTCCACCTGCTAACAGGCACATCGGGGTGATGTGGTTGTATTTCCCAATGCAAATTCTGCCGGAGATCACACAAAAATCATCAATTCTTGAGTGATCTCCTATTTCTATTTGATCAGCATCATAAATACTGGCAAGCGAACTGATTTTCACATTCTTGCCTACATGCTTGAATTTGAGTGCTTCGAGTTGTTCGTCTGTTAGGTAAGGCATGGCGCTGTTGGTTTGAATAAATCAGTCAGTTGTGCAGATAGGTTTTCTTTGGAAAAATATGTTTTGATTATTTTTTTATTTTTCTGCCGAGCTTCGTCGTCTAATGTTTCCAGGCTGAAGTCATTCAGATCAAAAATATCTATACCAAGCTGGTTGAAGAATTCCCATGGAGTAATGGAATGTTTGATATAAACTTTTTTCCCGAGGCCTAGCAAAGTTATTATGTTACCCATTGCTTGTTGTCGATCATGAGCAAATATAGCTATATCAACCTTGCCAAGTAAATTGAGATATTCCTCAAAAGACATGAAATCAAATAGTGGTATGAAACGTTCACCGAATAATTTCCTACCTGACTCGGCGATTTCCTTGGCATAACCCTGCTCACCATACGATAAGGGGCAGTACAATTTTAAGCTGCCATTATCTTTTAGAGCCAACGTTTTCAAGGCTTCAAAGTGATTATTAGAGGGATCTGCTGAGTTTCCTATAAGTATGTTTTTTATCGTTTTCTCGTGCTTTATCACGGGAAGCTCTTTATATAAATTGCTTGGGTACAGAAGGCACTCGTGATATTTTCCGGTAGCGGAGTAATGCTCTCTGGCAAGATCAATATCTCCCGGTACATAGCTAACAAGTCCCTTCATTTTTTTTATAATAATGTGCCTGAAAAAATTATCCAGTTTCCATCCTATATCTTTGTTGTTGCTCTGGAATTTATATAAGTCTGCGCCCCATATCATCCAGTAGCACTTTTTCAGTACCCAATGAGCAAGCCATAATACCCTGATTTTTTTTCTGCTAATAAGGTTATGAATTATGATTTTTTCAGATTTTTTTCCATGTAGCGCTAAAGCAAATAAAAGATGGATTGATGAAAATTTTT
The DNA here is from genome assembly GCA_947561585.1 of Caprella mutica. Lineage (NCBI taxonomy): Eukaryota > Metazoa > Arthropoda > Malacostraca > Amphipoda > Caprellidae > Caprella > Caprella mutica. The sequence continues at coordinate 552,990 of CANNZV010000002.1, read as the reverse complement.
TGCTTATGAATTTGATGTTGCTTCTCTCTGTGATCTTGTAAGTCTCATTCTTGTCTAGAATAAGATATTGGTGTGTTCCCTGTGGGTGATATTCTTCAATAAATTGAATGAACGGTTCTATAAATTTATCAGCATCCATTATATGAAGTACTGGACAATGGTAAAGTTCAGGATGAAAAGAGGACATGTCTAGCAACGTTCCGCCGTTGAACCCATACGCAGTCGTAAAGTTTCAAAAACCTGGACAACTTTTAATAGACTCGCGACACATAAAATTTTGATACGGTTTAACAGGGAAATTTGCTTCTGGTTCAGTAACCATAAGACAGATTCCCATGAATTTCTCCGTGGTGACAATCGCTGTTCCGTATCAGAATCTTGAACTAATCCCAATTGTTTGAAATAATGCCTGCCGCCTGTCACTCTTCGGGCTTGCTTAACAGCCGAAAAGAAGCTTCTGCGTGGCGGCGTGTAGACTATTGTGTTCTTGCAATAGACAACCGTGTATCCTTTTTTTTCCGCTCGCCATGCCCACTCTCTGTCACCTCCGGAAAGAAGGCGTTCCTCAAACGGGCCGATCTCCTCAAAATCTGATTTATAAAGAAAAACGTTGGCAGTCGCAGTGAATTTTTTTAACTCTATATTGGCTTGCTGTTCAAACCCAACCAGGCATTGATATTGTTCTGTAGTCGTTGGTTTTTCTGAATTGATGAGTGCTACTTCACCACCAATGATTTTTTTATCCGGATGGTTATTTAATGAAATAAGGCCACTCTCTAGCCAGTTGTTGGCTGGGTAACAATCTGCATCAAGAAATACCAAAACTGTATGGCGAGCGTGCTTTACGCCCTCATTACGCGCAGCGTATGAACCTTTGATTGGACAGTTGATAATATGAACATCTAGCTCTGGTTCTGCCTGATGTTGGATTGGAGTATCAGAAGCATTATCTACAATGATAATCTCAAATTTACTACTATCGATGGTTTGTTTACTTAATGCCAATAAACATTTATCTATGCCCTCTTGGTCATTGAAAACAGGTATTATGACTGATAGTTTTTCTTGTTGGTTAGTCATTGTTAGCTCTTAAGTTTCAAGAATTATTGTTTGTAATTTTCTTGTATAGTCATCCGATATTACTTTCCAGTCAAAACGTTCCTGCACTGATAATCTGGCTTCTTCGGCCATAACCCGCAAACTGTCTGGGTTATTTAAAGCCTTAACGATGGTTTGATTAAGAGCTTGGAGATCTTTTGGAGGGCATAAGTAGCCGGTTTTACCGTGTTGGATAATGTGTCTAATCGAAGGTAAATCACTAGCTATAACAGGGCACCCACAGCCCGCCTCTACCACGGTTAAGCCAAAGCCTTCTTGTTCCGAAGGAATGACTGTTATGGTCGATTCCTGATAATAGTTAGCCAGTCTGGAGTGACTCTGTTTTCCGACAAATGTGATTGATGTCTCTAGTCCGAGTTGAGCAGCATTGTCCTTTAACCTTTGCTCTAAAGGCCCGGAGCCAGCAATAACCAAGGTAATGTCAGGGTTTGTGTTCTTAACCTTACTGAATGCGGAGATGAGTGTCTCTAGTCCTTTTTTCTCAACCAGCCTTCCAACGAACAGCAGTTGAGTTGTTTTCCTCTGAATTGCTTTGTTAACAGTAAATCTGTTTGTGAGGTCGGTTCCCATCGGAATCACTTCAACAGTTGGTAGTTTATCTAGGCCGAGCTGGCTGATTGTCTCCCTCATCTGTCCACTAACGACAGTAATTGCGTCACTTCTCTTTATGACCCAGCGTTTGATTTTAAGGCTAAAGTCATCCTGTAGGCCGAGTAAGTCGGAACCGTGGGAAGTTATTAGGAGTGCAATATTTTTTCGTTTTTTCAGTAAAGCGAATGCGGCCACAACCCCTTGAGGTATTAACCAGTGGGCATGAATAGCAGCTACTGGGTGTTGTTTTAGAATGTTTCTTACCGCCAGCCATTGAAAGAAGAAAAAGCCGGGTAATAATAGTAATTTCCACCGGCCTTTTTTTAAGTTCGCAGTAATACCACCATTATAGGCTAGAGTCTCCATGGAGGATGGTGCGTAGCGGAATCGGGATGGATGGTTAGTTCTTCAGTTTGTTCATAAATGTTAGTCCCTGTAGCAGATGGAGCTAAGACAATTACTTTGAAAGCGTCTGTTAGTCTTGTACATAAATCATAGATAAAACGCGGTTCTCCATCCCCTTCCCACCTTGGAAAAGTTGATGTTGTGATAAGTAAAACTGGTTTTTCTTCAGTGTCAGGCATCTTGCGGTAACACATTTTTGTTATGCAGCATGTCGTTGGATAAGGAAGTCTGCTGGTAGGGTGAAATAGTTTGGTTAGACGGCAGTGTTTGGCTGAGCTATTTTGTTGATAGACTAGACTGGTTATTTGCTCTGATACTAAACCAATAAGGAAAATAAGTACGGATGTCGTAAATAACAATGCACTCATATTAGTGAAACGACCAGCACTAATGAGTGTGTATAAGTAATAACTGAGTGCAGTTGTAAAGAAAGCAAGGCTAATGGGCAGAAATAATTTAAGAGGGGAGTGTAATGTCCCTATTTTAAAAATAATTAACATGAAACGCATGCCATCTTTGACGACATTCAGATGGCTCTTGCCAATACGTTTTGGTGCAGTAATGGGTTCATAAATCACACTGTAACCAGAGCGAAAAAACGCCATCGTACTGGTAGTAGGATATGAAAAGCCATTAGGGAGAAGGTGTAGGAACTCTCTGAATTTATTAGCATCGACCGCTCTAAAGCCAGAAGTAAGGTCTTTGATTTTATGCTCTGTCATATAGCTGGCTAAGCGGTTATAGAGTGCATTGCCAAAACCACGCGCTTTCGAGGCCTGAGATCCTCCATCACGTGCACCAACAGCCATGTCATATCCATTGTTGATATGATTAAGTAAACGGGGAATATCTTCTGGTTGATGCTGGCCATCGGCATCCATGAATACCAGGATGTCACTAGTGGCATGGCGTGCCCCACTTTTTACCGCAGCGCCGTTACCCATGCTATAAGGGTGGGTAACAACAATAACGCCATTGGATAGGCAGACTTCGGCGGTGCTGTCTGTTGAACCGTCGTTCACAACAATGATTTCAGCATCCGGATGTTGTTTGCGCAGTCTTGGCAAAAAGCTTTTCAGGCCTTCAGCTTCATTCTTGGCGGTAGAATTATGGACAATTTTTTCATATTTATCTGACTCTTTTTGTTCTTCTAGCCGTTTTTTTAATAATTGCATGAAAGTGTCCAACTCAGGTTGGCGTATCTTTAGCATCAGGCACTTTCGTGTATCTGTGCAAAGACCTTTCTTCGCTTGTTCTAATTTCTTTATGGATTCAGCATATAAGCCTGCTGAATTTAAGTAATGCATTTGAAGTAGCAGTGAGTCAATGCTTGGTTTTATATTATAAGCTGCTTCATGATGTAGCATCACTTGGTCAAGGTTACCTTGCGTGACCTGAATCTCAGCTTGCCAGTAGTGCAGTAAAAAGGGGAGTTTTCTATGTTGTAATGACTTAATTGAGCGTATATTTTCGGTGAATTTAATCAGTTGATCTGCACTGATTGTTCCACATTTATTGTCCATCCATTGAGTGGTAATGTCGACATACGCCTGGGCTGTTGCAGCAGTAAATCCGGCGGTTCTTAAGGTTTTTATTGTACTGTTGAGTTCATCATTTTCTAGTGTCTCTGTTTTGCACTTTGATAGCACGTCTCTTAATAGTAAATAAGAAGAAGTATTGTTTTCCTGGCTAATTTTCAATATATCATTTTGTAGTTTTTGTCGCGTATCCGGTGAAATGTGTTCACCAATAACGGCATCCAGTGCCTCTAACGTTCTTTGCGACTTAGGGTGGTTTTGGGTCCATTTTACTATCATTTGGACTGGGTCAGTCCATAGTTGTATGCCTTGGTAGCTGATGAGCAGCACTAAACTCAAGTAAGCTGAAAGCACGAAAGGTAGCACCAGGCGTAATTTTGGTAGCTGATGGCCCAGTGTTAGTAGATAGTATGCTACCGCAAAAACCGGGCCATATAGGGGTAAGTAATTCCGGTGCTCAAAGTATAATTCTAAAGGGACGGTGGTGGATTCCAACAAATGTCCACCTAAAAACCAGGCGATTGCAAAAGCGATTATTGGCTGACGATTCCTCAGAATGAAAATCAGCGAGAATAATAGTATTATGCCAATGACTGCTGGCAGTGTCGTGATAGGTTCCAACCAACCGTTGAAGCTACGTAGTCATCATGGAAGAGGCTGCTGTCATTAATGTCTGGTAACAGAATATTGCTTAGGTAGTCCCAGACAATTCGTGCCTCTGTCAATAGCCGTTCAGTCAAATCAAAAGGACGGGAGGCGTAAACATTAGGAATGGTAAATAGGCGTAATAGGTAAATATTTAACAAAATGAAAGGAAGCCAGGCTGCCACAATCAGGCCTTTATTTAAATTTTTGGGTTGAGTAGCTCCCCAAGAAAAAGGGCGAATTAGCAGGTACTCTATAGCGAGGATGTAAACGACTAATAAAATGCCGTTTTCTTTGCTGAACAAAGCTAGCAATAAACTAAGGCCACCACCACCTAGCAGTAGAACCCATGCCTTTTTTTGTGAATAGTTTAATGATTCTCGTCCATAGAGATAGCAAATTATTCCGGTGAGGGTAAAGAGTGCACTCAATTCGGTCATGCGCTGAACGACATAAAGCACAGTATTTATTTGCATGGGGTGCAATACCCACAGTGCAGTGGCAGCAAGAGCTATATAGGATTGTTTCGTTTGCGCAAGTGCTGTATAAGCAGTGAGCTTAGTGGTGACCCAAAAGACTAATACACCGTTCAGAAGGTGTAACATCAGGTTGGTATATTTGAAGTCCTCCGGTGAAGCACCTTGCCAACTAATATCATCAAGGTAAAAACTGGCCAGACTAATTGGGCGGCCGGTAGGGCCACTATCACCTTGTAAGATGAACAGTGCCATATCCCGAAATACACCTAAATCACCGTGTTTACCTATTGGACTAAGGTTGGGAATATCGTCAAAAATGAACGGACTATTCAGTCCGGGCCAATATAATAGGGCAGTTACGCACAATATTACGGTGAATGATATAATTGTAAATAGCGTGAGGGTTGTATGCTTAACTGTCATTATTATTGTCTATATTCGAGTATAGACTTATTTTCTATGAGTGGGTGTGAACTTTCAGTGAACACTCTGTTTATCTACAGCTGATAGGTCTGTATTTCTTTGGTACTGTTCCTTTGCTGCAATCCCAGCTTATAGATGATGCGCCCATTTTTCGTTGCAGAATAATGTCTGTTCCACTTTCAACTTTTGAATTGTAAGTAATGGTGATTTTACTATTAGTTACGATTATTGAGCGTACTGCGTTGCCTCCCAGCGATAGTGCAGGAGGAATACCGACAGCAGCATTGTTGATGGGGTATTCGCCGAAAGTAGCATGGTAATTAGAGACGGCTGTTTTCACATGACTGGCTAATGCTAGTCCTTCTGCTACATGGGTGCGTTTTGTGTAGGTTTGATAAGCAGGTAAAGCAATGGCTGCCAGTATTCCGATGATGGCTACTACGATCATTAGTTCAATGAGGGTGAAACCTTTGGCATGATTTTTTTTCATTATTTTATACTCTAAGGCGGGATGCTTTCACCAAAAAAGGAAGCACCTTTGTGAGGGGGCTTCCTTTAAGTTAGCTAAACAGAATTCTATTTAACTTACTGGCGACAAGTGGCTGGGCGATATTTTCCAAGTACAGCTGTGCCAGAAGCAGGAGCTACAGTACAATCCCATTTAATCGAGCCACCAGCATCTGATCCTTTGATAGCAAGCTTAGAATCATTAGTGACTTTGGTGTTATAAGTGATGGTGATTATGCTTCCAGAAACAACAACTGATTTTACAGCATTACCTGTGATGTCATCCGCCAGGCCAATATCCCCATTATTCGTAGGCCATTCGCCCTGATCAGCAAAAAATTCACTAATACCCATCTTAGCCGCACTCGCCAGAGTCAAACCTTCAGACACATGCGAACGCTTCGTATAATCCTGATAAGCAGGCAGTGCGATCGCCGCCAGAATACCGATAATTGCTACTACGATCATCAATTCGATCAGTGTGAAACCTGCTTGTGCTTGCTTCTTAATGTTCATTATTAATTCCTTTAATTTTAAATTTGTTATGTAACTTATTAATTTATTGTGCTGTTTAGGCATTTACATCAATGCAGGATGCATGCCAATAATGAATTTTTTCTTTAAATTGTTGTTAACTAATGGTTTTATGTTTTTTTTCTTGCTGGTTTCTCTGATTGGTTGATGAGGTGGAATATGTCGAAAAGTGACAGTGTCAACACATCATGGTTAATTTTTCATTAAATTTGTGTCAGACATTGTCCAATTCGTATTTTTGGATGCGGTAGCGAAGTTGTCTGAAACTCATTCCTAATAAGGAGGCGGCTTTTGTGCGGTTCCAGCGGGTTTGGTCTAATGCTTCCAGTATCATGCCGCGTTCATCGCCTGATCTTGTGTTGGGCGTCCAGTTCTCTGGGGCATGTGTCGTAGCGTCACTATTGAAGCTGCTCGCATCCTCTGTCTTAGTGGCAGTTTCCTGCCGTCGTTCCTGTCGTCGTTCCGGCATTCTGTTTTCAGGATGAAGCTCAGTTTCCTGCATAGGCATCGTTATATTTTGTGGTAATTGCAAGTCTTCTGCGTCAACAGTACTTTCTTCACATAAAGTACAAGCACGCTCCAGCACATTTTCCAGCTCACGAACGTTGCCGGGGAAAGTGTAACCTTGCAGTGCATTGCGGGCGCTTTGATCTAATTTAAGAGGCTGCATTTTCCAGCGATCAGCAATTTTCTCCAGGAAAAAATCTGCGAGTAGCTGTATGTCATCGTTACGTTCCCGCAAAGGGGGTACCTTCAGTTTGATGACGTTGAGCCGATAATAAAGATCCTGACGGAAGTTACCGGAGGCCACTTCATGCTCCAGACTTTTATGAGTGGCACTTAATATACGTACATCAATAGCAATTTCTTCTGTGCCGCCGACGGGTTTGATCGCCCGTTCCTGAATAGCACGGAGTAACTTGACCTGCATAGTGAGTGGTAAGTCGGCGACTTCATCCAGAAAAAGTGTGCCTTTGTGAGCTGCCTGAAACAAACCTTGTTTGTCACTGATAGCTCCGGTAAAGCTGCCTTTCTTATGACCAAAGAATTCACTTTCCACCAGATTTTCAGGAATAGCTCCGCAGTTGACCGGCACAAACGGGCCTTTGTGGCGCGGGCTGAGTTGATGTATTTCATTTGCCACCAGTTCTTTACCGCTGCCGGATTCGCCATGTATGTATACAGGTGCCTGACTACGCGCCAGTTTGGCGATGGTGTTTTTCAGTTTTTGCATGACCTCTGACTTACCCAGAATCCGGTCATTATCAGACGTTTCTTCGGCTACGACAGGTGCTGACTCATTTCTGGCCAGTTTCAAGGCGGTCTGGATCAATTCACGCAGCTTGGGCAGATCAACCGGTTTGGACACGAAATCATACGCACCGGCTTTAAGTGCCTCAACGGCGGTGTCCATGCTGCCAAAAGCAGTGATAACGGCGACGGGAATTTGTGGGTGTTCTTTTTGTAAATAGCGCACAATATCGATACCGCTACCATCCGGTAACTTCATATCAGTCAGGCACATGTCAGGCTCGTGTTCTTTGATTTGATTGAGTGCTTCTTCCACATTGCCGGCGGTCAGGGTGTCTAGCCCCATGCGCAATAGGGTGATTTCAAGAAGCTCCCGGATATCGGGTTCATCATCAATAATGAGTACGCATTGTTCTGTCATGGTTGCTCGATTTTTAATTCTTAGTGTTAATTTTTAGTTATTTATTCAATGCTGTGCGCATGAGAATACGATTCTGAAGCAGCTACCATCAGTGGGTAGGCTAATATATTCCAGTGTGGCCCCATTGCTAAGGCACAATTCCCTCGACATAAACAAACCAAGCCCGGTGCCTTTCGTGCTTGTGGTGAAAAATGGTTCAAATAGTCGTTGTCTGGATTCTTCCGGCATTCCCCTACCATTATCTATCACATTAATAAAAACATCGCGTGAATGAGATGGCATACCGCCTTGTATATCCAGTTGTAATTTTTGTGGTGTGTCGTGTGCATACTTAACGGCATTTCGGCACAAATTCCACATAATTTGGTGGAGGTGAGCCGGATCAAATTCTATCATAAGGTCGGCAGGTTCAATGAATAAAGATACCTGCTTTTCCTTAAGATTGTGTTGCAGAATAAAATCACGCAGAAAGCTATATAACCAGCCTTTCAAGGGGAGGCGTTCCCGGTTCGGGTTTTTTTTGCGTGATAAATTCAACACACTCTCAATCGTCAGGTTCATGCGCTTAGCGTTGGACTGAATGATTTGCAGCAAGCGGGTATCTGCTTTATCAAGGTTTTGTGATTCTGTCATTAACTGGGCTGCATGGCTGATCGCGCCCAGCGGATTACGAATTTCATGCGCAATACTGGCAGTGAGTTGCCCGAGTGATGCCAGCTTCACGCCCTGAACTTTTTCCCGTTGCTCGCTGGTATCTTCCAAATTGATCATAGTGGTCTGACGGGAATGTCTGCCTAGCTGAGTGAAACGCGCCCTTAGTTCAGTCGCCTGCTGGTGACGAATGTCAAAGCTGGCTGTGCGTGGGCTGATGCTATCCAGCCAATGTTGGTAATGTTCATCCAATTCCGGTGCAAAGACTTTAAGTGGTTTGCTGCGCCAATTTCCAGGGCTACCGAGTAACGACCAGCCCGCCGCATTCATATGGCGGATGCTACCGGAGTTTTCTATGACAAGAATGCCTGATTCCAGACGGTCCAGAATAGATTGGTTAAGCTGTGACATATTGGCCAGGTCAATACCGCGCCGGTTGGCGAGTTTAGCCATTTGGCTGGCTTTTTGAATCCAGCGGTCACCCAGCCAGCTGGCTAGCATAATAAACAATGCAATGATGCCGCTGTGCGAGAGAGAGCTGGAAACCGGCTGGCCTTTTTGTATGCCTAACCAAACCTCCATGCTAATCAGGCCAATGCCCGTTAGCGCCGCAAGGAGGATAGAAACATAACCGGGGGAACATATATAAGCTATGAGTACCGGGATAACCAATAGCACACCGACGCCCGCGCTGACGCCGCCACTGCTATAGAGAATGCCGAATAAGACCAGAATGTCGGTGAGTACATAACCCAGTCCCTGGGTTGTCAGATCGGGCCACTCAAAGTAGGAGGTCAGGTTGCTGATGATGGCTATCAACAGGTAAGAACTGGTCAGCCACTTAAAGAATAAGGGGTCATGAGTGCCCAGAAGAATTAAGCTGGATTCACTGACCAGCGCCAGAATGAGCGCACCAGATAACGCCAAACGGTAAACGTGGTACAAGCGTAGCAAATTCCAAGGATCTTCATGTAGAAAAAATGGCGCGGCTTGTTCCAGCGTGTTTACCGTTGTTTTTACTGCTTGTTGCTCAGTAGCGCTTGTTGTGCGTGCTCCAGACTGCAAAAGAATTTACCCCCGTGTTTAACAGCATCTGGCTCCGGCACGTGGAGTTCGCAGTATTCGCATCGTACGATCTGCTTAGTTTCCTGTAGTTGCCCAAACCCTTTTTTTTTGTTTAATTTATATGCAATTTTCTTGCGCTGAAAGGATTTTAGCAAAAGATAACCAACTACTAGCAGAACGAGGATAAAAAGAATACGGGACATGATGTTTTCAGTACTTTTAAGGTATAGTTTCCGATCCTTAACTTTACCGTTCTATAGCACTGTGCAAAAGAAGAATCGAAATTTACGTGTTGCATTAGCGCAACTTAACCTCTGTGTAGGGGATCTGGGCGGCAATGTCCGTCAATCTATTACGGCTATTCAGCAGGCAAAAGCAGATGGAGCGGACGTTATTCTGTTTCCCGAGTTGACGCTGAGTTCTTATCCGCCGGAAGATATGGTGTTTCGTGGTGACTTTTTAAGTCAGGTGGCCGAGGGCTTGTGCGATATCCGCATGGCCAGCGAAGGAATCACTGTGATCGTCGGTTATCCGGTCGTCATCGGTGGTGCTATACGAAATGCTGCGTGCGTATACCGCGATGGTGTGATGTTAGGGCGGTACTTTAAGCGTGAGCTACCTAATTATACGGTTTATGATGAAGAGCGCTGGTTTGTCGCGGGTGACGCTGATCAGTCGTTGATTGTTGATATAAAAGGTGTGCGTTGCGGCATCCTTATCTGTGAAGATATTTGGCATGATGCACCGATTGATAACACAGTGGGGCAGGGCGCAGAGGCAGTATTTGTGTTGAATGCTTCACCTTATCGTCACGATAAACACGCTCGCCGTGAACAAATGGTCACAGAAAAGGCTCATCGCCACCAATGCCCGATTGCTTATACCAATTTGGTGGGTGGACAGGACGAACTGGTGTTTGATGGTGACTCAATGCTGGTGAATCGTGATGGTGTTCGCACATTGGCAGCGCCTTTGTTTGAAGCCGGTTTGTTTGTCGGTGATATGCAGATTGATGCAGATGACCAGAATGATGAGCACGCGGCGATTGGTGCAGCAAGAAAAATCATCACTGCACGAGACGAGAATGTTGAAGCACATATTTATCAGGCCATTGTTATGGGGCTGCGTGACTATGTTCACAAAAATGGCTTCAAGGGTATTTTGCTGGGATTATCCGGCGGCATTGATTCCGGATTAACACTGGCGGTGGCAGTTGATGCGTTAGGTGCTGAAAATGTGGAAGCGGTGATGATGCCGTTTCACTATACCGCTGAAATGAGTGTGGAAGATGCATCGGAGCAGGCGAAAATGCTGGGCGTGACTTATCGGAATATTCCGATTGAGCCGATGTATGAAAGTTTCAAAGCGGGGCTGGCTGATGCTTTTTCCGGTTTTGATGATGATGTTACCGAAGAGAATTTACAGGCCCGGATTCGTGGCATGTTGTTAATGTCAATGTCGAATAAGTTTGGTAAGTTGTTATTGTCTACCAGTAATAAAAGTGAAAGTGCAGTGGGTTATGCCACGCTTTACGGCGATATGGCGGGTGCATTTGCGCCTTTGAAAGATGTGTATAAGACGCTGGTCTATACTTTATCGGAGTATCGCAATACGCTGAGTCCGGCGATTCCGCAACGGGTGATTGATCGTCCGCCTTCGGCTGAGTTAGCGCCAGGGCAATTGGATCAGGATTCATTGCCGGATTATGAGGTGCTCGATGCGATTTTGGCACGTGTTATGGAAGATAATGAATCACTGGAAGCTATTGTTGCTGATGGATTTGATGCGGTTGTCGTGAAACGTGTGGTGAATTTGTTATTATTAAGTGAATATAAGCGTCGGCAGGCAGCTCCGGGTGTGAGAATTACCCGCAGAGCCTTCGGCAAAGATTGGCGTTATCCGATAACTTCGGCCTGGCGCCAACAGTTACCACTGTAGAAGTCAAAGGCTTCTATGCTTGGGGTGATTTTTATACCCGCTACTCTTTAAGCAAGGAAATTAGTCATGAAATTAATTCAGGCGGTTATCAAGCCGTTTAAATTGGATGATGTGCGTGAGGCGCTAACTGAAATTGGTGTGACCGGGATGACCGCTATTGAAGTGAAAGGCTTTGGTCGTCAGAAAGGTCATACTGAGCTGTATCGTGGTGCTGAGTACGTTGTTGATTTTCTGCCGAAGATTAAGCTGGAAATCGTTATTAATGATGACCAGGTGGATGCGGTTATTGAGTCGATCACTAAGGCAGCCCACACGGGGAAAATTGGTGATGGTAAGATTTTTGTGCTGCCGGTTGAACAGGCGATTCGTATCCGTACCGGTGAGTTGGGTAACGACGCGGTTTAAGTGGTTTATTTGTACTCCGTAGCATACTCCCTTCGGCGCTGTAATTTATGCAGCGCCATTTAAGTCTTGTTTCTGGTTCGCATGCTGATGTTCTTCGGCGTGCTATCAATCATTTTCAATCTGCCGACCAAGTCCTGTGGATAACACAGGAAAATATCCCGCTGGTGGATGATGCTTCCTCTATTTGCTTGCCTGCCAATAAAGCCCGTGGTGTACTGGGGCGCGAATTTTTTATTGTTGTGTTTGATGCCTGGAGCGGGCTGGATGTTAATGCGCTGGCTGCGGTGAGTGGCACACTTCGTGCGGGTGGTACGTTGGTTTTATTGACACCCCCACTCAGTGATTGGCCGCAATATGCTGATCCGGATTATAAGCGCTTTCTGCCGCATCCTTGGTTGCCTGATCAGTTGGATGGGTACTTTTTGCGGCGGTTTGTTCGGTTGTTAGCCGGTTATCCTTTGTTGGATCTGGGTGATGTTCCGTTGGTGCCTGATCCGGTTTTTAGTGCGCAAACCAGTGATGATCAGTTGTTGGCTTTGGGGGTTATTCTTGCGGCGCGCCAGGCTGTTGTTATGACGGCTGCCCGGGGGCGTGGGAAGTCTGCTGTGTTGGGCATGGTGGTGGAGCAGCAGTTGCGGGAGGGGGATTTAAAGCTTTTATTAACTGCACCCTCCCGTGCCGCCGCCGAAACCGTATTCAAACACACAAGCTTTCCACCTGAATTCATCGCCCCGGATGATCTGCTTCAAGCCCTGCCCGAAGCCGATGTATTGTTGGTCGATGAGGCGGCGATGATTCCTGTGCCGATGTTACTGGCGATGCAAAAGCACTATCCGCGTTGTGTGTTCTCAACTACTTCTCAGGGTTATGAGGGTAGTGGACGTGGTTTTGTGCTGCGGTTTCAGGCTGAGTTGGATGCACATGTACCTGACTGGAAAAGTGTTCGGTTGAATTCACCTATTCGCTGGGCGGCAGACGATCAGTTGGAAGCATGGCTGGATAAATTATTGTTGCTGGATGCGGAATTAGAGGATGTCGGTAACTTTGATACTTCCGGAAACATCTCATACCGGATGATTTCGCAGCAGGAGTTGATGGGCAATGAGGTGTTGTTGCGGCAGTTGTTTGGGTTGTTGGTGAATGCACATTACCAGACCCGGCCCTCTGATTTGCGGCAGCTGCTGGATGCGCCGCAACTTACCATTCATGTGTTGGAGCAAAATCAGCAGCCGGTAGCGGTGGCTTTGCTGACGTGTGAAGGGGGGCTGGATGTTGAGTTGGTGGCTGAGATTCATTCGGGTAAGCGGCGGCCTCATGGACACTTGTTGGCGCAGTCGTTGACCTTTCATGCGGGTATTGAGGGGGCGGCTTGTTTGTATGGTGAGCGGGTGATGCGGATTGCGGTTCATCCGGCGTTGCAGGGTCGGGGTTTGGGGGCGCGTTTATTGGATCATGTGATTGGGTATTCCCGACAGCAACAGGCGGATTATGTGGGTGTGAGTTATGCCGTGTCGGCTGAGTTGTTGGCGTTTTGGCAGCGGGCCGGGTTTGTTTCGGTGAGGTTGGGGTTTCGTAAGGATAAGGCCAGTGGGGCGCGGTCGTTGATGCAGGTGTGTGGGTTGAGTGAGGCTGGGATTGATTTATCCCAGCGTGCTATGACTAAATTTCAGCAAGGCCAGGGGGATTTACCCCAACGGCAAAAACATCACCAATAAAAACGCAGCCAATACAAACCGATAAATCACAAACGGCAACATGCCAATCCGCGACAAGAATTTCAGGAAGTAGTGAATACAAATCCACGCACTAACACCGGATAAGATAATACCCAATATCAACGCTCTCCAGTCAATCGGATCGGTTGAACCCAATAAGTCGAGCGTCAGCAACCCACCCGCTAACAAAATCACCGGAATAGACAGCAAAAACGAAAACCGCGCCGCCGCATCCCGACTAAAGCCAAGAAACAAGGCCATCGTCATGGTCGCGCCGGAGCGCGATGTGCCGGGGATTAATGCGAAGGCTTGTGAGATACCAATCAGCAATACATCCAGCCACTTAACATCATAAATATTACGTAATCGCTCACCGTAGCGATCAGCCGCCCATAGCAAAATACCGAAAATAACCGTAGCAGCGGCAATCACCAGCGGGCTGCGTAAATTAGCTTCAATGAAGTCTTTAAACAGTAAACCTGTTATCCCCACCGGAATGGTTCCCAGTCCGATAGCCCAAGCCAACTTGGCATCCGGGGTAAGCTCCCGGGTGACCAAGGAACGTATCCACGCGGTTAACATCCGGCTAATATCCTTCCGGAAGTAAACAATAACGGCGGTGAGTGTGCCGAGGTGAACGGCGACATCGAAGGCCAGTCCCTGATCCTCCCAGTCACTCAGTACCGGCACCAGAATAAGGTGAGCGGAGCTGGAAACGGGTAGGAATTCGGTGATTCCCTGTACAATGGCGAGTACAACTATTTGTATGAGATCCATATTATTATGAGTTTTATAATCGGTAGCGTTGATCAAAATTTAGCGAGGAGTCTAGTGTATGCGCCTCTTCTTCAGAGGTAAATCCCTTAGTTAGACTAATGACTTTAAATCGTTCGCCCATTTCTGAGGGCAGGGTGAGCAGGCGTACTTGCTGAGCCAGTTGATATTGTTGCTCCGGGTTATTCTCCAGCGCCTGATTGAAGAGTGGCTCCAATCCATTATTGAACAGGAAATTAGCCTGAGTGGTATAGCCTGATACGCTAAAGCCAGCGGCTTCGGCGGTTTCGGCGACTGCCGTGAAGTCAACGCTAGCGGTAATATCCTGTAGCCCCGGCCACAGCAGTGCATCGTCGTGCACATGATGCCGGTAGTGGCAAAGCAGCGTGCCACGGTCACGTTCAGGCCGGTAATAATCCTCATGCTCATAGCCGTAATCAATCAGCAGCACCAAGCCTTGTTCCAGCACATCGGCCAGGCTATTTATCCATCCTGATAGGTTAGGATTGAATTCAGAAGTGTAGGGCGATGGGTAGTGTTGCCAGTCCTTGGCGTTTAATGCAGCGGGGATTGATTGCGGCGCGAGTTCAGGGTCATTGCTAATAGTCAGATCGAATTCATCGGAATCGGTATCATTAATAGACACGCCTGCTGAAAACCATTCGCCTTCCACAATCGAAAACATTTCAACCGGCATAGCATCCAGTACTTCATTCGCCAGAATAATGCCCCGAAAAGGTTGATCCGGCAGGCTATCCAGCCATTCCACTTTATTTAACAGATGTGGCGCTCGTTGTTTGAGCGTGGTTTGCTGTCTATTTTGTAACTCAGGGCTGAGTTCCAGAATAAGGTATTTGTCAGGCAGGCAGTCCAGTGTTTCCAGATGCAGTAATATATCGCTGGCCATAATGCCGCTGCCAGCACCAAATTCGAGAATGTGTGATTTCTGAGTGCCCCAATTGTTTTTCAGGACTTGTGCACACTGATTAGCGATGCATTGTGAAAATAGGGATGATATTTCCGGCGCAGTGGTAAAGTCACCTTCCACGCCCAGTTTAGTTTTTCCGGCGACGTAATAGCCTAGTCCGGGTTCATACAATGCCATTTGCATGTATTGGCGGAAGGATATGCTGCCAGCGGGGCTGTCTTGTATAGCTGCTCTGATGCGTCCGGCTAAGCGCTGGCTATGCTGTAATTCAACTTCTGAGGGTGCGGGTAGTCTCAATGGCTACGTTCAATCGCAAACCAAGCCAGCGTCTCAAGCGCCTGTCTGTGCGGACTATCCGGAATCAGTTGCAGGTTTTCGATGGCGGCTTCAGTTTCCTTTTTAGCCTTGTCCAGGGTGTAATCGATGGCACCGGTTGTCTGAATCGCCTGCATAATCGCATCGATATGCTCGATACCCCCTTTTTCGATAGATTGACGTAAAGTGGCGGCGGTATCGCCTGTGCTGCGTTGTAAAGCAATAATCAATGGCAGGGTGGGTTTGCCCTCAGCCAAATCATCACCGACATTTTTACCCATTTCTTCAGCATCAGCGGTGTAGTCGAGCACATCATCCACTAATTGGAATGCGGTGCCTAAATGCATGCCATAATTTGCCATCGCAGTTTCCTGCTCTGGTGACAGCTCCGCCAGTACAGCACCTAATTGACAGGCCGCCTCAAATAATTTCGCCGTTTTGGAGTGGATAACGGCCATGTAACTAGCTTCAGTGGTATCAGCGTCATGGCAATTCAATAACTGTAAAACTTCACCTTCGGCAATCACATTAGTGGTGCCCGCCAGAATTTCCATCACGCGCATGCTGTTGACGGTCACCATCATTTCAAATGAGCGCGAGTACAGAAAATCGCCGACCAGTACAGCCGCCTGGTTGCCCCAGACATTATTGGCGGTTTCTTTGCCACGGCGCAGATCAGACTCATCAACGACATCATCATGCAGCAGGGTGGCGGTATGAATGAATTCTACAATGGTGGCGACATCAATGTGTTGCTCCGCTTTGTAACCACAGGCGCGGGCGCTGATTAATGCTAACATCGGGCGCAGGCGTTTTCCGCCACTGCCTATAATATAATGGCTGAGCTGATTAATAAGCACGACATCAGAATACAAACGTTCCTTAATCAGGCGGTTGACCGCCTGCATGTCATCTTCGATTAGTTGCAGGATTTCGTTGAAATTCATTATTAGTGTATCGTCGGGTTTAGGGCCGTAAAGCTTGGCATGCTAGGAAGAGCACTTGCTTGTGTCAAGTTGTTCAGTAGCTGCATTGGGATATATAGAAGTATTTCATGTAAATGGCATTAATTTGTTTGACCTTGTTGTTGTTCACCAGTAGAATTTGCGGCCTTTTTATGGGACATTTTTCGGAGCTACGATATGTACGCGGTAATAGCAACAGGCGGTAAACAGTACCGTGTCGCAAAAGGCGATGTCATCCAAATTGAAAAATTGGATGCAGAAGAAGGCGCAAGCATTGATTTTGATAATGTCCTGATGGTGGGTGAAGGCGAAGATGTTAAAATCGGAGCGCCTTACGTTGAAGGTAGCAAAGTAGTTGCTACAGTCAAATCCCAGATGCGTGGTGAGAAGATCGAAATTATGAAATTTCGTCGCCGCAAGCACCATCAGAAGCGTACCGGCCATCGCCAGTACCTGACACAAATTGAAATCAACGAAATTACAGCATAAGGGTCTTCAGACATGGCACATAAGAAAGCAGGTGGTAGTACCCGTAACGGACGCGATTCGGTATCCAAGCGATTGGGTGTGAAGCGCTACGGTGGCCAGTTTGTATTAGCTGGTAATATTCTGATTCGTCAGCGTGGAACTAAAGTTCATCCTGGCACTAACGTAGGTTGCGGTAAAGACCACACGTTATTTGCTAAGTCTGATGGCTTTGTAACTTTCGAAAAGAAAGGCCCGAAGATGCGTCAGTTTGTCAGCATTCAACCGGCAGAGAGTGCAGCACAGCAATAAGACTGGCTCTTGCGACAATCGGCTACACCAGTGACACGATTTAAAAAGCTCCGCTAGTCGGGGCTTTTTTCGTATGATGACGTACCTATTTTTTAGTTATTTTTTTAATGTATCCAGCGGGACGGAAACCATGCAATTTGTTGATGAAGTATATATTCAGGTAAAGGCAGGTGATGGTGGCAACGGTGTTGTCAGCTTCCGTCGTGAAAAATACATTGAGTACGGTGGCCCGGATGGTGGCGATGGTGGCGATGGCGGTGATGTTTATTTGGTCGCTGATCGTAATCTGAATACGTTGATGGACTTTCGTCATACCCGCCATTACGAAGCTGAGCGCGGCACGAATGGTGCCGGGCGGAATATGACCGGCCCACGGGGTGAAGACAGGCTGATTGGTGTGCCGGTGGGCACGATGGCTTATGATGAAGAAACCGGCGAGTTGATTGGTGATATAACCGGAGAAGGCCAGAAGCTGATGGTAGCCAAAGGCGGTTTCCACGGTTTGGGTAATCTGCGTTATAAGAGTTCAGTTAATCGTGCTCCCAGACAGGCTAAACCAGGCACTGAAGGTGAGCTGCGTCAATTACGTTTAGAGCTGAAAGTGTTGGCTGATGTGGGTTTGTTGGGTTTGCCGAATGCGGGCAAATCGACTCTGATTAGTTCGGTGTCTGCGGCACGACCTAAGGTGGCCAACTACCCGTTTACGACGTTGTACCCAAACTTGGGTGTGGTAAATGTTGGTCAGTTACAAAGTTTTGTCATGGCTGATATTCCCGGTCTTATTGAAGGCGCGGCTGAAGGTGCTGGCTTGGGCATTCAATTCCTCAAGCATTTGACGCGTACCAGTTTGTTATTACATGTTGTGGATGTAGCTCCGGTTGATGAGAATGAAGACCCCGTGCAATCTGTGCGCACCATCGAAAAAGAGCTTGAACATTACAGTGAAGAATTAACGGATCGCACGCGCTGGTTGGTATTGAATAAAATCGATGTTTTACCGGAAGAAGAGCGCGAGGCGCATTGTCAGGCGATTGTTGATGCGCTGGATTGGAAGGATGAGGTGTTCTTTATCTCTGCTGCGACGTCACAGGGTACACAAGCGTTGTGCTACAAAATAATGCAGAAGCTGGAAGGTTATGCAGAGCCGTTCTGAATTCATCAATCAAACCCGCCGCTGGGTAGTAAAGATTGGCAGTGCTTTATTGACACGAGATGGCGAAGGGCTTGATCGTGAGGCATTAGCTGATTGGGCGGTGCAGATTGCACGCTTGCGTAAGCAGGGTATTGAGGTTGTGCTGGTTTCTTCCGGTGCGGTGGCTGAAGGTATGAGCCGGATGGGCTGGAAAGAACGTCCTAAGGCTTTATACGAAAAGCAGGCTGCAGCAGCTATTGGTCAGATGGGTCTGGTGCAGGCTTATGAAGAAAACTTCCAGAAGCATGGTTTTTTTGCAGCACAAGTGTTGCTGACACATGATGACCTTGCGAATCGTCAGCGTTATCTGAATGCACGTAGCACGTTGCGGCATCTGGTGGCCTTGGGTACGATTCCGGTCATTAATGAGAATGATGCGGTGGCTTCCGAGGGGTTACGTCTGGGTGACAATGACACGTTGGCAGCTTTGGTGGCTAATTTAGTCGAAGCTGAGTTATTGGTGATCCTGACTGATCAGATAGGCTTGTTTGATAAAGACCCGCGCAAGCATGATGACGCGCAATTTATCACTGAAGGACGAGCGAACGACGAGCGTTTCCTGGCTTATGCCGGTGGTGCCGGAACCAGTATTGGTAGTGGCGGCATGCGCACTAAGGTATTGGCGGCGCAACGGGCGACCCGTTCTGGTTGTGCAACCATTATTGCTTCAGGGCGTGAATCAAAAGTGCTGGAGCGGATTCATGGTGGTGAAGTGCTGGGTTCATTACTGTTGGCGGACAATGTGCCGATGGCGGCGCGAAAACAATGGATCGCCAGTCAGCTGGATTCACAAGGTAAGTTGTGGCTGGATGCGGGTGCGGCAAAGGCGATTCGTGAGACCGGAAGAAGTTTGTTGCCGGTTGGTGTGACGCGGGTTGAGGGTGAGTTTGAGCGTGGTGAAGTGGTCAGTTGTGTTGATGATAAGGGTGAGTTGCTGGCTAAAGGTCTGGTGAATTATTCTAGCGCCCAGGCTAACAAAATTAAGCGGTGCCCTTCAGCAGCGATTGAACAAATTCTGGGTTATGTGGATGCGTCAGAGTTGATCCATCGCGATAATCTGGTTGTTTTGTGAAATCATCAGGTGTGTTTATAATGTGGCTATTAATATCCCCTTTTTATAATGGTAGTAGGTAATGAGTGAAGTGAGCGAAGCGCAACCTTACGATGTCGTTGTTTCTGTCGTGGCAGAATATGTCGATAGTGAGTCTGATCCGAATCAGAAGCGCTATGTGTTTACTTATACGGTGACCATTATTAATCAGGGGGGTATGCCTGCTCGCTTGTTAACCCGCCATTGGCTGATTACTGATTCAAACGGTATGACACAGGAAGTGCGCGGCGATGGTGTGGTGGGTGAGCGGCCTTATCTGTCGCCCGGCGAAGGTTTTCGTTATACCAGTGGTACTGTGCTGGATACGCCGATTGGTTCGATGCAGGGCAGTTATCTGATGCGGGCGGATGATGATACCGAGTTTGATGCGGTGATTGAGCCGTTTAGTTTGGCTGACCCACGGGTTTTGCATTAAAGCTACCCGTAACAAAATTCCCTTCCGGTACGGAAGTCTCTGACTTCCAGCCTAATAAAAACAGAACCCGTACTCATAAGAGCTGCGGGTTCTGTATTTGTGGCATCACTTCCATGTGAGTACTTACAAACCTTGGTTGCCAATTCAACACACGGCTTATCTGGCCCATTCTCGATTATCTACTTTGGAAAGACAGCTCTAATCCGGATGGGCGGGGGTTAAACCATTACAGGCTTTCTTCTCCCACTTTTCCCTTCAGGTATCTTTGCCGCTCGTCCAGCAAGCTGTGACTTCGTGGTGCTGTGGTTGTATAAATAGGGTCTGGCTTACAACTACACAAACCCTGAAAGCTCTGTCGTCTGGTGCTGGATTTTCGCCGAGCTTGGATAAAATTTATGAATATAAAAATAACACTCAAAAAGTTGGGTGGACACATCGTTTGTCTGTCACTTATTGTCTTGGCATTGATTGGGCAGAATGCAGCGGCTGATATTTACTCTTATATCGATAGTGATGGTAACCGGTGGATAACTAATGGTTCGGTTCGTGGTGAGAAGAACGTAAAATTATTGCGTAAAACACCGAAAAAGAAAAAACCAGTGGTGGCTGTTCGTGGCGGTTCCGGGTCAAGGGTTTATAAGGGCAAAATTGGTTGTGGCAGCCATCAAAAAATAGCTAATAAAACAAAATCCTACCTCCCGACTATTCGTAAGTACGCTAAGACCTATAATGTGGAAGAGAGCCTGATCCGCGCATTAATCCGTCAGGAGTCCTGTTTTAATCCAAAGGCACGCTCACATGCAGGTGCAATGGGTTTGATGCAACTGATGCCCGGAACGGCGGATATGATGGGTGTGAGTAATGCGATGAGCCCTAAGCAGAATATTCGGGGTGGTGTTAAGTATTTAGCGCGTATGTTACGCCGTTTTGGTGGAAACAAAGAACTGGCGTTGGCAGGGTATAATGCCGGGCCGGGGAATGTGGATAAGTACAATGGTATCCCACCTTTCCGCGAGACACGCAACTATGTGGTGAAGGTGATGAGTGAATACCAGCGCCTTACCCGAAAAAGTGCGATTACGCGTTCCGGCTCTACTTTCAGTCGTAGTGGCCGTCAATAGACAGTACCTATTGAGCTTTTATCTTCGCGACTATTCTCGCTCAGCCCATTGGCATGATATGCTCCCTTTTTCGATTTGCGTGTACTGATGGGAGATACAACGATATGTCAATGGCCGATCGCGATGGTCTAATCTGGCTTGATGGAGAAATGGTGCAGTGGCGTGAAGCCAAGGTGCATGTCTTAACGCATACTCTGCATTATGGAATGGGGGTATTTGAAGGGGTACGTGCCTATGAAACGGATACCGGCCCGGCCATCTTCCGTCTTCAGGATCACACGGAGCGTTTGTTTAACTCAGCTAAAATTATGCGCATGGATATTCCATTCGGTAAGGATGAGATAAGCGAAGTGCAAAAAATGGTCGTGCGCGAAAATAATTTGAAGTCTGCTTATTTACGTCCGATGTGCTTTTACGGTTCAGAAGGCATGGGTTTACGTGCCGATAACCTAAAAGTGCATTGCATGGTGGCTGCCTGGGAATGGGGTTCTTATCTGGGTGAGGACAATATGACCAATGGCATCCGCATTAAAACCTCTTCGTTTACCCGCCATCATGTCAATATTACGATGTGTAAAGCCAAAGCTAATGGTAACTATATCAATTCGATGTTGGCTTTGCGTGAAGCGATAGATGATGGTTATGATGAGGCCTTGTTGCTGGATACTGAAGGTTATGTGGCTGAAGGTAGTGGTGAGAATTTCTTTATTGTAAAAAAGGGTGTGATTTATACACCTGATTTAACCTCCGCATTGGATGGTATTACCCGCCAGACCTTATTACGATTAGCGAATGATCTGGGTATCCGGATTGTTGAGAAGCGCATCACCCGTGATGAGGTTTATATTGCGGATGAGGCTTTCTTCAGTGGTACTGCTGCTGAAGTGACCCCGATTCGGGAATTAGATCGCCGCCCGATTGGCAATGGCACCCGTGGCCCGATTACCGAAAAGCTACAAAGCCTGTATTTCGATATTGTGCAGGGCCGTAATACTGAATACGGTGATTGGCTGACGAGAGTATAAGTGGATGAGCACACCCGAATTATCTGATTATAAACGCTTGAATGAAGAACGTGAACAAGTGGTAAAAAGCAGTGACTTGCCTTTGCACTGTCCGATGGACGATGCGGCAATCTGGTGTGCTCACCCAAAAGTGTATTTAGCCATTGAAGATAGCGCGGATAAAACGTCGCGCTGTCCTTATTGTGGGACGCTTTACCGGTTGATGGGTTGAAGTATGTTGAACGGGAGTTCATCGCGCCTGGTGATTGATTCCGTGTTCTATTGAGCCGGTTTTGCTGCTGGGGTATTGCAGGTGTGTTTTACCTGGATGAACAGGCGATCGACTAACTGAATCTTTGAACAATCAGAGCGCGTCAAAATACCCAGCACTCTGGGGAAAGTGTCTGGTTTCAGAGGTATTTTCTTCAGTTTATTGAAAGTAGTGTCAGGAAAGCACAGGTTCGGCACAATCGACACACCTAGGTTGTGCGCGACCATACTGGAAACAGTTTCGATTGATTCCATCACCATCGATTCACGCACGGTTATTTTATTCTCCTGTAACCACTGATCGACCAGAACGCCAACGGCGGCGCGGCGGGTGTGACGTATATAGGGCATGTCACGCAGTATCTGTAGCGGGTCATCCATTGTCACTTCAGGCGAAGTCAGCAGCACCAGCTCTTCTCTGGCAAACGGTAGCCAGCTCAGGTTCCTATCAAGACTGGCCGGTTTACTCATTACTGCTGCATCCAGACTCCCACGTGTTATTTGATCAAATAAATCGCCGGACAAACCCGGCACCACGCGGATGTGTAAATCAGGGTAATTCGCAATCAGTTTTTTGACCGACAAAGGTATCAGGCCACGAAGTGTTGAGGGCACTGCGCCTAATGTCAATTCGCCGATCAGTTGTGCATCACCTGTCAAATCATCAAGAACGGTATCATAGGCATGCACAATGGCTTTTGCTTTAGGCACCAGTGCCATGCCCAGTTGGTTCAGGCGAGGAGTGCGCTGGCTGCGGTCAAAAATCACTACTTCCAGTATTTCTTCCAGACGACGCATTTGTTGCCCCACAGCCGCATGAGAAATACAAACATGGTTTGCTGCTGCACTGAAGCTACCGCGCTCAGAAATAGCGATTAAGGTTTTAAACAATGAGATAGACATTTTTTCTTTATACAACAATAAGATATGCCAAAATAGGTAGGTCGTATGTTAAAAGGGATATATTGATAAAGCAATGCTTTACAAGAACTAAAAAATATATAATTTGAATTAAATTAATGTTTATCCGATGCTGGTAATCCCGCTTACGTTACTGTGAAAGTTCGTGTTAGCAAATTTCATGCTTGGGGGTGAAATCTTTTCATCTGCGTTACTGTGAAGGTCGTAGGCTTTCATATTTGCGAGGTGTAGTCCTACATTTGCGTTATCTGGAGAGTGATGATGTCGGTAAATGATAAAATTGTAACGGATCTGGTGAATAATCAGGTCGAATTGGTAACCACTGTACCCTGTAAACAACTGGCGGGTGTCATCGACGCGATTGATGCTTGTGAGTCGATCTACCATATTCCTTCCAACAAGGAAGACGAGGGTATGGGAATTTGTGCTGGTGCTTTTATGGGGGGCAAGCGCTCTGCCATCATCATGCAGAATACGGCCATCGGTGTCACCATCAATACGCTGGCGACGCTGACTCAGTATTACCGGATGCCACTGCCTATGTTGATTAGCTATCGCGGTGAACTCGGTGAGCCGGTCGCTTGTCAGGTAGAAATGGCGGTGCATACCAAAGCTTTATTGGCGCAAATGAATATCCCGACTTACCACTTTCATAAAAGAGATGATCTGGAAGAGTTCGATGCTATTCTGAAATATACGTTTATGTGTAACAAGCCGGTGGCCATTCTGACCGATGCAACCTTTTGGGGAGGGTATTAATATGATTCGTTCCGAAATACTTAAAAACCTGATACCTGTTATCTCTGATCACTTTGTGGTTTGTAATATTGGTTTACCTAGTCAGGAAATGCACCTCATGGATGACCAGCCCACCAATTTTTACATGTTGGGTACTATGGGGCTTTCGTCTTCCATTGGTCTTGGGCTGGCATTAGCGCAAAAACAAAAGATTATCTCGATTGACGGTGATGGTTCGGTGCTGACTAATCTGGGCACGTTGCCAACGATTGCTAATAATGTGGCGGATAACTTTATCCTGCTGATTATTGATAACGGCAGTTATGGTTCTACCGGTGATCAACCGACCTATGCCGGAAAAAAGACTTCACTGACTGCTGTGGCGAAAGCTTGCGGTTGTGAAAATGTGGTGGAATGTCAGGCTGAAGATGCGGTGGCCACTATGCAGCAGGCGCTGGACAGCAATAAAATGACAGTGATTGTCTGTAAGTGTGAATCGGGCAATATTAAAGTGCCGGTTATTACTATGGATCCGGTGACGATTCGTGATCGTTTCATGGGCGAGTTGCAGCGGCGCAACGCTGAGTAACTTTAAGGTACGAAAAAGCTACCTATTTCTGCTCTTGTTGTATCGGAAGTAGGTAGCGTTAACAAATATGCCGGCTCTTTTCTTCGGTATGCTGAAATCACGGGCTGCCTGTCCGCTATGCTGCAATAAATCAAAGGTAAGGTACTCAGCGCTGAAACGGTAGTTGTGGTGCATGTTTCTAACAAAACGCGACTCCGCCGTTCATGATAAAATCAACACCAACCCAGTACCTAACCGGAACCCGGCATCATGAGCGACAAGCGAAAACAACTTCCCCTTGGTATCCAGGCCTTTGCCAAAATTCGCGCCAGCGACTACTATTACGTTGATAAAACGAATCTGGCTATCAATCTGATTAACGAAGGCAGTCATTACTTCCTTTCCCGCCCGCGTCGCTTCGGTAAAAGCCTGTTCCTTGACACCCTGAAAGAGCTATTTGAAGGTAATAAAGACCTGTTCAGCGGACTGGTAGCGGAGCAAAAATGGGACTGGTCAGTAAAATACCCGGTGCTGCATTTGAGTTTTTCAGGGAACAATTATGATCAACCCGGCCAACTGGAACTGGACATCATTGAACAACTCAACGCCTTAGACAATCAATACAATCATCAGCCACAAAACCAAACCTGTCCGGGCCGGTTCCGTGAATTAATCCAATACCTTGAACAACAAAAGGGTCAACGTGTCGTCGTCCTGATCGATGAATACGATAAGCCCATTATGGATGCCTTAAACGCACCAGAGGTTGCTAAGGCCAACCGCAATTTCCTGCGCAGTTTTTACAGTACGATTAAAGACAATGATGCGCACATCAAATTCAGCTTTCTCACTGGCGTGAGTAAGTTCTCCAAAGTCAGTATTTTCTCTGGATTAAACAACTTAAAGGATATTACGCTTGACCCGCGTTACTCGACAATTTGTGGTTATACCGACCTGGACATTGATACCGTTTTCTCCGCAGAATTAGACGGTCTGGATCGAAATGAAATTCGCCGCTGGTATAATGGTTATAACTGGCGCGGTGAAGGGGTTTACAATCCGTTTGATATCTTGCAGTTATTCGATAATCGCGAATTCAACAATTACTGGTTTGAAACCGGCACACCAACGTTTCTGGTCGACTTTTTGCTCAAACGTCAAATTCCAACGCCAAACTTAAACAATATGCTAAGCACCACTGCCATGTTGTCCAGTTTTGATATTGAGCATATTGAAACGGAAGCTTTGTTGTTTCAGACCGGTTACCTCACCATTAAACAACGGGAAAATCTTGGTGGTCAATATTTCTACACCCTGGGTTACCCGAACCGTGAAGTGGCCCAAAGCCTGAATGACCACTTATTAGCTGCGTTGGTCAAAGATAAATCCAAGCAAACAGCTAATACTTCGCAGCTCTACCGCTTGTTAATGGACAACGACTTTAACGGTCTGAAAGCATTGTTCCACCGCTTCTTCTCCAGCATCCCGCACCATTGGTACACCAATAACGCGATCCAGAATTACGAAGGCTACTACGCCTCGGTGTTTTATTCTTACTTCGCTGCACTGGGGCTGGATATCACGTTAGAAGACACCACCAACCTGGGGCGCATTGATATGACCCTGCAATTTAACCAACAGGTTTATATCTTTGAGTTCAAGGTGGTCGAGCTGGTGCCGGAGGGAAGTGCCCTGCAACAGATTAAGGACAAACGCTATGCGGACAAATACCGGTCGGGTGAGCGGCCGGTACATTTAATCGGTGTGGAGTTCAGCCGGGAAAATCGTAATATTGTGGCGTTTGAAGTAGAGACAGGCTGAGGGTTTCACCCAACCAACCCTATCGCCGGATTGGTCATTGGTCGTAGCCTAATCGTTCTAATCGCTTGCTGATAGCGTGGTTTGGCGTTCGGCATTTGAGTCACGATTAGGTTGGTTTCGTTGCATTCTTAATAACCCCAAACCGTTCCAATGCACGCACTCTGCTGGCTTTTAAATCAGTCATCGGTGCTGGATAGCCCACTTTAGTCGTTGAATTCCAGGGTTGGTGTATGGCCTTATCCGTCAGGTTGCGCAGCTCAGGCACCCAGTGCCGGATATATTCTCCGGATTTGTCAAACTTTTCACTTTGTAACACCGGATTGAATATCCTGAAATAAGGGGCCGCGTCAGCGCCACACCCAGCCACCCATTGCCAGCCCATTGTATTACTCGCTAAATCAGCATCGACCAGCGTATCGCGGAACCAGCTTTCGCCTTCCTGCCACGGTATCAATAAATTCTTGGTCAGGAAGGAGGCAACAATCATCCGCACCCGGTTATGCATCCAGCCGGTAGCCCATAGTTGGCGCATGCCTGCATCAATCAACGGGAAGCCGGTTTGGCCTTGTTGCCAACGCAATAAGTCGGCTTGATACTCATCCGGATCACGCCACGGGAAGGCGGTAAAGCGTTTGTCTAATGATTCACTGGTCGTTGCGGGGAAATGATAGAGCAGGTAGTAGGCGAATTCACGCCAGCCAACTTCTGAAAGGAAGCATTGCACGCCCGTTTCTGCTCCTGGATTTTCTGCTAAAAAAGCTTCCGCACGCATCAATATCTGACGTGGGCTAATGGTACCAAAATGCAAGTGTGGGGATAACTGTGAAGTAGCGGGTGAGGCCGGGAAGTCACGTTTGGCTTTGTAATCAGGCACTTGTTCATCAAGGAAATGTTCAAGTGCATCATGTGCTGCTAACTCACCAGTTTCCCAGTCTGCCATCATGCCTTGATCCCAGCGTATTTCAGGCAGGTATGCCAGTTCGTCAAGCGATAAGCTTGTGGGGTTTTTCTGCATGCCTTTAATGGATTTGGCTGGTTCCGGTAACGGAACAGCAGGAAACCCCAGATGCCGCTTCATTTTCCAGAACGCTGTAAACACCCGGTACGGTGTGCCGTCTTTTTTAAGTACCGCCCAAGGTTCACTTAACAGCGCACCATTAAAGCTACGTACTTCACAAACGTCTGATAATTGCTGTTTGATATTGGTGTCGCAACCAATACCAACAGGGTCATAGCGCCGGTTCCAGAAGAGGTGTGTCGCTCCGGTTTCCTGCTGCAATTGTTGCAGGCACTCCAGCGCATCACCCCTGCGGAAAATGAGCGCCACACCTTTTTCCAGTAAGCGTTGCTGCAGGTTGCTCAGTGAGTGGTGCAACCAGACATGGCTGGCGCTACTTTCTGCGGGCAATAAACCACTGTTGCCACTCGCTTCATCAATGAAGACAGGAACGATCTGTTCACACTGCTCGATGGCTGCGTGCAGTGCCGGGTTATCGGCCAATCTCAGATCTTGTCGGAACCAAACAATAGCCGTATTCAAACCACAGCCTCACGTCGGCAATCTGGTTTAATCATTAGCACTTGAACCGTACCAATCGCGCGTTCATCAAAGCCACCTTCGCAATAACATAGGTAAAACTCCCACATACGAGAGAAGGTATCGGAGTAACCGAGTTGTTTGATTTGTGGCCAATTTTCAAAAAACCGTTCCCGCCACTTACGTAGCGTGGTGGCATAGTGCGGGCCAATATCTTCAAGGTGATAAAATCGCAGATCGGTGACTTTCGTAATCGACTTACCGATCTCAGTAACTGAAGGCAGACAGCCACCAGGGAAGATGTAGCGCTGGATAAAATCCACTTCACGTTTGGCGACTTTATAGCGTTGGTCGGCGATAGTAATGGCTTGCAATAACATCATACCGTCGGGTTTAAGCAAGTCGCTGCACTGTTTGAAATAGTTGTCATACCATGCATGCCCAACGGCTTCGATCATCTCAATGGAGACCAGTTTGTCGTATTGTCCACTAAGGTCACGGTAGTCCTCCAGCAGGAGTGTGATGTTGCCCGATAGCCCTTCAGCTTCGACTTTATCTTGTGCATAACGGTGTTGTTCGGCTGAGATAGTCGTTGTCGTGACTTTACAACCATAATGTTTGGCGGCGTATATCGCGAAGCCACCCCAGCCGGTGCCGATCTCTACCACGTGATCATCCGGTGATAATTGCAGTTTTTCACAAATACGCTTTAACTTGGTTTCACTAGCGTCTTGCATACTGGCATTTTCGTGCTCAAATATGCCGCTGGAATACATCATTGTGGGATCAAGGAATAACTCGAACATATCATTGCCCAGGTCATAATGTGCGCCGATATTTTTCCGGCTGCCCTTAAGGTTATTTCGGTGCAGCCAGTGAAACAATTTGTTGAGCGGCAGCATCAATTTGCCCGCGCCCCCATCCAGCCCATCGACTACCTCACGGTTAATTAATAACAGACGAACTAAACCGGTGAGGTTATCGCATTCCCAATTTTTCGCCATATAAGCTTCACCGGAACCCACAGTGCCCCCAAACGCAATATCACTGTAAGTCTGAGCATCATGCACTCTTAGGGTTATATCAAGCGAGCATTGCTCAGTCAGCTGGCCGAAAACCTGACGGCTATCACCTTCCAGTAGCGTTAGCTGGCCCTGTTTAATCAGTGCTAATTTGCTTAACAAAATACGTTTGGCGAAACGATCAATCCAACGTGATGATGTCATGGTGGAACCGGCTGGGTCAGATAAAGTATAGGTATTCGATTTCATGATGTTTTCACCGATTGGGGTGCCTCTTTCTGTTCTGGGGAATCACCGGGGTGATCAACAAAGGGAATGCGTTTCAGCCACAATCTCAGCGCTTCAAAATAGATTGCGCCCACTACTTTTACGGTTTGAAGCGGAAAGCGGATTAATACGCCTGCGAGTTCACGGGAATTGATGGGGTGGCGTTGCAGATTCAGCGTGGCATCAAACATTTTTTCACCCGCACGGTAGTTTTCCATGTGTACCGCTAATGTCTCGCCGGGTACAGCAAAGCGCCAGTCGTAATCAATATCCATCGGCATGAACGGTGAAACATGAAATTGTTTTTTAGCGAAATAACGCTGTGCTTTTGGCAGGTGCTGGTTATCTTTCGCATCCATCACATAACAAAACTGTTCGCCCCAGGGCGTGTTATTCACTTCTGCCACGATATATTCTAACGTATCGCCCGGTTGATTAAAGCAGTAATAAAAACTGACCGGATTAAAGCGCATGCCAAAGTAAGACAAGTTAGTCAGTAGGCGCACCGGGCCATTTGGCCGCTGTCCGGTACGTTGTTCAATCAGGTCGTATACGGCAGTTTTCAGGTCTGTTTCGTTAGCGCCCAGATGGTCTTTGCGCCGGAATGAAGCGATATTACGCTGCTCCGCTGACCACAACCAGAAACGCTCGAACAGCGCCGGCAGTTCATCCAAATCGATATACACCATAAACATGCCGTATTGAAACTTGTGTTCACGCGGTGTAAAACGGCGGTGGTTAACCCGCCCGACGTAAAGGCTGCTGTGCATGTTTCAGATCCTGTTTAAAATGATCGACTGCATTGATAGCGCTGACCACGCCATCCTCATGGAAGCCGTTACGCCAGTATGCGCCGCAATAATAAGTACGTTGCACGCCGTTAATGTCACGTTGCTGCAACTGAGCATTAATAGCAGCTGTTGTGAAAACGGGGTGTTGGTAATTCAGGGTTTTAATAATCTTACTTTCATCAATCGTGCCACTGTCATTCAGTGTTACGCACCAGGTTTCCGGTGTCTTAAAACCTTGCAGGATATTCATGTCATAAGTTACCGCCACCCGTTCCTGCTCTTGTTGTGCGATGTGATAATTCCAGGCTGCCCATGCCAGTTTACGTTTTGGCAGCACGTTAGTATCGGTGTGCAGAATGACCTGATTATCCTGATAAGCGATAGCGCCGAGTACATTAAGCTCCGCCGGTGTGGGTTGCGCTAACAACTGAAGCGCCTGATCACTGTGAGTGGCGATAAATACATAATCATAGTGCTCGGTGCCGTAT
The DNA here is from genome assembly GCA_947561585.1 of Caprella mutica. Classification (NCBI taxonomy): domain Eukaryota; kingdom Metazoa; phylum Arthropoda; class Malacostraca; order Amphipoda; family Caprellidae; genus Caprella; species Caprella mutica. The sequence goes on along the minus strand of CANNZV010000002.1, from coordinate 522,278 downwards.
TTTTCGCTACTAATCTGAATACCATCATTTAAGCGCTGAATGGATTGCACCGGGCAGCTGGTGCGGATATTGTCTTTGAAGCCCGCCGTTAATGGTTTGACGTAACTGTTGGAACCGCCGCTGATTACCCGCCATTGTGGACGATCATTCACGCTGAGCAGCCCATGATTAGCAAAAAAACGCAGGAAAAATTGCGCCGGAAAACTAAACATCACCTCAGGCTTCGCCGACCAGATCGCCGCGCCCATTGGTACTATGTATTTCCGGATGAAGATATCGCTGTAACCGCCTTGTTCAAGAAAATCACCAAGGCTTATCTGACTAGCCGGTGTGTGTTTGACGAACTCATGCCCCTCGCGGTTAAAGCGCAGAATGTCACGTACCATGCGGTAAAAACGCGGGCTTAGCAGGTTGCTACGTTGCGCGAACATGCTGTTCAAAGTGTTGCCGTTATATTCCAGTCCGGTATTTTCACACTTAACACTGAAACTCATTTCCGTAGCTTGTGAGGTAACACCGAGTTCATCCAGTAATGCGATAAAGTTCGGGTAAGTCCAGTCATTGAACACAATGAAGCCGGTATCGATATTGAGAATTTTTCCCGTTGGGGTTTCGATCTCGTGGGTATGTGTGTGGCCACCGATATGTGCGTTGGCCTCAAACACAGTAACATCATGTTCTTTGTGCAGGTGGTAAGCGGCAACATTACCTGAGATACCCGTGCCGATAATGGCAATGCGCATAGTTATGAACCTCCGCCTGTGCTTGCTTCCCAGCGTTGCGGGACTTTCTGTATCAAATTTATGTCATAACCCTGTTCAGCAGCAAAGCTCAGTAGCTCCTGGTATTTCGCCGCCGGTAGTTCCGGCTGGCGCGCCATAATCCAGATATAGTCACGCTTGCTGCGGCCAATGACCGTATGCTGATAATCTTCATCCAGATAGACAACTTTGTATTCCGCTTTAAACGGCCAGAGAAACTGCATGTCCCAGCTGGCATTGTTACCTGTGTCGCTGACAAAGCCGGTCGGATTGTATTGTTTGCGCTCACCGGTGAAGCTACCGGCATTAAATGTGAAGGTAGTCGCAATACGCCCGTCATCTTCCAGCTGGTAATTTTCTACAGCGTTATGAGCACCTTTTTCCAGCCAGGTCGGGATATTGGCGATGACATACCAGTCACCCATAAAGCGTGGCAGGTCGACTTGCGGAACGGTGGGTATGGGTTTCATATTGCTGCAACCACTGATTAATGTGCTGATGATAAGGAGGAACGTCGCAGTGATGCGTGTCTTATTGCAGTACATAACGAATCCTCCGTCCGTCTTTTAACGACTCCAGTCCCAACCAACGATTTTGCGCGGAATACCAAAGGTCAACTTGTATGTCTTTGCCCGTCAGGCGGTAGCGCTGTGCCGGTACAGATTGCCCGCTGGCTGTAATCGTGTCAGCGCCCATTGGTTGTAGTCGGGTCGTTATTAACTCACCCGTTTGTGAATTCAGTAGTTGTGGCGATTTCATGTACGCCAGGTTCCAGTAGGCAAAGCTACGCAGGCACCCAGTCAATGTATTATCCGTGTTTCCGGTGTTAACTGACAGCACATTACCGCTACGTTGGGCCTTAACTACCAGTTGCTCACCGTTGTCGTTGGTGTTTGCTTGCATGCGACTCAGGCAGTTATTTTCCCAAACTTCGATGTTGTTGTGTTGGTAGTTGTAGGCGGTAAAACCAAGAAACTTGACCGCAAAACGGGCATTGTTGCTGATTTGAGTCTGTCCGTTGTTATGGGTTAGCGTGAAGTTGTGCTGCCCAATGGGCTTGTTATCCAGCAACACCTGAAAGCGCCAGTTGTCATTATTGGCTGCCTGCGCGGGCAATGTAGTGCCCAGCGCAAACAGTGTAAAAAAGGCTGAACGTAACCAGCGTGTTGTGGTGGGCGCGGGGCTTTTGTTTCTTAACAGATGGATTGTCATTACGAATCCTTTCGTGGAAACCAAGGTATAAAAGCATTGGTTTGTTGGGTGTATTGCGCGTAGGCCGGTCGTCGTTCACCAATGTCTTTTTCCAACATAGCCACACCGGATACTTTGAGCAGTAAAAAGGTCATGATGAGTGGTGACAGAATGCTCCACCCGCCACCGGCAGCAAGCGCCAGCAGAAAGAAGCCCCACCAGATACAACATTCGCCAAAGTAATTAGGGTGGCGGCTATAACGCCATAAACCCTGATCGAACACTTTGCCTTTGCCGGCTGGGTCGGCTCTGAATTTCGCCATTTGCCAGTCACCTACCGCTTCAAAGAACATACCAAAAGCCCAGAGTGCAACACCGGCATAATCAAGCCAGCCTAAAGGTGACTCACTGTTAATGGCGGCCAGTATCGGTAAGGCGACTAACCAGCCCAGGAATGCCTGTAAGCCGAAGACAATATAGATACTCTTGTATTCAAAGTTCGGTTGATTATTCGCCCGAATCTGTTGGTAACGGTAATCTTCCTCTTTGCCGTAATGCACCCAGGTGATGTGTGCCGCCAGTCTTATGGCCCATACGGTGAGTAAGACAAATACCAGTGTCCGGCGTGGACTGGCTTCAGCTGTAGATAGGTAGAAAACAAAACCCGCCAGCAAAATCATTAATGACCACATAGTATCGACAATACTGACATCTTTTTTGACAAAGCTCAGCAGCCACCCGCTCAGTGCGAAGGCCAACATGGCCAGTCCTGCGTTGAGATAAATAGTCCAGTCAAACATTAGTAGTGCTCCGTATTTCGGCAGGTGGGATGTTGTTTTGTGCGTAGCCGTCATAACGTTTGGCGATGAAAGCGACCAGAGGCAATAACACTGCCCAGCCAATGGCTATGCCAAGCAATGCGGTGGGGGTATCAGAAAACTCAACAGCGCCGAGCCGGTGGCCACCCAGATAGGAAAGTGGCGCGAGTATGGCACCCAGCAGGCCAACCCAAAGTGTGGGCAAAGCCGTCAACCAGCGCATCGATACATTGAGTGTTGTGGCGAATAATCCCCACATCAGTACCATCCAGTAAGGCGCAAAACCTTCGATCAGGATGCCGGATGGATAGATGGATAAGCCACTGAATGTTAACAGCGATTCAAATACCACACCGATCAGCAGGGCGGCCAGTACCAGTATGATTTCTGGTTTTTGCGCATCAGCGCGCCAGATATGAATGCCAATAACAGCAACCGCAATCAGTGCGCCGATAACGGGGTAGTGGTTAGCGCCCCCGAGAACACAGGCGAACCAACCTACCTGGAATAAAATAACATTCGTTATCATCAGGTTACGTGACATCTGATTCACTCCGTTGTTTAGCGAACAGGTAATGACCGACGTACCATTCCTGACCGTCGTTATAACCAAATAGCTCAGCGCAGGCCATGAAAAACAGTCGCCAACGCATCCACCAGGTTTGGGTGTCGGCTTCACCATAAGTCGCGGCCAGGATTTTGCGCACATGTTCTTCCTGACTGTCCATTTCGGCTAGCCAGGCATTGCTGGTTTTTTCATAATGTTGCCCCTGCCAGCGCCATTGTTTTAATAAGCGCAGATCATCCTGAAAATACAAAGGCAGGTCATCAGAGGGCATCATGCCACCGGAGAAAAAGTGGCGGCTCATCCAATCACTGGCTTCTTTGTCTTCAAATAAATAGGGCGTGGCGCGATGCACGAAGATGTGTTTGAAAAACTTACCGTCTTCAGTCAGCCAATTGCTGACTTTTTTATACAATATTTCCCAGTTGCGCATGTGCTCGAACATTTCTATCGACACCACGCGATCAAACTCATGTTGGGTGTCGAAGTCGTTCATATCGCAGGTGATGATGCGCAGGTTGCTTAGTTTGTGTTCTGCTGCCTGTGCTTCGATATGCTCACGTTGTGAAGCTGAATTTGAGACAGCGGTGATATGACTGTTAGGGTAGTTTTTTGCCATCCACAAGGTCAACGACCCCCAGCCACAACCGAGTTCGAGAACTCTTTGTCCATCCTTCAGATCTGCCCGTTGGCAGGTTTGTGCCAGTGCAGCCTGTTCAGCCGCAGCCAGTGTATTTACACCTTCCGGCCAGTAACAGCAGCTGTATTTATAGTGCGGGCCTAGGGCTGCCTGGAATAAAGCGGCTGGTACTTCATAGTGTTGCTCATTGGCTTTCTCCGGCACTATCGCAATCGCTGCCTCGCGCATTGATGCAACAAAGTTTTGCTGGTTTTGTGCCATCAGTTCACAGTCGTTGCCACTGATTTCTATGAGCCTTTGTGCTAACAGGCGGCGGATGCCAAGACGGATAACGGTATCGGGTACATAACCTTGTTCAGTCCAGTTCAGTACCTTTTGTGCCGTTTGTGTCATCGCCGTTCTCCTGTTATGTTGCCGGAATAGTTCAATGGTATTGCAGCAAAATTAACAAGTGTAATGTCAACGGAACGTGAAGCCACAGGCTATGGGAAACTCATGATGCGTACCTCCACCGGTATCAACAGCAAGCTGATACGTGTTTATGTCTTGCAAATGCTATTTATCAGTTTGATAACTGTGCTGGGTGTTTATGCGGCGGCGATTATTGTTGAGAAGGTGATGGTGTATGAGGCGCTGGAGGATGAGGCCGCGCATTTCTGGAAGATGCACCAGCGTGATCATGGACACCCGGTGCCCAATACCGATAATTTGCAGGGTTTTCTGGCTATTGGTGGTGACCTCAATGATGTGCCGGAAGCATTACGGGGTGTTCAGCCAAAAGGTGCCCACCCTGGTTTTGACCGTGTTGTTTATCCGGATCGGGAGTCGCTGATCTATGTGGAAGATAAAGATCAATTTCGCTTATTTTTAGTTTTTGATGCAAAAAATGTTCGGAGCCTGTCGTTTTATTTCGGGGTTGTGCCACTGAGTCTGGCTTTGCTGGTGATTTATCTTTCAGCGTGGTTTGTTTATCGGTCATCACAACGTGCTTTGTCGCCGATGATCTCGCTGGCGCAAACCATGCGCGGCTTTGACCTGAGCAAAGACAACCTGGATTCCCTGCACCTGGATGGTTATAACCGTGTTGGGGTGGATGATGAGGTCAGGGTGCTGGCCGATTCACTGAATGAATTTACCCAGCGCCTGAAACTGCAACTACAGCGCGAACAGGAATTCACCCGCGATGTCAGCCATGAGCTACGCACACCGTTGGCGGTGATTCAGGGTTCACTGGAAATGATGGTAAGACAACCGCTGTCGGTTCCCCAGCAGCGGGCAGTGAAGCGGATGAATACCACCTCACGTGACATGTTGTCGCTGATCGAAACCTTATTATTATTGGCGCGTGACAGTAATTCCGGTGACGCCCGGCACGAACCACTGATCGTTAATGATCTGGTGGGCTTGTTGATTGAGCAGGTTGAAGTGACGCATAACCGTGATCAGCATGTGACCATCAGTATTGAGGCCGGTGGTTTGTTAACGGTGGATGCGCCTACACAGGCGGTGGGTATTGTCTTGGGGAATCTGCTGCGTAATGCCTGTAATTATACACCGGACGGCAAGGTGGTTGTGGTGATTGATCAGGCCAGCGTCAGTGTGCGTGATACGGGGGCAGGGATTGATGAGGCGGTGTTAGCGCGTGTGCAGAAGCCCTTTGAGCGGGGTACTGATCAGGGTAGTGGCTATGGTCTGGGGTTGGATATTGTCCGGCGGCTGTGTGAGCGTTATCGCTGGGAATTGGGGATTCAGAGCGTGCCGGGGAAGGGGACGGTGGTTCGGGTGGGGTTTTTGGGGTGATGCACGAGCACAATAAAGGCATTCTGCTGATGATCGCGACAACGATCCTGTTTGCTTCACAGGACACCATCACCAAATTTCTCGGTCAAACTATCCCGATTCTTCAATTTATTGGTATTCGTTACCTGGCTTTCTTCCTGTTTGCCGTGTGGTTTACTACCCGTAAACGCCCTCTGAGAGAAGTATTGCGAGTGAAGAACCCTTGGCTGCAATCGTTGCGTGGCCTGATATTAGGCGTCGAGATTGTGGCGTTTGGTTACGTAATCCGTGAGTTGGGGGTGGGTGAAATGCAGAGTATTTTCATGGCCTATCCATTGATTGTGACCGCATTGTCCGCTTATGTCTTAGGTGAAGCCGTTGGTTGGCGGCGCTGGGCGGCGGTTTGCATTGGTTTTGCCGGTACCTTGATTATTATTGCGCCGGGGTCGGCCTCGTTTTCAGTATACAGCTTGCTGGCACTCGGGTTGGCGCTGATGATCGCGATTTACACGCTGCTTACCCGCTTGGTGTCGCGGACTGACAGTACTGATTCCTCGTTGTTATACACTGCTATGGTGGGCGCTTTAGTGACGGTGCCGTTTATGCCGGTGGTTTGGCAGCCGTTGACGCTGGAGCAATCTGCATTGGTTGGTGTGTTATGCCTGACGGGGGCGAGCAGCCATTATTTTATGATTCTGGCCTTAAAACTCACACCCGCAGTCATTCTACAGCCGTTTAATTACATGGTGTTGCCGTGGGCTATTTTTTTGGGTTATCTGATCTTTGATGAAGTGATTCCCTTGCATAAATGGTATGGGATTGCGCTGGTGATTGGTGCAGGACTGTTTATTGCTTTGCGCCAGCGGCAGATTAAAGGTGTGTGAGCCGTTCTTGCGGATTCTATAATGCGTAAGTCCTAAGCTATGCTGAGATCTGTGTAGCATCAGTTAGATCAGCTATTTTTTATGATATGTACTATTGTATATAAAGCACTTAGCGCTTAGTTGAATTAATCCGCATAGCGCATATTTTAAGCAACACAGCCTGCCGCAAAAATAAGCTGAGCAACAAGGTATTGGGAGACTTTGTATGCGCCCCTATTCATTTCTTAAAGTGGCAATAGCCCGCATAGCAAAATATCTCGTTCTTTGTAAATAAATACCCGTTGTTGCGATAACCCCGACACTCAAAGTGAATAATGCTTGGGTGACCATCAAGGTTGCGCTAATTTTTTCGCCTACACTGCCACACGCTTAATCTAGGGAACACCATGCAATACAATATGAATAACGAAACCCATGAAGTAGAACTAAATATTGATGAGGTAAACTTAGCGGACGGTTCGCCAATCAGAATCAGTATCGACATAGGTGCTGGCGCTCAGTCTTATAACGATAATCTCATCGAGTCCTATAAATGCATTGACCATGAAAATGTTGCCTCGGGGATTGATCAGGATGAGTTCCAACGGGCTTCTGAGATACTGGACGCAATCGCACAATACGAAGTATCACACTCGAATGATTTAAAAAATATAGCGCTTATTTGGGATCATGACTATCCGATTATGGTGCGAGGAGACACCGCAGGGCATAGCAGGTGGTCAGTTTTCACCGCGTTAGTTCATTCCATCATATACACCTATTTGAATGGCGAAAATATACTGGGAGTACCGCCTATAACCGCGAAAATGCGCAAGAGCCTTGAGCATAAAGCAACCCTGCTGCTCAATCTTTCTGGCATGCATAATCTAGGGGTCAGCGGCTTTTCCCCTAGCACTTACCCGGAAGTTCACGAAGAGATGGATCGTATAGCGCCAAATCGGGGATCAGTTGCATCATGAAGCAATTATTACTGTTTGCCATCGCCGGTTTAACTGGCCCTGTAGTACTTGCAGAAACCACAACATCTTCCAGCCCGCAGATGGAAGCCTTTTGTAAAAAGCCAGCTGCACAAGGCAATCGACAGGTTGGCCTGGCTAAAGCGGCGAAGTGTAATCTGGCTGGTAACGACTGGAAAAAGTACTACGACGCTGCGTACAGAGGTTATCCATACGATTATTTTTTAAAGCAATGTCATGCCAGCACCCCACAGGCAGTCAATACTCATCTGAATGGTTTAACGGCAAAAGTGCAAACCTGCCTGAATGACAAGCAAAAAATTGGCCAAAAGTTGAGTCCGGGCAAGGCACATTATTATCGCTTACCCGTCACACCAAAAACCGCCCAATACAAAATACCCGGCATGACTCAACCCTTGGACTTATCACGACACCTTAATCTGGATAGCTGTGTCATCCCCTTTTTAGATGTAAACCAACAAGGATCAAGCTTTTACTTCAAGCTGGATACACTTTATGACCAGAATAGTCGGCTCGACAGGTGCGAGTTTGGCACTGGCTCCAGCACCACCTCCAGTGAGTTTTGGTTCGTTAAACGGGACAATGTATTCTGCCTGACAAAAGCCCGTTTTGATGATAGTGAGTCAGACCAATATGCTGAGGGGGTATATGAATCTCAGGAGAGTACCTACAATCTCAGTACACTTAAGTATTCCTTTTCAGGCCATACGGTTGATTCGGAGAGTAATGATTTGACAAGTGATGATAAAAAAATGCGCCAGTCAGGCTGTATTGGTGTGAATCAAATCAGCATAAGCCCTGTCATCCCTGATCCCCTCTCTTTCAGGAAGAAGAGCTTTTTGCATCAGTATGTTATTCAGTGAAGGGTGATTGTGATCTATTCAAGCCGGAATAATTTGCGGTAAAATTTCCGTCAAATCGGTTGTGTTGTATTGATCACCTAGCGCCTGTTTCATTTTATCCCCGTCCAAAATAACCGGTTGTTGCCATAGATATCTCATTTTTATGACTTCCCTGATTAAAGGGATTACCGGCGCGATGATTTTAAAACCCCACCATGCAAAGTGAGTGGTTTTCAATATTTGGCCGTTGGCAGCGAAGGCTTTTTGCCAATCAGCTCTGCTCAGTGCCAACCCCGGATCATGCCAAACTTCAAATGGTGATTGTGGTGTGTCCATTAATAGGGCGGTATTGGTGCATAAATCAGGTAGGTACGACCAATAGTGAACGTGATTTTCGCCGTGTGGGAATGCCATTTTTACCTGGTCATGTTTTTTCTTGAGCATAAAATCCATCCAGCTCATGTGCGTAGTAGGGCCAAGAAAATCACCGGCACGTACAATCGTCACCTTTGCGCCTTGCTCACTCGCTGTACGCAATCGTGTTTCCATAGCAACGCGAATAGCGCCCTTTTCGGTGACAGGTTTCATTACTTGTGATTCAGAGATGCGTGATGCGCTCGGCTCAAAATTATAAACATTGCCGGGAAATAACAACCGAATACCTAATGTTTCCACCCACACAGTTGGATTTGGTTTGTCGCCATTTGTTTGATATTCCGCTGGGTTTCTACGCCAGTGCTCAGTATTTAAAGCTGCACGGCACTCCGGCAAGCCCCGAAGATTTTTTTAATCATCGTGTTTTGGGTTTTGACCGGGATCGACATTTTGAGGAAGGCGGCCAGCAAATGGGGTGGCCAATCACGAACGAGCAATTTCAATTACGAACTGATTTTATGCCATTACATGTGGCGTTGGCCTGTAATGATGGTGGTATTGTTGCCACTCATAAAGGCATATGCAAAGCGGCTGGTCTGGTTAAAATTGACCTTGGTTTTGAGTTACCCGAATTGCCTATTTATTTAGTCTGTCACCGGGATGTTCAGCACAATAAAAAGATACGTGCATTAATGGATTTTCTCGCTGAGCATTTGTCGGTCATCTGTGATGAAAATTGAGTGTGGTGACTAATCTCTTTGAGCTTTTATTTGTAATTACTATTGATAAAAATCTATTTTTAAGCTAAATATATATAGTAATTATATTTAAGGTGATTTCTCATGAAGGTAAACGAGCAGGAAAAGCAACACACCCGCGTCAAATTGCTGGAAGCCGCAGTGGATGTCATCACCGAAAAAGGCTTCAAATCCGCATCTATGCGTGAGATTGCCCGCCGCGCCGGAGTCGGTGATGCGACGATCTACAATTACTTCCCGACTAAAGAGAAATTGCTATACGGCTATGGTGAATTAGTTCAGCAGCGGGTGATGGCTGAATTGAAATCGATTGAGAATTTTCATGAATACACGCTTCAGGAGCAATTGCATCAGTTGGTCGAAGCGGAGCTAAAGGCTTGGTTGCCAGCGCGTGAATACCTGCAACAAGTATTTGAAATGACCTTCGCCACACCCGTAGCAGGTTATGAACACCTCGCTGAGACGCGGCGTTTATTTACAGCGATGGTAGTGGATATGTTAGATGCTGCCATTGAAGCGGGTGAAATTCCTGAGCAGCCCTATCAGGATTTGTTGCCACGCCTGTTCTGGGATTTTGTCAGTGCCATTCTGGGTTACTGGCTACGCGATACTTCGGAGGGCTTCGCCAATACCACACAGGTAGTTGATCGCAGCATGGATATCGTGGTGCAACTCTTAAAGGGTGGGGTCGTGGGGAAGACGCTGGATTTGTGTTCATTCCTGTTCCGCACGCATTTGTTACAGCACATGGGCAGTCTTAATGCTATGACTGAAGAACCTGATTTGGCGAAAGCCAAGCGGCGTTTTATGGAGGGTGAGTGATGAGAGCGCCGGTGCCGGAAACCCGTTTAGCGCGTGCAGGTATCGCGGGAGTCACTGCCCTGAAAATGGGCATGGGCGAGTTACGCCATAAAGCCAAACGCCCGTTTATGTCGGAAAAGGAGCGGGAAACAGAGAAGAATTTGCTGGATGATAAAAATGCACAGTTGTTGTTCAAAGCATTAACTCAGCTTCGTGGCACAGCTTTAAAGCTGGCGCAGATGTTAGGCATGGAGCTGGATATTTTGCCGGAGAAGTACCGCAAAGAACTGGAGAAATCGTTTCATAAAGTACCGCCCTTAAACCGTGTGTTGGTGCGTAAGGTGATCCAGGATGAATTTGGTAAACCACCGGAAGCCCTGTTTAACGGGTTTGAATCGACGGCTTTCGCTGCGGCCAGTTTAGGACAGGTGCATGCGGCTCTGTTGCCTGATGACACTGAAGTAGCTGTGAAAATTCAATATCCCGGTATCCATGTGGCGATGGAAAGTGATATGAATCTGGTGCGTAAAGCAGCATTGGCGATGCCAAATTCGACCATTGTCAGGCAGTCGATTGATGAGGTACACGAACGCTTAAAAGAAGAGGTGGACTATCGGCTTGAGGCGCAAAGTACGCATTGGTTTCTTGAAAATCTGCATGTTGATGGGGTGATGGTGCCGCGTATTTATGATGAATGGTGCAGTGAGCGTGTGCTGACTATCGAGTTTTGTCAGGGTAGGCACTTAGATGATTGGTTGGCTGATAACCCATCGCAGGCGTTACGTGATGAGGTGGGACAACGTTTGTATGACTTGTTTGTGCACTCGGTATTGAAGTTGCGCCGCCTGCATGCTGATCCGAATCCGGGAAATTACCTGATTCAGGAAGATGGTAGGATTGCCCTGATCGATTTTGGTTGTGTCAAAGAACTATCACCCCATTTCACGGGGATGTTGCCTGTTTTGTTAAAGGCATATCGTGATGATGACCCCGTTGCATTATTGAGTTCTTACAAGGAGCTGGGGATGGAATACGATAATGCTGATGTGTATGAAAAAGTGCTACAACCCTTTGGCCGTTGGCTGACGCAACCTTTTCAGGAGGCGTTTTTTGATTTTGCTGAGCATGCTGATTACACCCATAATGGCAAGGAGCTTATCCATAATATAGCCAGCTTATCGGGCGTTAATAATCTGGCGGAAGACTTCATCTTTTTTGACCGCACACTCTATGGCTTGTGCAAAATCTTCGAGCGTTTAGGCGCAAAGGTGCGCATGCGTCATCACTGGGAGGTCTGATGAAAAAGCAATTCATCCGCTGGGCACTCGATAAATATAAGACCCGCAAACAAGCGAATAATGATAACTCGCTGGAACATGCTTTAAGCATTACTAAGCTAATATTGGATAAAGCCAAATATGGGTTTTTTATTAGCCAAGGAGCTGATGGTTGGGGCAGTACGCGCTATGTGCAACCTATTATCGAGTGGATAGAGGGTGAGCTATGCATCTGGGTGGGAACCGGCGCTACGTCGCGGAAGATTGCGGAGGTGCGTGCTAACCCAAAAGTAACCATGGCATTCGGGGATGACGGTGCCGGCGCTAATCTGATTATTTATGGAGCTGCTGAAGTAAGCAGTGACCTTGTTTTATGCCGGAAATACTGGAAGCCTGAGTGGCGTTTGTTTTTTCCTGATGGCCCGACATCCGATGATGAGGTAGTGGTTTGTATCAAGCCACAGCGTATTGAAATAATGGATTTAAAACGGAATATTGTGCCTGAACCGTTTGGTTTGAAGCCTTTGGTGTTGGAGCATGGAGGTGGGGAGTGGAGGGTTAGCAGCGACTGATTGTTGTTGTCTCTGAGCCAGTGGTAATGGCTATTTCGCCCTTACCACTAAAAGTACTCCTCTACCCCGGAGGTTAATTATTGATTTACCGAGGCCAATGCCTGATCAATATCCCAAAGAATATCGTCAATATGCTCAATGCCGACTGAAATCCGCACCATATCAGGTCTGACACCTGCTTTGATTTGTTGTTCTTCATTGAGCTGGCGATGTGTCGTTGAGGCAGGGTGAATAATCAGGGTTTTTGCATCACCGATATTTGCCAGATGACTCATAAACTGAGCACTTTCAATAAATTGCTCACCCGCCGGTAAGCCGCCTTTAACACCAAACGTCAGGATGGCGCTGGCACCTTTAGGCATGTATTTCTGGGCGAGGTCATAGTAAGGGTTGTCTTCCAGTCCGGGATAATTAACCCACGCGACTTGCGGGTGTTGCGCGAGATGTTTTGCCACCGCCATCGCATTCTCACAATGCCGCTCCATGCGCAGATGCAGTGTTTCCAGTCCCTGAAGAAAGCTGAAAGCATTAAACGGACTCATGCTCGGGCCAAGGGTACGCAAATATTCCATGCGCGCTTTCATGGTGAAAGCAAAGTCGCCAAAGGTTTCGTAAAACCTTACGCCGTGATAACCATCGGAGGCTTCGACCATGCCGGGGAAGTTGCCGTTATCCCAGGGGAATTTACCGGACTCCACAATCACACCACCGATAGAGGTGCCGTGACCACCGATAAATTTGGTCGCGGAATGAATCACAATATCAGCGCCAAATTCGATGGGTTTGCACAATAGGGGTGAAGGAACCGTGTTATCGACTACCAACGGAATACCGGCTTCATGTGCGATTTTACTCACCGCTTCAATGTCCAGCACATTAAGGTTCGGGTTGCCCAGTGTTTCGGCATACAGTAATTTGGTGTTAGGCGTAATGGCTTTGCGGAAATTTTCAGGATCATCCGGATCAACAAAGTGCGTAGTAATGCCCAGTCGTTTGAAATTCACATCCAATTGCGAATAACTGCCACCATATAAAGTGCGGGCTGAAACAATTTCCTCACCGGCATTTACCAGGGTCAACAGGGCAACCATTTGCGCCGACATCCCGGAACTGACAGCCAGCGCTGCACGTCCGCCTTCCAATGCAGCAATGCGTTCTTCGAACATCGCAGTGGTTGGATTGCTCAGTCGTGAATAAACATTACCAAAGGTCTGTAAATTAAACAGGCTCGCCGCATGATCCGCGCTATCAAATACATAGGAGCTGGTTTGATAAATCGGTGGCGCTCGTGAGCCGGTCACAGCATCAGGAATTTGCCCGGCGTGCAGGCATTTGGTTTCATCGGCGAATTCACGATCAGACATGTGCAGCTCCTACAGATTGATATGACGGGGACGTTTGCTGGAAATGATTTTAGTATCAACACCGGCATAATTAAGCCCACCAAACAGGCGGGCATATTCAATTTTTGTGCAACGATCCATGACCACGTCCAGTCCGGCTGCTTCGGCGATAGTTTTGGCTTCTTTGCTGATGACTGATAACTGCATCCACAGGCTCTTAGCACCGATGGCGACTGCTGAATGTGCCAGATCCGGCATTTGTTCGGCGCGTCGGAAGCAATCAACCATATCGACCTGTGTCGGAATATCTTCCAGTGTCGGGTAGCTTTTTTCGCCAAGAATTTCTTCGCACATGGGGTTGACCGGGATGATGGTGAAACCGTGTTCTTTAAGGTATTTACCGACGAAATAACTGGGCCGGTGGGGCTTGTCAGAGAGTCCGACAATGGCTACGGTGTGATTCTCGCTCAGGACTTTTCTGAGTAATGTGATGTCGGCCAATGGTTGCTCCCTGAACTGGCATCTGAAGTTGAATGGTATACTGAGTATACTGATCAGCTAGTCATTTTGGTAACTCAAAGATCAAAATCAATCGAAAGCAGGCGCAAGGAGAAAATCGTGGTGGTAGTGAAAGCTAGTTATCAACATCGAACGGATGGCGCAGAATTAGTGAACCATGAGAAGGACGTCAATTCCCATAAAGAATTATGCGAGCTAATAGACGATTACCCTTGGGCCTCTGAATTAGCTTTGACAGAAGAGTTAGGTGAAGGCGGTGGATTCTACTTTTTATTGGGTGACTATGAGGGAAGCTACGCTAGCTATCAGTTTGTGCCAATGGAGTTAGATAAAGGGTTGCTGGACTTTGAGGTGGTCACAAAACCAGGATTTTTGAAAATGTTTGGTCGAAAGTCTGTCACTAAGCATTTTGATGTTGTTTCCACAGCAGAGGCAAAAGTGAAGCTTAAAGAGCTTTTCGATTATTCCGTGGAATCTTTATACCAGCGATATCAGCGTTAACGTTGATTAAAAAACGATACTGGATATGTATGAAAGAAATTAAAACCCTGAATAGCACCATAGTCTACAAAAACAAATGGATGAGTGTGCGAGAGGACAAAGTACTGCGCCCCAGCGGTTCAGAAGGTATTTTCGGTGTTGTCGATAAACCTGATTTTGTTGTGATTCTTCCTGTGCAGGATGGGCATATCCATCTTGTCGAGCAATACCGTTATCCCGTTGAGCAGCGGTTTTGGGAATTGCCGCAAGGTTCCTGGGAAAGTAACCCCGATGCGGATCATTCCCTTCTGGCTAAAGGTGAGCTTGAAGAAGAGGCTGGCCTGATTGCCGGTAATATGGCGTATATCGGGCACCAATACCTTGCTTATGGCTATTCAAGTCAGGGGTATCATATTTATTTTGCGACTGAATTAACGGCAACTTCAACAAAGCTCGATGTTGAGGAGGAGGGGCTGATTTCGAAAAAATTCAGCCTGACAGAATTCGAGACGATGATCTTAAATGGCGCCATCAAAGATGCAACAACGGTCAATGCGTACGGCCTTGCTAAGTTAAAAGGTCTTATTTGATGCACCATAAAGCCAGGTTGTGAGCGAAAAAATGAAAAGTCCTGCATTAATTGATTGTCGCCCATTTGCTGCTTATTACGACGGGCATATAAAAGGTGCTTGTTCGCTACCGGCTGAGCAGTTGTTTGAGCGCATGCACGAATTACCCAAACGTCAGCAGGCTTTAACTTTGTGCGGTACTGCGCAGGATCTGTCGACAGCAATGGCTTATTTAATCGACCGAGGACATGTCGTGGCAGAACAAATCATCTGGACTGAGCAATTGAAGCAGCAACTGGATTCAGCAGGGCAGCTGGAAATTGGCAGTCAGTCAGCACAACTTTGGCGACCGGCTCCATTATGGCAGAAGTTTGTTGAGGAGATAGCGCCCGCCAATAATATTCAACCAGGCAGAGGATTAGATATTGCCTGTGGGGCAGGGCGGGATATGGTTTATCTGGCTCAACAGGGTTGGCAGATGACCGGTGTGGATCGTTCGGAGGATTCATTGCAGCGCGTAGCGATCCTAGCTAAACACAGTAGCGTTGAGGTTGAAACGTTGCCATGTGATTTGGAAACCGGTAGCGATCCTTTTATGGGTTTCGGGGATCGCAGCTTTGATTTGGTGTGTGTGGCGCGTTACCTGCACCGGCCTTTATTTCCTTATATCAAAAGGCTGCTTAAGCCCGGAGGTGTGGTGATGTACCAAACTTTCATGGAAGGCTGTGAAAAAACGGCGATCGGGCGACCACGTAACCCGGCATTTTTGCTCAAACAAGGTGAGTTGGCTGATATTTTTGGTGATTTCCATATTTTATTGAATGAGATCAATGCACTGGAAGATGGCCGACCTGTGGCGGCATTTATTGCTAAATTCTGATAGGCGTTATTTGTTTTTTTAATAAAAAGCTGTACCCAGCCTTACTAGCACTGATTAAATGCCTTATGATTGATTGCTAAGCCAATGGCGTAATGATGCTCCCTTCCTCAGTTCTTTGGTAGTGCAGCGTTAGTTGGCTGTCTTAAACCATAAATAGCAGGAGGTGCATAATATGGGTTCCAAACCACCTTTTACCGAAGTGGATATTAATTTATCTTCCGGAGGGTTTTATCAAGGGTACAGTTTACCCATTGCCCTGATCAGTAAGATCGGTATGGCAATGTTGGTAATATGGGCCGCTGTCATGCCGGATATGGCAAAGGAAATGCTGTCGACGTATAACGGCAAACTGTTGAATCACTTCAACGCTTTCTATGTGATTGCTGTTGGCGTGTTCATGGTATTTTGTTTTGTTATCGCGATTATTCCATCCAGTGGACGAAGGTTGTTAGGTAAACCCGGTGAGAAGCCTGAATTTTCAACTTTTTCATGGTTTGCGATGATGTTCGGGGCCGGTCTGGGTGTTGGCCTGATGGTTTATTCGACTGCTGAGCCTATGGGCTTATGGGGCAGTAATCCTGAAATTGTATTAGGCAATGCTGAAGGCAATACAGCAGCTGCTGTAGAAAGTGCTTATCGTTATACCTTTCTTCACTACGG
Organism: Caprella mutica; assembly: GCA_947561585.1. Taxonomy (NCBI): domain Eukaryota; kingdom Metazoa; phylum Arthropoda; class Malacostraca; order Amphipoda; family Caprellidae; genus Caprella; species Caprella mutica. The sequence continues at coordinate 505,587 of CANNZV010000002.1, read as the reverse complement.
CTTTCATGCCTGGGCAATCTATGTTGTGACCGGCCTGAGCATGGCTTATTACGCATTCCGCCGTGATATGCCGCTAACTATTCGTACTGCGCTAACACCTGTATTAGGTCGTTGGGCTAATGGCTTTATAGGTCACCTGGTTGATATTCTTGGCGTCGTTGCGACTGTGTTGGGTATTGCTGTGACTATCGGTTTTGGTGTTAGCCAACTGGTAGATGGTGTTTATAGTGTCAGTGGCATGGAATGGCTCATGAAGGCTGGTGAAGAAGGTAAAGCAGCCACACCGAGTACAGAGGGATTGATTGCTGCACTGGTTGTCATTATGACACTGTCTACTATTTCAGCCGTTTCCGGTGTAGGCCGTGGCGTTAAGTACTTGTCGAACCTGAACCTTGTGTTGTCGATCGTTCTCATTGGTGTTTTTATCGGGTTTGGTTCTATTGGTTTTGCGATGAGCACTTATGGCTCAGCATTTGTGGATTATATTCTCCATCTGCCAGAGCTTTCATTCGGTGCTTTCCCTGTTGATACCGAATTAGGAAAGTGGCAGAAGGGCTGGACAACGTTCTATTGGGCATGGTGGATTGCATTTGCTCCATTTGTTGGTTTGTTCCTCGCACGTATTTCACGTGGCAGAACCATTCGTGAGTTTGTATTGGGTGCGGTAATTGCTCCTTCGTTAGTTTGCTTCTTATGGATGACCGTGTTGGGTGGTACAGCGATTAATCTGGAGCTGACCGGTGTGGCTGGTGGACAAATTATCGAAGCGACTACGACGAACAAGCTGTTTGCGACTATGGGCTTCTTAGGCTTGGAGCCGGTGGTATTAAATGCGCTGACTATTATGTGTGTAGTGCTGATTATGACGTTCCTTGTGACTTCTGCGGATTCCGGTGTATTGGTGTTGAATACCATTATGGCGGGTGGCAGCATCGATACTGCGGTTAAGCACCGGATTATCTGGGGCATCTTAATGACAATGGTGATTGGTACCTTGCTGGTGGCTGGCGGCGGCGGATTGAGCGCCTTGCAGAATGCGATGATTATCGGTGCTTTGCCCTTTACGGTGATCATGTCGTTAATGTGCTTGTCATTAGGTAAAGCACTGTTACGTGATGATGTGCGTGATGGTCACATGAGTCATGAGGAGCTGGTTGAGTATTATGGCCCTAAACGGGATAAGTCATAGTACGCCTGCAAAGTTTATTCTTCGGGCTTTATGCCTGTTACTGTAGAAGTCGAAGACTTCTATGCTTGCGGGGTGTAGTTCCTACCGGCGCGTTGCTGTAGAAGTCGAAGACTTCTATGCTTGCGGGGTGTAGTTCCTACCGGCGCGTTACTGTATAAGTCGAAGACTTCTATGCTTGCGGGGTGTAGTTCCTACCGGCGCGTTACTGTAGAAGTCGAAGACTTCTATGCTTGGGAGTGATATATTTCCGTGTTCGTTATAAAGTAAAGCCCGCCTTTCAAAGCGGGCTTTTTTTTAGATAACATTTTATAGGGATAGGGGCAAAAGATGGCTGACGATACAACTTTCTACAAGCGGGCTGATGCAATAATTAACTTGGCAAATGATCAGGTTAAAGGGGATGTTACACCGGGTGATGTCAGTGCATCAGCTATGTTCGCTGTTTCACGTTATAACGCTTATATCAGTGCTATTGATTTCGATACTGTGGAAGCTTTCAAAAATGAGCGCGCCGAAGTGATTCGTTATTTCACCGAAGAATATAAAAAGATGCTGACTGAGCATATTGATGACTATACCGAGAATTTTGAGATGTACACCAAGCCTGAATAAATGGTTTGTTGTGGGTTCTGTTTCCTTTGTTCGTCCGGGGAACGGAACCAGTTAACAATGAAAAGGTAACCACAGCACATTATTAATGTATTGATTATCCTATACTCTTCTCAAAACAACACGGTAGCATTTGAGGAAAGTAAAATGAAAAAGTTAGCCATCATCAGCATCACCTTATTCATCTTGTCCGGTAGTCTGTTTGCTAATTCTTCCGAGCATCAGCCAATCAAAACAACTGCCAGTGAAACAACGCCATTTATTAGTTTCACTATGATAAAGGAAGCCTTTAAGTTCGGTTTTCAATCCGGGTGGATGGTGAAGCAATAAATCAAGCGTGCTGGTCTGCAATATGTTGGCCGATCATCGTTTTCAGGTACAAAGCAGCCGGATTCAAATGATGTTGACGGTGCTGTAAAAAATATAAACTACGTAGAACCGTTTCATCAGCCAGTGGCACAAAACACAGTGTTTTGTTTACCACCATGTGTGGCAACAGCGTAATCCCAATACCCTGTTGCACAAAGCTCAGCAGTGTAGCGGTATTATGGATATGAACATGGCTGTCACGCAGCAAATGTTGGCACTGTGGGTGTTTAATGGTGGTGGCCAGTCCGTTACTGATCAGTACTTCTCCCTTCAGCGATTCCCAGTCAACAGGCCGTTCTTGTTTGGCCAGCCGGTGAGTGACGGGACAAATCACACCAAAAGGTTCTTCCAGTAATAATTCTTCCCGCAAATCATGTGAGCCAGCAACGTGACTGGCAATACCGAAATCGACACTGCCACTTCTTACTGCATTTGTGACCAGTGTTGAATCCAGATCACGTAATTCCAGGCGGACGTTGGGCGTGTCAGTATGAAATTGCCGGATAATGGCCGGTAAAAAGCGGGTCGCGAAAGAGGGCACGGTGGCTAGTCTGACTGTTCCGGTTTCCCCCTTGATATACCGTTGGATGGTGTCTATTGATTCATCAAAATCACTCAAAGCCCGTTGTCCTTCCTCCAGCGTGAAACGCCCCAGTGCGGTCAGTGCGGATTTACGGTCAGTCTCAAACAAGGGTGCGCCCAGGTGTTCTTCAAACTGCTTCAGTGCCATCGAAATAGCCGAGGGTGTTCGGTTGAGCTGTTTGGAGGCTTCAGCAAGGTTGCCGCAACTGGCCACGGTGACAAAGGTACGTAGTGCATCGGGTTTAATATTCATTGTATGAATTTAATCTAATTTCAGAAAAATTGAAATTGGATTAAGGTTTTTAAGATTGACAGAAGTATTTTCTGGTCGCATTCTGGCCTAATTATTAACAAATCTGCGGATCAGTTCATGACAACGACTAAACACAATTATATTGCCGGTGAGTGGCTGGCGGGTGCCGACACTATTGAAAACCGTAACCCTTCTGATCTGAGTGAAGTGGTGGGTTTGTATGCTCAGGCGGATGAGGCACAGTTAAACAAAGCGTTGGATGCTGCACAACAGGCGCAGAAAAAATGGGCCAAAGTGGGTCTGGAGCAGAAGCAGAGTATTTTGCAGGCTATTGGTGAGGAAATGATAGCGCGTTCTGCGGAGCTGGGTGAGCTATTGTCCCGCGAAGAAGGCAAACCACTGGCAGAGGGCAAAGGCGAAGTTTATCGTGCCGGGCAATTCTTCACGTACTACGCCGCCGAAGTACTGCGTCAGATTGGTGATATGGCTGATTCCGTGCGCCCTGATATTGAAGTCTATGTGCAGCGCGAACCGATTGGCACGGTAGGTATTATTTCCCCGTGGAATTTCCCGACAGCGACTGCCGTTTGGAAAATTGCACCGGCGCTTGCCTTTGGAAATGCCGTTATCTGGAAACCCGCCAATGTAGTTCCGGCCTCAGCCGTAGCGGTAGCAGAAATTATTGATCGCCAGACGGCTAATGGCTTGCCAAAAGGTTTATTTAACCTGGTGATGGGTTCCGGCGGCAAGATCGGCCAGATGTTAGTAGAAAGCCCGATGGTTGACGCGATTAGCTTTACGGGTTCAGTTGAAGTGGGCAAAGGCATCGCTGCCGCTGCGATTGGTAACCTGACCAAGTTACAGATGGAAATGGGTTCTAAAAATGCATTGGCAGTGATGGATGATGGCAATTTGGACACCGCCGTAGCGTGTGCATTAGGCGGCGCGTTCGGTGGCAGTGGCCAGAAGTGTACGGCTTCATCGCGTTTAGTGGTGCACAGTGCGGTGCATGATGAATTCGTTGAGCGATTGACGGCGGGCGCAAAGGCAATGGTCGTTGATAATGCGCTAAAGGCAGGCACGCAAATCGGGCCGGTAGTCAGCAAAAGCCAGTTACAGCAAAACATGGATTACATGATGCTGGCCAGAGATGAAGGCGCTGAGCATGTGTGTGGTGGTGAGCGGGTTGAGCGTGATACAGAAGGCTATTACATGACGCCAGCTGTTTTTGTGGACACTTCAAATAAGATGCGCATTAATCGCGAAGAGATGTTTGCACCGATTACCTGTGTCATCAAAGTCGATTCCTATGAGGAAGCGCTGGAAACAGTCAACGATACGAACTTTGGCCTGACTTCCGGCATTATCACCGAATCACTGGCGCGTGCTACGCACTTCCGCCGTAATGCACAAACCGGTTGTGTGATGGTGAATCTGGCGACGGCAGGTACGGATTATCACGTGCCATTTGGCGGGCGTGGTGATTCCAGTTACGGGCCACGTGAACAGGGACAGTATGCGGCTGAGTTTTATACGTCGGTTAAGACCAGCTATGTGCACAGTGGTATGCCGGTGTGAACTACACCATAGACGGCCTCCAGTACGCCAACTGGAGCCAGAAAATCTTTCAGGAAATGCGCATAGGGGGGGTTGATGCAGTCCACGTAACCATCGCTTACCACGAAAATTTCCGTGAAACGGTGGCACGGGTCGAAGAATGGAATCGTTTATTTGAGCGATTTCCTGACCTGATTATGCATGGTCGCACCGCTGAAGATGTGCGCTTAGCCAAAGAAAGTGGTCGCACCGCGATTATTTTCGGTTTCCAGAATCCGTCACCGATTGAGGATGATATTGGTCTGGTGGAAATTGTGCATACGCTGGGTGCGCGGTTTATGCAGCTGTCTTATAACAATCAGTCTTTGTTGGCGACGGGTTGTTATGAAGCTGAAGACCCCGGTATTACCCGTATGGGTAAGGAAGTGATTCGGGAGATGAACCGTGTCGGTCTGGTGGTGGATATGAGTCATTCGGCTGAGCGTTCGACATTGGAGGCAGCTGAAATCAGTGAGCGTCCGATTGTGGTGACGCACGCGAACCCTTTCTCATGGCATGCTGCGTTGCGTAATAAATCTGATGACGTGCTGAGGGCTTTATCAGAGTCTGGGGGGATGTTGGGGTTTTCAATGTACCCGCATCATCTGCACGCTGGTAGCGCCTGTAGGTTGGAAAGTTTCTGTGAAATGATCGCCCGCACTGCTGAGGTGATGGGGGTTGATCATATCGGTCTGGGTTCTGATTTGTGCCAGGATCAGCCGGATTCCGTGGTGGAGTGGATGCGTGTTGGCCGCTGGACTAAGCAGATTGATTACGGTGAAGGTTCAGCAGCAGCCCCCGGCTTTCCGGATATGCCGGAGTGGTTTGAAGGGAATGAGCACTTTCCAAACATTGCAGCGGGGCTGCAAAAGACAGGCTTTAGTGAAACTGAAGTTCATGCGATTATGGGGAATAACTGGTTCCGGTTTTTCTCGGAGAATTTTGGTGCAGTATAGCTAGAGGTTAGTATTCATGACTCACGATACCCCAATCATTGAAACTCATATTCCCCGTCGTTCACCCGAACAGGTCATGCGCCTGGATCGTATGGGCAGCGCCCACCAAGGTCGTTTGTCTTTCATGCGGACATTATTACGCCGTCTGAAACAAGACAATTGGGCCTTCCGGCGCACAGTTTGGGACGTTGATAATCAAGGGGTGGGGCGTGCGGTATATCAGGCCAAAGGGCCGGAACGAACGTATTCGTTAATCGTTTTCGCACATGATTTACCGCCGGAGCAACGTTCCGACCGGGTGATTGCTGAGGCGTGGGACGCAACGTTTACGCTGTTTGATGGTGTGCCGGATGAAGCTGATTTACAACGTCTGATACAAAATGTGCCTAAACAGGAAGCAGGGCGGGTGAGTTCATCCGAGCTGAGTTTGTCGCGTGCAAACCGTTCGGCGCGGTTGTTTAACTATGTAGCTGATACCTTAGCAGCAGGCCAACAGCCGGATCCGGAGCAGCTTGAATCGGTGGGTTATCTGATGCGTACCACAGCGGTATATGGTTCCGGAAAATTTGGCGCGGCGGACAGGGATCTGATCTGGCAGCGCGAGGAAATGGCCGGGCCGTTTCAGGCTGAGATGTTGAATGTTTGGCTGATTCGTGCGTTTACACTGGATTTGGTCGAGCACATGGCTGTGGTTAAGGGGGGCGATCAGGCGGTGACTCTGGAGCCGTCATTACGGCGCTCTATCGGGGTGGGTAATTCCACCGGCCTGGGTATGGCACCGTTTTTAATGAACCATCCTATCTTGCTGAATAACTGGATTATGGCGCGGGAGGAGGCCATTGCCCGTGTTCGGTCGATCAAACAGGTAGATGATGAGTCGTTTGAAATGTTCCGTCAGTTTTTGGGACGGAGCTGGATCAATGCACAGCAATGGCAGTCTGAACACCCATTGCAGCAACCTAAAATCACGGGGGTGAAGTCAGACATCCGACGGTTGCAGGTTTATCTGATCCTGTTTAAACACCAGCCCGATTACGGCTGGGATCGTTTGTACCAGTGGGCTGAACGGTCATTGTCATTGGAAGGTCAGGAGATGCTGACCATGCTGATGCTGGAACCTTATCCGGCGTTGGTGGATGGTCTGACGGGTTGCATGAATGCGGATGAGCAATACCTTCCGGCGATTGATGCACAGATGACTGTGGCTGACATGCGGGTTTGGTTGGATCAGTATTATAGCTGGGCTTTGAAGTTGGATTTTTCAGCGGATGATAGCCGTAGCCGGTTTTGGTATGTGTCGGAAGAAAAACTGGAGCCGCGTCTGGGTGAGCGCTTTGAAGAAGAAGGTGGCGATCTGGAGCAACCTTTATGTATCGGTTGGCATGTAAATCAATTAGCCAGTGCATTGGCTGACTGGAATGATCAAAGTGACACGTTGGCCGAATTTCTGTTGGCGCATCCGGAATACCGCCATGTGGTGCGGCGTACGCAACAGGCTGATAAAGCACCTTATATGGAAATTCAGGATAATCTGATTTCTGCGGAAATGCTGCCGATTGATTTATTGCGGCTGAAACTGTCGTTTTTTGGCGCGACTAAGTTTGATCCGCGTTCTGATCGCTGGTTGCGGATTACCATGTTCCAGCATGCGCCGTTTCCTCATGAATTACAGGACCTGTCGGCGGATGACTGGGTTTACCCACCACTGACCTGATGGCCCGGAGCGTAATGTAATGATTTATTCGCTGAGTGAGATTGATGCACATGCAAAAAAAGCAGCACGTGGTGCGGGCTTTGAGTGGGGATGTGCTGAGGAGGCTGGCAAGGCGGCGCGTTTGTTGGCAGCTTATCAATTGCCCGGTGCGGCAGCGGTGTTGGCGAATTATCTTGAACAGCGAACTGCACACCCGACGAAGTATCAGGCTCCGGTGATGGCAGAAGGGCGCTGGGTGCCACAAACTGAAGATGGCCTGCTTTGTCCTTTACTCACGGGGGCGTGTTTATGTGATCAGGGTATGAATCCATGGTCTCAACCTCTGGTTATGGAGCGTGTTGCTAGCCCCTTGTTGTTGTTGCCTTATTTGGTGTTGATGAATCGGGTGCATGGCGTTGCATTGGCTTTGAGTTGGTCGGATGTTGAGCTGGTTTGTCATGACGGTTTGATGGCTGGACAGGATGTTGCGGATAGCTTGCTGATGGCTGGGGCTGTTGACCGTGTTGAATGTTCTTGTGTGGATGCTGATGTTAATGGTGTCGAGGCTGGAAATCTGGGGCAGGAAATTTCAGATGAAGTCTGGCAGCGATTGGACGGTTTTGCGAAACGGACTTATGTAGAGGCGACTGAGGCATCACGCCGGGGGGCGGGGCCTGCGGATTGATGTGGGTTTCTACTCCCCCAACCACCCCATAAACTCATCCGGCAGTGGCGTAACTTTCTTGCCTTCCACCGCCCAGCCATTCTCATCCGCAATCTGATGAATTCCGTCAATCCGCTGCTGATCCAGTGGGTGCGTACTAAAGAACGCTGATTTTGGCGCGATCCCGCCATCGTTAGTCAGCGAGTGCAGGGTTTTAAATAAGTCTGTTGCACCATTCACATGGCCATATACCGAGTGCAGGGCGGTTAAGCCTTGAACATCTGATTCTGTTTCCATGCTGCGGCTGAAATGCAATTGGGTATACAAGCCCGCATTGCCGAGAATATCTACGTTTGAGTAACCCATCAATAATTTGATGCCGGAGTTAATCGCAATACCCTGACTGGCAGCGCGGATCGGATGGCGGAATTTCACGTGGGCCATTTCATGCGCGATTAGCATGGCGAGGCTATTCTCATTCGGCAGTGCTTTCAGTAAGCCTTTGTATAACAGGATATTCCCACCGATGGTGGCGAAGGCATTTTCTACGTCTTCGGATTGATAATGCAGCGTGATTGTCATGCCTTCCGGCAAATCCATTGCGGGTTGCAGGCGTTTAACCAGATCGTCCAGGTAGTTTTGCAATTCCGGATTCGTTTGTGATTCGCTCTCCGATTGCGGGTAGAGCGCACTGACTTTTAGTTCCTGTTCAAAAGGTACCAGTGAGGCTAGCCAGCCCGCTCCGGAAGCCAGTATCCACGCAGATATCGCCAGTACAAGCGCCATGCCTGTTGATAATTTAAGGAAAGTTACCAGCGGATTAGTCTTGGTGACATTAATGCCTTCCGGCGGTTGTGGGTTACTGTATTTGGCCATCGGGGATCAACGCTGTTCCGTAAGCGAGTACTTCGACTGAACCGATATTATTCCCCTTACCTTTATAGATGGATGCTGTTTCGTAGCGGACATTCAGCACTAACTGAGCATTATAGCGGCGTGCTTCTTCTTTCATGCGCAATAAAGCTTCGCGGCGTGCACGATCCAATAGTGATTCATACGATGTGATGCGGCCACCAAAGAAGGCATGTAGTGACGCCAGAAAACGTTTGAAGTAATCGATGGAAACGGTCACATTGCCCAGTACCAGCGCATGGTGGAAATCACCTTCCGGTGGTGTGCGTAATGACACAGCCGGTAGCGAATTCAATTCGAGTTCACGGCGGATAATGGATTTGTAGTGGCGTTTTTCCAGATAGGAGCCAATAAAAAAGGCCACTATCAGCATGACGAAAATATACCAGAGCTGGAAATTCATAATCGCTTACTCCAGAATCACTGCCGTACCATACACGTAAATCTCGGCAGCGCCTTGTGTGACACTGGAGGTTGAAAAACGCACATTCAGAATGGCATTAGCACCGGCAGCCTCAGCTTGTTGCACCATACGTTCCATCGCTTCCTCGCGGGACTCGGATAACAGTTCTGTGTATCCCTTCAGCTCGCCACCCAGCAGGTTTTTCAATGAGGCCATAATATCGCGGCCCACGTGTTTCGCACGAACTGAGCTGCCTTGTACCAGGCCGAGGTGTTCGGTGATGGTTTTACCCGGTACATTTTCCAGATTAGTAATTTGCATAGCTATGTTTTGGCCTTTGTTTTTTTAGTCTAAGTTGATTATGGGACAATACGTGCAAAAGACCAAATGAGAACGGCAGGAAGTGTGTGATCTCTTATAACGGCATGACCGTTTTAAGCTGCACCTCAACCACACCTCGTACTGAATTACACAGGTATACGCGTTCTGCTTTGTGCAGATCTTCGATAGTTAACTGTTTTTCCTGAGCGGGTGACACAGGATCATCCAGTAACTGTTGTCGCATAATGCCCGGCAGAGCACCATCGCTGACAGGCGGTGTATAGCGCTGACCGTCCAGTTCGACTAATAAATTATGGCGACTGGCTTCAGCGACAACCCCGGCTTCATTTAAAAACAATACATCATAAAAACCCTGCTGTTCGGCTCGTTGGTATTCACGGTTATATACATCACGGTTAGTGGTTTTGTGCTGGCGGAATAGGTTGCTGCCATCGATGCAGTGTTGGCTGATGGTGATTGTTGGGATAGCCGTGGGCGCTGCATTGTCTTTCGGTAGCTGTTCACTACTCAGCGTGATGTTTCCTGTGGAATCCAGTAGCAGGCGGGTTTTTAAGTCGGCTTTTGTGTTTTGTTGTTTTATGTAGGATTGGATCGCTTGGTGGCAGCTTTCAGTTCCAGCAGGAAAACCAAACCATGCCGCACTATGCTGTAAGCGTGCTAAGTGCGCTGCAAGACGTGGAATTTCCCGGCGCACAGCATCATAACGAAAGGTCTCAATCAACTTGAAATTCCGGTTCAATCCAGTCAGAAAACGCGCTTTCAATAAAGCTTCCTGCCACTCATCCTGCGCCTTACTTTCGTAGATAATGCCGCCACCAATGCCGAGGGTTCCCTGTGTACTGCCTTTCGGGAAATGCAGGGTACGGATGGGTACATTAAAAGTGAAATCATTCTCCGGTGTGATGAAGCCGATAGCCCCGGTATAGAGATGGCGTGGCGTGTTTTCCAGTTGATTGATGATTTCCATGCTGCGAACTTTGGGTGCGCCGGTAATCGAGCCGCAAGGAAACAGTTGTTTGATGATCTTCGCAAAAGGGGTGTTCTGGTCTATTTCCCCCCTTATGGTTGATATCATTTGGTGCAGGGTTTTATAGGTTTGGATTTCGAATAGTTTACTGACCTGCACGCTACCGGGTTTTGCTAACCGGCCAATATCATTGCGCATCAGGTCGACAATCATCAGGTTTTCAGAATGTAGCTTTTTGTCTTCATTCATGGCCGCCAGAATTTGGTGATCTTCCTCTGCATTCTTTCCACGTGCAGCCGTTCCTTTCATGGGCTTGGTGGACAAGGTCTTGCCACGTTTTTTTAGAAATAACTCTGGCGACAAGGATAATACCGAGCTTTGTGGCAGGTGTAACAAGGCCGAAAAAGCAACGGGTTGGGCTTTACGTAAAGCTTGATACAGTCCGTTAATACCTCCTTCCAGTTCGAAACCGGCGCGGAAAGTATGGTTGACCTGATAAGCATCACCTTGTTCGATGTATTGCCTGATGTGGTTTAGTTTTGTGATGTATTCGTCTTCTGTTTCGGTGGGTGTCCAGTTTTTTATGAAGGGGTTGGATTCCGGGAATTGCAGAAATGACTGATCCACTTCATCCTGAGTGGGGCGTGATACCTGGTCGAATACATAAAATTGCAACAGGGGGCGTTCAGCCGTTGCCGGATTATGAAAGTCAGCAAATTTGGGCGAAAAGGCATAGGCTGCTTCATAGGATAAAAAGCCCGCGAGGTAATGGCCTTTCTCACGCTCACGGTCAATTTCAACCAATGCTGCATCCAGTTGGTGATGATGGATGGCAACGATTTCGCGGATAGGTTGTGTGAATAGCCAGGCTGCTTCAGCACATTGATCCGGCAGCGTGTTTTCGAAAAGCATGAACGGCGCTGTTTCCGCCATTTTTAGGGTAAATAATGTCATGTGCGTGCTTCATAAAATTCAGAGCAGAAGCTTACAGTAACGCTTATTTCAATCCAACCAAAGTTAATACGTTCTGTGGTCAGTTTAAGCGTGTTTGATCAGGTAAATATTTCCGCACACATATGACCATCACTAAAGGCAACCATACAGCAGCACAACTGGTTCCGGTCGCTGGTAATGGAATAATGTTCATGGGGTGCCTGCGGCTTATGGGCGCTAGGGGGCTGTGTTGTGTAAACGCTTGCTGATCTAAACCATGTTAAACTAGATGCATATCAGTAAACGACAAAACATCAACCATGACAGAACGTAAACAGCTACCTGTTGGTATTCAGACGTTTCGCGAGATTCGTGAAAAGTGCCATTACTATGTCGATAAAAGTGACCTGGCGCTCTCGTTAATTAATAACGGTAAAAACTACTTTTTGTCGCGCCCCAGACGCTTTGGTAAAAGCCTGTTTCTGGATACTCTGAAAGAGTTGCTGGAAGGGAATGAGGTATTATTTCAGGGGCTGGCTGCACAAGATCAATGGGATTGGTCAGTCAAATATCCGGTGTTACGCCTTAGCTTCGGCAGCAAAAACTTCAATAATACCCAGAGCCTTCAGGAGTCACTTCACACCCAGCTCACTCATTTGGAGAGACAATTCGATGTCAAACCACAACTGGAAGACATTGGTGGTCGTTTTGCTGACCTGATACTCGAAGTCAGCCAGAGGGCCGGGCAACCGGTCTCTATTCTCATCGATGAATACGACAAGCCTATTCTGGATGCGCTCGAATACCCTGATGTTGCCAAATCCAATCGCGATTTTCTGCGTGGCTTTTACGGCACCATCAAAGACTATGATGCTCATATCAAATTCAGTTTTTTAACCGGCGTGAGTAAGTTTTCTAAGGTTAGTTTATTCTCCGGTCTGAACAACCTGAGGGACATTACCCTCGACCCCCGTTATTCCACCATTTGTGGTTATACCGATGCTGATATTGATCAGGTATTTGCGCCTGAGCTGGAAGGTCTTGATCGTGATCAGATCCGGGAATGGTACAACGGTTATCACTGGTTAGGCGAAGGAGTGTACAACCCGTTTGATATTTTACAGTTGTTTGATCAGCGCAAATTTGCGAATTATTGGTTTGAAACCGGCACGCCTACTTTCTTAATTGATCTGTTATTCAAACGCCAGATTCCGACGCTGAAACTGAATAATATGTTCAGTAGCAGTTCGATGCTGTCGAGCTTCGATGTTGATGACATTACTACCGAAGCATTGCTGTTTCAGACGGGCTACCTGACCATTAAACAAGAAGAAAATCTGGGCGGCCAACTATTTTATACACTGGGTTATCCTAACCGTGAAGTGTACCAAAGTCTGAATGAACATCTGCTCTCAGCATTAGTGAAAGGCAAGTCCGAACAAGCTGTGCAAAGTGGCCAGCTTTATCGCCTGTTGCTGGTGAACGACTTTGATGGTTTGAAGCATCTTTTCCATAGTTTTTTCGCCAGCATTCCGCACCATTGGTATACCAACAATGAAATTCAGAGCTACGAAGGTTATTACGCCAGTGTGTTTTATTCCTACTTTGCTGCACTTGGACTTGATGTGACGGTAGAAGATTGTACCAATTTAGGGCGTATCGATATGACGCTCAAGTTTAATAATCAGGTGTATATTTTTGAGTTCAAGGTGGTTGAGCTGGTGCCTGAAGGGCGTGCTTTACAACAAATTAAAGACAAAGCTTATGCGGATAAATACCGTCACTTGAATCAGCCTATTCATTTGCTGGGGGTGGAGTTCAGCAAGGATAACCGGAATATTGTTGGGTTTGATGTGGAGCTGGCTTGATAAACAAAAGCCCTGCAATAACAGGGCTTCGTTCTAATCAGACCTGAAGAAACTTAATGAGCAGCCGACGTACCCTTACGCTTCTCATAAGCCTCAATTTCTTCCAGCGACAAACCCGCCGCCACCGGATAAACCGGATCTTCCAGCACATTCACCTCAACCAAATCACCCGCCTTAGTCAGCAGCAAACGACACTCCGGACTCAGATGAACCAGGTGCAAACGCTTACCCGCCCGTTCAAAGCGTTCAGCCAGCGCATCAATCGCCGACAGCGCAGAATGATCAGCTACCCGTGAGCCTTGGAAATCAACGATCACATCGTCAGCATCATCACGCGGTGTGAACAATTCCTGAAAGTTATGCACGGAAGCAAAGAACAACGGCCCTTGTAATTCGTAGACAGTATTGCCTTTTTCATTGGTGTATTTACGCACTTCAATTTGCTTGGCGTGTTCCCATGCAAATACCAGCGCAGATAAAATAACACCCAGAATAACCGCCACCGCCAGGTCAGTCAGTACCGTGGTAATGGTCACAATCGCCGTAATCAGTAATTCACTGTGTGCAATTTTTCCGAACAGTGTCAGACTGCTCCACTTAAAGGTACCGATAACCACCATGAACATAACGCCGACTAAAACCGCAATCGGAATCTGTTCAATCAACGGCGCACCCAGCAGGATAATCATCAGCAAAGCCAGTGCTGCCACGATGCCTGATAAACGTCCGATACCACCGGAATTAATGTTGATCATGCTCTGGCCCACCATCGCACAACCACCCATGCCACCGAACAGGCCGGTCACAAAATTAGCAGCACCCTGAGCGACACTTTCACGGTTTGCCTGACCACGGGTTTCAGTCATTGCATCGACCAAATTCAAGGTCAACAGACTCTCAATCAGACCCACCAGCGCCATAATGATCGAGTAAGGCAATATGATCCACAGCGTTTCCAGATTAAGCGGCACATCCGGGAAATGGAAAGTTGGCAGGCTACCGGAAACAGAGGCCATATCACCGACAGTGCGGGTATCAACGCCTAAGAAAAACACGATCAGGCTAAGTACAACAATGGCTACCAATGTTGATGGAATCGCTTTGGTCAGGCGTGGCAGAAACTGAATAATCGCCATCGTTAATCCGGCCAGTCCCAGCATAACAATCAGCGGCCAGCCGGTGATCCAGTTACTAATACCATCTGCGTCTGTGATCTGAAACTGCTTTAGCTGCGCAATGAAAATGACCAGTGCCAGTCCGTTTACAAAGCCAAGAAACACCGGCAGGGGAACCAATCGAATGAATTTACCTAATTGGAGTGCACCAAAAATAATTTGCAGTATTCCCATTAATATGACGGCTGCGAACAGGTATTCCACACCATGCGAGATAACTAAAGCGATCAACACCACCGCAATCGCACCGGTAGCACCCGAAATCATGCCGGGTCGACCTCCAAAAACGGAAGTAATCAGGCCGATAATAAAGGCGGCATATAAGCCAAGTAGTGGGTGAACCTGTGCAACCAGCGCGAAAGCAACGGCTTCAGGCACCAGCGCCAGTGCGACGGTCATTCCGGAGAGAACTTCATTCTTAACGCCATTGGGCGCGAGTTGTTGTGTGTAGGACATTAGGATTGATGACTGTTTAAAGCAAGGTCGCGAATTCTTTCATATCCCACCCGTAACTGCCATGAATAAATTAGGTTTTTCTAACATACACCAACAATTTTACTTGTAAGCATGGAATTTTTAATGCGCCGGAAATAATACTCCTGCACAAACTCTCCATATCCTGCCAATATGTTCTTCAATACTGCAAACGCCCTTTTAGGCTTGTAAAATCACTCATAACCCAACGCTGATAGCTTTTTAATTGCTTGAGTTCTTCGTACCATCTCTCGACATTTTCCGGCAACTCAACATTCAAGCCGACCTCCACCAGCCGGTAGATAAATACGCCCGCACAAACATCTGCTAATGATAAGTGCTCACCAGTAAGATACGTGTGCTTGCCCAATTGATTCTCAATTTTCCTGAGACAATCCTGACAAGCTAATAAGCTCTTCTTTATTTGCGTTTCGTCGTGTAATGCCTCTGGCGTTCGATAATAGCCCCAGAACACTCCAACAAACGCAGGTTCAAATACAGTCTGAGACCAGTCCATCCAGCGTTCAAATAAAGAGCGCTGGTAAGCATCTTCAGCATGCAATTGTCCGTTAGCGTACTCACTGGATAAATACCTTAGGATTGTATTTGATTCCCAAATCACGCGGTCACCATCGACAAGTACCGGGACTTTCCTCATGGGATTCAGCTTGCCGAACTCATTCGTCTCAGTGTCACCAGTGTTGTGGCCTAGTTCGACGTGTTGGTAGGTAAGCGGTAATTCTTCAAGTAACCAAAGTACCTTCTGGACATTGTAAGACGTGTGCCTTCCATAGATGATAATCGACATTGCATTTGCTCCTGATTTCACGATAGTAGCTTACAACCTCAAGCCTCAAAAGGTATAGTACGCAACCAATTGCCAGCCAGACACTGCGGAACTATCCCATGGAAATCAACGTCAACTTCCTCGAAAATCTCAGACTTGAAGCTAAGTTTGATGATTTCACCGTTATCACCGATCAGCCGATTCGCTACAAAGGTGATGGTTCGGCCCCCAGTCCGTTTGATTATTTCCTGGCATCGTCCGCGTTGTGTGCCGCTTATTTCGTTCGGGTGTATTGTCTGGCACGTGACATTCCGACTGAAAACATAAAGCTGTCCCAGAACAATATCGTTGATCCTGAAAATCGTTATAACCAGATTTTCCAGATTCAGGTCGAGCTGCCGGAAAGTATTTCAGACAAAGACCGCGAAGGTATTTTACGCTCGATTGATCGCTGCACCGTTAAAAAAGTAGTGCAGGCCGGGCCGGAGTTTAAGATCGAAACGGTTGAAAATCTGGCTGAAGACGCACAAGCCATGCTGATGAACCAGCCGGATGATTCCAGCACCTTTATCTTGGGCAAGGATCTTCCGCTGGAGCAAACCATTGCTAACATGACTGAGATTCTGGCTGATCTGGGCATGAAGATTGAGATTGCATCATGGCGGAATATCGTACCGCATGTGTGGTCGTTGAATATTCGTGATGCAGCGTCACCGATGTGTTTTACCAATGGTAAAGGCTCGACCAAAGAAAGCGCATTATGCTCAGCGCTGGGCGAATTTATCGAGCGGCTGAATTGTAACTTCTTTTATAACGATCAGTATTTTGGTCATGAGATCGCCAACAGCGATTTTGTGCATTACCCCAATGAAAAATGGTTTAAGCCGGGGCCAAATGACGAGTTGCCCGCTGATATTCTGGATGACTATTGTTTAGGCTTGTATGACGTCGATAATGAATTACGTGGCTCCCACCTGATTGATACCAATTCGGGGTTAGTTGAGCGGGGTATTTGTTCCATCCCTTACGTGCGTCAATCCGATGGCGAAACCGTCTATTTTCCTTCCAATTTGATTGAGAACTTATTCCTGAGTAACGGCATGAGTGCGGGCAATAATCTGCATGAAGCTCAGGTACAGTGCCTGTCGGAAATATTCGAGCGGGCCGTGAAAAAACAAATCATCGCCGAGGAAATTGTCCTGCCTGATGTGCCACAGATAGTGCTGGAGAAATACCCCACTATCCTGCAAGGCATCGAGGCACTCGAAGAACAGGGCTTTCCTGTCGTAGTGAAAGATGCTTCACTCGGTGGTCAATTTCCGGTGATGTGTGTGACGCTGATGAACCCGCGTACTGGTGGTGTGTTTGCGTCATTCGGTGCGCACCCGAGTCTTGAAGTGGCGCTGGAACGTAGCCTTACAGAGTTATTACAAGGCCGTAGTTTTGAGGGCTTAAATGATCTGCCGCGTCCGACGTTTAATAGCATGGCGGTGACGGAATCAGAAAACTTTGTTGAGCACTTCATTGATTCTTCCGGCGTAATTTCCTGGCGTTTTTTTAGTGCTAACCATGATTATGAATTCTGTGAATGGGATTTTTCTGGCAGCAGTGAGGAAGAGGTCGGTCAGCTATTTGGCATCTTAAACAGCATCGGTAAAGAGTCGTACATGGCGGTGTTTGATACGCTGGGCGCAACAGCTTGTCGTATTCTGGTGCCGGATTATTCGGAAATCTATCCGGTGGAAGACCTAATTTGGGATAACACCAATAAGGCGCTGGATTACCGTGAAGATATTCTGAATATCCATGATCTGGATGATGAAGCGTTGACGGCTTTGTTGGAGCGTCTGGAAGAAAGCCAGCTGGATAATTACACCGACATTAAAACATTAATCGGTATTGAGTTTGATGAGAACACGGTGTGGGGCCAGTTGACGATTCTTGAGCTGAAGATTCTGATTTGCCTGGCGTTGGGTGATCTTGATGTCGCGCTTGAACATGTTGGTGATTTCTTGCAGTACAACGACAATACCGTTGAGCGCGGTTTGTTTTATCAGGCCGTTCATGCCGTGCTTGAAATTGCGCTGGATGAAGATCTGGATTTTGAGGACTTCATCGATAACCTGAATCGTATGTTTGGCGAAGAGACTATGAACAATGTGGTTGGCTCGGTGAACAGCCAGGTGACGTTCTTTGGTTTGACTAAAACCAGTATGAAGCTGGAAGGCCTGGATCGCCATCTGAAGTTGATCGAGAGTTACAAAAAACTGCACCAGGCGCGTGCCGCCAAGGCTGTGGCGTAATTGAACTGTCGATCCGGTTGCGGGGCTTGTTGCATAGCCCCCTCCATTTCCTCACCACTGCCTAATATGCCCAATGGCAAACCAGCAGGTGAGTTGTGCGCTAATTTAGACCCCGTCACATTCGCTTGTGGTATCTGGGGAACCGATGGCTACCCGGATGTCTGTCGGCAGTTTTTACCCAGCGTTGAAAACTGCGGCGAAAACAGGGATCAGGCACTGGCGAGTATTAGCTTTTTTGAATCTGAAACAAGCCCTGATAACTAGCACCAAACAGCAAATTTGGTGCCAGCCAATGGAGCTTAATCCTCAGATTTGTATTCAGTGACGCTGAGGTGGCCATCGGTACTTTCCGAGATCATGCCTTGGTAAACGATCATACCTGCTTCATTCTGAGAAGATCCCGTGTTGAATTTAACGTTTATTGTGTAGCCAGTACCAGCCTCACTTTCATTTTTTTCAGCATTGATAACTTCTACTACCTGATAGTCAATGTCGTCGTTGGAAGAAGCTGGCCCGTAGTTATTTAATTCCCAGCGCAGCGCCTCCGCTAGTTTTTCAACCATGGAATCACTAACTGTTGCATCAAGGGATTTTGTGTTGCTGTTGGATACTGTTTTCTGCAGTTTGTCACCTTCCATGCAGTTTCCTGCGGCAGCCGAAAAAGATGTCAGCATAACTATTAAAGCGAGAGACATTGAAATCTTTATATTTTTCATAATGATACCCTGTAACCTGAATTTCCATATAATCCCCTGCATCACTGTAAATAGTGACGCAGGGGTTTCCGTGATTTATTGTTTAGTGAATGCCTCTACTATGACAAATTGAATGTGTTTATAGTTTCCTTGCCTGTTTGAAAGAACAGATCAGGCAATACTACGTTTCCGAATCAACTCAAAATCATCATCCACTAATATTTTGCCATTACGAAATACGGGTCGTAATGACACTTATAGTGTCAAGCGTTAAATGTCATTAAGTCACAAAGTGCGGTAAAGTAAGTATATTCAAAGATAACTGTAACCGAGCTTCTATATGTCCGACCCACAAACTGACAACTCACTATCTGAAGCGCAATTTATCGCTCAGTACGATAAGCGTGAATTCGATGCACCGATGATTACTGTTGATCCCGTATTATTTACTTACCATGAGGAGCAGCTGAAGGTTTTATTGGTGGAACGCTCTAACCATCCTGATAAAGGCTTGTGGGGATTGCCCGGCGGATTTGTGGATCTTGAGTATGATAAGACGCTGGAAGACACGGCTTTACGGAAGTTACGCGAGAAAACCGCAGTCACCCCACCTTATCTGGAGCAATTACACACCTTCGGCAATGATTCACGTGATAAACGTAGCTGGTCAGTCACTATATGTTATACAGCGCTGATTGCGCATCAGGATTGTGAAACACATGTCGCCACTGTGGCCGATGTGAAGTGGGTGAGCCTGGAACAGTTGGAGGATATACAACTGGCTTTCGATCACCGCAGTATTATTGATTATGCCCGTGAGCGGTTGCGCCAGAAGGCGTTGTATTCGATTGTTCCCGCTTACGCATTGCCGGAGAAATTTTCCCTACCAGAGTTGCAGCACCTACATGAGGTGTTGATTGGTAAATCTATCCAGAAAAAATCGTTTCGGCGGCGTATTGAGCAAGCTGAATTGTTGATTGATACCGGCGAGAAGCATTCGGATGGTAGTGGGCGACCCGCTGCTTTGTATCGCATGAAGGATGCGTCAGGGGCTTATACCTTTGTGCGGAATTTGGAAGGGTGATGATAATGCATTCATAAGTAAACCCCCGCCTTTCGTCACGTAACTTGAATTATTAAATAATAAATCAGAGTAAAAAATGGATTTTTATATAAAATAAATACGTGTCTATGCATAGAAGATTCAGGTACTCAAACAGATCACATCAAATGCTTCAGAATAATGGTGGTCATGGTTTTGCTCTGGCGTATGCACTTGCTATTTATGAATCAAATGCCGTATATACTTTTATCCCAAAAGTTGCATGTTCGACAATGCGTTATTCTGTTGCTTATGCGAATGGTTGTGTTCATGATTTGAATGACATTAACTGGATACATAAAAATAATCGTACCTTTTCTGCTGACTTGGCAACAGCAATAAAAGCAGACTACACCTTTACTATTCTAAGGTGTCCTTTCGATAGAATATTCAGTGCTTTTATGGATAAAATAGTCGGAATTGATATAGAAGCTTGGTATTACTGCATGTCAGAGGGCCGGACAACGGTACCTTATGATATTACCTTTGACAGTTTTGTGCGGGATTTGTCGGTGGCTCCAGCTAATGCGCTTAATATGCACTGGCGACCACAGGTCAATTTCTTGGTGTATAAAGAATATGATGAGATTTTTTCATTAAGTAATTTTGGTAATGCTAAGCAGGTTTTGAAAAATAAAATAGGGTTTGAAGTTTTTGACACTCGTGGTGCCCTTGGACATGATATGACTCGTTTGACTGAGATTGAATCTATTTTTAATCCTGAGAAAATGCCTGCTTTAGACTTGCTGGCCTTGAAAAGTAAAGGGCTGATGCCCAGTAAGTTGAAGTTTTTTACTGAAGAAAATATCGAGTTACTTAGTAAAATTTATAAGGATGATATTGTTGAGTATATTAGTTTGTTTGGCATTTCGGAAACAATGAGCAAATTGAGAATAAATTAACCTAAGTACACAGACACCGATTTTTTCAAGGTGACCGACCTGTTCGTTGGTAATGATCAAAAAAACAAAGGGGGATGACAGCATTGCTGAATCATTCTGGTGGCGTATCAAAGTGGGTGAAATCAATATGAATATGGTTACCATCCGGATCCCATGCGGTTAGCCGGTTAAGGTTGGCGGCTAGTCGATCAGACCGTTTATAGTCCAGTCCGGCGGTTTGTAAGCGTGCTTCCAGCCCGTCGATGTCAGTGCCCGAGAAAGCGAAGTGTTCCAGTTTAAGGCTGGCCTCAGAGCCAATCGCCGCTGAATCATCTATCTCAACCAAATGCACGACCGGGTCATCACTAATATATAGCCACGCGCCTGTGCTGGGGGAGTCAGGGCGGTATCCGTTATGCAATCCGAGAATGGTAGTATACCAATCGATCATAGTGTTGAGTTGCGTGGTGCATAAGTTAACGTGATCCAGTTGTGTAATGGGCATAGTGATTGTCCGGGAGAAGTGGTGATTAGAATCATAAAGGATTCTGTCTGACGCACCCACCGTTTATTGATAGGACAAATTCATTTCATGGATTGTTGGGTGACCGGTATGTTTTTAGCCCCAACCATGAACAAACCTTTTTCAACCCACATTTCCATTTGTACGCCTTTTACATGGCGTTTAAGCGGTGTTTCGCCTTTGTTTATATCAGGAATAATACCAAAGTGTTCGGGGTCATAACTCACCTGGTACAAGGTGTTGGGCGTGCCCGCAGTCTGGTAGCGAATTTGTGCAGCGGTGATATTGCGTATCGAGCAATAGCGCCCGCCCAGTAATTGACTGCTCCCACCGAAACGACTGGAGACATTAGGCAGAAAGTCCAGTTTACTGAAATAGCTTTGTACGACATCAAAGTTTTGGCTGCTGACTTCCAGCGCATTTTGATGCAAGTGTTCCTTAGCGACTTCTTGCGCAATGTCCAGAATCCGTTGTTCATTGTCCACGGGCAGATAGAAAAACAGCAAGCTGATCGCCAGAAAAATAGTGGCGGCAATGGAGGCTGCCCAGGGGTAGATTTTTCTTAACGTCGATAAGGTATGGCGGGTGCTGGTGGCGGGGGTGTCCACTGCGGTTTTATAAAGCGCTTCCAACTGATCCAGTTGCTGCTCATCCATTTTTTGGTGTGCGTAGTGTTTGTTGACAGATTGCTTGAGTGTGGATTTCATGGGGTAATTCCTAAGGGCAGCGGGTTCTCCTTTTCCAGCGTTGCCATCAATTGTTGGGCTTTCTTTTTGACCCGGAATAAGCGCGATAAAATAGTGCCACGGGACGTGTCCAGTTCGGTGGCAATTTCGCTGGCTGTGTATTCCAGTACTGCCCACAAAAATAAAACCTCGCGCTCCGCTGCATTCAGATGTTCCAGCAGCAGCTCTATCATATCGCTGTTTATGTGTTGTTGTTCGAGCGATTGTTCATCAAGTGCTATAGGCTCATCCGCTGCTAACGACTCGAAGGCAATTAAGTTATTGTGTCGGCAATCATCAATAAAACGGTTGCGCATTATTTTGCGGATATAGGCGTAGGGGTTGCGCCCTTGTTTACCGCCACGTACCCACTTTTCCAGCGCGTTTTGTAACAGGTCATGTGCGTCATGCGAATGGCGGGTTAAAGACAAACCATATTGATAAAGTTGTTGTAGTTGATCGCGTTCAAGCATCAGGCGTAGTGACCTCAAAGTCGTGTATCCACCCCTGACTGATTAAAGCAGGCAGGTGGCTGATACCTTCCGGGTGTTGCTCAGCCAATTGGTACAGGGGCAAACCTTCTTGTACGGCCATTAAAAGGAAGTAGACGTGTGGTGGTAATTTTTCGAGTTTAATACGGTATTGGTCGCGGTGGACTAGCAAGTATTCAGGGGATTCCAGATACGCCATAGTCAGGTGGCTACGCTGTTCACTGTGCAACTCCCACAGTGAAAATAACGACCACCGTGAATGCAGTAAGCGGCAATCCGGACTCAACAGTAATGTCAGGTTACCTTGTTGTTTGGCATCTAATTGCTGGAATTTCTGCTGTGGCCAGGGCTTACGTTGAGGGCTGTAATAGACTTCATCGCATAACCAGTCGACGGTGGCTAAGTCAGGCAGATAAGTCATGTTACTTAATTCAGGACGGGTGTTGAGCAATGTTTTTAAATGCTGCGCAAAGTGATGACCATAGGTTTGCAGGCTAGGTATGATGGGTGGGTATTCGTTGATGTAGCTGATGGCCAGTTGCGCAAAATAGTCATCACCGACATGTGCATTACAGCGCTCAAAGGTGTGTTGCAGGTGGCTAATCAATCCCTGTTGATAATTGTTGCGGTAGACATTCAGTCGCTCTTCGGCACTAAATTCCGCGCTACCCGTAATGGAAGCCGCCAGCGCTGCGGGATCACCGGATAATAAATCACCGAATGCATCGTGCCATTGTTTCAGGTGCATCTTGTGGTTTCCCCTGCGGCATTTTCATCGAGAATATGTTGTATGCGCATCTGCTCTTCAAATAAACGCTCAACACCGGGCAGATCATTATCCCATTCAATCATGCTGGGGATAGCGCCATGTTGTTGGATATAGCCAGAAAAGTGATGCCAGACTGGTTCTGCGACAGGGTTATTGTGCGCATCCAGCAAATAGTTGCCCTTATCTTCATAACCAGCGAGATGGATTTGGCGCACTCTTTCTGTCGGAACGGCGGCTAGCAAGTCGGCACAGCTTTGCTGATTATTAAACTCTGATACGTAAGCATTATTAATATCGAGCAATAAGTCACAATCAGCATCTTCTGCAACCGCTGTGAGAAACTCGCCTTCACTCATGCCAACATTCGGTGCACTGAGGTAACTGGAGACATTTTCCAGCAACATGCGTTCGCCCATAAAGTCCTGTACCTGCCGGATACGGGAACTGATGTGCGTCACGGCTTCATCGGTGTAGGGCAAGGGTAATAAATCCGGGGTTTGCAGGCCATTGTGCACGGAAAAGCTACAGTGTTCCGAGTACCAGACGGCGTTGGTGTGGTGTTTGAGTTGCCTGATTTTTTTGAGGTAATCGAAATCCAGTGGGTCCAATGCGCCCAATGACAAACCTACGCCATGTAATACACAAGGGTACCGTTCAGTAACCGCATCCAGTAAATAGCGGTTGATGCCACCTTCCGCCAGCCAGTTATCAGCCAGCAGTTCGAACCAGGGAATATCGGCCTGTGTATCAAGAATGGTGGCAGCATGGGGTATACGTAACCCCATGCCAGCACCTTTTATAGGAAGGTTGCTCACCGCATTTATGATTTAGCGGGTTTGGTACCGACTACTACACCGCCCGTTACCTTTTCACAGGTACCTTTAGGCAAGTAAACCCACTCGTCATCTGAATTAGTCACCTTTGACTGGCCTGAACAATCATGGCTGCCATCTTTTGCGCCACAATCATTTTTACCTTCCATGGCGATACCAGCACATTTTTCCCATTCAGTAGGTGCATCCGGTACAGCAAATGCAGAAGTTGATACAGCCATCATGCCCATAAGGGTCGAAGCCAAAAGTGTTGTGTTTTTCATGTAAATCTCCGGTGTAATAGTAAGGATGTGGCGCTGTATATTGACTCGCCACAAAGATAAAGACGGATGAGGGAGGTGATTGATTGCAGGGTTGTGAGATTTTTTAGATTTACCCGATATGGCGGTCGGAATTTTATAGCTGTGTTCATCGTTACTTGAGCGTATGATGAAAGAAAAAACATTCTGATGAACTATATATGGGTTCAGACGTGACAGATATAAATACGAATGAGAGCTAGGAGGGCCAGTGCAAATGTGTTGTGCAGGTAAGTGTCGTCCTCAGTTCTCCCGGTAAATAGAAAGTCTACTAACCAAAAGTATTTTTAATGCCTTCATTACTGACTAAAATAATTGAAATTCCTAAAATATGGCACCATAAAAATTATCGTCAATCTGACTATATGCTATTAATTGCTGCGAGTTCTTTGCTACTTGCAGCTATAATTTTTGGGCTGTTTTCTGCTTTATATTATGCCATTATTGGAAGCAAATCCCTTGCTTTTTATGATTTTTTGGAAGTTTTGTGTAATAGTGTTTTGTTGATTTTTTTGTTGCGTTTTCGTAATTATCAACTGATTATTGTTTTAATGACTTTGGTTTCTTTGGTCAACCTGGCATTTATATTGAATAGCCTTGATGGTATGCAACGAGTCCCAACCATGGTTTGGCTTAGTTTGATTCCGGTTGTTTTGAGCTTCACCAAATCATTTTACCTCACTTTTTTAGGGTTGTTTTGTAGTATTTTATTGGCTTATTTTTTCTGGCCATTCCCTGGTGTTTTAGCCACGGGAAATACACCGGTATACTTTGAAGTAGATTCCATTATCCTTACCATTCTTTTGTTTGGGGGTACGCTGTCTGCTTGTGTGCTTTTTATAATGCCCATGGCGGAGAAAAGCCACCAGCAATCAATTGATGACCATTTGACAGGCCTCTATAACCGGCATGTTTTAGATAAAGATTTACAGTTTTGCTTTAGGGATTTTAAGCTATTTGGTAAGAATTTTTATGTGGTTTTTATTGATTTTGATCGATTTAAAGAGGTCAATGACTTATTTGGGCATGAGAGTGGGGATAAAATTCTTATTGAGCTAGGGGGGAGGCTAAGAAAGCTATCTTTGTTAACTGACTTCAAAGGGTGTGTTGATTTTTATCGTTTTGGGGGTGATGAGTTTGTGATACTTGTCACTGGTCAATACGATAATGAAAAGTTACTAAAGCTGGTAAGAGAGGTAAAAGATGAACTGGAAAAGCCCTATGAGTTTGAGCAGTCTTCTATCAATATTAGTGTGAGTGTCGGTATTGCAAAGTCTGATCATTCTACTCAATCTGCTCAGGAGTTAATCCGGTTTGCTGATTATGCAATGTTTGAAAATAAGCATCAAAACTACCTGAACTATCCACCCGCAAGTAATTCTGAACCTGGGATTCGATTTTTTAATAAGCGTATACTTGATATTTTCAGAATGATTGAAAGTAAACAGTTTGATCATTACTTTAGCGTGGTGTTCCAGCCTATTTATGGGGCGGAAAGCCTTGAGATTAGAAAGCTTGAGGCACTGGTTCGGTGTTATTCGACAGAGCTGGGGGATGTTGACCCTGATGATTTCATTACTGTGGCTGAGACAACAGGTATGATTGGTGCTTTGTTTGAGTGGGTTTTGAAGAAAATAATCCTGGTGATTGATGCCCGGTTGATGGATTTTCCTGATATTGTTATTTCTGTGAATTTGTCCCCTTATCAAATGGGCGACTCTATACATGTTGCAGAATTAATGGATATTTTTAATGAAATCCAGCATGAAAACAGGGTGTCCCGGCTTGAATTCGAAGTAACAGAAACGTCTCCGGTGACTAATAATAATTACATTGAAGATAGTTTGAAGCGTATTAAAGAAATGGGGTTTCCATTGGTGCTGGATGATTATGGACAGGGACACACCTCTTTTCTGGGTTTGCAGAAGGGCGTATTTAAAGGCATTAAGCTGGATAAAACACTGCTTTGGAATATGGTGAACGATGAAGTGCAATGGAAGGTTTTTACTTCCACCATTAATGCCGCGAAAAGCCTTGATTTATCGGTCACTATCGAAGGTATAGAAAATCAAGAGCAACTGAACCGGGTTCTGGAGCTTGATTGTGATTTCTTGCAAGGGTTTCATTTGTCCAAGCCGGTTACCGGGCTGGAACTGCCTGGTTTGTTGTGCAGCCCCTGGCCTGGGCGCATGTAACGAGCAAGCACCCGCGCCCTCAATGGCGCAGGTGGTTTCGGTGTTATTTTATGTCCACTTCGGTTCAAACTTTGGGGGCCTCGGAAAACGTGAAGCAATGTCATGCCGCGTCAGATCCATGTGGCTACGGGTGTATTGTTCGGATGGATCATTCGGTGGGTTATAGTCCCAGTTTTCATATTTGCCAATACGTAAAGCGGCATGCAATGTGCGGCGGAGATGTTGAGATTTGATCACTGTTTGCCGTAATGCTTCGGCGTCCCAATGTTTTGAGGCTTCTTCCCTGAAACCGGCTAATAAAGCCTGTTGATGTTCGGTGGCTGAATCACTGGCTAGGTTATTCAATTCATTCGGGTCGGCTTGTAAATCAAACAGTTGGTCGGGGTCTGTCATGCAGGAAATAAACTTGTAGTGGCCACGCCGGATCATCAACATAGGCGCACCGGTACCTTCACCCAGAAACTCACTGATGCAAGCATTCGGATCGTTGCTGTCATCACCTTTGCATAAAGGCAGTAAGGAACGTCCACTCAATGGGTCAAGTGCTTCCGGGATCGCTGCACCCGTAAATTCGTTGGCAAGGTCAAGCAGGGTAGGCAGCACGTCTACCTGAGCGACGGGTTGTTCAACGCTGCGTGCTTCAAAATGTTTGGGTTGATGCACTATCATTGGAATCCGGCACGACCATTCGCGGAAGCTCATTTTGTACCACAGACCAAATTCACCCAACATGTCACCATGATCCGAGGTGAAAATAATTGTGGTGTTTTCGCTCAGACCGCATTCATCCAATGTCTCACGCAGTTTGCCTATCCATTCGTCGATATAACTGATATTGGCGTAGTAGGCGCGGCGGGCATTGATGATTTCCTCATCGCTGACGTCCACGGCATCCAGCGCGATGACTTTTTCCAGCCGGAGGTTGTGCGGGTCGTTCTCATCGCGGTCGGGGCGGGGAACGGTTGGCATGGCAAGATCCACATCCTCGTACAAATCCCAGTATTTTTTGCGACAGGCATAAGGGTCATGTGGGTGGATAAAGCTGGTAACCAGGCACAGGGGGCGCTCGTCTTCCGTGCGGGCATGATCATAAATTGCCTGTACAGATTTTGTACCGACTTCATCATCGTAAGTCAGTTGGTTAGTGATTGATGCAACACCAGCCTGTTTGATGCTGGACATATTGTGATACCAGAGATCAATGCGCTCATCCGGATTAGTCCAGTCCGGCATCCAGCCAAAATCAGCGGGGTAAACATCGGTGGTCAGGCGTTCTTCAAAGCCGTGTAACTGATCAGGCCCTACGAAATGCATCTTACCGGCGAGGCAGGTGCGGTAGCCCATCATGCGCAGGTAATGCGCAAAGGTGGGCATGGTGGATGGCATGTAAGCCGCGTTGTCGTAGCCACCGCATTGGGATACATTCTGGCCGGTCATGAAAGCATAGCGGGCGGGAGTGCACAGGGGGCTGCTGCTGTAGGCTGAGTCGAACTGCACGCCGTCTTTCGCTAATTGGTCGATGTTCGGGGTTTTCACATCGGGATTGCCGTAACAACCAAGCGCGAGTGCGGTTAGCTGGTCGGCCATGATGACGAGTATGTTTTCTTGTGTCATGCGGGGCGTTCCTCCTTAGTTTTTTGTTGTTTTATCATTAAATGGGCAGGGTTGGATATGGTTTTTTGAGCTGGCGATTTTCTGCCTCCAGTTCTTTCATGCGTGCCATCAGTGAAGCATCCATGCCTCCATACTTAGAGCGCCACTTGTAAAAACTGGCGTTGCTCATGCCATGTTCACGGCATAATCCAGGCACAGGTGTGCCTGCCTCGGCTTGCTTCAAAATAGCCATGATTTGGCTGTCGCTATAACGTGATGTTTTCATTGTAAAATCTCCTGTGTATAGATGACGAGAAAATTCTACTTTTGGAGCCATTTTAAGGGGGGATTACCGTTTGACCCGCCAAACACCCCAACGGCACAGCCTGCAACGCCACCCCATCATGCTCGCCAAACGGCAATACCCGTTCCCCCGCATATAAAACAATAGCCCTTCGAACCGGTTTTTTATGCACATCAATAAAATACTTCAGGTGCTTAAAATCACTGGCAGCCACAGAGTGGGTAGACTTCACTTCAATAATTACCAACGAGTAACCGTCATCCAATATAAAATCAATCTCCTTACCGTCACTCGTGCGGTAGAAGCTAATATCAACAGGCTTTTCCGAGTAGGAAATGGCCTTAATAAGCTCACTCATCACAAAGGTTTCATAAATCAGCCCCTTGCTGGGTGAATTCAGTAATTCAGGCACCTGAGTGATTTTTAATAAGTGACACAATATGCCGCTATCCAGCATATAAACCTTGGGCATTTTCACCAGTCTTTTCAATTCATTATTAAAATAAGGCTTCAATAACCTGATCTGGTAGGTGTTGTTGAGTATTGACAGATAGTTATCCAGTGATTTGCTGTCAATCTGACAATCCCGCCCGATGTCCGATTTGTTCATCAGATTGCCACTTCTTAATGCGAGCGCCAGGTACAGTTTCATGAAGTTATCCAAGTTACGGATAGTACTGACATCATGCAGGTCACGCTCAATGTATGTCCGGATATAAGAGCTAAACCAAAGCAGGCGGGTTTTAGCGTTAGGCAGGATTTGTATTTCCGGAAAGCCGCCTTTCAGGATGTTATCCGCAACATCAATGACATCGGGTTGTTTCAGCTCATCCGCTGAGAATAATGTATCGATCAGGCTCAGTTCAGATTGGTTGAGTTCACTCAGACTCAGTGCATAAAGATCAACAATACCAATGCGTCCGGCCAATGAGTCGGATAAATTACGAAAGCCCTGTAGGTTACTGGAGCCGGTAAGCACAAAGCGACCAGGGGAGCGATCCTGGTCAATGGTTTCTTTAA
Source organism: Caprella mutica (assembly GCA_947561585.1). Taxonomy (NCBI): domain Eukaryota; kingdom Metazoa; phylum Arthropoda; class Malacostraca; order Amphipoda; family Caprellidae; genus Caprella; species Caprella mutica. The sequence goes on along the minus strand of CANNZV010000002.1, from coordinate 476,082 downwards.
TCGCAATAAATATTTCTGGAGCGCGTTGCACTTCATCAATAATCACCGGTGTTGTCAGGCTTTTAATAAAGCCCTTGGGGTCACTTTTTGCACTTTGATAGGTAGCAATGTCATCCAGCGTAACGTAGTTATCAATACCCAGATTGAGGGCGAGTGTTGATTTGCCGACTTGTCGCGCTCCGGTAATCAATAATGACGGGAAATGTTTCAGGTAAGTTTGAATATCTTGCTGGGTATGACGTTTTAACATGCTAATCCTGTAAATTTAGGGATCATGATCCTTAAATTTACAGGATTAGGCTTTATCAGGGAAGCTTTTAACTCTTCAACCGATACCCCGTCTTAAACATCCACCAAACCACGCCCATGCACGTAGCCAGAAAGCCCAGAATAATAAACAGGCTCACATAGACATTCACATCCGCAATTTCAAAGAAGCTCCAGCGGAAGCCGCTGACCAGATACACCACCGGATTGAGCATGGTGACCATCTGCCATGTTTCCGGCAGCATGCTAATGGAATAGAACGTGCCACCCAGAAATACCAGTGGTGTGATAATCAATAGCGGTACGACCTGCAATTTCTCAAAGTCAGTAGCCCAAAGGCCGATGATAAACCCAAGTAGGCTGAAGGATATACAGGTCAGTATCAGAAACGCCATCATCCAGATCGGGTGCGCTATGCGTAGGTCAACAAACATGCTCGCTGTGACCAGAATAATCAGTCCGATAATAAACGACTTGGTGGCCGCTGCGCCGACAAAGCCCAGCAGGATTTCAAATGAAGAAATCGGCGCTGACATGTATTCATAGATAGTGCCGGTAAATTTGGGGAAAAATATCCCGAATGAGGCATTGGAAATACTCTGTGTCAGCAGCGTAAACATGATTAGACCGGGCACGATGAATGCGCCATAAGACACGCCATCTACTTCCTGGATCCGGCTACCGATTGCGGAGCCAAAGACGATAAAATAAAGGCTGGTCGACAATACCGGCGAGGCAATACTTTGTAATAAGGTGCGCCAGGTTCTCAGCATTTCAAATTTGTAGATAACTTTAACGGCTTGATAATTCATGATTGGCCTGCTTCTGGTTTATCGCTATGGACAAGGTCAACAAAGATGTCTTCCAGTGAGCTTTGCGTAGTGCGGAGATCTTTCAATGTTAAGCCAGCGTCACTGATGCTGGTCAGCAGGCGTGTTATGCCGGTCTGATCAGCTTTGGTGTCGTAGCTATAAAGCAGCTCCGTGCCGCCATTGATCAGCTCCAGTTCATACTCCGCCAGTGATGTCGGGATTTCAGTAATCGTCTCGCGCAACTCGATGCCTAATTGTTTTTTGCCCATCTTTTTCATCAGGGTCTTTTTGTCTTCAATCAGCAGTAACTCGCCATCTCGTATCACCCCAATCCGGTCTGCGATTTCTTCCGCTTCCTCGATGTAATGGGTGGTGAGAATAATGGTGACACCGGATTCACGCAGGCGGTTGACAATCTGCCACATATCTTTACGTAACTCGACATCAACACCGGCAGTCGGCTCATCAAGAAACAGAATTTTTGGCTGGTGCGATAAGGCTTTGGCAATCAGCACGCGCCGTTTCATGCCACCGGATAGTGTGCGAATTTCACTGTGCTTTTTGTCGTGCAGCGACAGGTCTTTTAGCAGTTGATCAAGGTAAGCGGCATCCGGTTTTTTACCGAATAAACCCCGGCTTAGGTTGATAGTATCCCAGACTGTTTCAAAAGCGCCCAGCGTCAATTCCTGTGGCACTAAGCCAATCATTTGGCGGGTGATGCGGTAGTCTTTGATAATGTCATGACCACCGACAGTAACGCTGCCACTCGTAGGATTAACCAGTCCGCAGATGGTGGATATCAGTGTGGTTTTGCCTGCGCCGTTGGGGCCGAGCAGGGCGAGTATTTCGCCATCTTGAATCGTCAGGCTGACAGATTTAAGCGCCTGATGCCCTGAGTCGTAGGTTTTTTCCAGCTTATTTATAATGATAATGTCCGGCATGCTTGCTAGCCCATTTTAGTGGTTATAATCGCCGGCCATCATCACATATTTTGTGTACCTGCGCATCACATGTGCTGATTCATGTCCAATACCAACTGGTACGTCGCTTTCACCACGCTGGCCATTTTGTCATAGTCCAGACGGTCTGCGGTGTCTTGTGGAGTGTGGTATGCCAAATTTCTGTTATACGCAGTATCAGTTACCATCACCGCCGGGTAGTCCATTATCCAGAAATTACGGTGGTCTGAGGAATCAATGCCAGGCACCAGCGCCATCGGTGCATTCAGTGAATAAACGGGCAAATCATCGCGGGTACTGCGCAGGAAGCTACTTTTTACGGTGCGTACCGTTGCCATATTTTCCATATTACCGATCACTGAAATAAAATCCCCGCGATCAGAATAAAAATGTTTCAGCCATGGCACCGGAAATAATTGTGAGCCGGGTTCATCGCTGAAATAGCCAATCATTTCCAGCGAAATCATTAAGTCGACTTCGGTGTTTTTGTCTTTCAGCATTTTTGCATGCACGTAACTGCCCATAAACGGTGTGGCATAAAAAACATGTTCTTCCAGCGTATAGGCCACGAGCACCACCCGGCGTTGTAAGGGTGTGGTGGACAGTAAACGCGCCAGTTCAATGAGTCCGGCAACGCCGCTGGCGTTATCATCCGCGCCGGGTAATCCGTCGTGCGTGTCGTAGTGCGCACCAATAACCAGTGTTTTCCCTGTGTCGGGGCCAAACTCGAGAATCAGGTTATGAAATTTCTGGTTTTCAGCTTCGTAGGTTTGGAATTGTACTTCCCCATAAGGTGAGAGTTGCCCTTCTAACCAGTTAACTGTTGGTTTGAGTTCAGCTTCCATGCCAATCCGTGCGGGCAGTGTTTCACTGAGCATCACCACATGTGAGCGCAGGGTGTCCGGGTCTACATCCGGCTGAGCGGATTGTGCTGTTTTGTTGGTGATCCAAACCGGTTGGGTCACTGCAAACCAAACTGAAAACAGGATAAACAACAAGGCAGAGGTGAAGGTGAGTAGCGTTTTTAGCATTAGACTTCCTGATAAATGTCACATAAACAATAGTGTATGCTTAGTTCGATAATCAATCACGGGTTTGATGATGGAAAAATTGTCTCTGGAAGGTAAAGTAGCACTGGTTACGGGTTCGGCCCGGCGTATTGGTGCGGCTATTGTCCGGCGTTTACATGCAGAAGGAGCGCTAGTGGTGGTTCATTACCACAGCTCGGCTGAGGATGCGTTAGCGTTACAGAACGAATTAAATGAACAGCGGGCGGACTCTTGTTTGTTGGTGAAGGGTGATTTATTGAACATTGGTATCCTGCCCCGGATAATTGCGCATGTCGTTGAGCATGCCGGCAGGCTGGATATTCTGGTGAATAATGCATCCGGATTTTATCCGACCCCCCTGGGTGAAGTGACAGAGCAGCAATGGGATGAGTTGGCAGGTACCAATATGAAGGTGCCTTTTTTTATGGCTCAGGCTGCCATGCATGCGCTAAAAATAAATAACGGTTGTATCGTCAATATGGTTGATGTGCATGGTTTTCGTCCGTTGGCTGATTACTCTGTTTACAGTTCAGCCAAAGCAGGCCTGTTGATGTTGACTAAGGCGTTGGCAAAAGAACTGGGGCCTGATATCAGAGTGAACGGTATTGCGCCGGGGGCAATACTTTGGCCGGAGCAGGGCATGGAAGCACCTCAACAAACTGAATTATTGGATAAAACGACTTTAAAGCGCAGTGGTGATCCGGCTGATATTGCCGGAGCGGTTTTGTTTCTGGTGCGGGATGCACTGTATATTACCGGGCATGTTATTCCTGTCGATGGTGGGCGGTTACTCAATCAGTGATTTGTAGGTTTTATCCATACCCGGAAGATAAGTAATTTCTTCTGCTAAAATATTTTAAACAGCTACACTAAGAGTTGTGTTTATCTGCATGGAAAGCGCCCTTCGGGTGGCCATGGATGGCTTTTACCGATTTGCCCGCAGTGAAAATAAATTGCGGGGTCGGCCATCAGCATCATGATTGGCCTTTGGGTTTATGGGTGACAGTTTTTTTTCACTGGCATCAATAACCTCGGTCGTTTTTGCTTCCAGGGTGCTTAGCAGGTTGCGGGCATTTTCCAGGCCTTGTTGCAGATTTACACACATTTCATCAGTAAGGCCGACAGTCTCGCCCAGTCGTTCAACTTTGAGAGGGTCTACCTGATCAAACTGTTTCTTGATACGCTCACGCATCTGATTGCCCTGAATTTCGTACTGGCGTATTTTTTCCAGGGTCTGACGACTTTCCTGTAATCCTGCCGTCATTTCCTGGCGTGCCATATCCGTTGACTGGAATACTTCAGCAAACTGTTCGTTGGCTTGTTGCTCCAGTTGGCGAATGTTTTCGGCATAGGCGTTAAATAAACCATCGGCCTGTTGTTGGTGTTTCATAATGAAATCCATCGAAGATGTCGATTCTTTCAGAATATTTTCTAACTGAGAATGTACATCGCTAGATACCCGTGTGTTTTTTTGTTGCGAGGCCATGTGCTCTTTCTGATGTTGTAATAGTTTCTGCGTAAAACCATGAGCCATTTTTTCCTGTTCACGTAAACGCAGCAGACCTTCATCAATTTGTACCAGTCCCTGATTCAATCTGGATTTAATTTGTTTTACGCTACCGGTGGTATCTTCCAGCTGCTCATTCCAATAGGTTTGGATGTGCTGGATGCGTTCCCCCAGTTTTGTCGAGATCTGGCGCAGTTCCTGTTCAGATGATTTGGCTTTACTAATAGTAAGTTCGGCGGATTCGGCGCGTGATTGACAGGTTTTATTTTCCTTGCTTGCCTGATCCAGATGAATTTTAAGTTGTTTGGATAAGGTATCTGTATCTTTAGCGTTGTGTTGGATGGTGCCTAGAAGCTGAGTGATAGATTTCTGATCTTGTTCAGCTCTTTTGAGAATTTTACGGATTTTGACGGTATCCCTGTGCTCCACCTGAGGCCGCAGCAGCATTGTAGCCCCGAACATAGCTATGATTGACATTATGATGATCAGAACATCGATCGCATCAATCGTGTAAATATAATCAAGAAGGTTTAACATGAAGTGCCCATTCATTTAACTGTTTTAAGTGCATACGATACAGCCACAGGTGTTTTCCCCTGTTGGTACTAAAATAAACTGTTTAAAGTGAACGTGAGCTGAGTTGATTGATTTGTTGTCTACTTAATAAGTTATTTTAATTCCACCCCGGCTTGCGCACCAGTAAGTAGGTTTTATGCAATCCCGTCAGTTGGTAGGTCTGTCGTTCTGCTACATCACCGACGCCAGTGTATAAATCAATTCTTCCGGGGCCTTTTATCGCGCCGCCACTATCCTGAGCAAATAGCATTTTCCAGTCGCTGCCGGTACGCTTGCCCTGATGATTAATGCGTGGGATTTCTGCCAACAAAACACTGCCCATTGGAATGTAATTCTTATCGACAGCCACTGTGTGTCCGGGAATAATTTTAGTGCCGGTTGCTGTGTTGGTCTTATTTCCCGATAGATTAAAGAAGATATAGCGGGGGTTTTGGTGCAGCACTTCATCAATTTTTTCCGGGTGTTGATGTAGCCAGCGCGAAACATTAGCATTGCTTAGGTTGCCGTTGGCATAGCTCTTCTTTTTCAGGTAGTGGCTAATATTGTGTGGAGCATGTCCGTTGTTAGCTGCGTAATTAAGGTAACGTGTTTTGCCATTTGGATAGTGTGCGATAGCTGAACCCTGAATCTGAGCGAAGTACAGGTCTATCTGGTCGTTAGTCCAGCCGATTTCCAGTCCACGATTTTGCAGAGCGCCATGATCTATCTGTTTGCGGGTTAACTTTGTGCCACCTGGCGGTTTGCCGTAAATTGGGAAACGGTATTCGTTATCCCGGTGGCTTTGTACCTGGATTTCCGGGGTGAAATAACCAGTGAAGTAACTCTTTTTAGCGCTACGTTTTGAGTTGACTTCATACAAAGAAAATTGTTGGTTGAGCGAACTTGCAAAGGGATTAACTTCTCTGGTCAATAGTGCCTGAGCTGTTTCCAGTAGTGCTGCGTTTGACACGTTAGCCCCATGTCCAGCAGCTTTTCTTCGTAGATTGGTCGTTTTCAGATAACGAATTTGCTCATGCAACCCGGTTAGGTTTGCCCTGGAACGCATAACACAATCATCTGCGCGCTCCATGTATTTTATATTTTCACACCTTAATGCCTTAGATACCGGTTTTTGTTTGGGGGCACGGTAACTGACAGGCTGGTAAATGTGTCTGGTGGGTGCCTGTCGATAGCCGGAAGGTACATTACTGTAGGGGGAAACAGACGGTATGCTCCCATACTGAAAGGGTAATGCCTGTTGTCCGTTCCATGGTTGGAGTTGTTGTGGGGGGGCGAGATTACTATGTTCACTCCACCATGATAAAGCACCAGTCTGAGGTGCCCCATGAAAGGAATTTTGCCCGGCGATAGCTGATGTCGCTAATAGATAGCAGAGTGCTATAAGTCTGTTAAGCCCTTGTTTATTATTCATTATTAGTTGACTTTTTTTATTGTTTTGAGGTTATCCCCTATTATTAGCATACTGGCCCCAATGGGGAAGGGATGAGCGGTATTTTCAGACAGATGGTTAGAAATATTTGTGCCTAAAAAACAGAAATTTTCACGGAATGAGGTTGCTAGTGGTCGTAAAATAAGCTAAATTTATGAGACTAAATGTAGTTTTATGGGGTCGGTAACCTCAATCATGCAATTGGGCTATTGCATGAAAATTTTGAATAATTGACATATGAATTAATGGCTATAGTCGTTGAATTTAAATAGAAAAATAACAATAAGGTACAAAATATGCTATATCGTACTAATTGGGGCGTACGATGCTGTCTCCTCATATCTTCTCTTGCTGTCGCCAGTCCGGCTGTACATGCTGAAATCTTCTTGAATGACTCTCCTTCGGTCGCTGCTATCGGTGCGGTATTGAACGGGCCAGGGCTTGAGTTGCAAGGTATACAGTTCAAGAGTGGAATTAAAGGACAGTATGGTTTGTTTTATGGTGGAGCTGATGCTATTGAGGGTGATCCTGTATTGGGTGTTGGTGACGGCTTTTATATGACCACGGGTAACCAGAACAGTATTCTGGGGCCAAATGATAATGACAAAGAAACGTTTAATACAACCATTCAGTACCGTGATGCTGACCTGATTAATATATCTGCAGATGCTATATTTGATCCGGTTGTGGTCGAGTTTGATATTGTTCCTGAAGGCGATAAAGTGAATTTTGTTTTGGTATTCGGTTCTGAAGAATACCCGGAATATACCTGTAGTAAATTTAATGACGTTTTCGGTTTGTTTGTCAGTGGCCCTGGTGTTGTGGGCACAAAAAATGCAGCTTTTGTACCGGGAACCAATCTGCCTATTGCGGTTAATAATATCAATGCCGGAGTGAGTGGTTCCAAGGCTGACGGGGCTGATTGTAGTCTCAGTAACTCGATCTACTTTGTTGATAATGGCAATGGTGAGGGTAATCGTGGCACACAATTGGATGGCTTTAGCCGACCAATTACAGCTTCAATTGGCAACCTGGTTCCGGGCGAGTCCTATAAGGTGAAGTTGGCATTAGCTGATGCAGGTGATCAGGCGTATGATTCGGCAGCCTTTTTTCGCTGGCTGACCAGTACTTCTACAACGGCGGTTGATCTTGAGTTAACGGCAACAGCCTCAACAGTCAATCCAACCATTGATGGTTTTGTTGATGTGACTTACACAGTGACAAACACCTCAACGATCGCCACCCGTATGGTCGATGTGGGTATTGAATTGCCAGCTGGTGTTGTCCTGGTGAAGAATGATCCTGATGAAGCTTACGATACGTTGACAGCAGATTGGCCGGTTGGTGATATCGCTGCTGGTGAGAGTCGTGAGCTTAATCTGCGTTTGAGTGTGGGCGATGCGGCAAGTTATCGTATTCCGGCTGAAATATTATTCGCTTTTAATGAAGATCCTGATTCCACGCCTTATAACCGTTTGATCCAGCCTAATGAAGATGATACGGCTATTTTAACGTTGCGTACGGTAAAAAATAATGCGCCTGTGATTACCCATGGAGATAGTGCTGAATCTGTACAGATTACTTTTCCTGAAAATGACAGGAATATTATTGTTGATCTGAATGCTGCTGATGTGGATGGTGAGACTGAAAGTGCTGGTTTGATTTGGGGAGTGACCGGTGGTGCTGATTCGCAGCATTTTTCATTAAATTCAGCCGGTGCTCTGCGCCCGGTCATGCCGTTTAATTTTGAAAAGCCAGAGGATACAGGTGCTGATAATACCTATGAGGTCAAAGTAAGGGTGTGTGATGCTGCTGCTGAGTGTGATGAGCAGATGATTACGGTGACTGTTTTGGATGTTGCTGAGGATGCTGACGGGGATGGCCTGTCTGATGATTTAGAGAATGATCTCGGCACGAATCCGAATGATCCTGATACAGATGGTGATGGCATTAACGATAAGCTTGAAGTGGGTGATGATCCTGCTAATCCGGTTAACACGGACGGTGATGGCGATATTAATGCACTGGATTCTGATGATGATAATGACTCTATTCCCACTAGTCTGGAAAACTACAATGGCGGTTTGCCATTAGATGATGACAGCGATACTGATGGCATAGCTGATTACATTGATCCTGATGATGATAATGATGGTCTGTTGACACTTCACGAAAATTATAATGCCGGCACACCGATGGATGATGATACGGACAGGGATGGTACGCCGGATTACCTTGATCCTGATGATGATGGCGATGGTGTGTTAACCAAAAATGAAAGCAGTGATCCGAATGGTGACATGTCTCCGTCTGATGCGGTCGATACGGAAGGCGATGGCATTGTTGATTACCTGGATGTGGATAATCTTAATGCGCCTACCGGGGATAATGATAAGGATGGCCTGACTAACGAAGAAGAAGATGTTTTGGGGTCTGATCCTAATAACCCTGATACGGATGGCGATGGCATCAATGACAAGATAGAGCGTGGTGACGGAACTTTCCCTGTCGATGCTGATGGTGACGGTGTTCCTAATCTATTGGATCCGGATGATGATAATGACGGTATTCTCACCATGGATGAAAATTATAACGGTGGCTTGCCCCTGGATGACGACAGTGACGTTGATGGTCTGGCGGATTATTTAGATGACGATGATGATAATGATGGTATTTTGACCCGGTTAGAGGATTACAACGGTAATGGTGCCCTCGATGACGATACCGATGGTGACAAAACGCCGGATTACCTGGATACGGATGATGATGGTGATCTGCTGTTGACCTGGCATGAAAACTATAATGGAAAGCTGCCTTTAGATGATGATACCGATGGCAATGGTGTCCCGGATTATCTGGATAATGATGACGACGGGGATGGCTTATTGACCATTAATGAAGAGGCTGACCCGAACGGCAATGGTAATCCTGATGATGGTCTTGATTCAGACGGTGATGGTTTTAATAATTACCGTGATGCTGATGATGACGAGGACGGTCGTTTGACTAAGGATGAGTTTGCTGACCCTAATGGTAACGGGCACCCTGATGATGCACAGGATAATGACCTGGATGGTGTTGTTGAGTACCTTGATCCGGAGATTACACCTTTTGTCCGTTTACAGGTACGGGCAATGTTGCAGGGTGCTTACGTTCATTCCACAGGGCTGATGAGTGATGGTTTGCGTCAATCTGATGTTTTACCTAAGACGCAGCCATACGGTTCGCTTGAGTTAACATTCGGTTATGGTTCACTGGGTAATTACTCACCTTTCGGTTATGAGGGGTCTGAAGAGGTTTCTGATGCATTATTGGCGGTGGAAGGTTCGAATGCAGTAGTTGATTGGGTGCTGCTGGAAATACGTGACCGGTTGGATCCGACAAAACTGGTTGCTGCCAAAGCTGCGGTTTTGCAGCGTGATGGTGACGTTGTTATTCCGGAGACCGGTTCGAGAGACCTGATTGTTCCTTATGTAGATCCCGGCAGTTATTATGTGGTTATCCGGCATCGTAACCATTTAGGTGTGATGACTAAACAACCCGTTACGCTTTATGACGATTTGAGTAAAATTGAGTTATTTGATTTTGCTTCTACAACATTCTCTGCTTTTGGTGAGGATCCGATGGTGGTGGCACAAAACCATCAGCTAATGTTGTGTGGTGATTTGAATAACAGCAATACTATTATTGCCAACGGCCCGGGAAGTGACATGTCTGTTTTGTTAGGCTCAGTGTTAGTAGCACCTCAAAATATTAATTCAAATGCGAACTATCCGTTGTACGGCTACTATGCAGCTGACTTAAATATGGATGCTAAGGTGCTATATAGCGGCCCGGACAATGATGCCAATCTGGTATTGGTTAATGTCCTGGCACATCGGTCTAATAGCGTGGGCAATAGTAACTTTATTGTATACGGTACTTTGCCAGATTAACTGACTGGTTAAATAACACGGCGGACAGATAAGGTCTGCTGTGAAGCGGTTTTGGGGTACAGAGTCCTTGATAACTTTTTCATGCGTACTTATAGTAGCCCTTATCGTTTAATACATACATGCCCGCACATTGTGCGGGCATTGTTCGTTCGGAGAAATCATGTCTCAAGCTGATTCAAGCAGTTCTGCTGAACTGACATCCCTATCACTGAAAGCCTTGCAACAAGGTATTCAGTCCGGGGGCTTTTCAGTAATGGAAGTAACTGAAGCTTATCTGGAGCGTATTGCCCGTTTTGACGGGGATTTGAATACGTATATTACGTCTACACCAGAGTCCGCACGTGAGCAGGCTCAGGTGATTGATAATCGTATTCGTTCCGGTGAGCTGAGTGGTGCTATGGCGGGCATTCCCTATGCACTAAAGGACTTGTTTTGTACCGATGGTGTGCTAACCACTTGCGCTTCTAACATGCTGGCTAATTTTGTGGCCCCTTATGATGCTAATGTTTCTGCGAAGCTAAAGTCAGCAGGCGGCGTTATGTTGGGTAAGAATAATATGGATGAATTTGCGATGGGTTCATCCACTGAAAATTCAGCCTATGGCATTACGCGTAATCCGTGGAATACGGATTATGTGCCCGGTGGTAGTTCCGGCGGTGGTTCAGCGGCAGTCGCTGCGCGTCTTGCGCCGTTGGCAATTGGTACGGATACCGGTGGTTCTATTCGCCAGCCTGCTTCATTTTGTGGGATAACCGGCATCAAGCCGACTTACGGGCGGGTCTCTCGTTACGGGATGATTGCCTTCGCCTCCAGTCTGGATCAGGCGGGGCCAATGGCTGTGTCCGCTGAGGATTGTGCGATTGCTTTGAATGAAATGGCGGGTTTTGATGCGCGTGATTCGACTTCTGCGCAACAGGATGTGCCGGATTATACGTCGACATTGGGTGATTCGATTGAGGGCTTGAAAATTGGCCTGCCCAAAGAGTTTTTTGCTGAAGGCCTGGATCAGCAGGTGGCTACGGTGATTGATCGTGCGGTGAAAGCGTTTGAAGCGCGTGGCGCGGTGGTGAAGGAAGTTACTCTGCCTAATACTCATTTGGCGGTGGCCGCTTATTATGTGGTGGCGCCTGCGGAATGTTCATCTAATCTTTCACGTTTTGATGGTGTGCGTTTTGGTCATCGGTGTGAGAATCCTCAGGATCTGAACGATCTTTATGAGCGTAGTCGTTGGGAGGGTTTTGGCGATGAGGTGAAGCGCCGGATTATGATGGGGACTTATGCTTTGTCAGCGGGTTATTACGATGCGTATTACCTTAAAGCGCAGCAAGTACGTCGTTTGATCAAGCAGGATTTTGTCGAAGTATTTAAGGATGTTGATGTGCTTATGGGGCCTGCGGTTCCCACGACAGCCTTTAAGTTAGGTGAGTTGGTGGATGATCAGTTAGCTATGTATTTGGCTGATGCTTATACGCTGCCTACTAGTCTGGCGGGCTTGCCGGGAATGAGTTTCCCGATTGGTTTTGATGATAAAGGTCTGCCGGTGGGCATGCAGTTAATCGGTAATTATTTTCAGGAAGGGCGCATGTTAAATATCGCTCATCAATATCAACAACACAGTGACTGGCATTTGAAAACGCCAGCCCAATTTTCCTAAGGAGCGTTCACTATGGAATGGGAAACGGTTATTGGTCTGGAAATTCATGCCCAGCTATCAACGAACAGTAAAATTTTTTCGGGTTCGTCCATCGCTTATGGTGCCGAGCCGAATACACAAGCCAGTCTGGTTGATCTCGGGATGCCCGGTGTGTTGCCGGTATTGAACCAGCAGGCGGTGAAAATGGCGCTGCGCTTCGGGCTGGCGATTGATGCTGAAATTGCGCCACGTTCAGTCTTTGCGCGGAAAAATTATTTTTATCCTGATTTACCTAAAGGCTACCAAATTAGTCAGTTTGAACTGCCGATTGTGGGGCTGGGGCATCTGGATATTCAGCTGGAAAATGGCGAGACTAAGCGCATTGGTGTGACACGTGCGCACCTGGAAGAAGATGCCGGTAAGTCATTGCATGAAGATTTTGATGGCCAGACGGGTGTCGATTTGAACCGTGCGGGCACGCCGCTGCTGGAGATTGTTTCTGAGCCGGATATGCGTTCGGCGAAAGAGGCGGTGGCCTATGTGAAGAAGCTGCATACGCTGGTTCAGTACCTTGGTGTGTGTGATGGCAATATGCAGGAAGGTTCGTTTCGCTGCGATGTGAATGTGTCAGTTCGGCATCCGGGTGATGAATTCGGTACGCGTGCTGAAATTAAGAACCTGAATTCGTTTCGTTTTATTGAGCGTGCTATTCACCATGAGGTGGATCGCCAGATTGATATTATTGAGTCGGGCGGGGCAGTGGTTCAGGAAACACGTTTATATGACCCGGATCGTGATGAAACCCGTTCGATGCGCAGCAAGGAAGATGCTAACGATTACCGTTATTTTCCTGATCCTGATTTATTGCCGGTTGAAATCACGCACGCTGATTTGGATGAGGCGCGTGCTTCGTTGCCTGAATTGCCGGAAGCGCGAACGCAACGTTTCATGGATGAATTGGGTTTAAGTGGTGAGCAGGCGGATGACCTGACGGCTAGCCGTGAAGTGGCTGATTACTTTGAAACAGTAGCGGCTGGGTGCGGCGATACTAAGCTAGCGGCTAACTGGGTGATGGGTGGTTTGTCTGCGCTGTTGAATAAGCATGAGGCGGCTATTAATGATGCGCCGGTGACTGCGGATATGTTGACTGGCATGCTCAAGCGGATTCTGGATAAGACGATTTCTGCGACGGCGGCTAAAGATGTATTGGAAGGCATGTGGAATGGCGATGGTGATGCGGATGCGGTGATTGAGGCCAAGGGCCTGAAGCAGGTCACTGATACCGGTGCGATTGAGGCGATGGTGGATGAGATTATTGCTAAAAACCCGTCACAGGTAGAGGAGTACCGTTCTGGTAAGGAAAAGGTGTTTGGTTTCTTTGTTGGTCAGACGATGCGGGCTTCAAAGGGTAAAGCTGATCCGGCTTTGGTGAATGAATTGTTGAAAGAAAAGTTGAAGGGGTAGGGCGATGTCTGTTTCTGATGATGATGTGAGAAAGGTGTCGCGACTGGCGCGTTTAGCGATTCTGGATGAAAATGTTCCGGCTTATGCGGCAAAGTTGTCCGGTATCGTGGCGATGGTTGATCAGCTGAATGCGGTGGATACGACGGGTGTGGAGCCGATGTCGAATCCACTGGATAGTGTGCAGCGCCTGCGTGACGATGTGGTGACTGAGACTAATCAGCGTGAGAAGTATCAGTCGGTTGCGCCGGAGGTGGAGAAGGGGTTGTATTTGGTGCCTAAGGTGTTGGATTAGTGTTATTTCTCCCGTTTTCTCTGAGGGCATGGTTACCCTGAGCTGTTATTAAACCCATCCCCAGCCCTTCCCTTGTCAAGGAAGGGAGCTTTGCCATGGTTTCGAGTTAGATATGATCTAGTCGGAAAAATCTTTTTTCTTATTTATGGTTCGGCTTTCTCGGGCTTGCCAGCTCGCGAAAATGGCACGGCGTGATGCCCTCCCTTGATAAGGGGAGGGGTAGGGAGGGGTTTAACGGTCGTTCAGTATATTGAAGGTTTTTTGGCTTCGCGCTTTTGATAAATTTTTCGTCAGTATGGGGTGTGATGTTACGCATGTTATATTCTTCGTTACACAGTAAAAGTGTACCGGAAGAAAATGCACTTGTGGTGTGTAATTAAATTTTAGTGAGTACAAAAAATGGAAACACTACCGTCGCTTGATGTCATCCTGAATGCACTTGTCACCTTATTCGTGATGATTGACCCGGTGGGCAACTCACCTATTTTCCTCGGATTAACGGCGGGGATGACGACAATAGCCCGGCGCTCAATTGCCATCAGAGGTTCAGTGGTAGGCTTTCTGATTCTGGCTTTGTTTGCGATTACCGGCACGGGCATTCTTGATGCGATGGGAATTACTGTCGACGCATTCCGGGTTGCGGGTGGTCTGCTGCTATTCTATACCGCTTTTGAAATGTTGTACGCCAAGCGACAAGAGCGCAAAGCCCAGGCGTCCGAATCTGCGCTTAAAGAGCACATTGCTAATCTTGCTGTTTTTCCATTGGCCATTCCATTGCTGGCTGGGCCGGGCACCATTTCAGCGACAATTATTCTGTCTTCCGAATTGACAGCGAATAGTCATTATTGGTCAGGTACTGCTGTCTTATTGGGCTTGATTTTTGCTTTGATGTTGCTGACCGCTGTGGTTCTGATCGCAGCTGAAGCACTGGATAAGTACATTGGTGATACCGGTAAGATGATCTTTAACCGATTGTTAGGTGTGCTGTTGGCAGCATTGTCTGTGCAATATGTGGCTGATGGTGTGCGGGGATTGGCGGCGTCGTAAGCTGCGTTGCACTAAACCTGACTGATAAGAGCTACCAGTCAGGTTTTAAAATCACTGTAATCAGTTATACAGTTTAGGTGCGCCCAACTGGTCATGGATCTGGTTACTTTCTTCGTTGGAGATATTCAATCCCTTCGCCAACTGATCCAGGTAAACCGCTTCTTCTTTAGTGTCCAGTGAAATACCCAACAGAGACATCAGGTAAACCTGTTTCTCCATGCCTTGTGGTACATCACGGATCATGCCTTCCATGTCAACAGGTGCCTGTAGCTCCTGACGAACAAACTCGACTTCTTCTTCAGTAGCATCCTGAAGGTGTTCAGTTATCTTGGCTTGTTCTTCGCTATCAAGATTGCCATCAGCCTTCGCAGCGTTAATCATCGCACGTAGCATTAGTTTAGCGTTTTGTTCATCCGCTTCACTAACTTCAGGTTCTTCGCCTTGCAATGCGGTATTGAACAGGTCGCCAAAGTCTTTAGTGCCACCGCTGCTTTGAGTGTTTCCAGCATTGGCATTAGTGCCGAAAGGTGTTGCCTGGCCGGGGTTGCCACCGAGTGAATCAATGAGTCCGCCCAGTCCACCGCCCGCAGCGCCACCTTGACCTTGTCCGGTTAATCCGCTTAACAGGCCGCCAATTCCACCAGCTGAGCTTCCTCCGGCTGAACTGCCACCCGCTAAACCACCCAGTAATCCACCTAGTCCACCACCCGCAGCGCCACCAGCACCACCGGTCAGTCCACCCAGCAGACCGCCCAGTCCACCGCCACTACTGCCACCGCTACCGCCGCCTATCATCTTGCCAACGCCTTTTGCGATCATAACGCCCATTGCTACTTTGCCGAGTGTGCCCATTAAGCTCATATCGTCTTATCTCCATGAAGTTGAAATCATTTTATTAATTACAGTCCAAATCTTAACAGTTATCTGCCTAATTTGCTGAATTCACACAGTAAGCAGTATGGCAGTAGTTTTCAACTGGTAAAGTTTGTTGCATGTAACCTATCCTTAAATAGAAGTTGGTTTTTTTTCGTTCTCTACTATATAGTCTTTAAGTATCACTGAATTTGATACCTAAAGCAGCGCTAGGAGTTGGCATGCTGGAAGCTTACCTACCCATTTTGATTTTTCTTGCCGTAGGCGTGGGGCTTGCTGTGGTATTGTTAGGGTTGGGCTTGATAATGGCTCCACGTCGTCCTGACGCAGCAAAAGATTCCCCGTTTGAATGTGGCTTCGAAGCGTTTGAAGACAGCCGCATGCAGTTTGATATCCGCTATTATCTGGTTGCTATCCTTTTCATTATCTTCGATCTGGAGATTGCTTTTTTGTTTCCTTGGGCGGTTGTGCTCGACAAAATTGGAACAACGGGGTTGTTGGCTATGTCCGTCTTTCTGGGAATACTGGTGATCGGTTTTATTTATGAATGGAAAAAAGGGGCGCTGGAATGGGAATAGAGGGTGCTCTCGACAAAGGTTTTGTCACCACCAGTGCGGATAAGCTGATCAACTGGGCGCGAACCGGCTCTATGTGGCCGATGACTTTCGGTTTGGCTTGTTGTGCGGTAGAAATGATGCATGCCGGTGCGGCGCGTTATGACCTGGATCGTTTCGGTATTGTGTTTCGCCCCAGCCCCCGACAATCTGATGTGATGATTGTTGCCGGAACCCTCACTAATAAAATGGCACCGGCTTTGCGCAAGGTTTATGATCAAATGGCAGAACCACGTTGGGTCATCTCTATGGGATCCTGTGCTAATGGTGGTGGCTATTATCACTATTCCTATGCTGTTGTGCGGGGGTGTGACCGGATTGTTCCGGTTGATATTTATGTGCCGGGTTGTCCGCCAACAGCAGAAGCGCTGTTGTAT
Source organism: Caprella mutica (assembly GCA_947561585.1). NCBI lineage: Eukaryota > Metazoa > Arthropoda > Malacostraca > Amphipoda > Caprellidae > Caprella > Caprella mutica. The sequence goes on along the minus strand of CANNZV010000002.1, from coordinate 459,248 downwards.
GGCATCATCCAGCTCCAGAATAAAATCCGACGAACCAACACAATCGCACGGTAATTAATTGAATGGCGCAGCTTCAGCTTTTACAAGAATTTTTACAGGAATCGATTGGCAAGAAGCTTGATTCGATGGTGTTGTCAGATGCCGGCGAACTAACGCTGGAAGTGAAGGTGGATAGTTGGTTGGAGGTGGCTGATTTTCTGCGCCGGAATGAAAATACTTGTTTTGATCAGTTGATTGACCTGTGTGGTGTTGACTACCTGACGTATGGGCAGTCCGAATGGGATGTGTCCTCGGCTACTTCGTCGGGCTTTAGTCGTGCGGTTACTGAAGATGATCCTTTTGATTTTGATGATGATGCGGCTGTTGAGTTTAAAGGCAAGCGTTTTGCGGTTGTTGTTCATTTGTTGTCGATGGAGAAAGGCCTGAGAGTTCGTTTGCGTACCTGGTGTAATGACAATGATTTTCCGGTAGCTCCCTCGCTGGTGGGTATCTGGAGTTCGACTAACTGGTATGAGCGAGAGGCGTTTGATTTGTTTGGCATTATGTTTGAACGGCATCCTGATTTGCGCAGAATTCTGACCGATTATGGTTTTGTCGGGCATCCGTTCCGCAAAGATTTCCCCTTGTCAGGCCATGTGGAAATGCGTTACGACGCTGAAAAGAAGCGAGTGGTGTACGAACCAGTGTCCATTGAGCCAAGAGTTTTGGTACCACGGGTGATTCGTAAAAATGAACGTTCCTCACCGGCAAAGGAGTTGGAAGGCTAATGCCTGAAATTCGTAATTTCACCCTGAATTTTGGCCCGACACATCCGGCAGCTCACGGCGTATTACGTTTGGTACTGGAAATGGACGGAGAAGTCATTGAGCGTGCTGATCCGCATATTGGTTTGTTGCACCGTGGCACAGAAAAGCTAGCGGAGAGCAAACCCTATAACCAAAGCATCGGTTACATGGATAGGCTGGATTACGTGTCGATGATGTGTAACGAGCATGGCTATGTGCGTGCTATTGAACAGTTATTGGATGTCGAAGTGCCGATTCGTGCGCAATACATTCGCACCATGTTCGATGAAATTACCCGAATTCTGAATCACCTGTTATGGATCGGTGCACACGGGCTGGATGTCGGGGCGATGACTATGTTCCTGTATGCATTCCGTGAACGTGAAGATCTGATGGATGCTTATGAGGCGGTATCCGGTGCGCGTCTTCATGCGACTTATTACCGCCCGGGTGGTGTTTATCGTGACTTGCCGGATAACATGCCTAAGTTTGAAAAGTCCCGTTATCGCAGCGCGAAAGAAGCCAATCGTTTAAATGAAAATCGTGAAGGCAGTTTGCTGGATTTTCTGGAAGATTTCACACGTAGATTCCCGACTTATGTGGATGAGTATGAAACTTTATTAACAGATAATCGCATCTGGAAGCAGCGTTTGGTGGGTATCGGCGTGGTATCGCCTGAGCGCGCTTTGCAATTAGGTTTTACAGGCCCGATGTTGCGCGGTTCAGGCTTTGAATGGGACTTGCGTAAGAAGCAGACCTACGCTGCCTACGATAAGGTGGATTTTGATATCCCTGTGGGTACGAATGGTGATAGTTACGACCGCTATTTAGTGCGTGTGGAGGAAATGCGCCAATCCAATCACATTATTAAACAATGCATCGATTGGTTGCGTGTAAATCCGGGGCCGGTGATGATTGATGATCATAAAGTCGCCCCTCCGTCCCGCGCTGATATGAAACAGGACATGGAAGCACTGATTCATCATTTTAAGCAGATGACCGAAGGTTTTTGTTTGCCGGAAGGCGAGGCGTATGCAGCAGTTGAGCACCCCAAAGGTGAGTTTGGTTGTTATATTTTGTCTGACGGGGCAAATAAGCCCTACCGCTTAAAGGTGCGTGCACCGGGTTTTGCGCATTTGTCCGCGATGGATGAAATGGTGAGAGGTCACATGCTTTCGGATGTGGTGACGATTCTGGGAACCCAGGATATTGTGTTCGGGGAGGTTGACAGGTAATGACAGGTACTGAAATCACAACGAAAACGATACATCAGATGGGGCATGCCAAGAAAGCCGGTAACACAGACTTGCTGACTGCGTTTGAGCTTGCTGAGTTGGAAAAATGGCTGGCGCGCTACCCGGATGATAGGCGGGAATCTGCTGTGCTGGGCGCGTTGCGGGCAGTGATGCATGAAGACCATTATTTGTCAGTGCCCAAAATGGATGCGGTGGCTGCGTACCTGGGTATTCCGGCTATTGCGGTTTATGAAGTGGGAAGTTTCTACTCCATGTTTGAGTTGGATGAGAAAGCCGCCGCCAAATACAGTATTTCTGTCTGTACCAATGTGTCATGCATGTTATGTGGTTCCGATGAAATTCTGTCGCACATAGAAAATAAATTAAGCATTAAGTGGGGTGATTCAACACCTGACCGGCGTTTCTTTCTGAAGAAGGAAGAGGAGTGTCTGGCGGCTTGTTGTGGTGCGCCGATGATGCAGGTTAATCATGTGTATCACACCGATCTGACACCTGAGAAGGTGGATGAGATTCTGGACGGATTGGAGTGAATTTATGACAAATCAGGTTTGTTTCATCACCCGTCAGTTCGGCGACCAGTCACATACACTGGAAAACTACCTGAAAGTAGGTGGCTATCAGGCATGGAAAAAAATTCTCGAAAATAAAGAATCACCTAAAGATGTTGTTGATGAGCTGAAGGAATCCGGTTTACGCGGACGGGGCGGGGCGGGTTTCCCGACTGGGCTGAAATGGAGTTTTATGCCTGCGAACATGCCGGGCCAGAAATACATCGTCTGCAATTCGGATGAGTCTGAGCCGGGCACCTGTAAAGACCGTGATATTCTGCGGTTTAATCCGCATGCATTGGTTGAGGGTATGGCGATTGCCGGTTTCGCGATTGGCGCGACGGTGGGTTATAACTACATGCGCGGCGAGTTTATGGACGAATCATTCATGCGTTTTGAGCAGGCCGTTAAAGAAGCTTATGAATCGGGTTATCTCGGAAAAGATATTCTGGGTAGCGGCGTGGACTTTGATTTGCACGGCACGTTGGGGGCTGGTGCTTATATCTGCGGGGAAGAAACGGCTTTGCTGGAATCGCTGGAAGGTAAAAAAGGACAGCCGCGTTTCAAACCTCCATTCCCGGCTAGTTACGGCTTGTATGGTAGGCCAACGACTATCAATAACACCGAATCCCTGGCATCTGTTCCAGTCATTTTGCGCAATGGTAGCCGTTGGTTTGCTGATTTAGGCGTGAAAAATGCGGGCGGCGAGAAGTTGTTCTCGGTGTCGGGTCATGTCAATAGACCGGGTAATTATGAAGTGCCGATGGGCATGTCATTTGCTGAATTATTGGATTTGGCCGGTGGCGTGCGCAATGGTCATAAACTCAAAGCCGTTATTCCGGGTGGTTCTTCTGTGCCTGTTTTGCCCGGCGAAACCATGATGACGTTGAATATGGATTACGACTCGATCATGAAGGCTGGTTCTTATTTGGGGTCTGGTGCAGTTATTATCATGGACGAAACCACGGATATGGTAAAAGTCCTGCAACGTATTTCACGGTTTTATTATTCTGAGTCCTGTGGTCAGTGTACGCCCTGTCGAGAGGGCACTGGCTGGTTGTATCGTATGCTGACACGTATTGTTGCCGGTAAAGGCCGACCGGAAGATATTGATCGATTGGAAGATGTTGCGCATAAAATTGAGGGTCGCACGATTTGTGCGCTCGGTGATGCGGCAGCCATGCCGGTGTGGAGTTTTATCAAGCACTTCCGGTCTGAGTTTGAGCATTACGTTGAGCATGGTCGCAGCATGGTTTCAGCGCAAGCCGCCACTGTCTCCACGTTGAAGGAGGCTTCATGACACAACCAGCCGGAATGGTGACCATTGAGGTCAATGGTGAAGAGCTACATGCACCGAGTGGTTCCATGTTGATTGAAGCCACTGATGCTGCCGGAATAACGGTGCCCCGGTTTTGTTATCACAAGAAGTTATCAGTAGCGGCTAATTGCCGGATGTGTCTGGTGGAAGTGGAAAAAGTGGGTAAGCCATTGCCTGCTTGCGCTACACCGGTTAACGACGGGATGAAAGTCTGGACGAACTCAGAAAAAGCCAAAGCTGCGCAGGCTGATGTGATGGAATTCCTGTTGATCAATCACCCACTGGATTGCCCTATTTGTGACCAGGGTGGTGAGTGTGAATTGCAGGATGTGTCGATGGGTTATGGCAATAGCAGCTCGCAGTTTGTTGAGATGAAGCGAGTTGTTCAGGATAAAGATATCGGGCCATTGGTTGAGACTGAAATGACCCGCTGTATCCATTGCATGCGTTGTGTGCGTTTCGGTGAAGAGATTGCCGGGTTGCGTGAGTTGGGTGCCACCGGCCGCAGTGAGCATGTTGAAGTTGGTACGTATATTTCCAAATCCATGAAATCTGAATTATCCGGTAATGTGATTGATTTGTGTCCGGTGGGCGCACTGACGGCTAAGCCGTCACGTTACAAGGCTCGCGCATGGGAAATGCGTTCGCATGACAGCATCGCACCGCACGATTCTGTTGGCTCAAATATTTCCGTACATACCTTCGATGGTGAGGTGGTGCGTGTTGTGCCTAAAGAAAATAATGCTATTAACGAGTGCTGGATTTCAGACCGTGATCGTTTTAGCTATCAAGGTTTGAGTGGCCATGACCGCTTATTAAAACCACAAATTAAACGTGATGGGCATTGGCATGCAGTGAGCTGGCAGGATGCGTTGGATATTGTTGCTGCCATGTTGTCTGATGTCGATAGTGACAAGGTCGGCGCTTTGGCTTCCCCGACTTCAACATTGGAAGAGTTGTACCTGTTTCAGAAGCTTATGCGTGGTGCTGGTATTGCTAATATTGATCACCGTTTGCGACAGGCTGATTTTTCGGATCAGGCTAATGTATCTCCGGCACCTGCTTTGGGTGTGAGTATTGAAGATTTAGAAAACCAGCAAGCTGTTTTGCTGCTGGGTTCTAATGCCCGACAGGAGCAGCCACTATTAAATCACCGACTGAAAAAGGCCGTTGCAGCCGGTGGTGTTGTCATGGCGCTGAATCCGAGATTGGTGGACTTTAACTACGACGTAGAGCAGGTCGTGGTGAAGCCGCTGGATATGGTGGCGGGCATGGCGACTATTGTCAGAGCGATTAGTGAGCTGACCGGTAAATCGTTGCCGGATGATGTGGCTGATATTTGTGATGGCGCTGAAGTGACGGATCAGGGAAAGCAGATTGCGGCACACTTGTTGGATGCTGAGCATTCTATGGTGTTGATGGGCAATATGGCTATGCAGCACCCACAGATGGCAACCCTACACGCTTTGTCTTCAGTTATTTCGGCACTGACAGGTTCCGTCTGCGGTTATTTGCAGGAAGCCTCCAACACCGTTGGAGCTGCGTTGGCGGGCGTTTTGCCGCATCGCACTTATGGCGCTGAAGCAGCGGCTGTCGAAGGTTTGCATGTGGGCGATATGCTTTCTACTAAACTCAAGACCTATGTGTTGTTGAATGCGGAATCAGATGACTTTGCCAATCCTTTTCAGGCGAATACGGCGTTTAGTAATGCTGCTGATGTGATTGCTATTACGCCGTTTGCCAATGAGCAGATGCGTGGGTTTGCTACTGTTTTATTGCCTAGCTCTACTTTTGCGGAAAGTGCCGGTACTTTTGTGAATGCGGAAGGTAGTTGGCAGAGTTTTGAGGGTGTTACTAAGCCACCGGGTGACGCACGTCCCGGTTGGAAGATTTTGCGGGTGTTGGGAAACAAGCTGGAATTACCTGAGTTTGATTATGTTAGTGCCGGGGAGGTGGTGGCTGAGCTTAAGTTGGAATTACAGCTGATCAAACCCAATAATCAGTATTCGATCGTGGCTCCGTTGAAGATTACTGAGACCGAAGATCGTATGCAACGTATCGGTGATGTACATATGTACCGTAATGATATGTTGGTGCGCCGTGCGAAGGCGTTGCAGGATATGATTCCTGTGCCACTGATTCACTTGAATCCACTGGATATGGAACGGTTAGATTTTGAAGCGGGTGATTTGATTAAAGCGACTCAGAGTGGAGGCTCTGTGCAGTTGCCGATAGCAGCTGATGAGTCAGTGCCAGCGGGTTGTGTGTGGATTCAATCCGGAACCACTGCTGCGAATACGTTGGGTGAGTCGTACGGTTACATTGACCTGGACAGGATATAGCCATGGAGTTTCTTACCGCGATTTGGAGTGACATCCCCGCAGCAGTGCAAAATGTTATTGTGATTTTGCTGAAGATTGTGGCGATCCTGATCCCGTTGATTCTGGCCGTTGCTTATACTACTTTTGCTGAGCGTAAAATTATTGGTTACATGCAGGTGCGCATGGGGCCAAACAGGGTTGGGCCAAAAGGTTGGCTGCAACCGATTGCTGATGTCGTCAAGTTGTTGTTTAAAGAAGTTATTATTCCGACTAAATCGAATCGCTATATCTTCCTGATTGCGCCGATGTTGACACTGGTTCCTGCCTTTGTTGCCTGGTCAGTGATCCCATTCGCTGATGGCATGATGTTAGCGGATGTGAATGCCGGTTTATTGTTTTTATTGGCGCTGACCTCGGTGGGTGTATACGGCATTATTTTGGGGGGGTGGGCCTCGAATTCTAAATATGCCATGTTGTCGGCGATGCGGGCAGGGGCGCAGGTGATTTCGTATGAAATTGCTATGGGTTTTGCGTTGGTGGGTGTGTTGATGGCCGCTGGCAGTCTGAATCTGAATGAAATTATCTTAGCGCAGTCCGGTAGTATTTTTTCCTGGTTTGTTTGGCCATTATTTGGTTTGTTCGTAGTATTCTTTATCTCGGGTGTAGCGGAAACTAACCGTGCACCGTTTGATGTGGCGGAAGGTGAGTCCGAAATCGTCGCAGGTTTCCATGTGGAGTATTCGGGAATGGCGTTTGCGCTATTTTTCCTCGCAGAATACGCCAATATGATCCTGATTTCTGCGATGACGTCACTGCTGTTTCTGGGTGGCTGGTTATCACCGTTTCAGGGGCTGGACTTTTTAACGGATCTTCCGGTATTGGGTGTTGTATTTGGCAATGGTCTGCATTGGTTTTTACTGAAAACAGCATTCTTTCTGTTTTTCTATCTTTGGTTTCGTGCCACTTTTCCGCGCTATCGTTATGATCAGATCATGCGACTGGGTTGGAAAATATTGATTCCGTTGACTATCGTTTGGATTTTTGCAGAAATGATTGCAGTGGGCTTAGGTTGGCGACCATGGGAATAAGGAGTAAGTAATGGGTATTAATGTCAGTGAGAATTTAAAGCATTATATTAAATCCTTTTCTCTGATTGAATTGTTGAAAGGGATGCGGGTAACCGGACGCTATTTGTTTGAGCGTAAAATTACCGTGCAGTATCCGGAGCAAAAAACACCTCAGTCACCGCGTTTTCGTGGCCACCATGCGCTGCGACGTTATCCGAATGGCGAGGAGCGTTGTATTGCCTGTAAGTTGTGTGAGGCTGTTTGCCCGGCACTGGCGATTAAAATTGAGCTTCAGGAGCGACCAGACGGCACGCGACGTACCACTCGTTATGATATCGATATGTTCAAGTGCATTTACTGCGGTTTTTGTGAGGAAGCTTGCCCGGTGGATGCGATTGTTGAGACTAGTATTTTTGAGTATCACTTTGAGAACCGTGGTGAAAATATCATGACCAAGGCGAAATTGCTGGCGGTGGGTGATAATCATGAAGCTGAAATTGCAGCGATGAAAGCTGCTGATGCGCCGTATCGTTAATGAGGATGACGGATGAGTTTTGAACTGCTGTTGTTTTATTTGTTTTCGGCCGTGTTGCTGCTGGCTGGCGTCAGTATGGTGACGGTGCGTAATCCTGTTTATGCAGCTTTAAGCCTGATCGTTTGCTTTTTTACCAGTGCGGCCATTTGGATAACCTTGGAAGCAGAGTTTCTTGGTATCGTTTTGGTGCTGGTTTACGTCGGTGCAGTCATGGTGCTGTTTTTGTTTGTGATTATGATGCTGGACATTAACCAGGATCATTTGAAGGAAGGGTTTATTAAATACCTGCCAGTAGGGTTGGTGGTGGCCCTGGTCATTGTTACTGAAATGATTCTGGTACTGAACAGTGGTGGCTTTGATGCTGATAAGTATATGCAGGCGCAACGTCATGATGCTGATTACAGTAATACAAAAGCCTTAGGCGAAGTGCTTTATCAGCAGTATCTGTACCCGTTCGAGATCGCAGCGGTTATTTTATTAGTTGCTATTGTTGCGGCGATTACACTGACTTTGCGCAGGCGGCCCAATCCTAAATCACAAAATATCGATCATCAAGTTCGTGTCCGGCGCGAAGACCGGGTGCGCTTGGTGAAGATGGAGGCAGAGAAATGATTGGTTTGTCTCATTATCTGGTGGTGGCGGCTATTTTGTTTGCTATTAGTATCGCTGGTATGTTTTTGAATCGAAAAAACATGCTGGTGTTATTGATGTGCATCGAGTTGATGCTGCTGGCCGTCAACCTGAACTTTATCGCTTTCTCACACTATATGAATGATATGGGCGGGCAGATTTTTGTGTTCTTTATTCTGACTGTGGCTGCCGCAGAAGCCGCCATTGGTCTGGCGATTCTGGTGGTGTTATTCCGTAATCGGGGCACGATTAATGTTCAGGAACTTGACGAGTTGAAAGGGTGAGCATGGAGACAGTTTATTTAGCTATTCCACTTGCGCCATTGCTCGGGGCGATTATTGTCGGTTTGTTCGGGAAGCAGATCGGACGCAACCTGGCGCATTGGGTAACAACAGGTTCAGTGGCGCTGGCTTTTCTACTGTCATTATTTGTTTTTAAACATATCACACTGGATGGTGGAGATGTTTATAACGGTTCCGTATACACCTGGGCGGTGGTTGATAATATCAAAATGGAAATCGGTTTCCTGATTGATAATCTAACGATTCTGATGATGCTGGTGGTGACCTTTGTGTCACTGATGGTACACATTTATACCATTGGCTATATGCGTGATGATCCGGGTTATCAGCGCTTCTTCAGCTATATCTCATTGTTTACCTTTGCCATGTTGGTGCTGGTAATGAGCAATAACTTCCTGCAACTGTTCTTTGGTTGGGAAGCGGTGGGTCTGGTGTCTTATCTGTTGATTGGCTTTTGGTACGAAAAAGACACTGCGGTTTATGCCAATATGAAGGCATTTATTGTCAATCGTATAGGTGATCTGGGATTCCTGTTGGGTATCGCCGTTATTCTGATGTACGCCGATTCGCTGGAATATACGGTTGCTTTTGAAAAATTTGAAACACACAAGATTGATATTCCAGGTATTTTTCCGCTATCAGTAGGGCCATTGTCTGCCTTGGATGGTGTGGATGCGCTGGATCTGGCGATGGTACTGTTGTTTATTGGTGCGATGGGCAAATCAGCTCAGGTGCCATTGCATGTCTGGTTGCCAGACTCAATGGAAGGCCCGACGCCGATTTCTGCGTTGATCCATGCAGCGACCATGGTGACTGCGGGTATTTTTATGGTGGCGCGGATGTCACCTTTGTACGAACTTTCTGATATTGCGTTGAATGTTATTTTAACTGTGGGTGCAACGACCGCCTTCTTTATGGGGCTGGTTGGCATTGTGCAGAATGACATCAAACGAGTGATCGCTTATTCGACGCTGTCACAATTGGGATATATGACGGTAGCGCTGGGAGCCTCGGCTTATTCAGCGGCAGTTTTCCACCTGATGACACATGCTTTCTTTAAGGCGCTACTGTTTCTGGCGGCTGGATCGGTGATTATCGCCATGCACCATGAGCAGGATATGCGCAAAATGGGTGGATTGAAGCGGTACATGCCGATTACCTATTGGACAGCTTTGCTGGGTTCGCTAGCGCTGATCGGGTTCCCCGGGTTTTCGGGCTTCTTCTCAAAAGACCTGATTATTGAGGCGGTGCATAAGTCTGATCTGGTGATGGCGAATTACGCTTATGTGATGGTGGTGCTGGGTGTTTTTGTCACGGCTTTTTATACCTTCAGGATGTTTTTCATGGTGTTTCATGGTGATGAGCGCATGGATGACAACACTTTGGCAGACCTGCGTGAGTCACCCAAAGTAGTGACTACGCCGCTGATCTTGCTGGCGATTCCTTCTGTGCTGGCGGGTTATTTGATTGATCCGGTGGCGCTGGGTGACTTCTTTAATCAAGTGTTGATTCCTGCTAAAGAAGGTTTCCGTGACGTAACCACTATTATGGTGGACGGCTCTAAGCATTCTGCCATTCCGGAGTTACGTGAAAGTTACGATGGTATTCTTGGGTTTATCTTGCATGGATTCCTGAGTCCGGTTTTATGGCTGGCGGCGGCTGGTGTTGCGCTGGCGTGGTACATGTACATGAAAAATGATGAGCTGGCTGACTGGTTTTATGATCGTTTCGGTTGGCTGCATCAGTTACTGACTGAGAAATATTATCTGGATGTTTTTAACCAGAAGGTGTTGGCCAATGGCGCACTCTATCTGGGTAATAGCCTCTGGTCGCTGGGTGATAAGTTGTTGATTGATGGGTTACTTGTCAATGGCACAGTAAGTTTGGTGAAACGGGGGGCCGGGCTGGTGAGTCGTTTACAGACCGGCTATCTATACCACTACGCATTTTCTATGGTGCTGGGCCTCGCGTTAATGGTGGCGTGGATTCTTTTTGCATATTCTTCGTAAAGGTTAAAGTGTTGACTGTCATAACTCGTTGTGAAATCTGCCGGAGGGTCAATTGATGACCGATTGGCCAATACTGAGTTTCCTGATCTGGCTACCGGTTCTGGGAGGTGTTGCTGTACTGGTTTTGGGCGATCGCTCCGGTGCCAGAGAAGGTGCACTGATTTTTGCGGTGCTAACTTTTCTGTCCAGCTTGTTATTACTGGGTTATGACTCGGCGGCTGGCAAGATGGCATATACCGAGGGTGTCCCGTGGATTAATGCCTTTGGTATAAAAATTAATTACATGTTGGGTGTTGATGGTATATCGATCCCTCTGATTCTGCTGAATACCTTTACTACGGTTATTGTGATCCTGGCTGGCTGGGAAGTCATTCAATACAAAGTGGCGCAATACATGGCCGCTTTCCTGATCATGGAAGGCATAGTTAATGGTGTGTTCGCCGCTATGGATAGCATGCTGTTTTATATCTTTTTTGAGGCTATGCTGATTCCGATGTTTTTGGTGATTGGTGTGTGGGGCGGGCCTAACCGGGTTTATGCCACGATTAAATTCTTTCTGTACACCTTCCTGGGTTCGGTATTTTTATTAATCAGCCTGATTTACCTGTATTCAAAGAGTGGCAGTTTCACGCTGACCGACCTGTATGTGTTGGAGTTGCCTTTAGAAGCGCAGTTACTTATCTTTTTCTCCTTTTTACTGGCATTTGGGGTCAAGATCCCGATGTGGCCGGTACATACCTGGTTGCCGGATGCGCATGTTGAAGCACCTACCGGCGGTTCAGTGATTCTGGCGGCGATTACTTTGAAAGTGGGTGGTTATGCTTTTCTGAGAATTGCGCTGCCGGTTGTTGAGGATGCGGCACGTGAAATGGACTGGCTGGTTATTGGCCTGTCGTTGTTTGCGGTGATCTATATCGGGTTTGTTGCCCTGGTACAGGATGATATGAAAAAGCTGGTAGCTTATTCGTCGATCGCACACATGGGTTTTGTGACCTTGGGTTTGTTCCTGGTTTTCCGCTTGCAGTCCGCTTACCTGATTGGCGGCGGATCCACTGGTGCGGTAATGGCATTGCAAGGCAGTATGGTGCAAATGGTCTCACACGGTTTTATTTCCGGCGCGATGTTCTTGTGTATAGGTGTGCTGTATGACCGAATGCACACCCGGGAAATAAAAGCTTACGGGGGTGTTGCCAGTCGTATGCCATGGTTTGCTGCGTTTTTTGTCTTGTTTGCGATGGCCAATGCTGGTTTGCCCGGTACTTCAGGTTTCGTGGGTGAGTTTTTGGTTATTCTGGCCACGGCTAAGGCGAATATCTGGATTGCCGGATTGGCGGGCCTGACTCTGATTATTGGTGCGGCTTATACGTTGTGGCTGGTGCGGCGGGTGTTGTACGGCAAGGTGACCAGCAGTGAGGTTGATCAGTTGGAAGATCTTAATCGCCGCGAGTTCATGATCCTGAGCATTCTTGCTATTGCTGTATTGTGGTTGGGGCTGTGGCCGCACCCACTGACGAATATGATGGAAGCTTCGGTGGGGAATCTATTAGAAGTGATTGCGCCATTGGGTGAGCTTGGAGCACAAGGGGCTGTGGAATGAATTTTGATATGACAGCTTTTGCCATCGCCTCGCCTGAAGTCTTTTTATTAGGGGCTTTATGCATTATCTTGTTATTGGATCTTTGGGTGGCCAAAGATGCTCCACTTGTTACTTATCTGGCGACACAGGTCGCTTTGTGGACAACCGCTTTGCTGGTACTGGGAAGAGGCTTTGATAGTGAGGGAACCATTAAAGGCCTTGGTGGTATGTACATTGTCGATGGCTTGGGTAATATTTTAAAAATCAGCATTTTACTCATATCCAGTTTGGCATTTGCTTATGCCCGCAAGTACCTGCGGGAACAGAACATGTGGCGTGGTGAGTTCTTTGTGCTGGGCATGGCGGCCATTCTGGGCATGATGATTATGGTGTCTGGTTATAACTTGCTGGTGTTGTATCTGGGTCTGGAGCTGTTGGCTTTGTCGATGTATGCCTTAGTGGCGATGCGGCGTGATAATAGTCGGGCATCTGAAGCGGCGATGAAATATTTTGTGCTGGGTGCGATTGCATCTGGTTTGTTGTTGTATGGCATCTCTATGTTGTATGGCATGAGTGGCAGTCTGAATATTGCTGATCTGAAAGAATACTTCCAGGCACAGTCAGGATTGCACACCAACGTTCTGTTCCTGTTCTCGGTGACATTTATTGTGGCAGGTATCGCATTTAAGTTCGGCGCAGTGCCTTTTCATATGTGGGTGCCTGATGTTTATCAGGGTGCGCCAACGGCTGTCACCTTGTTTTTGGGGAGTGCGCCTAAAATTGCTGCGTTGGCTTTGTTAATTCGTTTGTTGGGCGAGGGCTTGGAGGCCGGACAGAGTAGTTGGTCGCAGATGCTGATGTTGCTGGGGTTGTTGTCAGTGGTGATTGGGAATTTGATGGCGATTGCTCAAACCAGTCTTAAGCGCATGTTTGCCTACTCGACGATTGCTCACATGGGTTTTGTGCTACTGGCTGTATTAGTGGGGACTAAGGAAGGCTACAGCGTTGCTATGTTCTACACTATTATTTATGCGCTGATGTCTGCGGGTGGTTTTGCTGTTTTAATTCTGTTGGGTAATCAGAATTCTGATCCGGATAGTCTGGATAGTCTGCGTGGGCTTAATGATCGTCACCCCTGGTATGCATTTATTATGTTACTCCTCCTTTTCTCGATGGCAGGCATCCCGCCCACCGCTGGTTTTTATGCGAAGTTGTCAGTTATTCAGGTAGTGATGGGCGGAGAGTACTTGTTAGTAGCGCTGACTATGGTATTGATGTCTGTTGTGGGCGCGTTTTATTATCTGCGGGCCATTAAGCTGATGTATTTCGATGAGCCGGAAGAAAGCACGCCCATTGTGGCGGAAATAGATTTCCAGATTTTATATAGCATTAATGGTCTGCTGATGGTGGTTCTGGGGATCTTTCCTGGTGTTCTTATGGGTATTTGTGCAGTAGCGGTGACGGCGAGTAATTTATGAGTTTTGAGTCTTTTCAGTGGGTTTATCTGGCGGTTGCTATCTTGCTGGCTAATGTGCCTTGGTTGAGTCAGCGCTTTTTTCTGGTGCTGGAGTGTGAAAATAAAAAAGTGTGGATGCGCTTGCTGGAATGGCTGGCCTTATACTTTATTATCGGTGGGGTCGGTTATCTGCTTGAAAGTCGGTTATTGGGTACAAATCATGTGCAGGATTGGGAGTTTTATGCGGTAACTGCGAGCTTGTTTATGGTGTTTGCCTTCCCTGGTTTTGTGTATCGACATATCCGCTAAGGCCTTTTTATTCCTTTTCGTCGCTTTTGAAAAAAAACTGTAGGTTATGCTTGCAAGCTAAAATGTTTTTCTCTATTATGCACATCTTCTGATGCGGGGTGGAGCAGTCTGGCAGCTCGTCGGGCTCATAACCCGAAGGTCGCAGGTTCAAATCCTGCCCCCGCTACCAAATATAAAAAAGCCCCTTTTCAGGGGCTTTTTCATTATCTACACATAGGAAATGGTCACTAAATGCAGGAACAATTGGCAACCCTGATTAATACTACCGTCACAGGTCTCGGGTATGATTTGTGGGGCCATGAGTACCGTGCTTACGGTGAAAGTGCTTTATTGCGCATCTTTATTGATGCGGAAGCAGGTATCACCGTTGATGATTGTGGCAAGGTTAGCCAGCAGCTGGGTGCAGCGCTGGACGTTGATGATCTGATCCCGGTGGCTTACATGCTGGAAGTATCTTCGCCTGGTGTTGATCGGGTGTTATTCACACCTGAGCATTACCAACGTTATATAGGTGAAGAGCTCAAGGTGCGGACACATAACCGTATTGAAGATCGCCGTAATTTTGTGGGCACCCTAAAGTCCGCTGATGATTCAATGATTTCCATGTTAGTAGATAATACTTTGTTTGAGATACCGCATGACAGTATCGATCGTGGCCGGTTGAAATTTGAAATGAAGGCCACGCCGAAAAAAGGCAAAAGGAGTGACGCAGATTCATGAGTAAAGAAATCCTATATGTTGTTGATGCGGTCTCAAATGAGAAGAGTGTCAGCAAAGACCTGATTTTCGAAGCGGTCGAAACTGCGTTGGCGATGGCAACCCGTAAACGTTTTGGTATGCACATGGATGTTCGTGTATCTGTTGATCGTGAGTCTGGTGACTATTCAACTTTCCGTCGTTGGTTGGTAATTGACGATGAAGATCCTGAGTTCGAGAGTCCGGAACGCCAAATTTTGCACAGTTATGCCACTGCTAAAGAAGGTGTTGCCGGAGACATAGCCATAGGTGACTATGTTGAAGAATCTATTGAATCAGTAGAGTTCGGGCGTATTGCTGCCCAGACCGCGAAGCAGGTTATTGTTTCTAAGGTCAGAGAGGCTGAGCGCGAGCGTGTCGTAGCTGGTTACCGTGATCGTGTTGGCGAACTGCTGATGGGATCCATCAAACGTGTTGATCGTAAAGGTGTTTTCCTTGATTTGGGTGAAAATGCTGAAGCATTGATTCCGCGTGAAGAAATGATTCCGCGTGAAATGACGCATAACGGTACCCGGATGCGTGGCTATTTGAAGGAAATTCGTCAGGAGCCGCGTGGCCCGATGATTATCCTTAGTCGTACTGATACTAACTTTCTGACCGAGTTGATGAAGTTGGAAGTGCCTGAAATCAGTCAGGAAATGATTGATATAATGGGTGCGGCACGTGATCCTGGTGCAAGAGCCAAGGTGGCTGTGCGTGCTAATTTGCCTAATATTGATCCGGTGGGTGCCTGTGTCGGAATGCGTGGTTCGCGTATCCAGACAGTAACCACCGAATTAAATGGTGAGCGTGTTGATATTGTACTTTGGGACGAAGATATCGCGACGTTTGTTATGAATGCGATGGCGCCGGCTGAAGTGTTATCTATTGTGGTTGATGAAGATAATCAATCGATGGATATTGGTGTTGACCAGGAACGTTTGTCACAGGCTATTGGTAAAGGCGGACAAAATGTGCGTCTGGCCAGTGAGTTGACCGGGTGGACACTGAACGTTATGAGTGTTGAAGATGCTGAAGCCAAAACATTGGCTGAGCAGCAGGCAATTCTTGAGTTGTTTTCCGATAAGTTGGATGTTGACGAAGATGTGGCGGTTGTTCTGGTGGAAGAGGGTTTTTCTACACTGGAAGAAGTTGCTTATGTCGCACGTGAAGAATTTCTTGAAATTGAAGCATTTGATGAAGACATCATCGATGAGTTAAGAAATCGTGCCCGAACCGCTTTGTTGACTGAAGCGATTGTGCAGGATGCGCCGATACCGGCTGATGACTTGTTGACTATGGATGGTATGGACAAAGATCTGGCTTATATACTGGCCGCTAGGGAAGTCCGGACAATGGAAGACCTGGCCGAGTTGGCAGTGGACGAATTGTTGGACATCGATGGAATGGACGAAGAACGAGCTGCAGCTCTGATCATGACCGCGAGAGCGCCATGGTTTGCGGAAGAGCAGTCAGACTAACTAACGGGAGACAAGAATATGTCAGATATTGAAGTAAGTGAACTCGCCAAGATGGTGAAGGCTCCCGTTGATGTGTTAATGCGTCAATTGAAACGAGCAGGAATAGAAGTCAGTAGCCCGGAAGATAAAATTACCGACGCTCAAAAGCTAATATTGCTTGAGCGCATGCGTGATGGTGACGATGATGTCCCGGCTGGTGGTGGAAAGAAGATCACACTGAAAGGCCGCAGTTCTGCTGGTGGCGCGAAAAAGCCCGGTATAGAAGTAAGGCGTAAAAAGACGTTGGGTTTGCGCAAAGATAATGCACCTTCTGCAGTGCCGGTTGATGTTGAAGCTGAGGCGCGTGCTGATGAATTGGCGCGACAGGCTGAGCAGGATCGCCTTGATCGCGAAAGCCTGATCCAGAAAGCTGAACAGGGACGGCGTGAACTGGAAGCTTCCAGATTACGGGGTGGTAAAGTTGCTGCAGAAGTTGAAACTGCTGCCGAAACTCCTGAGTTTGAAGCTGCACCGGCAGAACCTGTTGCTGAAGTAGTAGAGCCTGTTGCTCCGGCAGAACCTGTTGCTGAAGCTGCTGTTGAACCAGTACAGGAAGTGGTTGTAGAAACGCCTGAAGTTGAAGTTCCAGCTCCGATTGAGGCTGTGGCACCAGAGGCGACGGCTCCTGAAGTGGTAGCTCCCGCTCCTGTTGAAGAGGTTAAGCCAGCTCCCAGACCTGTTGAAATGACAGCAAGGGAACGTCATGAGGCTGTGGCGAATGCTGCGCGTCAAGATGCAGCTTCAGCGCTTAAGCGTCGCCCTTCCAGAGCAAAGCTTAAAGCCGAAGAAGCAGCTAAGGCAGCAGAGGCAGCTAAAGTAGCGGCTGCGGCAAAACCTGCTGAGAAGAAGGCAGAACCGGCTAAGCCAGCGGCAGCAAAACCCGCAACTAAGGCTGCGGCAGCACCTGCTAAACCAGGAGATAAGCCAGCTAGTCCGACGACAGTTACGCGTAAAGATAAGAAAAAGATTCGTACCCGTGAACGTGAAAACCCGCGTGGCAACGTTCGTGGTGGTAGTCGTCGTGGTGGTAAGCGAGAAGTTAAGGTTGATCGTGGTGAAATAAAGCACGGTTTTGAAATGCCAACGGCACCTGTGGTGCATGAGATTGAAGTACCTGCAACGATTGTTGTGACTGATCTTGCTCAGAAGTTGTCGATTCGTGCTACTGACATTATCAAAGCGATGATGAAAATGGGCATGATGGTGACTATCAATCAGGTGATTGATCAGGAAACCGCGATGCTGGTGACTGAAGAGTTAGGCCATATTGCGAAGCCAGAGCAGGAAATGGATGATAATGCGCTGTTGGCTGGCGTTTTGGGTGAAAGCAAAGACTTCGCTGAGACTGTCCGTCCACCGGTGGTTACCATTATGGGTCACGTTGACCATGGTAAGACCTCGTTGTTGGATTATATCCGTGAATCACGGGTGGCTTCCGGTGAAGCGGGTGGCATCACGCAGCATATTGGTGCTTATCACGTTGAGACGGATCAGGGTACGGTTTCGTTCCTGGATACGCCAGGACATGCGGCGTTTACCCAGATGCGTGAGCGTGGTGCTCAGGTGACGGATATTATTATTCTGATCGTTGCTGCTGATGATGGAGTGATGCCTCAGACTAAAGAAGCGATTAAACACGCTAAAGCAGCCGGTGTTCCTATGATTGTTGCTATCAACAAAATGGATAAGGCGGGTGCTGATGCGGATCGGGTACTAAGCGAGCTGTCTCAGAACGAAGTACTGACAGAAGACTGGGGTGGTGATATACCGGTTGCACGTATTTCTGCTAAAACCGGTGATGGTATTGATGCACTGTTAGAAACCATTTTATTGGTGGCTGAAGTTCAGGAACTAACAGCAGCAGTCGAAGCGCCGGCAAAAGGCACAGTGATTGAAGCCAGTATTGAGCGTGGCCGTGGTGTTGTTGCTACCGTTCTGGTGCGCGAAGGTACCTTGAGAAAGGGCGATATTCTGCTATGTGGCACTGAATATGGCCGTGTTCGTGCGTTGTTTGATGAGCAAGGTCGTCCTGTGAAAGAAGCCGGGCCATCGATTCCGGTTTCTGTACTGGGTCTGTCAGCAGCGCCGGAAGCAGGTGATGAAGCCTTTGTGGTCTCTGATGAGCGCAAGGCGCGCGAGGTAGCTGATGTGCGTCGTGAAAAGCAACGTGATACACGCTTTGCTGCACAACAGAGTACTAAGCTGGATAACATGCTTAACCAGATGGAATCTCCGGATAAGCAACAGGTTAACCTCCTGTTGAAAGGCGATGTGCAAGGTAGTGTTGAGGCCATTCGCAGCGAGCTGGCTAAGCTCTCCACTGATGAAATTGAAGTCAGGATTATTGCTTCTGGTGTTGGCGGCATGAATGGCAGTGACATTGATATGGCTGCTGCTTCCAAGGCGATTGTGATTGCATTTAATGTGCGCGCTGATGGGACGGCTCGTAAGAATGCACAGGAAAGTGATGTCGAAATTCGTTATTACAGCATTATTTATGATGTGATCAACGATGTGCGTGACGCAATGAGCGGCATGTTGTCACCTGAGACTAAGGAAGTCTTTACCGGTTTGGCTGAAGTTAAAGATGTGTTTAAATCATCTGAATTCGGACAGGTTGCAGGTTGCCTGGTGGTAGAGGGTGCGGTACGTAAAGGTAATCCTATTCGTGTATTGCGTGACAATGTCGTTATTTTTGAAGGCGAACTGGAATCATTGCGTCGTCATCGTGATGATGTGAAAGAGGTTAATCTTGGTACAGAGTGTGGTATAGCGGTTAAGAACTACAATGATGTACAGGCGGGTGACCAGATCGAAGTCTTCGAATACGTTGAAGTGGCACGTACGATCTGATGCCAAAACATTCCTCACACGGCTTCGCGCGATCTGAGCGCGTCGCCGAGCAGATTCGTCGTGACCTTTCGGTGTTGATTCGTGAACAAGTGAAAGACCCACGTGTGGGTATGGTGACTTTGCTTGATGTTAGTGTGACTAAAGATCTGTCGCATGCCAAAATTTGGTTCGATGTGTTGGATGCTGAGCAGGGCAAGGTCGCAGAAGAGACCTTGAATAATGCTGCCGGTTTCCTGCGTCATGAATTAGGCCGTGGTATGAAATTGCGTATTACACCCGGACTGCGGTTTTTCTACGATGATACACAGGTTAAAGGTAATGCGTTGTCGGCTCTGATCGACAAAGTGGTTGCTGATGACCGTTCAAATCACCCTGAAGATGAGTCAGAGGGTGCCGATGTCGGTGATGGTGAGTCAGAGGGTGCCGATGCTGATACGCAGGCACGCGATTAACTATCCGTTGATCCTATTGGCGCAGGTATAATGTGGCACGTCGTAACTTCCGTAAATTAAATGGTATTTTGTTGCTGGATAAGTATTTAGGTGCTTCCAGTAATAAGGTGCTGCAAGATGCCCGTTTTCTGTATCAGGCAGCAAAGGCCGGTCATACGGGGAGTCTTGATCCGTTGGCCAGTGGTATGCTTCCGGTTTGTTTTGGCGAGGCGACTAAAGTGTCCGCTTTCCTGCTGGATGCTGACAAGCGTTATGTGACTACAGCACAATTGGGCGCTATGAGTGATACCGGTGATGCTGAAGGCACTTTGTTCGGTCAGAAGATAGTACCTGAGTTTTCTGAAGCTGAAGTGGAAGCCGTTCTGGCGCGTTTCAGAGGCCCGATTCAACAAATTCCCCCCATGTATTCTGCCCTAAAAAAAGATGGCCAGCCGCTCTATAAGCTAGCGCGTCAAGGTGTGGAAGTGGAGCGTCAACCGCGTCCGGTCACTATCCATGAGTTGACATTGACAGGCCGCACTGCTGATACTTTGTCATTGAATGTTCGTTGCAGTAAAGGCACCTACATCCGTACGCTGGTTGAGGATATTGGTAAGGCGTTAGGTTGTGGTGCTTACGTCTCCATGTTGCGCAGAACAGAAGTTTCCCCTTTTAATGATTTGCCGATGCACACACTGGATAAACTGCGGGATAGTTTTGAGCAGGGAGGCATGTCTGCACTGGACGAATATTTGCTGCCGCTTGATAGCGCACTACCCCACTTGCCCGCCGTCACTTTGAATGATGATGATTTGCTGCGTTTACGGCAAGGTCAGAAATTATCGTTAAAGGTTTTGCCGGATGAAATGGAAGTGGGTTCTGCCGGGCTGATTAGGGTATACGAAGTGTCCGGGGTATTTGCCGGTCTGTGTGAAGTGACTGAGCAAGCTTTAAAGCCTAAGCGCTTGTTGGCCTATTAATTTATTTACCTACACGCTTTCTCTGTCTATAGTGTTTATTTATTTGATTCAGCATGGAGCTTCAATCAGTGAATATTCTTGTCCTCCAGCATGTCCGTTTTGAGCATCCCGGTATTTTTCGTAACTTCCTAGAGGAAGATGGCCATACCTGGACACCTGTTTATTTGGATGAAGGTGAGTCATTGCCTGATCCTGCCGGCTATGATGCTCTGTGGGTTATGGGCGGCCCGATGAATGTCTGGGAAGAGGATAAGTATCCTTGGTTGGCTGATGAGAAAGCATTCATTAAAGAGTGTGTTATGGAAAAAGGCATGCCATTTCTTGGTTTATGTCTGGGGCATCAACTGCTGGCTGAGGCGCTTGGTGGGCATTGTGCTCAGGCTGAGCAGTCCGAGGTGGGTGTTTTAGAAGTGCAGCTAACAGAAGTGGGTGCCACCGGTGTATTCATGGATGGTCTGCCAGAGAAGTTTCCTTGTCTGCAATGGCATGGTGCCGAAGTAAAGCAGATGCCTGCCGGTGCACAATGCTTGGCTACTTCCCCGCTTTGTGCTGTGCAGGCCATGCAATGGGGGCCGCGCGCTTATTCAGTTCAGTTCCATGTCGAAATTGAATCCGATACCGTGGACACTTGGAATCAAGACCCAATCTATGCCAGGGATCTTGCCGATGCGCTTGGCCCTGAAGGTAAGTCGCGTCTTGAAGCTGATTGTAATGAAAACATGAAAGCTTTTAATGACATGGCGGAAAGGTTGTACATTAACTGGCTGCAAACGTCGGCAGCGGCCTGACATTAAGATAATTCCAGGCCTGTCAATAAATTACGCTTAACCAGCAGCAGCTCTGGTCATAGACAAACGCGCATTTTCCAGGTGGTTTTTCATCAACGTGGCGGCCCGCTCGGGTTGCCGGGAGCGAATGGTGTCTAAAATAGCCCGATGCTGCGTGTTGTACTCGATGATCCTCTCGGCGTTCAAAGTAATATCACGCATGTGCGCCCACTGATCCTGATTGCGTACAGAATTTATCTGCGACACCATCCAGATTAACAGCGAATTTCCTGTTATCTCGGCCAGATAAGTATGAAATTGGGTATCTGCTGCTGAAAATGCTTCAGGATTGTCAGTGCTGGCCTCCATTAGGTCTAATAATGCTTCTGCTTTCTCCAGGTCTTTTTGGCTGGCATGTAATACAGCTAACCGGCATATATGAGGTTCTAGTGCGAAGCGTGCATCAATTAACTCCAGTGGTCTGGCATGCTCGATGATTGAATAAGTTTGTTCTGTCGTAGCGCCCAGTACATAGGTTCCACTGCCGGGACGGACTTCTACCAAGCCTTCACTTTCCAATTGATTCAGTGCTTCCCGGACTGTGCCTCTGGCGACACCATAAGTGGTAGCCAGGAAACGTTCGGCCGGTAGCCGGTCTTTCGGTGCTAAATTCCCCTGATTTATTTCTTTACGCAAAACGCTGGCAATGTCACCCGCCCCTTGTTTTTTTACTGGTTTTTCCACCCAAAATATCCTTGTTGTGCTATCGCAATTTTGCCATAACTTTAATGTTTGGTTTGTTGTATCAGATAGACCAATATATACCAGCATTGATCCAATTGTGATTATACTTTTATACTAAGGGTGTTTTTTCCGCTACTTTACGTAATTTTGAAGGGCTTTTCCCAAATCGTGCTGAGAAAGTCCGGGAGAAGTGAGCGGGGTCAGTAAACCCGGTGGCCAGAGCCACATCCATAATGCTAAGTGCTGATTTTCCCAGTAGGTTCCAGGCTTTTTCAAGGCGCAATTCACGGCAGAAAGCCATAGGGCTGACTTTCAGGTGATCGTAAAACAGACGAGTAAGTTGCCGTGTACTAACACCTGTCAGTTGTGATAGTTGTGTGAGATCAAGCGGATCAGCAAGGTGGTTGCGCATAATTTCTATGGTGTTTAACACGATAGCATTGTGGGTTTGGTAGCGTTCAGCCAGCCCAGACCGTTGTGGGTCGCCGGAAGCACGTACATCTGTGTGCATGAACCAATCACTGACCTTTCTTGCGAAATCAGCACCATGGTGCAGGGTAATTAATGCATTCATCATATCCAATGGCGCGGTGCCGCCCGCACAAGTCAACCGGTTCCTGTCCATCACGAACAAAGTCTTTTCAACCAGCAGGGAAGGGTAGGTTTCCTTAAGCACTTCCGCGTGTTCCCAGTGAATGGTCATGCGCCTGTCTTGCATGACACCGGCAGCAGCGAGGATCATTGGCCCGCCGGATACGCCGCCTAAAGGTATGCCGATACGCGATAAGTGACGTAGCCATTGGAACACACGTCGATCATTGAAGGCGTTAGGATCACTGCCGGCAATCACTAGTACCAGGTCATAATCGACTTGTTCGCCCAGTTGCGCATTGGCCTTGATCTCTGTTTTGCTGGAGCTGATGGCTCGTGCGCCTGAAACAGGAATATGTTTGACCGAATAAAGGGGTTTGTCAGACAGTAGGTTGGCGGCTCGTAATGGTTCCGTTGCTGAGGCATAGGACATGATGGCGAAGCCGTCAATCATCAATAAGCCAATACGGTAGGGAATGGTGGGTTTTATTAAAATATCGTCCATATTAGTCAATATACCGACTGTTTCTGTCAATAAAAAGCCCCTATGATGCTTTAAGCTCACTCAGATGTCATAAATAGCTCTCTCAACTATTCTTTCCTGAGGTGGCCATTTATAAAAAGTGTTAATAACTTTAGGAGGGCACCAAATGAGCTACAAAAGCGATATAGAAATTGCACGTGAAGCAACTAAGCAACAAATTCAGGCCGTCGGCGCAAAGCTGGATATACCGACTGAACATTTGCTGCCTTATGGGCATGATAAAGCTAAGGTTTCTGCTGAGTTTATCCGGTCAGTTCAGGGTAATGAAAACGGTAAACTGATCTTGGTTACAGCGATTAACCCTACACCTGCTGGTGAAGGTAAGACGACGACGACTGTTGGTTTGGGCGATGGCCTGAATCGTATTGGCAAAAAGACAGCGATTTGTATTCGTGAAGCATCTTTAGGGCCATGTTTTGGTATGAAAGGGGGTGCTGCCGGTGGTGGTTATGCTCAGGTCATTCCAATGGAAGACATGAATCTGCATTTCACGGGTGATTTCCACGCGATTACGTCAGCACACAACTTATTATCAGCAATGATTGATAACCACATCCATTGGGGTAATTCGCTGGAAATCGATGTGCGCCGCGTTGCATGGCGTCGCGTGATGGATATGAATGACCGTGCCCTGCGTGAGATTACTTGCGCTATGGGTGGCCCGGCGAATGGTTTTCCACGTGAAAGTGGTTTTGATATTACCGTGGCTTCTGAAGTCATGGCGATTCTGTGTTTGTCAAACGACCTCGATGATCTGGAAAAACGTTTAGGTGACATTATTGTTGCTTACCGCCGTGATCTGACGCCCGTTTATTGCCGTGATATTAAAGCGGATGGCGCAATGGCCGTGCTGCTGAAAGATGCGATGCAGCCTAATCTGGTTCAGACACTGGAAAATAATCCTGCTTTTGTTCACGGTGGCCCATTTGCCAATATTGCACATGGTTGTAACTCTGTGGTTTCGACGACAACAGCATTGAAAATTGCTGATTACGTGGTCACTGAAGCGGGCTTTGGTGCTGATCTGGGTGCTGAGAAGTTCTTTGATATTAAGTGCCGTAAAGCTGGTTTATCCCCTGACGCTTGTGTGCTTGTTGCCACTGTTCGGGCGATGAAGATGAATGGTGGTGTGGCGAAGGAAGATCTTGGCCCTGAGAATGTAGAGGCGGTAGTGGACGGTTGTCCAAACCTTGGTCGTCACATTGAAAACATCAAGCAATTTGGTGTACCTGTTCTGGTAGCGATCAATCACTTCGTGACGGATACGGATGCAGAAGTTCAGGCGGTTAAGGATTATGTAGCTGCTCAAGGTGCTGAAGCTGTATTGTGTCGTCATTGGGAGTTGGGTTCCGAAGGCACGGTTGAGCTGGCTGAAAAAGTGGTTGCGATGGCTGACTCCGGTGTTTCAGACTTTGCGCCGATCTACCCGGATGATATGTCGTTGTTCGACAAGATCAACACCGTGGTTAAGAGCATCTACCGTGGCACTGAAGCGATTGCTGATCAGAAAATCCGTGATCAACTGAAAACCTGGGAAGATCAGGGGTATGGCCATTTGCCGGTTTGTATGGCTAAAACCCAATACTCATTTTCAACAGATCCGAATCTGCGTGGTGCGCCACTTGATCACACTGTCCCGATTCGTGAAGTACGTTTGTCTGCGGGTGCCGGTTTCGTCGTTGTAATCTGTGGTGCGATTATGACTATGCCGGGCTTGCCACGTTCGCCAGCTTCCGAACGCATTCATCTGAATGATGATGGTCAGATCGAAGGTTTGTTTTAAATAACGCCATGTAGGGACTACACCCCGCAAGCATGATTAAATAAACCGGTTTTACTGTATTTAGATATAGCGATACCCCTCTATCCCTCTCCTTTCCGGAGGGGGATAAGACACCCATCAATATTTTCTGTCTCTGAGAGTTACCCACTTCAGCAAAAACAACATGAGCAGGTCTGTACAGGCAAGCTGTAGGTTGAGTGCTGTCTGAGATCTTTTACTATAAAAATCTGAGGCTTATATACTTGGGCGTGCCTTTCATGCGAGTTACTGTAGAAGAAGAACGGGTTGCGCAGTCCGGAGGTTTTTCTGCACAGATGCTGTCCGCATTAAATGCGTAATTTGTCCTGATTACGCGAAAATCTATTCCAATACTGTACCAATTATTTGATTAAATAGCATTAAACTAGATATTGGTACGGTTTCGGTTGATTTTTCATATTAGCTATAGCAAAATCATTGACGAGAAGAGATTAGAAAAAATAATTTCATTGTCCAATTATCCGGAGGAGGATAGTGCATGGCAGTTCCCCAGCATGTCGATTACATAATCATTGGTGCAGGTATTCATGGCCTGTCTTCCGCTTGGCATTTAGCTCAACGTTTGACTGATCGTGGTGAAAAAGTTGAAGGCCGAATTGTCATTCTGGATAAAGCCGGTATTGCAGCCGGAGCTACCGGTATCGCCTGTGGCGTAGTCAGAAACAATTACTTCCAACCAGCCATGCGCCGCCTGATGGCCCATTCTGTGGGTGTTTGGGAAAGTGATCCGGAAGCATTCAGTTATCATCCCGTTGGTTATATGCAAATCTCGTGTGAAGCTATGCACGGTGATATTGCGCAGATTTACGAAGAACAGCAAGCCATCGGTTATGAAAGTACCTTCATTGAAGGTGAAAAAGATTCCACGAATTATATGAAGGGTCTGTTCGATGATTGGCAGGCGCAGGGTATTACTTCGGTACTTCACGAAAAGCGCGGTGGTTTCGCCAATAACACTAAAGCTATGTATGGCGTAGCTAAGAAAGCAGAAGACCTTGGTGTACGCATTATCACCGGTATCGAAGTCACAGGATTCACTCGTGAAAGTGGTTCAGAATCGGTAAAAGCGGTTGAAACCAATCAAGGGAATATCAGTTGCGAGCATGTCATAGTGGCTCCCGGCCCTTGGGCGCGTGATTTCTGGAATATGCTTGAGCTACCGAATCAGGTGTCGATTAAAGGTGCCGACGGCCAGATGCATTCCGGTGTGGATATGTGGCGATTCTGGCAGTTGGAAGAGGGCGTGTTGCAGGTAGACCCTTCAATGCTAATGACTAATGATGGCAAATTACCACCGGTACTCCATGTGGATACTGATGCGCCGCTGTTGTCGGATGAAGATGGCTCGCTGATTACCGAAGATATGTGGGGAATCTATTACAAGCCGGATTGGCACTTCAATGGTATCCAGGGTGGTGCGGCTCCTTACAAGGTAGATACGCCGGTAAACGACGTTCAGATCGACCCCTATGGCCCATCCAGCCCGGAATTTGTGTCCAGTACGGAATTTGCACACATGTGGGTGTCAGCGTTAGCGCATTGTCATAAACGTTTCCACGGCATGATGGATAAATACCACCCTGAAGCATCGGGTGGCATTGGCTGTTTCACGCCAGATAGTTTCCCGGTGTTTGATCATTTTTATAATAACGTTTCTGTCATCGCTGACAGTAATCATGGCTACAAAATGCTGGGTGTTGGTCACTTAATTGCTGACGAAGTGCTGGGTGAAAAGCAGGAATTACTGGAGCCTTTCCGTTTTGGTCGTTATGCCAAAGGAGAGCTGCACCCGACTTCCAACAGCCCGTTTCCATGGAGTTGATGGATAACAACAAGTAGAGAGAATAAAGCAAGTGCAAGATAAGTAGTTAGAGTAGTTATTAACCACATCAGGAGGAATATCGTGGCTAAAAGAGACATAGAAAATTTTGTTGAGGCCGAAGGCCGTGCAGAAATGGTTGCACAAGTTCGTGAAAGGATTGACGCGCTGGGTGTCGAATACATCTATCTGCAATTTGTATCAATTACTGGCCGGATTTGCGGTAAGGGTATGCCAGCCGACCACTGGGAGTCAGTCGCTGAAAAAGGGTTCCAACTGGTTTATGGTGCAACGGTTAACTTGTTCACGAATCGTCATGGCGATTATATGGGTTATGGCCCGGAAGCCGCTGAGCTTGTCGGCATCCCTGAGCCGGAAACCTTTCAACAGCTGCCCTGGGATAAGCGCGTAGCCCGTGTATTTTGTACCCTGTTCCGCAATCGTGAAGAAAAAGAAGATCCCGGTGCATTCCTGACTTCAGATTGCCGTGGCAATTTACGCCGTATTCATGAGCAATTTAAAGAAGATCATAATGGCCTGCACCTGCGCTGTGGTACTGAGCCAGAAATGATGTGGCTCAAAAAAGGCCCGGATGGTAAACCTGATGGTGGTTTCTCTAATCCTTATTGTTACCACATCGACCAGTTTGAAAGCCTGCGTCCTGTCTACATGAAAGTGCTGGAGTACTGCCGCTTCATGGGGCTGGATATGATCCAGGGTGATCACGAAGATGCGCCGGGGCAGCTGGAGCTGAACTGGATGTACGATGATATCCTGCGTAATGCAGATCGTCTGACTACTTACCGCCAGATCTGTGCCCAGGTAGCACGTGAATTCGACCTTATTGCTTGCTTCATGACTAAGCCCTTCATGGGTGTTTCAGCTTCAGGCTGTCACCACAATATTTCATTATGGTACGACGGCGAAGATCAGTTAGTACGTTGTGGTAATGATCCTGAGAATTTACCGGGCATGGCACATAACTATATGTACCAGAAAGGGGGGGATAACACCTTTATGCCGACAGGTGATGACCCACAAATGCCGGGGCCAACGGGCCTGAAAGCCATTGGTGGTATCGTGACGCACCTTGCAGCACTGACCTCAATTGGTTCCTCCACTGTGAATTCATATCGCCGTTTATGGGATACCGGATTCTGGGCGCCGATATTTGCTGACTGGGGCTTCCAGAATCGTACGACTGGTCTGCGAATTTCCGCACCGGGCCGTTTTGAGTATCGCTCAGTAGATTCCATGGTTAATCCGTATCTGATGGGTGCTGGTATTTTGAAAGCAGCTGATCATGGCATCAAGAATGACCTCGATCCGGGTGCTCCAGAAGAGCGCAATATCTATCAGGCGATGGAAGATGGCAAGGAAGTTAAGAAGCTGCCGATGAGTTTGGGGGCGTCTTTGGAGGCGTTGTCGAAGGATGAAGTTATCCAATCTGCGATGCCCGGCGATATGTATCGTTTGTATCACGAATACAAAACAGATGAGTGGGAGCGCTTTATGTCTACTACCACTGACTGGGATCAGGATACTTATATGGATTATCTGCCTTAAAGCAATATTTTTAACTCTAAATTTCTGGCTAAAAAGCCAAGATTAACCCCTCCCCAGCCCTCCCCTTATCAAGGGAGGGAGTTTAACCCGGCTTCGCACAGAGGCTTCAGGTTAGTACAAAGTCTTCTCCCTTGATAAGGGGAGGCCGGGAGGGGTTGCTTTTGAGTTTTTGCATATCGGCATTAATCCGATCAGAAAGTACTTCACAAATTTCAACAACATCAAATCATAGGAGAGCATTCCATGTGTGGAATTGCAGGTTTAATACACCGCGGCAAAAGCTCCTCTGTTGGTTCGGAAATGACCTCAATGCTTCAGGCTCTGAAGCATCGTGGCCCGGATTCAACAGGCTTCGCGGTTTATGGCGATCCCGTTAACGACGGCGATTACATCATGCGCGTTAAAGTCGCTGAACGTGATGATATGGAAAAAGGGCGTGGCATACTTGAACGTATTGAAGGCCGTATCACTCAGGTAGAAGCTTTAATGGCTCAACACGGCGCACAGGTAAAAGCCCGTGACCATGCCACTGATTATGCGATGCGTTATGTCATTAGCCATAGCGGTGATATGGAAAAAATGGCGCGAAATATTGAAGAAACTGACGGCGTAGAAATTCTGTCCATGGGTAGCGGGCTGGAATTGATTAAAGATCTCGGCGATGCCGGTGAAGTCTCTGATCGTTATGGTCTCGGCGATTTTAATGGCACTCATGCCATTGGACATACGCGGATGGCGACTGAGTCCGACGTAGATATCCGTTCAGCACATCCTTACTGGGCATTCCCCTATAACGACGTTTCAGTGGTACACAATGGCCAGATTACTAACTACTGGTTAAAGCGTCGCGAAATGGAGCGTAAAGGCCACCGTTTCATGTCTAATTGTGACTCAGAGTTATTGGCGGTATACACCGCACATAACCTCGCTAATGGCGTTGAGTTAGAAGAAAGCCTGGAGCGTTCTATTCAGGAAATCGATGGTGTGTTCACTTACCTGGTCGCCACCGGTAATCAGTTGGGCATGGCGAAAGATACCATGGCTGCCAAACCACTGGTGCTGTATGAAAGTGATGACTTGATTGCGATGGCATCCGAGGAAGTCGCAATTCGTGCCATCCTCCCCCAGGAAATTGATACCACTGACCCTTATGACGAGGAGGTGCGCGTATGGCAGGCGTAAGTGACGCAGATTTGCGTGAAATGAATCAGGAAGAACGGGCTAAAGCACTCGGCATGATGACCGAGCAACTGACAGGCCGCTCACTGTTTATTGAATTTGATATGGAGGCCCAGGAGCGTTACACCTATCCTTGGGCACCCGATGTGGACATGGATAAAAGTGCCACTATCGACACGGATGAGATGACCACTACTGAAGTTAATCAGGAAATTCGTCGTTTGATGAATGAAGGTCACGGTAGCATCACGGTGACTAATCCACGGGGTAAACATTCATTGGGCACCGGTATTCTGAGTCGGGTTAATCTGACTTTTGAAGGCTCATTAGGCTACTTCGCTACCGGTTTGACTGATGGCCCGAATGTACGCATTACTGGCCGTGTGGGTTGGTCATGTGGTGAAAACATGATGTCCGGCACCGTGATTATTGAAAAGAACGCCGGCTCTACTTTTGGCGCGGCGATTCGTGGTGGCGATCTGGTCTGTAAAGGCTCGGTGGGTTCACGTACCGGTATCGATATGAAAGGCGGCACGATTCTGGTGGGTGGTGATACCGGTGCATTGTCCGGTTTCATGATGCAACGTGGTCGTATGGTGGTCTGCGGTAATGCGGGTAAGAATCTTGGCGATTCGATGTATGACGGCACTATCTATATCGGTGGTGATATTAAATCCTGCGGGGTTGATGCGGTTCCGGCTGAATTGACCGATCAGGATAAGAAGTGGCTGACACGTAAGTTAAGTCAGTACGGCATGTTGCCGGAAAAGGGTGTTGATCACTTCAGCAAGATCGTCGCGGGTCGTCAGTTGTGGAACTACGACAACCTCGAACCCCATGAAAAGAAGATAATCCTTTAATCGCGGCCAAGGAGTAATACGATGAGTGAATCAAAGAAAAAACCACTTGACCGTGATGTAAGCCGGTTAGGTGATTCGTTTGTTTTCCCGCCACGGGTGATGGACGATATTCATATCAAATCCGAATTGGGTCGTTACCGTATGCGCGGTTTCTCCCTGTTCAAGAAAATTCCACACTGGGATGATTTGACGTTTTTACCCGGCACACTGACACGCTTCGTTATCGAAGGTTATCGTGAAAAGTGTGAAACCAAAACCGTTATTGGCCCACGTGCCAAGCGTCCGATGGTGCTCGATATTCCGGTCTATATTACCGGCATGAGTTTTGGCGCACTGTCTTACGAAGCTAAGACGGCACTGGCTCGTGGTGCGACCATGGCGGGTTCTGCGACCTGTTCCGGTGAAGGCGGCATGATCCCGGATGAGCGTCGTTATTCATCCAAGTGGTTCTATCAGAACATCCAGTCACGTTATGGCTTTAATCCGCATCACCTGATGCTGGCTGATGGCTGTGAATTCTTTATTGGCCAGGGTTGTAAGGTAGGTCTCGGTGGTCACTTAATGGGCCAGAAGGTAACCGATCAGGTCGCTGAGATGCGTTCACTGCCTGCGGGTATTGATCAGCGTTCTCCAGCCCGTCACCCGGACTGGTTAGGCCCGGATGATCTGTCCCTGAAAATTCAGGAGATCCGTGAAGCAACGGATTGGCAGATTCCTATCCAACTGAAGCTGGGTGCTTCACGTGTGTATGATGATGTACGGATGGCGGTTAAATGTGACCCTGATTCAATCTATATCGATGGCATGGAAGGCGGTACGGGCGCAGGTCCACATCTGGCGACAGAAGATACCGGTGTCCCGGGTATTGCGGCGATTCGTCAGGCGCGTAAAGCGATTGATGATCTGGGCAAAACCGGTGAAATCACGCTGATTTACGCGGGTGGTATTCGTAACGGTTCTGATGTGGCTAAAGCGATTGCCCTGGGTGCTGATGCGATTGCTATCGGGCACTCTGCGATGATGGCATTGAACTGTAACAAGGATATTCCGGAAGCCAATTATCCGGAAGAAATTGGTGCTGAGCCAGGCTATTGCTACAACTGCCACACCGGTCGTTGTCCGGTTGGCGTTGCTACGCAGGATCCTGTGTTACGCGCACGTCTTGATCCGGATGCAGCAGCTGAGCGTGTCTATAACTTCCTGCATACACTGACCATCGAAGCCCAGTTGTTTGCACGTGCTTGTGGTAAGACGAACATCCATTCACTGGAGCCTGAAGATTTGGCAGCATTGACGATGGAAGCATCCGCCATGGCGGGCGTTCCGTTGGCAGGTACCAATCACACGGTTGGTGTTGAAGATTATCACCACCTATAAGGAGATTTGTTATGGCTGGAACAGAATACCGTGGCTCCGAGATCAAAGACGTCAACCAGTTTCTGGAAGATGCAAAAGGTCTTGAGAGTGAGCGTGAGAAAGAAATCGGTCAGCACATTGGTTACCGTTATGACGTGAACCTGGTGCCTGATTACACACATATCACCCCTTATCTGACTAAATATATGGAAGTGATGGGTTGGGATGATTTGAATTGGCTGGAAGATATTCATATGGGTTATGAAGACGGTAATGCCGCCGTTTTTGACCGTAATATCAACGGCTGGGTACGGATACCGGATACGATTGAGTTACCGGAAAGTCAGCAGGATCGTGACATGATTGCACGTGAGTTATTGTTGAAATTCCAGATGTCGGATCGTCATCCAATGGTTAATTTGCGTAAGGCTTACGCTAAATTCTGACACAAATGCACCGCAGGTTGTTTGCCTGTAACTTGAGTCCAAAGCTGGTTTTATAAATCAGCTTTGGACAAAATGTGTTAGTGTGGTCGGGAATAATGGCTAGCTAACGTGAGTGTAGGATATGAGAAAACGGGGAGGGCGGCTATTTGAGTGACCAGTCGAAATTATTAAAAGCTGAATTTATGCGTTGGCAATGCCGCGTACGTCAGATGGCAATGCGAGATAATGCCGGACGGCCTGATGACGGTTCTACGCCTTCACTGACGTTGAGTGGTGAGCAGGAATCTATGGGTAGTATCATCACCCTGTTATCAAAAGATGAAGTGAATTCCCAGGTGCCTGAAATGCGGCACATGTTCAAACAAACTTTTGATCCTGTTAAACAGCGTGAGAAAGCATTGCAGTTTTTCTCCGAAGTCTATTATCAAAAATCAGATCAGTTTTCTGATGTGCTGACTAGTACATTTACCCCGAATTCGTCCGGTGCACTCGCTATTCTTGAAAATGGTTCGTGCACTTTGAACTTCGAGTTATACAACCAACGTTATGAAGTGGTTTGTCAGGTTTCGCAGTTGAAAAAGGATGATTACCTTTATCAGGCAACCTGGTGGCATAACCTGCTTTTTAACCCTAATTTACACCCGGAAACAATCATTATGGCTTTTAGCCCGGACTGGAATGTAAGTTCATCCGGTACGAGTCTTTAAACCAGCGGAATTATCCGCTAAGTGGCATGGCAAATGCCTGCGATAGTTAAGCTCGTTTTATAGCCGGGCTGAAAATAGCACTGTCGATGGCATTTGTATGCTGAGAGTCACACCCAATTGGAGGAGTTAGTAGAATGAATGTATTAAAATCAACATCAGTGAAAGGGTTACTGGGGGCTTGTTGCCTCAGCCTTGCTGCGGTATCAGGCAGCGCATTAGCAGAAGATAGCACCAAGCCAATTGTGATTCCGATTCACAACTGGTCAAGCCAGATTGTTATGGCTCACGTTATCGGTGGCATGTTTGAAAGCATGGGTAGCAATGTTGAGTATGTGCCAGCTGATACACAGGCTGTATACGAGTCGATTCGTAATGGTGACGTAACGATTTCACACGAAGTCTGGCAGTCAACTTTTGGTAAGTCGTTCTACAATGCGATGGCCAAAGGCGGCATTATTGATGCTGGTACTCATGAAGCAACCACGTTGGAAGAAATGGGTGTTCCGACTTGGGTTATCGAAAAGGATTTGTGTCCTGGTCTGCCTAATTGGGAAGCTCTGAAAGAAGAAGCTTGTTACAAAAACTTCACCACAGCAGATTCAGACGGTAAAGGCCGTTGGCTGGAAGGCCCACAAAGCTGGCACGGTGACATGATGCCAGTACGCTTGAAAGCACTGGGGCTTGATGAGCATTGGACAGTTAAGTTTGCCGGTGGCGCTGATGCATTGTGGACTGAGCTTGCGTCTGCTAAAAAAGAAGGTCGTGGTACCGTGGTCTTTAACTGGACACCGAACTTTACGGATGCCGAAGGTTTTACCTTCATCGAGTTCCCTGAGTACACTGAGGGTTGCCGTAAGGAAGACGGTGGCGATGGTGGATGTGGATCACCTAAAGGTTGGTTGAAGAAAGCGGCGAACTATAAGTTCCCTAAAACTCACCCGGCTGCATACACAGCATTCTCAAAAATCTCATTCACCACTAAGCAGGTGGGTGAAATGGCTGCACTGGTTGATACCGACAAGATGGATCACAAAGATGCCGCTAAGAAGTGGTTAGCAGATAATGAAGCAACTTGGAAGACTTGGACTAAGTAATCCATTCGCTCATTTTTTTGAAGTAAAAAGACCCTCTTGGCTTGAGCATCAAACTAAGGGGGTTTATTTTGGGCGTAGCGGTATTTTCACCTATAACCCGCCCGCTATACGGTAATTCTACAACTCCAGGGGATACATAGTTATGTCAGTACAAGCGAAGACTTCGGGTGCAATCGAACCGGTCATCCGTTGTGAATCGGTTTATAAGATCTTCGGTGATAATGCTGAAAAGATGATGAAAAGCACGGGTGGGGTTGTTGATACTCAGAAGTTTAAAGAAGCCGGGTGCATTGTAGGTGTCGATAATGCTTCGTTTGAGGTATACCCGGGGGAACTGCTAATTATCATGGGGCTGTCAGGCTCGGGGAAATCAACCTTATTACGCTGCATATCCAGGCTGACGAAAGCCACCGCAGGGCAGATCTTTATTGAAGGTCAAGATATCCTGACGATGAATAATAAGCAGCTCATCAAGTTACGCCGCAGCAAAATGGGCATGGTGTTCCAGAGTTTTGCTTTGTTGCCACATAAAACAGTGCTGGAAAATATTGCCTTCCCGCTACAGGTAAAAGGTGTCAGTACCTCGGACAGTATGCAGCGTGCCAAGGAAATGGTGGACTTGGTTAGCTTGTCCGGACGGGAGAATTATTTCCCACGCGAATTATCAGGCGGACAACAGCAACGGGTGGGTATTGCCCGTTCATTAGCGATTGAGCCGGATATCTGGTTCCTTGACGAGCCTTTCTCTGCGCTTGATCCACTGATCCGTAAAGAAATGCAGGACGAATTTTTACGCTTACAGGATACGTTGAATAAAACGATTCTGTTTGTGACCCACGATTTTGATGAAGCGCTGCGTCTGGCTGACCGCATTGCGATTATGAAAGACGGTGTTATTGAGCAGCTGGATACACCCGCCAATATTGTGCTCAATCCGGCCACAGAATATGTGCGTAAGTTTACCGAACAGGTTCCGCGCGAAAAGGTATTGAAAATCAAGACCATCATGGATCCGTTTGTACCCGGTGGTGATTTCAGTAACCTGGAAGTGTCCCGGGATGACATTATTGGCACGGTTGCTGAGGCGGTTCTGAATACGAAAAGACCAGTGACTGTTTTGGATGAGAACGATAATGTGGTGGGTATTCTGCACCGTTCTAAAGTGGTCAGTACGCTGTTTGGTGATAATGATTCGGAGCAGTCGTAATGCTTGCTGTACTCAAACAGCGGAAGTCATTGCAGTTCCTTCTGTTGTTAATTGTTTTTATGCTGCTGTGTCTGGTTGTTCCTAAATCAGAAGCTAACTGGTTGTGGCGTTTACCCGCTCTGCTAAAAGACTTACCGGGCATTATTAATGACGGGGTTAATTACCTCATGTTCGAGTGGTGGCCGATTGATGTCTATGACCCGGACATTGAAGAATACGAACAAAAGCCTTTATTTGGCCAAGTAACCCGTGGCTTTTCGGGCGTGATTCTGTTCCTTATTGAATTTATTCGTGAAATTCTGCTGGGTGGTGTTAAAACCATTGTTACCTTCACCAGTTGGGATTGGGTGACAGCCAATGAATGGGCGCGTTGGCCTGCTTTGCCCTGGACGGTGATCACAGGTGGCATGGCTATTCTGGGTTATGCGTTAGGCGGAACCCGGTTGGCACTGTTTGTTGCGTTTGCGTTTATCTATATCGCGGCGTTCGGACAATGGGAGCCATCGATGAAAACCCTGTCGTTCGTATTAATCGCAGCACCGATGGCTATACTTATCGGGCTTAGTTTGGGCGTTTGGGCTTATAAAAGTAAAACCGTCGAAACGGTGCTGAACCCGTTATTAAACGTTGCACAAATCATGCCGCACTTTGCCTATTTGATACCGGTGATGGTGTTCTTTGGTATTGGTGACCATGCCGGAGCGATTGCGACCGTAATTTTTGCGACACCACCGATGGTGCGTTTGACGCTACTGGGCCTTAAAAAAGTCCCGCCGGAAGTGGGTGAAGCTGGTTTGATGACCGGTTGTACTGATAGACAATTGATGCGCAAGGTGCTCATTCCCTCTGCGCGGCGGGATATTTTGATTGGTGTTAACCAGGTCATTATGCAATGCCTGGCTATGGTGGTTATCGCATCATTGATTGGCGCTAAAGGGTTAGGCAACGACCTGTTAATTGCCTTGAACCGCCTGCGTATTGGTTCGGCATTAGAAATCGGTATCTGTATTGTGCTGATTGCGATTGTGCTGGATAGAATGTCGTTGGCATGGGCTAATAAACAGACTGATTATTTCGCTGATTTGTCGTTCAAAGAAAGGCATAAACACTTCCTTTGGTTTCTGATCGTGTTTGCGGTGGGTGTTGTTCTCGCCATTATCGGCTCATTTATCTTCAAAGAAGGCTTCAACTACCTGTATTTGATTCCGCATAACAAAGGTTTTACCACTGAGGCCTTCTGGCAAGCGGGTGTTGACTGGATTTGGGATACGTTCTTCTACAGTCTGAAAGCATTTAATGAGTGGTTTATTGTCGATGTGCTGGCACCGGTTAAGCATGCTTTTCTGGGAATGCCGGTGATAGCGACCTTTACCTTAATGATGGGTATCGGGTACATAGTGGGTGGCGTTCGCTCGGCACTGATTGTGGGTGGCTTCTTGTTATTCATCGCGTTAACCGAGTGGTGGGACAGAGCTTTAATCACTTCTTACCTGATGACAATGGCGGTGGTTATTTCCAGCATTATTGGCATAGTGGTGGGTACGTTGTGTGCACAACACCCCGTGACGACCCGATTCATTCTGACGGTTTGCGATACTTTCCAAACCTTCCCCTCCTTTATTTATCTCATTCCGGTAATGATGTTGTTTGGTGTTACCGATACGTCGGTGCTGATTGCGATTGTGGTTTATACCACTATTCCGGCGACACGTTACACCGTTGAAGGTTTACGTAGCGTGCCTCAGGCGCTGCATGATGCTGCGTCTATGTCTGGTGTTAATCGATTCCAGCGCTGGGTGTCCATTGAGCTGCCGCTGTCATTCCCGCACCTTGCGTTGGGCGTTAATCAGACCGTGGTGTTTGCGCTGTCGATGGTAGTGATTGGTGCGATGATTGGTACTGATGATTTGGGGCAATTAATCCTTAAGTCGTTGTCGGATAAAGAAGGTGTTGGCAATGGTTTGGTGCTGGGACTTTGTGTGGCGTTTATTGGCCTGGCCATTGACCAGATTATAAGAACCTGGGCGAATCAACAGAAAAAAGCATTGGGGTTGGATTAGGGGAATTTATAAACATTCAGGAATAGGAGATTTAAAGATGACCAGAGTAGCGATTATTGGTGCTGGCCCTTGTGGAACCGCGCAGTTAAGAGCGTTTGCATCGGCACAACAAGCCGGTGCTGAGATTCCCGACATCGTGTGTTATGAAAAACAAAGCGATTGGGGTGGATTATGGAATTATACCTGGCGCACCGGTTTGGATGAATCTGGTGAACCGGTTCATGGCAGCATGTATCGCTATCTCTGGTCGAATGGGCCGAAAGAATGTCTGGAATTTGCGGACTACACGTTTGAAGAACACTTCGGGCGGCCGATTGCCTCTTACCCACCGCGTGCCGTTTTGGCTGATTATATAAAGGGCAGGGTGGAAAAGGCCGATGTGCGTAAGTTCTGTAAATTTAATCACGCGGTGCAGGATGTTCAGTATGACGAGGCCACCGGGCAATTTACCCTGACCGCACGCGATATGCTTGAGAACACTAGCAGCAGTGAAGTGTTCGATTATGTGGTGGTCGCATCGGGTCACTTCTCAACGCCCAATGTTCCCCATTTTGAGGGTTTTGATACCTTTAATGGCCGGATACTGCATGCGCATGATTTTCGTGATGCGCTGGAGTTTAAGGATAAAGACATACTGATGATCGGTACCAGCTATTCCGCCGAAGATATCAGCTCGCAGTGTTATAAATACGGTGTTAAATCCGTCACCATTAGCCATCGCACGGCCCCGATGGGCTTCCATTGGCCGGATAATTTCCAGGAAGTTCCGCTATTAACGCATGTCACGGGTAATACGGCCCACTTCAAAGACGGCAGCAGTAAAGACGTGGACGCAATTATTTTGTGCACAGGGTATTTGCATCACTTTCCATTTATTGGCGAATCGCTGCGCTTGAAAGCTACCAACCGCATGTGGACGGAGAACCTGTATCAGGGTGTGGTGTGGGAGGGCAACCCCAAAATGTTCTACCTTGGCATGCAGGATCAGTTTTATACCTTCAATATGTTTGATGCCCAGGCTTGGTATACCCGTGATGTGATTATGGGACGCTTAGCGACACCATCACTGGCGGAGATGAAGGCCCATTCACAGAAATGGCTGGATCGTGAAGCCACACTAGAAACTGATGAGGATATGATTTGGTTTCAGGGTGATTATGTGCAGGAACTCATCGACCAGACGGATTACCCGAGCTTTGATGTTGAGGCCGTTAACCAGACCTTTATGGAGTGGGAACACCATAAGCATGATGACATTATGGGTTTTCGGAATAATGCTTATAAGTCGCTGATGACCGGGACGATGTCGCCTAAGCACCATACGCCTTGGCTTGATGCGTTGGATGATTCGATGGAGAGTTATCTGGGCGAAGGATAGCATTATTTGTGGTAAACTTGATGTCATACGGTATGACAAAAGGTGAATATATGACGCTATCTGTACGACTCACAGTGGAAGAGGAGAGCCTCCTGGAGCATACGGCGCGGCAATTAGGCCGAAGCAAAAGTGATTTGGCCCGGCAGGCTGTTTATGAGCTATGTCAGAAACTTACCCGGGAAGCTCAGACTCCTT
Source organism: Caprella mutica (assembly GCA_947561585.1). NCBI lineage: Eukaryota > Metazoa > Arthropoda > Malacostraca > Amphipoda > Caprellidae > Caprella > Caprella mutica. Next base: position 420,282 of record CANNZV010000002.1, on the reverse strand, counting down.
ATAGCTTAGGTGAGGCGCTTTTTGGTGTGGGCAAGTTGGCCGATGCACCTGCTGATCCTTTGAAAAAACAAGTATGGGAGAAACTGCGTGCCAAACACGGCTACATGGGTTGATACTGGTTTCTTAGTTGCGTTGTTTGCCGGTAATGACGCTCATCATCCAGCCGCTAAAGCATTTATGCGTGATAACGGGGAGCTTGAGTTACATTCCGTATGGCCTGTTATCGTCGAAACTTGTTTCTTTCTGGACAACAAGGGTAAGCAGGCTTTATTGCAGTGGTTGGAGTTGGGTGCGGTGACCATGCACGGTATTACACCGCAAGATTTACCCGTGATACGTAGCACAATACACAAGTATCAAAATCTTGATCCGGATTTTACTGACGCTGTGTTGGTAACTATGGCTGATTTGTCGAGCATACGGCGGATTCTGACGGTTGATGTGCGGGATTTTTCGGAATACCGCTTTAAGGATGGTGGTCTGTTTGAGCGCTTGTGGGTTTAGGTTTTAAAATCCCTCTAAAGCGTTAGGCAGGGCGTAACATCGCTGCTATCATGTTAAATATGAATTCATATATGAGGTGTGATGATGCAAAGCCTGTCCGTTTCTGAAATCCAGCGGAACCTACAAAATCTCAATGATTTTGATGTTCTCGAAGTTGTTGATAAAAAGCGTAATGTTGTGAAAGGCTACTTCCTGGATAGCCGCTATAAGGCTTTGATTGACGAATTATTACAAAAACGTGATATCAACCGCAAAAACCTCATAGGGCTGATTGGTAGCGTGAGTAGTCACCAGCCTGATCAAACGGTCAGTCAAGTGCGTGATGAACGTCTGTCAAAATATGAATAAATACTTCCTTGATACTAACTTTTTTCTGGATGTGGCGGATAGCAAGCGTGACCGGCATTCTCTGGCTGCTGACGGTTTCCAATGGCTGCTAGAGCAGGAAAGTATGCTGTTCACTAGCAGTGATATTCTGACCACTGTTGCCTATTTTGTGCAAAAACACGAAGATTTGGAACAATGCCTGAAGGTCATGGAAATGATCGCTGGCGAGGTCGAAATTGTATGTGCAGTCAATAATGATTTTCTGAAACTCAATCGTATTTTACAAGGCGCGAACAGTAAAAATGACTATGAGGATGCTTTGCAGTTTTACCTTGCTGATAAATCAGACTGTCACTACCTGATAACCAGCGACAACAAATTCTGCCAGCATCTGCGAGGAAAATTCTCACCACAAGTTATTGGTCTAAGAGAACTCCGCCCCTAAAGCATCCGCCACCAACTTCTGAAAATGATGCACCGCATGTTCAGACAGCTCACTCCGCTCACCATCCACCATAAACCGACCCTGATTATAACCCTTGGATCTCAGCCCACGCTGCACGCTTTCGCACAAGCCCACATCCTCAGGTTGCAATACGTCCTTCTGATAATCCATAGCTTCTTTAAGTTGCGGACTCGGAGTGCGGTTCGGCAAAAACCAATCCTGATACTCAATGGTTTGTTGTGTGCCATCCGGGATCATTTGTAGGATAGACAGATTCGGCTCGCCCGGATAAGCCCAAATAGTCAGGTTCGGCCATAAAAACCAAGCCGCATACCCAAAACCAAGGTCATCGGTGCCTTCAATTTTGAATGCCTTATTATTGGGTGAAGGAAGGCCCATCGAGACATGGCTGGAGTAAATATCTCCGGTCTTTGAACGATAGCTCTTCATATCAACCAGATCGACAAAATCCTTATGCGCGACATGGCAGTGATAACACTCCAGAAAATTATCAATCATCACTTTCCAGTTGCAAGGAACGTGATAAGGGTCACGCTGCGCAAATACCAGATCATCAACCTTAGGGCAAATGTCACGGATTTCCCGCTCCAGCTCAGCAGCCTGTTCCTTAAGAGGTGTGGCTTCCGGATCAAGATTGACAAATACCATCCCACAAAACACTTCGACCCGCACACTTTTCAGTGAAAAATCACATTTATTAAAGCCCGCTACATTTTGCGAATTGCGTGCGGCTCTCAGGCTGCCATCAAAATTGTATGACCAGGCATGATAGGGGCAGATAATGTGTTTGGTGTGCCCCTGGCCCTTCAGCAGCTCATGGCCACGATGTTGGCACACATTATAATGAGCATGTAATTCGCCATTATCTTTATCACGAATAATGAAAATATTTTGTTCATGAATATTGGCGGTAAGGTACTGACCAGCTTCAGCTAGTTGGCTGATATGACCCACATAGTTCCAGTGCTTGTAGAAGATGGCTTCCTTCTCAGCTTCATAAATGGTGTCATCCGTATAGAACCGTGCCGGTAAAGTGAATGATTCTTCGGCATTGGCGGAGAAGGGTAAATCGCCGGTTTGTTTTTGAAGGACTGACATTTTCATAGGGTTCCTTTGATCGGCCTGAAGCATCTGAATTACCTTCAGGTCATTGCGTGTTGTTTATCGGGTTTTTTTAGTGACTTTCATGGCTGTCAGAGGGGAATATCAATCCGTTTACCCCGGGGTATCTCGGCCTTTTTATCATATAAAGGTAACGATGCCAGCTCACCGCCATGCAGTTCACCATCGGTGCAACGAATTTGAACCACATCGCCCTCGTTGAATCCCGGTTTATCCATCAACCCGATACCAATGCCACGTTTAAGATAAGGTGATATAGCGCCTGCTGTTACCCGTCCTGCAACCTCTCCGCCTACCATGATTTCACCACCAATAAATGGTTCAGCCTCACAATACAACCCGGTCTGTCGGTTATCACGTGGTGCGTTTTTCAGGGCAGTTTTACCAATAAAGTCACCTTTATCTTCGTCCACAAAACAACCAAGACCCACGTCATAAGGTGTGGTAGTTTCATTAAAATCTGAGCCAGCGTTCAGTATGCCCGCCTCTATACGGCGGATATGCATCGAATCCAAGCCGAACAAACTCATGCCGAAAGGTTCACCCGCAGCACTTAAATGCTGCCATAGCGCATCAGCATCATGGTGTGGCTCGGTATAAAACTCCCAGCCCAGTTCATTGGTATAACCGGTGCGGGTAATCACTACTTCCTGTCCGCCGAAACGAACCCGTGCTATACCAAAATAACCAAAAGGCTCAGGCATGCCATCGTCGCTGGCAGCCGCTAGAATTTTCAGTGCGTTTGGCCCTTGCACCTGTGATACGAACACCTTTGGGTCACTTATTTTAACATCCATACCCTGTGCATGCGCTCGTGCCCAGCTATAGAAATCGCCATCTGCTTGTGCGTACCAAAAGAGGTCTTGTTCGAGCCTCAGCAGAACGCCATCAACCAGCAGCCCGCCATCTTCATAGCAGGCAATGCCATAAGCACAGCGGCCTACTTTGATTTTGGTGATGTCTTTGGTAAACAGTTTATCCAGCAATCGTTCTGCATCCGGCCCTTTGAATTGTAGCGGAAGCTCGCCGGTATGCAGTACCGCTGCCTTCTGCCTTAGCTGCCAATAGCCTTCGGTAGTATCAATTTTATCGAAGCAACAAGCCATTTGGCGGCGGTTATAGACGCAATAATGCGGGCCAAATGGGCGTTCTATATAGTGATACGGATGACGTGACAGGGAAAAATCCCATCCAGCACCGGGCAAAGTGGAAACAAGGTCGCGGGTATTACCGTCGCCTGAACTCATAATGGAAGCTCCTCCGGGTAGGCTCAATTGAGTAGTCAATTTAACATTGGCAACAATATTAAACAAATGACAAGTAATTGTTATAATATTAAGTTTTTGTCAATTCTATCAAACGACATGCGCCTGGATACCGAATCACTTAGAACCTTGAAAACCACGCTTGAAGCAGGCAGCTTAACGGCTGCGGCACAGAGGTTGAATATGACGATTTCGGCGGTAAGCTGGAAAATAAAACGACTCGAATCACGCCTTGGGCATAAATTGCTTTATCGACAAGGCCATCATATCCAACCGACTGATGAGGCGCGGCAGTTGTTGGAATATGCTGATGTCATCGTCAACGCTCATGATCAGGCGGTACAGCACTTCCGGTTATCAAATGTTGAAGGTAAATTGATCGTGGGTATAACAGATGACCTCGCATCTAATCAGCTGCCCGCATTTGTTCACGCATTCCACCGTCGCCACCCCGGTGTACGACTTGAAATTCGGGTCGAACAACAACTGGCTTTGCTTGAATGGTTTGGCGAACGCACCATCGACATGGCTATTTTGCCTTTAGAGCCAGCAATGATTCAGGCATCCGATATTGAACTATGGCAAGACGAACTCATTTGGGTCAAAAGTAAGGAGCGGGATTATTCGCTGACTCAGCCAGTGCCCTTAGTAACGTTTTCTCCTAAGTGCACCTATCGTGAGGCTGCCATTGTCTGTCTCGATGCACATAATATTGATTACTATGTTTCTATGCAAAGTCCTAGTTTGGCGGGTGTAAGGGGAATTGTGTCATCGGGTATGGGAGTTACGTTAATCAATCGTGGCTTGATGACTGAAGATCAGTGTGAGTGGCCCGAAGCGAAACTATTTGGGCCACCGCGTGATGTAAGGTTTGTGGTGAGGACAACCAGCAGAATTCCCCAAAGCCTATACGATCTGGTATTGACCGAGCTAAAGGCTTTTCTACCGGTAAAGACTGCCTGAGGTAGTGCTGTAGAGGTGGTTTTAATGTTGCAGAATTTTTGACAGGAACAATTGCGCCCGTTCACTACGAGGTGAACCAAAAAACTCTGCCTTCGGTGCATCCTCAACAATTCGGCCTTCGTCCATAAACACCACGCGATTCGCCACTTTACGGGCAAAGCCCATCTCATGGGTGACCACCATTATGGTCATACCGTATTAAATACAAGGCAATCAGACTGTGGTAGTGTAACGCGGTTATGTCACCGGAAATTTGACCATGATTCCACAAAGCTATGCGCGAGGCGTTTTTTACGTATTACTAGCGGGTATTTTTCTGAGCACAGGGGGTCTGATTGTGCGCCATATCGCCGAAGCAGATGCCTGGACAGTTTTATTCTTTCGCTCCTTAACTTTTTCGGTGATGGTGATCGCTTTTCTCTGGTTTCAGGAGCGGCAGAATACACTGCAACGTTACCGGGAAATGCGTGGTCTGGATTTGTTGGTCACAGTTTCTCTGGCTGTGGGTTTCATTTTTTACTTACTGAGCCTGTTCAATACCTCCGTGGCTAATACAGTGCTGGTGCTCAGTACCGGCCCGTTTCTGGCGGCGCTGTTAGGTTTGGTTGTGTTGGGTGAGCGGGTCAGTATTGTGACGATACTGGCTATGATCGGCGCGATTGCTGGTGTTATCGTGATGGTTTCCGGCGGTGTGAGTGCTAATGATACCTTGGGGATCACTTATGCATTTTTTGCGGTACTGTCTTTTGCGGTCATGGTGGTGGCTTTGCGCAAAATCGGGCCGCAACGCAATACGATGGCGGCGGTCTCATTGGCGGGTATTGTTGCTGCTGCGATGTGTTTACCGTTTATAAGCACACTGCATATTTCAGCCCACGATTTGTTGCTGGCAATTTGTCTGGGGAGTGTTCAGGTGGGTTTAGGGTTTATTCTGATTACCTTGGGTTCACGGAGTGTGCCCGCTGCACAGGTGCCATTACTGGCGCTGGGTGAAACTGCTTTAGCGCCGTTATGGGTTTGGTTAATTGTTAATGAAACGCCTGCTCGTAACACCTTAATTGGGGGTGGTTTGGTGTTAACGGCTGTTTTGTTTCAGGGGTTTATGGGCATGCGATCACGTTCAGTTGGTTGACGCCGTCGCTGCCTTATTCATTTTGCGCCAATATCCATTCAAACAAGGTCTGCGTATCCGCACTCATGCGGATTCCTTTACGTTTAAGCACATAATAGCCGCGTCCGGTTACCAGTGATTCCTCCGATAATCGCAACAACGTACCTTCTTTCAAATACCGTTCAACCAATGTTTCCCAGCCCAGCCCGATACCTTGCCCCTGACAGGCTGCCTTAATTAATAAGGGAAGGCTGTTAAAGCTCATAATGCGTATATCAGCAGAAACAGAAACACCTTTGGTGACCAGCCATTGCCGCCAGTCAACCCAGTCCCAGCGCTCAATTCTCAAATCCAGTAACTGTGTTTGTAGAAAATTCCCGGTAACTTTAATGTCGGGGTGTTGTTCGAGAAAAGCAGGACTACATACTGGAAATACAACCTCAGGAAACAACAAGGTGGCGTCGTAACCCGGCCAGTCACCGTTACCGTACAACAGCGCCAGATCCACGCTTGGCTTCAGGTAATCAGCCTCATTCTCAGTTGCCAGGATATTGACCGGGATATCAGGAAACTGCTCGGAGAATCCGGAGAAACGAGGTAATAACCAGAGGTAGGCCATTGACATATCAGCCGCAATTGTCTGTCCGCTTCCTCCCGCTTGTCCGCGTAATTTATCAGCCGACTTGCTCACCAATTCCAGTGCCATTGAGACGGCATGTTGAAACTGTTGGCCCGCGTCAGTCAGTGAAACTTTACGGTGTTGACGGATAAACAATTTAGTGTCGAGATTATTTTCCAGCGTGCGGATCTGGCTACTAATGGCCGCCTGAGTGACATTTAATTCCTCGGCTGCCCGCGTAAAACTGTGCAATCTGGCAGCCGCTTCAAACGCAGGTAGTGCAGAAAGGGAAGGTAATTTGCTTCGGGTATTTTGCATAAGAAAAATTAATGTGAATTGTCAAGAAAATGTTGTTTGAACAAGGGGATACATTAGCATAAATTATCGGTTACATCTTAGAATAAGCAGGAAATAATCATGGGTCAGGCAATCGTTCTTGAAACCCCGTATGAGCGCCACGGCGTTATTACCCCCGGCTTACCGATTTTGCCTCATGGAACAGAAAGACACCCTGTTCCGGGTGGTGGATCACGTGCTTTGCGTATTGATAAAGGCGATGAAATATCTATTCTCGACTTTGAAGGTTTGCAACCCGTTGAATTGGTATTTTTTACACCGGATGGTAACTCTGATGCCAGATTGCTTGGCCTTAAAGGTGGCCACCCCATTGCTGGTATTAAATTCGCACTAAGCTACAGTCCCTCCGGTAAAAAAGTGCTACATGCGCTGAAAACAGCAGGCTTCGATCTGGGTAATGCTGATGGCGTACACCTGTTTGCGGAAGGTTCGTTGGCGGGCCAGCTGGAAACCTTCCATGCTGATAGCGACGGTTTGCTGATTGTCTGTGCAGCGGGTGGCCCTATGTTACCGGAAGCGCAAAATGCTCACACTGATGTCATTGTTTATATCAAGCGCGCTAACCCCGGTGAGGCTAAAGGTGGCCTGAGTGCACCGGAGCCACTGGCTGATCCGGTGCATGACCAGAATATTCTGCCTGGTACAGCGCAAGCTTTTGAAGTCAAGGCCGGGCAGTATATTCAGATCTTGGATGTACAAGGGCGTGAGTGTTCAGACTTCCAGGCCATTTCCCAGCGTTCATTAGATGAGGGGGTAGAGCGCGAAATTGATCCGACCATGACCCGTTCTCTGATGGGGGCGCTCTATCCTACTCCCGGTTTGTACGCAAAATATTACAACGTCAATATGACGCCATTGGTCGAGCTGATTCAGGACACTTGTGGCCGTCATGACTTTTTCGGTGTGGCGTGTACCTCACGCTATTATGAAGATTTAGGGTATCCGGGGCATGCAAATTGCTCCGACAATATCAATAAGCAGCTGGAGCCTTATGGTGTGAAACCACGGGGTGGCTGGCCAGCGATTAACTTCTTTTTTAACACTTTATTGGATGATACCAATTCGATTGCTTTTGATGATCCGTGGTCACGACCGGGGGATTATGTTCTGTTACGGGCGCTGACCGATTTGGTGTGTGTGTCGAGTGCTTGTCCTTGTGACGTCGATCCGGCCAATGGTTGGAACCCGACGGACATACAACTACGTATTTATAAAGAAAATGAAGACTTTCGCCGCTCAGTCGGCTGGCGAAAAACTGCAGAGGCTGATATGGAAGAAACTAAAGAGACCGGATTTCACGATTGTTTTGCACGTCATACGCGGGATTTTATCGAATATAACGGTTACTGGCTGCCGAATACCATGACGAATCTCGGTGCAGTGGCTGAGTATTGGGCCTGTCGTGAGAAGGCTGCCATTATGGACTTGTCGCCGCTGCGTAAATTTGAAGTGACCGGGCCGGATGCTGAAGAATTGATGCAATTGTGTGTGACGCGCAATGTGAAAAAACTAGCGGTGGGTCAAATTGTTTATACCGCTATGTGCTACGAACATGGTGGCATGATTGATGACGGCACTTTGTTCCGCCTGGGTGAGGCGAATTTCCGCTGGATTGGTGGTAACGATGATGGTGGCATCTGGTTACGCAAACAGGCGAAAGAAAAAGAACTGAATGCGTGGGTGCGTGCGTCTACTGAGCAGCTGTGTAATGTGGCGGTGCAGGGGCCTTTGTCGCGGGAAATTCTAAAGAAGGTATTTTGGACACCACCGACGCAGCCGACGATTGAAGAGCTAGGCTGGTTCCGTTCTTCTATTGCTCGTTTGGGGGATTTTCACGGTACTTCCTGTGTGGTCGGACGCGCTGGTTATTCCGGTGAGTTGGGTTATGAAGTGTTCTGTCACCCGAAAGATGCTACCGAAGTATTCGATGCAATATGGGCGGCGGGGGAGCCTATGGGCATGGTGCCGTTGGGACTGGAAGCGCTGAATATGTTGCGGGTTGAGGCCGGGTTGATCTTTGCTGGCTATGAGTTCACAGACCAGACTAACCCGATTGAAGCCGGGATTGGTTTTACCGTGCCGTTGAAATCGAAGGAAGACGATTTTATTGGTCGGGCGGCGATTGAAGAGCGTAAAGCACATCCGCAAAGGCAATTGGTTGGACTGGACATAGAAAGTGGTGTCATTCCGTCTACCGGTGATTGTGTGCTGATTGGGAAAGCACAGGTGGGTGAGATTACTTCAGCCATTAAGTCCCCGATTTTAGGTAAGGTGATTGCGCTGGCGCGGTTGGATGTGACGCATGCTGAGATTGGAACAGATATTGAGGTAGGTCAGTTGGATGGCATGCAGAAACGTCTGAAGGCTAAGGTGGTGCGGTTTCCACATTTTGATCCGACTAAGGAACGGGTTAAGGGAAATTATGGGTAACTGCACAACATAGGAAATGGCACTCCGTCGCCCCCCATCCCCTTAGGGTGAGGGGGGTATAGTGCTCACGGTGCACGGTGAAACGAAGGGCGTTGTATGTGTCATGCCAACTGTTTGTTCACATAATCTATCAATTTATCCGTGTTTACATGATAACCATTGAATGCCACTGTGCCATCGGGTGCGATCAGGATTAACCACGGCGTGCCACCTGTACGGTACTTTTTCATGGTCTGAGGTGGTTTATGTGTGTCTTCATTGCCAGGATCATGCCCCATAGTGATGGGTAATTCATAGCGTAGTTGTAGCTTGCGCACATCAGCCTGCGTATTAGAACTGAAGCCTTCAAACACGGTCTGGATACCGGCGATGGCTACCTTAGGATGATCATGAAATTTATCAGAAAATGCTTTTAGTGTAGGAAACCCTGTGGAATGACAGCCGGGACACCAGTTTTGAAAGCACTTCAGGAAGACCCATTTCCCACGATTTTCCATGACTGAAAACTGGCTTTTTTCGCCCTCTTTATCGATCCAGTAGTCGAGGGTAATTTCGGGGGCAGGGCGGCCACGTATACCAAATTTATCGGGTTCGGCAGCGTTAGCTTGTGTTGGTAAGAATAGCTGTGGTGCAGTGAGTAAAGCTGCACCGGACAGGAGTAACTGCCGTTTTTTGGGGTTGATGTTGTCTTTATTTATCATAAGTGTTTATGCCTCAGTTTCAGAGTTGATAAATAAATACGGATGAGTTGGGGGTTTGGATGTGACAGGTAGAGTAACGCAACTATGTGGTCTCAGGACAATTTAACGGCTGCGATGACCACGCACCGCAAAAAATGCAATGACCGCCGATAAAATCCCGGCAATACCTGCTACGGCTAATGCAATACGGTAATTCGCGTATTGGTCATATAAAATACCTGCCAGCCAGGGGCCAAATAACCCGGCGAGTCCCCAAGCGATGAATATTTTTGCATATACCCGAATGCCATCAATGTCGCCGAATAATATCGCCACCACTGCGGGATACACTGCGATAATGGCCCCGTAGGCGAAACCGATTGCCGCTAAGCCCAGCAATACAGCGTTTCCGTTCAGGTGCTGTGATAGCAACAACAAGCTAAGCGCTGACAATACGGGCAGTAGTGTTAGGATGATGCGTACACTGAATCGGTCAACCATCCAGCCACCCAGCAGGCTACCGCCCATGTTGAACACGGCGAGTATAATGGGTGCGACCAGAATTAATGCGGCATCCACGCCACCTTTTTGAGCAATTCCTGTCGCATGGCCGATAGCCATCAAACCAGCAGTGACCGCCAGTCCATAAGCCAGCCATAACAGAATAATGAGTGTGGTATTAGGGGCGTTTTGACCTTTTTTAAGCGGTTCGGGTAGTTGAAATTTGGCATGACTGAAATGAAATGCCAACGCAACCATTGGCATGATGATCAGCAAAACCAGCGCCAGTCCGGACATGGCGCCACTCAAGCCAAAATGCTCCAGTGCAGCCGATAATGGCCAGGGGGCGAGTGCTGCACCCAGTGCATAACTGGCAGTTACCAAGCCCATTGCAAAGCCCTTAAATTTAGGATTTGCTTGTGCTGAAATCTGTAAGACATATCCATAACCCAGGCCGTTGGCAGCACCGAATAACAGACTGTAGCCCAGCCAGACAGCTGATAGTTGTTCTGCCCAGGCAGCTAATAACGCACCTGTTGTCGCTAACAGACACACCATTGCCATAAAAACAGCAGGGCGTAGCCAACCGTATAGACGATGCCCGAAAAGTACTGCGGTGGTGAGTGTCATGAGTGTAAAGGAATAGGTCAGACTGACTTCAGAGCGCGAAGCTTGAAAGCGGCTTTCCATCGGTTCAAGAAAAACTGAAAATGCATGGACAGAGCCTAACACCAGCATGAGTAACATACTGGCCAGCAAAATTAATAGGCCGTTTGGGGAGTGGTTATTCATGGTAAGTGACCTAATCTGGCAGATACCTTATGCAAACAGGTACCCGTCAGATCAGATCACACGTTAGGCTTTAAGTCTCAGCATCTAAGGCCTTTTCCAAGGCATCCGTGCTGCCATATTTGCTAATCATTTCTTTGTGGTGTTCCTTCTCCCACTTAGTGCACCAAATGTGCCAACCTATCCAGCACACAAGGCCAATGATAACCAGCAGCCATTCCATGCCTTGAAACGGGTAAATAGCACCCACATCTTTCAGGTCAAGCGCCCAACTTTCGATTCCGGTTGTAGACATAATTTATCTCCTTTACCTGTTGATTATTCTTTGTTCTGCTGCGTGAACATCAGCAGCCGCTTCTTCTTCTTCCCGGGTTGAAGCAAAATCCAGGCCCATTAGCTCAATTTCTCGTGGAATCCGCAGCATGCCAAATTTGTTGAGAATTGTTGCGACAGTCCAGCCGGGTAAAAAGCCCAGTACGCCAAACATAATAATCGCACCTAACAACTGCCCCAGAGGGTTAATCGCTGCATAACCTTCATAAGGTGAGCTAGGGTGGCCCCACAGAACAAAGCCACAAACAACCAGGCCAATAAAGCCCGCATAACCATGCACAGCCACTGCGCCAACGGCATCATCTACTTTGAACTTGCGTTCGACGATGAAATGCAATTTGTAAGCACAGAAAGTACCGAAACCACCAATCAGCATAGCTTGAACCGGATGGTAAAGATCGTTACCTGCTGAGGCGGTGATAATGCCCGCCAAGCCACCGGAATAAGTCCAGAAGGCGTCACCTTTGGATACCATGAAGGCTACCATCATGCCGCCGGACAGGGACATCAGGAAGTTAAAGGTAATCGCACCCAGTGTAGTTGGTGTGAGGTAAATCGTGGTTGCCGTCCAGGTTTCGCCGGTAATTTGACCGCCAATGCCTTCGGGGCTAATCAGCGGTACATTACAGGCTACGTAAAAGCCCCAGAAGCCCGCGTAGATAATGAACAGACCAACACAGACCATCCATGGATTATGTGGGCGAATATCGCGTGGCGTACCATCTTTGGCAAATTTGCCCAGTCTTGGCCCCAGTACCAACAGAACCCCTAGCGCAAAGCCACCAGCAATCGCATGGATGACACCTGACGCATACGCATCGTGGTAACCCAGCAATTTAACCATCCAGCCACCGTAGTGCCAGCCCCAAGCTGCATCAATAATCCATGCAAATGAGCCAATCACAACGGCGAGTATCCAGAAGGCCCCGGAATTGATTCTCTCAATCACCGAACCGGAGACGATCGAAGCGGCTGTCCATGAGAATAGTAGGAAGGCTGCCCAGAATACGCCAGTTATCCGGTCACCGAGATTGGTGGCCATCGTGTCAGCCCAAGGCGTATTAGCTGCCCCGGCTGCAAAGTCGATGCCACCGGTGATAAACGGGCCATTTGGCATCGCCCAGTAGAGCCACCAGCCAAAGAAATAGAAAGTAATGGTGACCAAGGGGATGATCATCGAGTTTTTCATCAGGGTGTGCATGTGGTTTTTCCGGCGGCTCGCGCCAACCTCATACATACAAAATCCGACATGGATCAGAAACATTAATGGAATGGTTACCCAGTAGTAAAACTCGGTAAATACGGTAGTTAGTGCATCAAGATTATTGCCCATACATATCCTCCTATGGAATGGCTTGCGCATGATGTGCTCAATCATTCAAGGTCAAACATTCTTATTATTGATTAGCCAGGCAATTTGGTTATTTGTGTAGTTTTAGTGCTGCATCATGGGGTAATAGGTTTGGTTGTTGATGATTGAGTGGGTAGTATATACCAATTTTGGTATTTTTTGATCCAAAACAGTACCAGTATCAAATAATTGGTGAATATTTGGATAATTCTTTATATTTTGGTATAAGTCAGAGTTGAACTGCCTAAATCATACCGCCTGTCGGATTCAACTACAGGCGCTTCTTTATAGCTGCCGATGTTGATCAACGTGGGGATAGATATGTGTCCAAATAGACTGGTCGGTATGCTTAATTTTTAAAATTGCAAATTAAGCCACGTTGCGGCAGATTACTTAATTAAATACCTCGGAGTCCCAATACTAATGAGGTAAAAATCAGGAGTGTTGCTGTGATTTTGCGTTTTGCTATGGTGTTCTGGGTGCTGGCTTTGTTGGCCGGAGCGACTGTCTATTTTTCAGATGGTGTATTTTCTTTCTTCCATTACCTGCTGAATATGCCCGCTGATCAGTGGACAAAAATACTTGACTTGTCAGAGGTCGGGGCAAAACTACTGGCTATTCTTGGAACGCTAGCGCTGTGCCTCAAGTTAATGATTGAATTCGTCTTTCTATCGCGGCGCTAACAATATGTTTGTCGTGTCTGTTACATGATGTATTTGTCTACATAAGAAATCAGGAGTTAAGGGCTTAGCTTCGGTGTGCATTTTGCACCCACTGTTGGGAGTGTCTCGTATGCAGAGACGTTTGACTTATGCTTGGTGGAAACACCTGTTGTTTTGGGGAATGTGGTTATTATTGCTGGGGCCTGCTTATGTTTCGGCTTTTGGGGTTTCGCTGGTTGTCTCGGCATCCGGGGCTTTTTTAAGTGGTTCAATGTCACCCAGTAACTATGATCTCGTCGATGTTGTTTTGATTGTTATTTTAGCATCTACCTTGCTACTAATTATGGCTGTTGCAATCTACACCGCGTGGCATTTTTGGTATCAATCCAGGCCATTTCCAAGGCTGATTATCTGGTTGTCTGTCGGTTTGTTGGGTATTCCTTTGTTGTCTACAGCCGGTACATTATTTACTTATGTGAAATTACCCATCACTTAGCTGAAATTAAGGTTTGTTAGACTGAAACTGCGGTGCTATAATCGCCGCCTTTTTAGCAACCTATAATCTGGAGCTTTGGACGATGTCTCTGAGTGCAGAAATAAAGGCCGGTATTGTTGAACAATATCGCCAATCAGATACTGATACCGGGTCGCCGGAGGTGCAGGTAGCGCTGTTAACAGCTAGTATTAAGCACCTTACCGAACACTTTAAATATCATATACATGATCATCATTCCCGTCGTGGAATGCTGAAGATGGTTAACCAGCGCCGCAAGTTGTTGGATTATCTCAAGGGGAAAGATCTTGGTCGGTACCAAGAGTTGATTAAAAGCCTTGGGTTGCGTCGTTAAACGATGCAAAGAAAACACCGCATCTTTTGCGGTGTTTTTCGTTTGGCTATAAGCTAGCCAAACACCTGCCGGATCTGGATACGCAGGAAGGTTGTTTATAAGTGTTCTGCTTTTTATGTTGATCATCACTCCCCAGAATATTCATAAACAGCCTGCCCGTGATAGTTTCGGTAATTCTGTGGAAGTCGCAGACTTTCATGCTTGAGAGGGAAATCTTTTCATGCATGTTACTGTGGAAGTCGCAGACTTTCATGTTTGGGGGGTGGAATTTTTTCATTCCCGTTATAACTAATTACATAGGGTTAAAGACTACATGTCAAAAGTTACAAAATCATTTGAATACGGTGATCACACCGTTGTTATGGAAACCGGTGAGATCGCTCGCCAAGCCAGCGCTACTGTTATGGTTACTATGGGTGAAACCACAGTAATGGTTGCGGCTGTTGGTCGTAAAGAAGCTAAGCCGGGCCAGAACTTCTTCCCACTAACGGTTAACTATCAGGAAAAATTCTATGCAGCCGGTCGTATTCCGGGTGGATTCTTCAAGCGTGAAGCACGTCCGACTGAAGAAGAAACGTTAACTGCACGTTTGATTGACCGTCCTATCCGTCCGTTGTTTCCAGCGGGCTTCATGAATGAGATTCAGGTGGTGGCGACTGTTGTATCACTGAATCCTGATGTTCAGCCGGATATTCTGGCGATGATTGGTGCCTCTGCGGCGCTGAAAATTGCGGGCATGCCTTTCGCTGGCCCGATTGCTGCGGCACGTGTTGGTTATACTGACGGTGCGTACACGCTGAACCCATCACCTGAAGCACTGAAAGAGTCCTCACTTGATCTGGTCGTCGCTGGTACGAATGACGCAGTATTAATGGTTGAGTCTGAAGCTCAGTTATTAAGTGAAGAAGTTATGCTGGGTGCGGTGGTCTATGGCCATGAGCAAATGCAGGTTGCGATTACTGCGATCAATGAAATGGTTGAAGAAGTAGGCAATCCTGTTTGGGAATGGACTGCACCTGAAGCGGATCAGGCACTGGTTGATGCTATGGCTGAAACTTGTGAAGCGGGTCTGACTGAAGCTTTTCAGATTGCTGACAAACAAGAGCGTTATGCGCGTGTTGATGAAATTCTTGAAGCTGCGAAAGAAAAGTTATTGCCTGCTGAAGGTGAAGAAGGTTTCAGCGCTGATGATCTGAAAACTGAATTCAAAAACCTTGAAAAGAAAGTGGTTCGTAGTCGTGTTCTGGATGGTCAGCCACGGATTGATGGTCGTGCACAGGATACAGTACGTCCTATCACGGTTCGTGTTGGTGTTCTGCCCCGTGCACACGGTTCTGCGTTGTTTACCCGTGGCGAAACACAGGCGCTGGTTGCCATTACACTGGGTACCGATCGTGATTCTCAGATGATTGATGCGGTAGCTGGTGAATACCGTGATCCGTTCATGTTCCACTATAACTTCCCTCCTTACTGCGTGGGTGAAACGGGTTTTATCGGTTCACCAAAGCGTCGTGAAATCGGCCACGGTCGTTTAGCTAAGCGTGGTGTTAAGGCGACAGTTCCTGCGATGGAAGACTTCCCATACGTTATTCGTTGTGTGTCTGAAATCACTGAATCTAACGGTTCCAGCTCAATGGCGAGTGTGTGCGGTAGCTCACTGGCGTTGATGGATGCAGGTGTTCCTGTGACTGCACCGGTTGCGGGCATCGCAATGGGTCTGGTTAAAGAAGGCGACAAGTTCGCTGTCTTGAGTGACATTCTGGGTGACGAAGATCACTTAGGCGACATGGACTTCAAAGTAGCTGGTTCTAAAGACGGTATCACTGCGTTGCAGATGGATATTAAGATTACCGGTATCACTAAAGAAATCATGCAGAAAGCCCTGGAGCAATCCAAAAGCGGTCTGATGTTCATTCTGGGTGAAATGGAAAAAGTTATTTCTGAGTCACGGGATGATCTTTCTGACTATGCGCCACGTTATGTAACCATGAAAATCAACCCTGAGAAAATCCGTGAAGTTATCGGTAAGGGTGGCGAAACGATTCGTGGGATTACTGAACAGACCGGTGCAATTGTTGATATTAATGACGAAGGTTTCATTAAGATCGCTGCGGTTGACGCTCAGTCAGCGCATGCTGCAAAACTCATGATCGAAGACATTACTGCTGAAGTAGAATTGAATAGAATCTACGACGGTAAAGTGGCGCGTATCATGGACTTCGGTGCTTTCGTTACTATCCTGCCGGGCAAAGATGGCCTGTTGCATATTTCACAAATCAGTGCAGAACGTGTTGAGAAAGTCACTGACTATGTCAATGTGGGTGATGAAGTACGCGTTAAGGTGATCGAGATTGATCGTCAGGGCCGTATGCGCCTGAGCATGAAAGCTGCTGCGGATGATGATGCTGCAACTGCTGGTGCTGCACCTGCTGAGTAAATTCAGCAAGTGCTAAAAAAGTAAACACAAAAGACCTTTCGGGGTCTTTTGTTGTTTTTATGCATCTGTTTTCGTTTAAGCTCCGTATTTTATATTATCGTACGTAATTTTAGTTTGAAAAAGGTGATTAATATGAAGCGCTATCAAAATCCGGAGGTTTTTGAGCCGTTGGCGATGGCGTACGCTTTGGGTACGCTGCAAGGGCGTGCGCGTGAGCGCTTTAAAACGTTAATGTCCCGACACTTCTATCTGAGGGTAGTGACTGAAGCGTATGAGCAGCAGTTTTGTGGTTTGGTAGGGCTTCTGCCGCCGGAAGAACCTTCCCCTGAAGTGTGGAAGCGGCTTGAGGCTGAATTGGGTTTGGCTTCATCAGAGAATAAAAAACAATCAGGTCAGTCAGGTAAAGCAACGTCCTCATGGTTAGATTGGTTCCATTGGCCGGCGATGGCGGTGGCCTCTATGCTTGCTGCGGTTATTACTGCTGTGGTGCTCAACAGTTCTCCAGCCACTAATGCCTATTTTGCCAAAATGCACTCGCCTTCTTTGCAAAGCGTGGCGGTGGCCGCAGTCAGTAAGGATGATATGGAGGTTGTCGTTGCATTGACAGAACAGATGACCAAGGTTGAGGGTATGGCGGCCACGCTGTGGTGTTTCTCAAAAAACCCTGATGAGAAACCTATTCGCATGGGTACTTTGAAAGCACTGGGTAATAATCAATTGAGTCTTGGTTTATCAAACTGGCAAGGGCTGGAGCATATCAGCAAGCTGGCGATTAGTCTGGAGCCGGAAGGGCGGGTTGATGCAACTGAACCGTCAGGTGAGTTGGTATTTTCTGGTGAATTGATTCGGGGGGAGTAGTGTCGCACTCGCACTTCACCTAAACCAAAGGTATGTTATTTTATAAAATGATGGCTCATAGCCAGCTTGATACACAGGGGATCGCTATAGTCGGATTGTGATGGATTTGCGGCAGAAAGGTCGGCCTATTCCAACTAATGATATTTGGATTGCGGCGCATGCGATGGAGTCGGGGGCTGAGCTGTTGTCTTGGGATAAGCATTTTCAAGAAGTGCCTGGGTTGGTGGTTCGAGAGGTGTCAGGCAGCTGACAGTGGTATAATTCCGCCCAGATCATTCAATAACTCACGTTCCGTTATTTTCAACTCGTATGCCGTTTGCAAATTAAGCCAGGACTGTGCGTCACCGCCAAAGTAGCGCGCAAGCCTTAGTGCTGTGTCAGGCGTGACTCCACGCTTTTCCCGAACAATGTCGTTCACTCGGGGGGCGGGAACGCGCAAGGCGATGGCTAATGCTGTGGCGCTCATCCCCATAGGTTTCATGTAATCTTCGCGCAGAACTTCTCCGGGGTGGATTGGGCGCATACTGTTTTTAATCATCATTTATACCTCAGTGGTAATCCACTATTTCAACATCATACGGGCCGTCATCTTTCCACGCAAAACAGATTCGCCATTGACGGTTGATACGAATGCTGTGTTGTCCTTTGCGATTGCCGCTTAATGCTTCCAGTCGGTTTCCTGGTGGACTGCGTAAAAAATCTAATGTTGCTGCTGAATCAAGCATTTGTAGTTTGCGTTCAGCTACAGATTGTATTGCTCTGAATTGTCGAGGACTATCGCCTTCATACAGGGATTGCGTGTGTTTGCAGTTGAACGACTTAATCATAATACCTATTGTATAACGCTGTTCGTTATATGCAAGCCGATCTTTTGATCAGTGCGCGACGACGTATTGGTAAAAGTTCGATCCTTCACCATTTCAGGCGACAGCCTGCTGAAGATGAAGTTATTAAATATCTCAGCGTACAAAGTGCTTCAAGCAGTGATGAGTTTTTCAAGGGTAATCCCCCCTTAAAATAATAGGTTCCAAAAGTAGAATTTTCTCGTAATCTATACACAGGTTATTTTTCTGGTGGCTGCATATTTGCTGTCATATGCTAGCAGCGTCTTCAACTAATCACTATGTCATCCCGGCAAATCGAATCAATCTCACGGTGCCCGATAAACGCCATCGTGTGCTCAGCTTCCTCATGGAAAATTTCCAGCATACGATGCACGCCTTCCTCACCCATCGCGCCAAGCCCATAAATCGTAGGGCGGCCCACCATCACCGCTTTAGCACCCATGCCGCGCGCACGAATGATATCTTGCCCGGAGCGAATGCCACCATCCATCCAAACCTCGATATCATCACCCACTTTTTCAACAATTTCAGGCACAACAGAAATAGCCGAACGTGCGCCATCTAACTGGCGGCCACCGTGATTTGATACCACCAACGCCTCAGCGCCGAGCTTCACACATTCTTCCGCATCACTCGCTTCGAGGATACCTTTGATAATCAACGGGCCGTCCCATAGGTCACGGAAGCGTTTAATATCATCCCAGTTGAGCCTGGTATCAAAGCTGGCAGCCGTCCACTTCATGAGGTCATTCATGTCATCAACACCATCCGCAGCGCCTTGAATATTGCCGAATTCACGGTTTTTTGTGCCTAACATATTCAACGCCCAACGTGGGCGACGAGCGATATCGAGCATGTTCGGGATAGTCAGACGGGGCGGGGCGGTCAGACCGTTGCGGTGATCGGCGTGGCGTTTACCAATCATTTGCAGATCCAGCGTGACGACCAGGGCGGAGCACTCAGCTGCTTTGGCGCGATCTATGAGTTTTTTGGTGAACTCACGATCCTTTTGCACATAGAGCTGGAACCAGAAAGGTGCCTGAGTGGCTTCAGCTACTTTTTCAATGGAACAGATGCTCATGGTGGATAGCGTAAAGGGCACACCGAAACGTTCAGCTGCCTTGGCGGCAAGAATTTCACCATCGGCATGCTGCATGCCTAATAAGCCTATCGGTGCAATGGCCAAAGGCATTTTAGCCGCAGTGCCAACCATCGTCGTTGCTAGTGTGCGCGGCTCAAGATCGCGTGCTACGCGTTGGCGAAAGCGGATTTTCTGAAAGTCACTGATGTTTTCTGCCAAGGTTTGCATTGTCCAGGAGCCGGACTCGCAATAACCCTGAAACATTTTTGGAACACGACGGTGGTAGAGTTTGCGTAAATCAGCTAATTCACAAATCACACTCATTGATTTTTCCTCTGTCTTTACTGTGGAAGTCGGAGACTTTTAAGCTTGGTGGTGCAATTTTTTTTCATACACCTTAGTGGCATAGACTTTATCAGACAATCGGTATCAGTGACATTTCGTCTGTTTTTATCTGGGCAGACTGTGTCTGATTTCATGGCATCTTAATAGACGACGGGCCATTACTATGACAGCAGGGCAGGCAGTGCTGGAATATTTTAAGTCGATGTGATACCAATGCTCATATAACCAATCTCTTTAGGATTAATCACTATGAGTAAATTTCGATCTGGCGTTTTATACGGTCAAGAATTAATGGATCTGTACGCAGATGCCAAGCAAAACGGCTATGCGATGCCAGGTGTTAACGCGGTCGGAACCAGTACCGTGAATGCGATTATGGAAACAGCTGCTGCGGTGCAATCTCCCGTTATTGTTCAATTATCATTTGGTGGCGGTCACTTTTACGCAGGTAAAAGTTTAAAAAATGACAATATGCAGGCATCTGCCGCTGGTTGTATCTCGGCGGCTCTGCACGTGCATGAAGTGGCCGAGTTGTACGGCGTGCCCGTGGTGCTGCACACCGATCATTGTTCCTTAGAAAACATTGCCTGGATTGATCACCTGTTGGACTTTCAGGAGACCTATTACGCAAAACACGGCAAGCCATTATTCAGTTCACACATGCTGGATTTGTCCGAGGAAACGCTGAAAGAGAACATTGATATTTGTAAGGAATACCTAACCCGGATGAGTAAGCTGGAAATTGGCTTGGAAATTGAGCTGGGTATTACCGGTGGTGAAGAAGATGGTGTGGATAACTCCGATGTGGATTCCAGCAAGCTATATTCGCATCCCACCGAAATTTTCTACGCTTATCACAGGCTGAGCAAGGTCAGCCCGAATTTCACCATCGCCGCCGCCTTTGGTAATGTCCACGGCGTGTACCGCCCCGGTAATGTGAAACTATCCGTGGAAATCCTGGAGAACTCACAGCGTTATGTAGAAGAGCAATTAGACATGCCGGGCATGAAGCCGGTCAGCTTTGTTTTCCACGGTGGTTCCGGTTCTTCACCAACGGATATTTCCCGCTCGATCGACTATGGCGTGATTAAGATGAACCTCGATACCGATATGCAGTGGGCCTTCACCAGCGGCATTCGCGATTATGCCACGGATCATAAAGATTATATCGCTGAACAGATTGGTAATCCGGACGGTGATGATATTCCGAATAAAAAATACTATGATCCCCGCAAAGTGTTACGCGTGGGTGAAGAGTATTTTGTGAAACGGTTGAAGCAGTCGTTTGCGGATTTGCATTGTATCGGGCGGAATCAGTAGGAGAAGGGTGGCAACTAATGAACATGACTGAAATGACCGGGTTAGAGATAATGCAGGCAATTGTTGCCGGGCAGTTACCGAAACCACCGATGGCGGACACTATGGCCTTCAATTTTGAGCATGTCGAAAGCGGTTATGTCAGGTTCACAGCCATTGCTGATCAACGCCACCTGAATCCTATGGGTGGCGTACATGGCGGGTTTTCTGCGACGATAATGGATTCTGTCACAGGCTGTGCTGTACACACCATGCTGGAAGCAGGTATCCCGTATGGCACGATTGATCTACAGGTCAAAATGCTGCGCCCGGTGCCTCTGGGGGAAACGGTGATTGCTGAGGGCAGGATAATCAACATGTCCCGAAGACTGGGCGTATCCGAAGGAACACTGAAAAACCAGGATGGTAAAGTGTTAGCTCATGCGACTTGTACTTGCATGGTGATTCGTCAGTAAGGCGGCTGGTTGCTTTGATGGCTACACTATTGGGAGCTTGGCGTTTTGGGAGCGACACGTAGGCCAAATTTTTCAGCGTCTACGTGTCTTCCATTTAATCGCTTCTAAGCCAAGCGCATCAACGCCCCCCTCCGGATCATAAGCAGGCGCTCCGAGGATCTCTGCATCATAAAACTCACCAAGAATCTCAACCTGCACAATCGCCCCCGCAACCGCGTGCTCAGCCGCGATATAACCCATCGCCATAGACTTTCCGATACGATGCCCATAACCACCTGAGCTCACATAGCCAATCGCCTCACCACCTTTCAATATCGCCTCATCGTTAGAGACATCAATGCCCTCAACGTCGATGGTCATAGTTACCAGTTTTTGAGCTGGTACCTCCTCACGAAAACCCAGAGTCGCTTCTTTGCCCACAAAGTCCTTCTTCCAATTAATGAACGCATCCATACCGGATTCAACGGCGTTAAAATCAGGGCGATACTCCAGCGACCAAACACCCCAACTTTTTTCAAGACGCATTGATAACAGCGCTCGTGCACCGTACCAACGATAACCCAAATCAGCACCGGCGGATTCAATCGATTCAGACAGGCGTAGGAGGTATTCCGGGCGGCAATACAACTCAAATCCCAGCTCACCAGAGAAACTAATTCTGTTTAGGATCACAGGCACACCGGCCACAAAGGTCTGTTTCATATCACGGAATTTCAAGGCTTCACGACTAACATCATCCCGCGTCAAACGACTCAGTAACTCCCGTGACTTTGGCCCCGATAAAGCAACGCCGTGCCAATGATCACTGACATTGGCATACTCAATATCGTCCGGCAGACTTTGTTCAAACCAGCGCTTATGTGCATCCTGCATATTGCCCGAGCCGAACAGCAGAAAGTGTTCATCACTCAAACAGGCGACGGTCAAATCGCCATACAATTTGCCCTTAGGCGTCAGCATCGGCGTTAATGTCAATCTGCCTGGCTTAGGCACGAAACCTGCCAACACATTGTTCAGATAGGCCCGCGCATTTTTGCCTTTAAACTCATGCTTGGCAAAGTTGGCGATCTCAATGCCACCCACTGCAGTTTGCACCGCACTCACTTCCCGGGCGACATAATCATGACTACGGTTACGCTCAAAAGTGGGTTCTTCATGCGCATCATCGGGGCCATCAGCAAACCACAACGCATGCTCAAGGCCAAAACCCTGTCCCATGACAGCACCCTTGGCGGACAAGCGATCATAGAGCGCAGTGGTTTTCTGCATGCGGCCTTTGGGTAAGGTTTCATTGGGGAAAGTCATCACAAAACGGCGTTCGTAATTCTCAGACGATTTAATGGTTCCCCAATCAGGCGAGGCAAAGTCACCAAAACGTGCAATATCCATCGCCCACACATCAATGGATGGCTCACCATCAATCATCCACTCCGCCATCGTCAAACCAACACCGCCGCCTTGACAGAAACCCGCCATGACACCCACAGCTACCCAGTAGTTTTTCATGCCGGGCACCGGGCCAATCATCGGGTTGCCATCAGGGCCAAAGGTGAAGGGGCCGTTTATCATGTCCTTGATGCCTGCATTGCCAATGGCTGGAATGCGTTCAAAGGACATTTCCAGACGTTCTGCGATGCGGTCAATATCGGGTGTCAGCAATTCATGACCGAAATTCCAGGGCGTACCCTCAATCTTCCACGGTGTGGAGGTCGGCTCATAGGTGCCTAACAACATGCCGTGCCGTTCCTGGCGGAAGTAGATATTGGCTTCGTAGTCAATACCCGCTGGCAAGCGTCCGGACTCTCCCTGTTTCATTCGCTCTTCGATTTCGGGAATGGCTTCGGTGATCAGGTAGTGATGTTCCATCGGCTGGATAGGCAACTGAAGCCCCGCCATATGGCCGACTTCCCGCCCCCATAATCCGCCGCAATTCACTATCTGTTCGGCATTAATGGTGCCACTGGGCGTAGTCACATCCCAACTACCATCGGGTCTCTGTGTGCATTGGGTGACGGGGGTATGTGTGAAATATTCAGCACCGTGCACCCGTGCTGATTTAGCAAAAGCATAAGTCGCGCCGGATGGGTCAAGGTCACCATCCTGATCGTCCCATAACGCAGCATAATAGTGCTTAGGGTCAATCAACGGATGACGCTCAGCCAGTTCTGCAGGGCTGATAAATTCCTGATTCAAACCCATGTAACGTGCTTTCGATCTTTCCCGCTTAAGGTAGTTGTACCATTCCTTGGTGGAGGCTGCGTAGAAGCCGCCGGTGATATGCAGCCCAACGCTATGACCGCTGAGTTCTTCAATTTCCTTGTACAAATCGATGGTATAACTTTGCAAGCGGCTGATATTGGGATCAGAGCTGATGGTATGGATTTGCCCGGCAGCATGCCACGATGACCCTGAGGTCAACTCATCACGTTCGAGTAACACCACATCCTTCCAGCCGAATTTGGCCAGATGAAAAAGAATGGAACACCCGACGATGCCACCGCCAATGACGACGACTTTGGCATGAGAGGGTAGGGCTTTAGTATTGTTGCTGGTTGTTTCTGTTTTATCTTCAGACATCACTCACTCATTTTAATGATGGTAAAATTAGGGCTACCCAATTAAGCCGGGGGCAACAAGGGCAGGTCTGTGTGGACAAGATGTAGGCTGAGGACTTCCGCAGGCCGGAAGCTTGTCCATACAGATCTGTCCGGTTTAATACCAGGCATCAGGCAGCTCTTCCTTGCGCTTGGTGACAAAGGCAGCCAATTCTTCGCGCATAGCAATATCCATAGGCGGCGCTTCATAGCTCTGCAACATTGTTTTCCAGCGTTTATAAGCCTGTTGGCGCATGTCATTGGAACCCTTTTCCTCCCAGCTCTCTATGTTGTCATTGTCGCTCAGTTCAGGCTCGTAGAACGCCGTCTCGTAGTTGCGTAGGGTGTGCGCACAACCCAGAAAGTGCCCACCCGGATCAACTTCACCGTAGGCATCTCTGGCGAATGCTTCATCGGAGGTGTCCAGGCCTTGATCCAGAACTTTTTGGTAACTGCCCAAACGGTCTGCATCCATTACCAGTTTTTCAAAACCGGTACAAAGCCCGCCTTCAAGCCACCCAGCGGCATGCAGCACAAAATTGGCACCGGCCAGCATCGTTGAATGCATGGAATCGGCGCTTTCATAGGCGGCCTGGGCATCCTCAACTTTGGACGCGGTTAGTGAGCCGCCACAGCGCAATGGCAAGCCCGCCCGCCGTGCTAATTGACCAATTACGTAGTTTGAAACCACCGGCTCCGGCATGCCAAACGTGGGTGCGCCTGATTTCAGTGACATCGAGGAGAGAAAGTTGCCCAAAATGAATGGCGCACCGGGACGAATCAATTGCACATAAGCACAGACCATCATCGCTTCAGCCATCGCCTGTGCTATTGAGGCGGCTGTCGCCACCGGCCCCATCGCGCCGGACAGAATAAAAGGCACCGCAACAAGGCCTTGCCCACGGCTGCAGTACACACGTGCCGCTTCGGTCACGACCTTATCGACCAGCAGGGGAGAGTTAGTATTGACGTTGCCCATAATTACGCAGTTGTCTTCCATCACCTGTTTGCCAAACACAATCTCAGCCATATCAACACTGTCCTGCGCACGGCTCATTTCAGTAATGGCACCCAGGTGAGGCTTGTCAGACAGAGTCATGTGGGCAAATAACATGTCCAGATGACGTTTGCTAACGGGGACATCGCAGGGTTCACAGATGACAAGTCCACCATGATGCAGATTGGGGTGCATGTAAGTGAGGCGCACCAGATTTTCCAGCGCTGCCATATCGCCGTAGCGTCGTCCGTTTTCCAGGTCGCGCACGAACGGTGCGCCATAAATCGGGGCAAAGACCTGATGATTGCCGCCCATCACGACCGAACGTTCCGGATTACGGGCTAACTGTGTGAATTGTGAAGGCGCTTTCGAGCAGAGGTCGCGAATCCAGTCAGCAGGTGCACGCACGATGTCACCTGTCACTTTTGCACCGGACGTTTTCCACAGTTTTATAGCTTCAGGGTCGTCACGAAACGCAATGCCCACATCCTGCAAAATCCAGTCAACTTGTGCTTCAATACTAACCAGTTGTTCTTCATCCAGCACATCGTAAAACGGCAATTTGCGTTGAATATACGGTGACTTGGGTGCACCCTTCGGCGCGTCAAGCGTTCTTCTGGGCCTTCTTGCGCGTCGGGTCATTTGGATTTCTCAATGGGTTGCGATTGGATAACTGTACAAAATGCACCGATTGATGTACATATTTAACTCAGGCATGTTTAGGATAATATAAAAGTATGCAAGAACTCTGGAAACTGGTCTCATCGCCGCGTCATATCATGGTGTTTGAAGCAGCAGCGCGGCACCAATCCTTTACCTCAGCGGCTGAAGAATTGAGTACTCATCAACCCGCTGTCAGTACAGCCATCAAGCAATTGGAGCAGGCGTTGGGGGTGCTATTGTTTACCCGCGAGCATAAAAAAGTGGCGCTCACAGCAGCTGGGGAGCGGCTCCATTCCGATGTATCGCGCTCATTTGAACAAATCCTGCTGTCTGCGCGTTCAGTACAACGGCTGACCAGCAATGGCCATATCACTTTGTCTACCTCGTCAGCATTCAGCCATTACTGGTTGGTGCCACGTTTGGCCGAATTGCATGCCCGTCATCCTGATATCGACCTGCGTATTCAGTCAAGCGACCGGGAACCTGATATTGAAGCGGAGAATATCAGTCTGGCGGTCCGGTGTGGAAACGGGGATTGGCCGGGTTGTTATTCTGCGTTGATTGCCACTGAAGCGATTTATCCGGTGGCCACGCCGCAAATTATGGCTGGCGTCAATGATCTGGATGGAAAACCTGATCTGGCGAATCAACTATTGATACACCTTGAAGAACCTATTCGTAAGCGCCCTAGCTGGCCACAGTGGTTTGATCATTTTGGTTACACCGAACGCCCGCCCCACGGTGGTTTAAGATTGAATGACTACGCGCTGGTGTTGCAAGCTGCTACAGCGGGTGAAGGTATTGCTTTTGGGTGGCGACATGTGACTGATCGGCTGGTTGAACAGGGTGTTTTGGCAGCCAGAAAGGATTGGACCTGGGAGACGGGATTGGGGTTCTATTTGGTGTGGTCGAAGATGAATGAGTTAACTGGTGCTGCTGTACAGGTGCGGGATTGGATATTGGAGACTTGTGAGCATGATCGGGGGTGATTTAATGCAAGGGCGCATTCAGCCAGTTTTCAATGTTTAGTCCGGAAATGCGGCTAAATTCTTTAGTGTTATTGGTGATTAAGGTTAGGCCCAATGCATAGGCGTGCGCTGCTATCCAAAGATCATTACCGCCAATAATGTTGCCCTGTTTTTCCAGGGTGCTACGAATTTCTCCGTAATGCATAGCTACTTCTGGCTGCATCGTTTGAACGGGCAAACGCTCACTCAGTTTCTCTAGGTTCTGCAACGCAGCAGCGGACTCACGGCTTTTTTTTGCACCATTATACAATTCGCCGTAGGTGATTAATGACATCACCACTTCACCCGGCTGAAGCTGGCGGAATTTTTCTTCTACCTCAGGCGGACGGCGCTTTTTAAGATAAATACAAGTGTCCGTGTCCATCATATAAAGCGCTTTCACAGATTAAAATCCCTTTCCTGCGGGGGCGGGTCGTTCCGGCCTTCGCTCATAAAGTCATCTGGCATGTCAGCGAGTATATCCAGCACGTCCAGTAAATTATCTTTTTTCTTACGCAATACCAGTTCATCGCCACGGCGAAAGATTTCGACTTCGCTAACATCTAGCTGGAATTCTCTTGGAATGCGTACTGCCTGTGAATTACCGCTTTGGAATACACGTGTGGTTGTCATTGTGACTCCTGTATATACATATATGTTTATACTTTAGCGTATTCTGTTGAAATGGCAAGTGAACAGGATACTGCTTCTGATTTACGGTATTATTTGGTTAATTCCTACTCCCCAACGGATTCTGAATGCCACCAAAGCGATTTCAGGTTGCCCTGTCCTTTCCCGGTGAACACCGTGATTATGTGTTGCAAGTTGCAGAACTTCTGGCAGAAACCTTGGGGCGTGATGCCATCCTCTACGATGCCTGGTACAAAGCGGAATTCACCCGTCCTGATCTTGATGTTTATTTGCCAGAGCTTTACCACAAACAATCTGAGTTGTTGGTACCGTTCTTGTGTATGGGGTACAACGAAAAGGATTGGTGCGGTCTGGAATGGCGGGCGATTAAAGACCTGCTCAAGCAAAAGCAGTACGGCAATATCATGCCTATGCGCTTTGATGATGCAGATATTCCGGGTTTGTATGGCACGGATGGCTATCTTGATTTGCAGACCCACACACCAAAAGAGGTTGCAGGTCTGATTTTGCAGCGTTTGGAGTTGATGGGAATTTCCCCGCCAAATGATGGCGGAGCGAATACACCTCAGAAACATATCCAGATTGATCGGTTACCTACGGTGGCGGGTGAGTTTTTTGGGCGTGAGGCGGAGTTGGAATTGCTGAACGAAGCACTGCGTCATAAAAGCCAAATCCCCTCCGTCTCCCCTTCTTCAAAGGGGAGTGCCCTCCAGCAAAGCACGGTGGAAATCGAAGGGTCTCCCACTTTGCAAAATGGGGAACAAGGGGGATTTTCTCCGAGAGTCATCCAATTCATAGCCTCCGGTGGCACCGGTAAAACCAAGCTCCTGCGTCACTGGCTCAATCAGCACCAAGACGCCATCGGTAATTACATCATCTGGTCGTTCTATTCACAGGGCACTTCCGACAGCAAACAAGTCTCCGCCACGCCACTCTTCACTGAAGCGTTCAAAGCCTTCGGTGTCGATTACGAGCAGTTCAACACCGATGAAGATCGCGCCGATGCACTGGCGGATTTATTGATCGAACACCAATGCCTGTTGGTGCTGGATGGTTTGGAGCCATTACAACACGGTGGTACCGGTTTTGACGGGCAGCTCAAAGATCGTGCTATGAAACGCCTGCTGCAAAAGCTGGCGCAGGGGCATTCCAGTCTGTGCATTATCACCACGCGCATTAATGTGCATGAGCTGAAAGATCGCTCGCATGTGATCAGCCATCCGCTCGATAACCTCAGTACCGGTGATGGGGTAGAGCTGCTGCGTTCCTGGGGTGTGCAGGGGGCTGATAAGGATATGCAGATTGCGGTTGAGGAAGTGGAAGGCCATGCGTTAACACTACACCTGTTGGGTAATGCGATTACCACCTATCTGGATAGTGATATTCGTAAGCGCGATACGCTGGATGAGTTGGTGGATGATTATGCGGCACAGGGGCGGCATGCGTTTAAGGTGATGCAGGCTTATCAGCACTGGCTTCGCGATGAGAATGGTGAGCCGACGGCGGAGTTGCAGTTGTTGTACCTGTTGGGTTTGTTTGATCATCCGATTGAAATTGCGGTGTTACAGGTGTTGTGGGATCAGCAGATTGTGGGGTTGACTGCTGGGATTCCGGCGAAAGCGTGGCAGGTTGCGCTGCGGGCTTTGCAGGAGAAACACCGGTTGTTATCGCAGCATGGTGAGCGGCCTGATTTGCTGGATTGCCATCCGTTGATTCGGGAGTATTTTGGGCGGCAGCTAGAACAGCATCAGCCAGGGGTTTGGCAGCAGGCTCATGAGGCTTTGTATCACTATTATAAGGCACTGCCGAAGGACGACTTGCCGGAAACATTGGAGGAAATGCGGCCTTTGTTTCATGCGGTGGCGCATGGGTGTGCGGCGGGGTTGCATCAAGAAACGTCGTATGAGGTTTTTTGGCCACGACTTCAGCGAGAAAGAACATTTTATCTGACTAAAGTGCTGGGGGCATTCGGTGATAATTTATCTACGGTAGCACATTTCTTCGAACTGCCATGGCAAACTCCAGCAAAGACTTTGGGTAGAGATGAGCAAGCCGGTGCGCTAAATTGGGCTGGAGCTTGTTTAGCCTCCTTGGGAAGGCTCCGCGAGGCCATTGAACCAACAAAAGTAGCTATTGATATTTTTGTTGGTGAGGGAAGCTGGAGGCAAGCAGCTGTTAATGCTAGTAATCTTAGTGAAATCCAATGTTTTCTTGGCTGTTTTCGAGATGCGACTGAGAGCGGTAAGCGCTGTGTCACATACGCCGATCAATCCAGTTATACATATGAGCATAGTAGTCGGCGTGCAGTCCATGCTCATGCTTTGCATCAGTTAGGACAGGCCGACGATGCTTCTGCGCTTTTTGAGGTGGCTGAAAATCTTTTATTAAAATCAATGCCAAAAACTATTTACCTGCAGTCTTTGTTTGGGTTTTGGTATTGCGATTTGTTATTAGCAGAGGGGAAAGCACCCGAGGTGTTGAATAGAGCAAGTTCCGCTTTGGCTGTTTCAGGAGCAAGTATTGGAGTTCAGGGGTTTGGGCAGCTGGATGCAGGATTGGACCGGTTAATGCTCGGAAGGGCGCATTGTATTTTAGGTGATTTTCCAACAGCTAATGTCTACTTGAAGCAAGCTGTATCGGATATACGAGCAGCAGGGCAAAGTCAGTATTTACCCAGTGGCCTACTAGCACGTGCTGCTTTCTATCGTGAGACAAGAGAATTTGGCTTGGCTGAGCAAGATCTAGCCGAAGTGTGGGATATTGCTCAGCCAAGTGACATGCGCCTCTATATCTAACAGATCATCACCTAGAACAGGCTCGCCTGCTATTAGTCTCAGATGGCGAACTCAAACAAGCCCAACGCCATGCTACCCAAGCCGATCGACTAATCCAGGAAACCGGCTATCACCGCCGAGATCCCGAACTAGCTGATTTAAATAAACAGTTGGAAACCTAACCCACCGCTATATCCCACCGAGAAACCTCACCGATCTCCCTGATAATCAGTAGGCCATTCTCTAGGTCACATTACTGATATCACTATCGGCCTAGCCATTCAAATAGTCATCAATCTGCGGCGTACGATAACCATCTTCTCGCCACAAAATCGGAAAGTAATTCTCATCCAGTACATTGTCACCCAGGCGTTTATAGCGGCTGTAAATAGGCCCAATTCCCTGATCAAAATTTGTGGGTAGGTATTGAACGTCACTCGGCAGAGCATGCAATACCAGCTCTCGCTGTCGCATCGCGCATGGGTTTGCGGTAATCAACCAGCGCATGAAATTCTCCCTCCGGTTTCCCAAACTGGACACAGTGAGAAGTCCGGGCGAACTCAATAGTGCTGCCTTCTGCTCTAGTATTAACCAGCACAATCTGGCAGGTCAGGATCTCGCCCGGATCAAACCATGACAGGAATGCATTACTTCAAGCTTAAAAGTGAGCAAGTGTCATGTTTAACTTACCCAGTCATTTTGCGGGTATTCTGGCTGCTGATGCCAGTATAAAGTCTGCGACTTCCACAGTAATCAAATAGGCAGGGTTAATGTTTCATGCCAGCCATTCCCTCATGACCAAGGATAGAAGGGTCAAGCATGCCAAAAATCATCGCGATATGACCAAAGATCAAAAACACCGCGATGCAAATGGCATGAATCTTTAGCTTACCTTCGCGATCTCTATGCTTATCGACCAGCCCCAATTCTTGCAAAGCAATCCAAATCAACGGTAAGCCACCAATGACATAGGTAAACACCGCAATCACATCAATGACCGTACGCCATTCGCCCGCCATAGTGATCGGGATGATCGCCTGGGTGACGATGTAAATGATAATTCCAATAAAGTAAATGCCTACGACGAGGCCAGAGTAGCGGTTTATCTTGTGGACTATCCCATCGAATTTACGGGTAAATAAGATGTACAGTTCTGTGATAGCCAGCGTTTCTGCCAGAATAATGGGGATGCCCATGAAAATTATTAAATTCCAGGGTTGGTTAACCGCCAACAGCTCCATGTAATGCGTCATGTTCATACTTTGTTCTCCAAATGTTTAAATGTGTGGCAAGACGCCACTTATTTATGTTTGATTCTGTTCAAGCGAACGAAATTTTGGAGGTTTGAATACAAAATTGGGCGTGTGTCTGAGATGGTGGGGAGGTAGTGTGGTGTATAATTTCTGTGGGCCAAGGCTTACCAATGCTGGCAATGGGGCGGATTGTATCGCTACTCCAAAACAGCAATTATTTACTTTGAGGTCGTCCAGCATCCACTTAGCACAATGAGAACTCATCGGGTGCGTCATCGATGATTCAACCTTCATCGATGCACCCTCTATTTTGGAGATAGGCATCGCCGCAGCATGGAACATGCTGACTAAAAGGCTGAGACAGAGGAATAAGATGAGCTTCATCTAGTCAGTATAGGAAAGCATTGTGGGGAATGCAGTTTATTCTGGTGATGCAGGTCTCAATAAAAACCAGTGGTATGCTACATTGGGTCGTTTAATTTTATGGGGAGTTGCGCTTTGTCATGGTGGTCTGAATTTGTCCAACACACGGAGTCTTATCAGTGGTTGTTACTGGTGGGGCTTAGCTTGCTTGCGTTGGCAGGCTTCTTATTTTATCGAAAATGTGCTTTTTTAAAGCGGAGTCGTACGAGCATAGGGAAGCTGGTTTCGCTGGAAAGGCGTTCAGCGATGGAAGGCAATTTGTGGTGCACCCGCATCGCTTTCGAAGATGAAAAATCAGAGAAACATGAGGTCGAATTTACTAGCTCCGGGCCAGGCCCTTCTTATGTTAAAACCGGCACGTTAAAAGTGTATTACGACCCCTCAGACCCGCAAAAGGCCTATTCAAGTGAAATATGGCGGCTTTGGCTGTGGGAAATGGTTATCGCTCTGTTGGCTTTTATTGTGTTGTGGGCTGGTTGGGTAAATTATTGAAAGTGTCTTTGAGGGTTTACTATCTTGAGTTCAACTCCAAACATTCACCAGTTAATTGATACAGACATACATCAAGCACAACTTTTGTATGCCCCGGCTCGGCAGTTTTTCTGCCTTCCAATCGCTCAGAGAGGGTTTCTTGGGTTAGAATTCACACTTTCTCTTCCTCAAAGCAGCATGGCGGATGTTTTCTTTACATGCGGAGCTGCCTGTCGAAGTAAATCAATCAGGATTGTCAAACCTCAATGGCTATAAAAAAGACCGAACTCTACTCTTCTCTCTGGGCGAGTTGCGACGAATTGCGTGGTGGGATGGACGCCTCACAATATAAAGATTATGTGCTGACTTTTTTGTTCCTGAAGTATGTTTCTGACAAGTATCTGAATGACCGCAAGGCGATGATTATCGTGCCGGAAGGTTGTAATTTCCCTGATATGGTGGCGCTCAAGGCATCTCCTTATACACAAATCATTCACCTCCCAGGTCATTAGCAATTTGAATGCCAGCTATACAATCAAGTACTCGCGAATACCCAATCCAGATACTCTTGGTGCCCGGTTCACCATCTCCTTTTCTGCCTAGAAAACCACCGAGGGCAGCCAGATTCCTAATCACCTGATTGAGGGTGAGGATACCCTTAGGCAGTGCTTTTTTACCCAGACGGAATGAGACTTTCCACTCCAGCGGGTCAAACACCAGGTCAGCCGGAAGTTCTGGGCAGCTACGCCCCAAGCGCATTAGAAACATCATGCGCCAAGCCACCATCATGTGCATAGCCAAGGCTTTTTCAATGCGCTCTTTGGTGTTAAGTTGCAGTTTTTCGACATGACAACCGACCTTCAGCACATCAAAAAACATCTCTATTTCCCAGCGTGCCCGATACCAGTCGATCAGTTCACTGGCTTGCTCTGCCGTCGTTACCGTACGATTGGTGATTAAGCGCCAAATGAGAGGAGACTGGCCTGCCGGCGGGTTAATTTCTTTGGCCTGAACCAGCGTTAACGCCATCGGTTGCTTGCTTTTCGGGCGAAGCGTGTAGCGTACTACTTTGATGGCCTGAATCACTTTACGAGACTTCTCGCCCCGCTTACGCGGTTTAGTAAAGGTGATTCGAGTGAGCTCATCTTGTTGGTCAATGGAGTCCCACAATTTCAGGTCATCACCCAGTGCACGGTTATGCTGAGCGCGGAGTAACAGGTCAGCCGGATAGTTCAGCTCTTGCGCACGCTTAAGCAGGTCATAGAAATCGCTTTCCCTGTCACCCACATAAATGAGGCGTTGCTGAGGGCAGCGTTCCGCCATTTCAGCCACGCGTTCATAGCCTTCGATCCAACGGTAACTTTCTTTCACGCTGGGATTAGCCTGGTCAGCTGCCTTGCTCAATCCCCGTGACCACATCCAGCTATCAGTAATACCTAGCGGCAGACGTTCCGGCGTAATGCACAGCGTGGGGTGCAAGTACATACCACGTTGACAATCATAGCTTAATCGTCCGAAACCGTCGGTCTCCTGACCATTGAAATTCAGCTCCGTCGTATCCTGAATACACAGGATAGTAGAGGCATCATCTTGTTGGCGAATGCGGTGTTCGGTCGCTTCGTAATGCGGGTTGATCAGGGCTTTGTGACTAACGGCCTCATTCCAGAAGAAACGATACGTTGCCAGTGTACTTGACCAGTCCTGACAAGCCTTTGGAATGCTTGACTGGGGTGATTTTAGCATCGCATTGAGAATGTATGAGGCTCGTTTTTCGAGACGCTTGTCTCCCAAATCAAGATCGTTTAGTTCGGTAGATGACCAGTTCATAGGCTTAAATTATTTTAGTTTACAGTAACTTGCTGACTTGTGTATAAGGAGATGCGCTCAAGGGCGATAAGGAAATCGGCGAAAAGCTGAATATGGTGCTGGAGGGGATTGCCAAAGAAAACGAATTGCCTTGGCTGGTGAATAAAGACAATGACTTCAACGATGAGGAGCGTCTTGGCAAAGGCAAGGAAATGGTGGATCGCCTTTCTAAGTTAGTCGGGATCTTTGAAGGCTTGGATTTTGGTGATAACAGTGCGCAGGGTGATGATTTGCTGGGGGATGCTTACGAGTATCTGATGCGGAATTTCGCCACCGAATCGGGGAAAAGTAAGGGGCAGTTTTACACGCCTGCTGAAGTCTCGCGCATTTTGGCCAAGGTGGTCGGGATTACGCCGGACACGATGCAGGATCAGATGGTTTATGATCCGACCTGTGGCTCCGGCTCCCTGTTGCTGAAAGCGGCGGATGAGGCTCCGAATGGCCTTAAACTCAGGGTCAGGAAAAGGATGTGGCGACGACGGCTTTGTGCCGGATGAATATGATTCTGCATAATAACGCCGATGCGGTTATTGCGCCGGGTGGGCATAGTACGTTGGCTGACCCTGAGTTTAAGGCCAGTGGTGCATCGGATGAAAATTCGGTGATTAAGACCTTTGATTTTGCGGTGGCCAATCCGCCATTTTCGTTCAAATCATGGTCAAACGGAATTCGGCGTGATGATACGAAAGCGGATATTTTCCGGCGTTTTGAATACGGTGAGCCGCCGGAGAAAAACGGGGATTATGCTTTCCTGTTACATATCCTGAAATCGTTGAAAAGCACGGGCAAAGCGGCGGTTATCCTGCCACATGGTGTGTTGTTCCGGGGCAATGCGGAGGCGGATATACGCCGCAATCTGATTAAACAGGGTTATATCAAAGGCATTATTGGCCTGCCTGCTAATTTGTTTTATGGCACGGGTATTCCGGCCTGCATCATCATTATCGATAAGGCGGGTGCCACGGAGCGCCTGCGGGATGAGGACAGTGGTATCTTCATGATCGATGCCAGCAAGGGTTTCCATCTTTGCTGGAAGAGCAAGAAGCAATTGCTGGCATATTGACTGGTATGGATAAAGAAATCCAAGCCCTCGAACAGCGTCTAAGCAAAACCCAGCAGCTCAAACAAGGCATGATGCAGGAACTCCTCACCGGAAAAATCCGCCTGATCAAGCAAACCAATGATCAGTTAATAGCAACCGGTTACCTCAACGAACAATAGCTTTAAATTGTAAAAACAGTAGCTGAGAACTAAATAATAATGTAACGCAACCTGACATGGGAAATCTTGCCAAAGGAAGGAATATGGAAATTAATCGCTCCCCTCTACAATTAAGCAATGCTGAGCGTGGTGCAACCCAGCAGCATTTGCCTTACAGGAATAAGGCGTTTGACCAAGAAGTATCGATCCCTAAATTGGCTATACCGCTTGCAGCACAACAGGCAAGCCGAGTAGCAGGATATAACTTCATG
Organism: Caprella mutica; assembly: GCA_947561585.1. NCBI lineage: Eukaryota > Metazoa > Arthropoda > Malacostraca > Amphipoda > Caprellidae > Caprella > Caprella mutica. The sequence goes on along the minus strand of CANNZV010000002.1, from coordinate 384,445 downwards.
CCAGGGGTTGAAACAGAATCTACCCACCTGATCAGAACCTCAAGCAGTCGTGCTGAGAATAGTAGTAAGCTTAATATTGACCCAAAGTTTTCTGCCGCCCTCGAAAAAATTCAACAGAACAGTTTTGGTAGAAGCTTCTATAACAAGATAATTAATCATCCTAAATTAAAAAGCTTGAATATTGATGAACCAACTATACCAGCCTCAGTAAGAAAAAGCTTTGGACGGCCACCTTCAGCAACAACTGAATTCACTTCTCGAGGTGCGGCAGGAGATGAAGCGTATATCACAATGGATGCTGGAATGACTGCCACAATTGTTACAAAATCTGGGGCGAATAAAAAGGTTGGTACAGACGCTATATTATTTCATGAACTAGCTCATGTCTGGGTACACTTAAATAATGAAGTAGATATGGGACGCTCGAATCATAATTGGCGTCAAGATGTAGAAAACAAAACCTCAGAATACGAAGGGAAGTATGGGGGCTATCAAAGAGATTATTATGCCCCCGGAGGTGAAAGACATTGGTAAAGGGTATTGCTATAGCGTTGTTGATACTTTTTGGTATCGTACTTGTAGACTGGATCACTACTAATAATGGGCAGGTAGAAATTCTTCACATCCCGCCTGAAGAGCACTATTTTGTTCCATTAGATGAATCCGGCTTACAAAAAGACTATTGGTATAAGTTCTCAGCCAACAGTATTGATTTGACATCACTCAAACAGGACTTAACGACCTCAACTATAAATTCATCAACTTTATCAGGGCGTTATGATTTACGTTCAAGCTTGCAGGATAAAGATACAGGGGAAGTCTACTACCTTGGTTATGCAGGAGATAACGCAGAGTCCTGTCATACTTTTGTGAAAAATGAACATAAGGTTATCTGTGATCCTGAAAAAGTAAATGAGTTACACCAGAAGATAAATAGTGCTTTGAAGCACCGGTATTTGACTCGATTCTCTGGGTGGTTGCTGCATCTCTAATAAGTATGTGTGCAAAGTTTATCTGACATACTAATGTCCGGTCTCCTTACAAGGTACTTATTACCTGCTGAGAATATTTGCATTCATACGGTACAATATACAAAATCACAGGAGTGATTTTATGAACAGAGTGAGTATGAAGCAGAATATTATACAACCCATATCAGGGTTCCGTTTCGGTGATGTAAGCCATGATGAAGCTAAAAAACGCATTTTATCTATCCTGCGTAACAGAGGATGAAAAATGGCTAAAGTCGGCGAAATAGAGCGCATCACCCAAAACCGCATCGTCAAACTCTTCCAAAGCCACCTCGACTATACCTACCTACGGTAATTGGCAGGATCGCCGCAACAATTCAAATATCGAAGAACGCTACCTCCGCCAATGGCTGGCCGCGCAATACATCAACGAGAAACTCATCACCAACGCCCTGCGTAAACTTAAACAGGCGGCGGGCATGGGCGACGGCAAAAAGCTCTACTACGCCAACAAAGAAGTCTACAGCCTGTTGCGCTACGGTGTAAAAGTATCAGCAGGCCAAGGCGAAAATACAAAAACGGTCTGGTTAATCGACTGGAAAAACCCGCGTAATAATGATTTCGCGATTGCGGAAGAAGTATCCGTAAAAGGCAAAAACACCAAGCGTCCCGATATTGTTTTATACGTTAATGGCATCGCCCTCGGTATCATCGAATTAAAACGCGCCAGTGTCGGTGTCGAAAAAGGTATTCAGCAGAATCTGGATAACCAGAAAGCCACTTTCATCCGTGATTTTTTCAGCACCATGCAATTAATCATGGCCGGAAACGACACGCAGGGTTTACGTTACGGCACTGTCGAAACCACAGAAAAGCATTATTACGGCTGGAAAGAAGAAAACGCCGCGTTTAATCCGGGTCTGGATGATCGCACTAAAAAATACACCTCAGTTTTCGATTTGAGTGCCACCGCACCCAATCCGGCAAGCTGCACGAAGCGATGACCAGTATTCTGCCGCAGGCTGCTTTCGTCGGCTTCACCGGTACGCCTTTGCTGAAAAAAGATAAACAACAAAGCATCGAAGTCTTCGGTGCATTTATCCATACCTACAAATTTGATGAAGCGGTGGCGGATGGTGTGGTGCTGGATTTGCAGTACGAAGCCCGCGATATTGATCAATACACCACGTCTCCCGAAAAAATTGATGACTGGTTTGAGGTCAATACGGCGGGTTTAACGGATATGGCCAAAGTCCAGCTGAAACAACGCTGGGGCACGATGAAAAAGGTACTGTCCAGCCAGAATCGTTTGGAAATGATCGTCAATGATATCTGGCTGGATATGAAAAAAAGGCCACGCTTAATGGATGGGCGCGGTAATGCCATGTTGGTGTGTGCGAGTATTTATCAGGCTTGTAAAGTCTATGAATTATTCAGCAAAACCGAGTTGAAAGATAAGTGTGCCATCGTGACCAGTTATTTGCCCTCACCGAATGACATAAAAGGCGAGGAAACCGGAGATGGTTATACCGAAAAGCTGCATCAATATGAAATTTACCGCCAGATGCTGGCTGATTATTTTGAGCTGCCTAAAGATGAAGCGATTAAAAGGGCAGAAAAATTTGAGCAGTTAGTGAAAGACCAGTTTAAGAAAGAACCGGGGCAGATGCGCTTGTTGATTGTGGTGGATAAACTGTTGACGGGATTTGATGCGCCCTCAGCGACCTATCTGTACATCGATAAAAAAATGCAGGATCACAGTCTGTTTCAGGCAATTTGCCGAGTCAATCGTTTGGATGGTGAAGATAAAGAGTATGGTTATATCGTCGATTATAAAGACTTGTTTCATAGTCTGGAAACCTCGATAGGCGACTATACGAGTGGTGCCTTCGATGCTTATGACAAAGCAGATGTTCAGGGCTTGCTAACAGATCGCCTCCAAACCGGCAGGGAAAAGCTGGAAGAAGCGCGTGAGACAACGAAAGCCTTATGTGAGCCGGTTTTGCAGCCGAAAGAACAGATCGATTACATCCGGTATTTCTGTGGTGATGTGGCTAACACTGATGATCTGAGGTTGAATGAATCCAAGCGGGTTGCGCTTTATAAAAATGTTGCAGCATTGGTCAGGGCTTATGCACAAATGGCCAATGAAATGACAGCGGCGGGTTATAGCGTCAGACAGGCGACCGCGATCCAAACTGAGGTACCAAAAAAGCAGACTGGAAAAACAATCGGTTTAAGCGACTGGAACTTGAGAATGCTGTGAAGGAAGAGCTGGGCGAATATGGCATTAATATTAAAGACGTGATGAGCCTGATCGGAAGTCAGCCTGAATATGAGTAGTGATGAAGCAGCTCAGACATGTATCACCGTGAGTGAAATTGAGGTGCATGTTCAAAGAAAAATGATCAAAAACCTGCATTTATCAGTTTGCCCGCCGAATGGGAATGTCCGGGTTTCTGCGCCACTGAAGATGAGTAATGACAATATCCGTCTGGCCATTGTTTCTCGCCTTAGCTGGATCAAACGTCAGCAACGGGACTTTTTAGAACAGGCCCGCCAGTCAGAACGCCAGTTTATCTCGGGTGAATGCCATTATTTTCTGGGTAAGCGTTACCGTCTGGCTCTGGTTGATACCGGGGGCAAACATGGGATTACTGCGCTGAAGTCCGGCAAGCTCAGAATGCGTGCACATCCCGCGACCACAACGGAAAATAAAGAGAAGTTACTGAATCACTGGTACCGCGACCAGTTGAAACAGATCATTCCCGAATTACTGGCAAAGTGGGAACCCGTTATCGGGCGGGAAGCCAGCCACTGGGGCATTAAAAAAATGAAAACCAAGTGGGGTAGTTGCAATATCGAACAGAAACGTATTTGGTTGAATCTGGAGTTGGCGAAAAAACCGCCGGAGTGCCTTGAATATATTCTGGTGCATGAGCTGATTCATTTGCTTGAGCGCAGTCATAATGAGCGGTTCAGGGTTTTATTGACTCAGTTTTTACCCGACTGGGAGCGGCGGCGTAAATTGTTAAACACCTCGCCGCTGGCGCATGAAAACTGGGGGTATTGATTTGTAGTTATTTGGCTTTCTGGTGAACTATTCATATAATCAATAGTGTGTAGGTAACTGTGTGAATATCATGGCAACTGATTTGGCATTAGACGATGACTTGATTCAGGAAGCCGTCAATATTGGTGGTTTTAAGACCAAGAGAGCGGCGGTAACGAAAGCAATACAAGAGTATGTGCAGCGTCATAAACAGGCGGAAATCATCAAGCTTTTTGGCACGATCGATTATGACGAGGATTACGATTATAAAGTTGGGCGCAAGCGTTCGTGAAAGTACTGGTTGATATCGGACAGTCAAAACCAACTGTCCGGCAACGTTCATTCATCAACTGGCGCAGACGACCCTTCCTGCTTAGGCCGGTACCATTCCAGGTGGCTCATATCCACCGTATCACCGTACTTTTTCTTAATCGCATCCATAGCAAACACCCGTTTACTAAAGAAATTCCCCTCACCAATCACATCGTACAACCCCGAACGTTTTAGTGCGTCGGTGACCTTGAATTTGGCGCGGGTAATATACAGCTCGATGCCTGCTTCTTTCAGACGTTCTGACATGTGTGTCAGCATTTCTTCACCGGTTACATCAATATAGTCGACGGCTTCAAGGTCAAGCACCAGCACCTTTAAATCTGGCTTATCGGCGACCGCATTTAATAAGTTTTTCTCAAGATAACTGGCATTGGCAAAGTACAAATCACCGTCATAACGGAAAATGGCCATATCCTGGCTGGTTTCCATGCCGAAGATATGGGCATCCCGGAATGAGCCATCGGCATCCAGCGATACCTCAGCAAAATGCGGTTTCATGGTGCGGTAAATATAGAGCATCAGCGACAGCGCCACGCCAATGAATATTCCCCATTCCAGATGTGGGGCAAAAATCAACGTACTGGCGAAAACCACGAAGGCCACCAGTGCATCGTGTGGGTTAACTTTCCAGGCATGTTTAAAGGGTTCAAACTGAATCATGCCGATCACGGCGGTAATGATCACAGCGGCCAGCGTTGCCACGGGTAAATGATGTAAGAGTGGTGTCAAAAATAACAAAGTGATGCCAACAATGATGCCAGAGACAATCGCGGTAAAACCAGTCTTAGCACCAGCATCAAAGGCCACGGCGGTGCGCGAGAAGGAGCCGGAAACAGCATAGCCTTGTGTGACACCCGCCACGATATTAGCCAAACCTTTGCCGACCATTTCCTGATTGGCGGACAGATGCTGACGGGTTTTTGAAGCCACGGCTTTCGCAATTGAGAACGCCTCGACAAAACTCAGTAAAGCAATCATCAGTGCGGGCATTAATAACGAGGTAATATCACGCGGGTCGATGCTCGGCATGATGAATGAAGGCAGTCCAGCCTCAATATCGCCAACGACTTTGCCACCCATTGATTCAAACCCCAGCAACCAGGCCAGCACGGTAGCGATGACTACGGTGAACAACATGCCTGGCAATTGGGGTGTTAGTTTCTTAAATATATAGAGCATAAAAATGGAAAAAATTCCCATCATCAGCGTCGGGAAATGTGTCTGCTCAGGAACCGCTAGTAGCAAATTCCACAGGGTTTCATAGAGGTGTTCACCCGGAATGTCGCCGATACCGAGTAACTTACCTACCTGTAAACTACTGATAACTATCGCGGCTGCATTGGTGAAACCAATCACCACGGGGTGAGATAGGAAATCCACCATGATGCCAAGGCGAAGAAAGCCCAGCGCCAGCTGCATCAGCCCGGCCATAATCGCTACCATCGCAGCATAGGCAATGTATTGCTCAGGTGATAACCCTAAAGGAATCAAAGCCGCCGCCGTCATTAGCGAGATGATGGCGACCGGCCCGTTTTGTAATTGCCGGGAGGAGCCAAACAAGGCCGCGACAATGGGTACCAGGAATGCCGCATACAAGCCCATTTGTGGTGGCAAGCCCGCTAATTGTGCATAAGCCATCGACTGTGGAATTAATACGAGCGCCACGGTGATGCCGGCTAATAGATCGGCACGCAGGATTTGTGGGTTTTTTAATTCTCCGACCCAATCTTTGAAGGGGACAAAGCGCTGTAATGCGTCCAATAGTAGTTGATTGAGGTAGTCTTTCATTTAGATTCCGCTGATGATAATCATTAGATATGTCTTCCAGTATAACAATAAGGTTCTGGTAACCTTCCTGAATATGGTGTCCCATTATACCCGTTGTGAAGAACTACTCGCTATCACCTATTTTTTTTGAGTCAGACGATGGGACAATTCATCCAGATTCCGGCAACCCAGCTGAAACATATTATTCTTCAAATCTTCACTCAGGATTTCAATCGCATGTGTGCCGCCAGCTTCGCCCAGCGCCGCGACACCAAACATAAACGGTCGCCCCAGTAAAACGAAATCAGCACCCAGCGCCAGCGCCCGAATAATATCTAAACCGGTGCGCACACCACTGTCGAGTATCACACCTATCCGGTCACCTACCGCCGCTTTGATCTCAGGCAGCGCATGCAATGCAGCGGGTGCCCCATCAAATTGTCGCCCACCATGATTAGACACGATCACGCCATCCAATCCGACGGCTGCGGCTTGTTGCGCCTGTTCTGTATCCAGAATACCTTTCAGTAAAATCGGGCCGTCCCACTCATCCCGCACCGCTTTCATGTAGTCCCAGTCCAGTGAGCCGCCGAGTGCTTTGCCCATGTAGGCGTTCATGTGCTGCATATCTTTGCTATCGATGTATTTTTCCAGGCCACGGAAGGCAGGTTGGCCATAGCGCAAGGTTTCCAGTGACCATTGCGGACGCATGGCGGCATGGAACAGAGTGCGTAAACCGATTTTAGGTGGCACAGTAACGCCCGCCCGTATTTGGCGTTCTCGGCAGCTACCTATGGGAACATCGGCTGTCACCATCAATGTGGTAAAGCCTGAATCTTTGGCGCGTTTTAATAAATCCTGGCGAAGCTCAGCGAGGCGTGGCGGATAAAGTTGGAACCAGCCCATGCCATCGACTAATGGCCCGATAGTTTCCGGTGCTTCGGTGGCTACTGTGCTGAGGCCGTACGGGATTTGATGTTGTGCTGCTGCCTTCGCCAAAATTTTCTCTGCACCCGGCCACATTAAACCGGTTAGCCCGACGGGGGCGACGCCGAATGGCATAGCATAATCCGTGCCGAACAATGAAGTGCTGGTATCCGGCTCGAATACACCCTGCATGAATTCAGGTGTGAGGATGATGTCTGAAAATGCCGCACGATTACGGGATACGCAATCTTCTATGCCGGTTCCGCTGTCCAGATATTCCCAGGCGAAATGCGGGATACGGCGCTTGGCTTTGCGTGCGAGGTCGGCAATGGCGGGGTATTTTATGTGAAGGTTCTGGTTCATGATTGTCCGGCTTCGACAGTAAAAAAGAACAAGTCTACGGGATTAGGGGCAGGAATTCTGCTTGTGGCTGTTAACTTAGGCTTCTCTTCCATTCCCCCTGATACATGCGCTTATGAAAAGGCACGGATTTAATCACTTCTTCCAGCAATATCAGCCCAAAAACCCACGCAGCAGATAGCTCAAGGTGCAACACAAATAGCGCCGACACCGGCACCACTACCAACCATTGTACGACTGAGTGAATCTTGAATACATGCACCGCATCACCACCAGCCCGGAGCACATGGCCACAGATTGTATTGCTGGCTCTGATCACAGGAATCGCTACCAGAATAGGCATAAACTGCCAGAGTGTGTTTAAAGTTTCTTCCTGTAATTCGGGGTAGAGCGCTTCGAATAAGTAGAACATCCCCAGATAAATCGCGGCCACTATCCCGCCCAGAAAAAGAATAATGCGCCACGACTGACTAATAAACTGATCCAGCCAGTCCCATGCTTTACCGCCCAGTAGCTGGCCGACCAGGATACCGGTGGCTTGTGCCCATGCCGTGGTGATGTGTCCGGCGACTTTTACCCAGGGTGTGATTAATGTCAGCGCTGCAAACTGATTAATACCGAGTTTGGCGTAAATCATCATGCACACACTATTAGCCAGCACCATGCTCACGAACGTACCGGCGATGGGGGTTGCCTGTGCAAGATGGCTACGAATGGTTTGGAAGGTGAGGTTTACGGGTTTTGTTTGTGTGAATGCTGTGAAGGCATTCGCCTGTTTGTGCTTGAAAATAACCAGAAATATCAGGCGGCAAAATACCGCAACAGCGCTACCCGTAGCGGCTCCGGTTAAGCCCATTTCGGGGAACACCCACCAGCCATAAATCAGCACCGTACTTATCAATATATTGATTGGTAATTCAATAATATTGGCATAGAAGGGGAGGCGGCTGTTACCCGTGGCATTGAAAAAAACTGAGAGATTCTGGCATCCTGCAATACCAATAAAGACCAGGGAAAAAATACCCAGGTAATCATAACTTAGCCCCGCCATTGACGCAGTTGCGGCCAATGTTGTAATCAGCGGCAGGCCCAGTGTAAATGTAAACAGGATGCCCATGGCGGCAATGATCAGGTTGATGACTAATCCGGCCTTAAAACCCATTGCGATAGCATCATCGTTTTTTGCACCATAAGCCTGCGCGATGATCAGTTGCGTGCCATTGGAAAAGGCGAATAACAAACCCAGGATAATGCCCGCAATACTGGCTGCCAGTCCCATCGCTGCCAGCGATTCTTCACCCAATGGAGTGATTAATACGGTGTCGATAATCAGAATGAGCTGGAGTAACACGGCGTTCATGGCAATCGGCCATGCCAGTGAGAAAATATTACGATTGCCCGGTTTGTTCATCTGCATTAAGTGTGTGGTTGTTCAGCAGTTTGCGCGTATTCAAAAATACAGTGGGGCATGCGCCAGATCCTTCTTCTGTGCGGGTTGTAACTCTTATTACACAAAGCGTTAGTTTTGTTGCAAACTAGGGCGGCTGTTCCCGGACAGTCTTCTGGTGTCAGGATCAGTCGGTGCATAACCTTAAGCACTAAGATATTAGTTTCCAGTTAAATATATCAGTTGATAAGGTAAAACGATACAGGGTTAAAATGACTAAGCTGAAAGATGAAAGCGTTTCCGAATTACTTAAAGGTATATCACTTGATGTTAATCAGGGGATGGTGCAGCAAATCTATGACATATTGATGAATCTCATCATCAATATTCGCCTGAAGCCTGGCCAACGGGTCTCCGAAAAAGAAGTGGCAGAATCGCTGAAGGCCAGTAAAACCCCTGTGCGTGAGGCGCTGATCCGGCTTGAAGACACTGGATTGGTGAGCATCGTTCCTAAAAGCGGTACTTATGTATCCCCGATCAGCCTAGGGCATTATATCGAAGCTTGTTTTACACGGCTGCAACTTGAAATTGGTGCAGTGCGGCGTGCGGCTGAGCGCAGTAATGATCTAAAAGCAGCGTTGCATCTTGAGGCAACGATCAGTCGTCAGGTCAAGGCACTGGGTGACGGGAATGATCAGTTGTTTTTCCAATATGATGAAGCACTGCACAAAGCCTTTTTTGAAATGGCGGGTGTGGCAGGTGTCTGGAATATGGTTAAAAAATCTCAGACGGATGTGTACAGAGTCAGGCATCTGAAGCGTTTGTATAATATTCGTCGTGGGCAACAAGTGATTGAAGAGCATAGGGATATTGTGGCTGCTATACGGGCTGGTTCGCCGGATGATGCGGAAGCTGCGTTAATCCGCCATATCGGTTCGTTGGAAGCCGAGATTGATGTGTTGTCTTCAAATCCCGAACTGTTAGATTATATTGAGACTTTGAATGTTTCTGGGAAGTGAGGCTGATTTCTATCTGGTATATTAGTATCTGGTATTGTTGCCTTGACCCGTCAGCATAGATTTTTCCACTTCCCAGTAAAGCTTGCGCAAAAAATCTTCTATTCCCGAACTGACTTAAAATTAAAAATTGTTAAATATCAATGTCTTGATGGTTTATTGAAATCGTCCTGTCTTGCTTTCTAGTGTTGCCCCTCATTTTTATAATATTTTTTAGAAAAATTTGCATTAATCAATAATCGCATCTAGTATATCAGATCTTGATTGGCATTGGTTCATCAGGGAGCAGGTTCATGCTAAAGAGGAGATGCAGATGCCGGAGGTGGGTCATACCTTATTGATTGCGGATTTATTGAAAGATAAGTCGCTCAATACTGCGCATGGTTCTCTCACTTCACAGGTTTACCTATTACTCAAAGACTTAATCATCACGCTTCAGCTTCATCCCGGCCAAATGCTTTCTGAGATGGAAGTCGCAGAAGCTTTACAAGCCAGCAAAACGCCGGTACGTGAAGCGATGATTCGCTTACAAAGTGCCGGATTAGTGACCATCGTGCCAAAGACGGGCACCTTCATTACACCGATTCAGATTGAACGGTATATAGAGGCTTGTTTTGTCCGGTTGCAGCTTGAAATTGGAGCCGTCAGGCGTGCAGCGTTACAGCGTGGAAATTGGAGTATCAATCTGACCATGGACAGCTTGCTCAAAAAACAAGAGCAGGCGCTGGCAGCCAAACAAGACCAGTTGTTTTTTGAGTTGGATGAAGCATTGCATCAGGCGTTCTTCGATGCGGCGGGTGTGCCGGGTGTATGGCGCATGATGAAAGATACACAGGCTGACGTTTATCGCATGAGGCATTTGAAACGACTACACAATATTCGCCGCGAAGGGGCGGTTATTGATGAGCACAAAGCGATTGTTTCAGCCATTAATCGTGGCTCGCCGGAAGACGCCGAAGCGGCAATGATTGCACATGTTGGTTCTTTAGAGTGGGAAGTGGAGGAACTTTCTTCTCATGCCAGATTATTAGATTTTATCGAAGTATTAAATTCAGGGCGATTTAAACAACGTGCTTAATAGCAGGCACTGTGATGAGTCGTACCGAGGTGGGTTGGAGAAAAGATGGCGGGTGTAACGCTTGAAAAAATAGTTAAATGCTATGGGGATATCGAGGTTGTCCATGGTATTGATTTGGAAGTGGCGGAGAAGGAATTTGTGGTTTTAGTCGGGCCTTCCGGCTGCGGGAAGTCAACCACACTACGCATGGTGGCTGGGCTTGAGGAAATTTCAGGCGGTACGATTTCGATTGATGGTCGTGTTGTTAATGAGGTTGCGCCGAAAGACCGTGATGTGGCGATGGTGTTCCAGAACTATGCACTCTATCCCCACCTTAGTGTGAAAGAGAATATTGCATTCGGGCTGAGAATTCGCAAAGTAAACAAACAAGATATTGAGAAGCAAGTCACAGAAGTGGCCGAAATATTGGGTTTAACGGAATACCTTGGGCGTCGTCCTGCTGACCTGTCGGGTGGTCAACGTCAGCGTGTAGCGATGGGGCGCGCAATCGTCCGGCATCCTAAATTGTTTCTGTTCGATGAGCCGCTTTCCAATCTTGATGCCAAGTTGCGTACCCAGATGCGTGCGGAAATTAAACGTTTGCACAAGCGCCTTGGTGTTACCAGTCTTTATGTCACTCATGATCAGGTGGAAGCCATGACGTTGGCAGACCGGATTGTGGTGATGTGTGATGGACACATTGAGCAAATCGGCACGCCAATGCAGTTGTTTAATTATCCGAAAAATGTCTTTGTCGCCAGTTTTATTGGTTCTCCGCCGATGAATCAGTTGGAAGGTACTTTAGATGTTCGGGGTGATACGTTATTTGCTGATGTGAACGGCCACAGCGTTGAATTGCCACCCTCCAAAGAGTTAGACGCGCATAGTCAGGGTCGAAAAATAGTCATAGGCGTCCGCCCCGAGCATGTGATGATTGCCTCGGATGGCAAAGCCAGTGCTATTCCGGTTGAGATTGATCTGGTTGAAACACTGGGTTCAGAGGCCTTATTGCACACCACATTGTATGACAGATCGTTTGTGGTTAAGGCTGAAACCGGTGGTGAGATTGAACATTTACAAAATGTGAAGGCGTTCTATTTCCGACCTGATCTCATTAAGGTTTTCGATAAGGAAACGGGTGAAGCTTTTGATCACCCTGACCGGGTTTAACCACGGAGGGCGAAGTTTATGACTAACTTACAAAAAAAGTTCTCCTGGTACATCCGTCATTTTAAGCGGGAATGGCAGATTTATGCGTTACTGGCTCCGGCGATTATCTGGTTCATTATGTTCCTTTATACGCCGATGTACGGATTACAGATTGCTTTTAAGGACTACAGTATCTTCAAAGGGATCACAGCTAGTCCGTGGATTGGTTTCGAGCATTTTGAAACGCTGTTTCAGAGTGATCAATTCGTACGGGCCGTTTGGAATACCGTAAAAATAAGTGCACTGACTTTGCTCATTGGCTTTCCGGCTCCCATCATTCTGGCATTGATGTTCAATGAGATTATGCACCAGGGTTTTAAAAAAGCGGCACAAACCATAGTTTATCTGCCGCATTTTATTTCGACGGTTATTATCGCCGGTATCGTAATCACGGCATTTTCTCCTTCAGCAGGTATCGTTAATACCTTCATTGGCTGGTTTGGGGTGGAGCCGATTTACTTCCTCTCAAAACCCGAATGGTTCCGGCCGATATTTATTGGCTCAGGTGTCTGGCAAGAGGCTGGTTTCTCGTCCATTGTATTCTTGGCGGCTATTGCGGGCGTTAACCCTTCACTTTATGAAAGTGCAGTTGTTGATGGTGCTTCTCGTTGGCAGATGATTTGGAAAATCACCCTGCCGGCGATTTTGCCGACCATTCTTATCATGCTGATTATCCGCATCGGTAACTTACTGGAAGTCAGTTTTGAGTTAATCATCCTGCTCTACCAGCCCGCAACCTATTCAACGGCTGATGTGGTGAATACCTTTATCTTCCGACAGGGCCTGGAGAATGGGCAGTACGATTTCGCGGCGGCGGCGGGTCTGTTCAACGCGGTAGTGGCGTTCGTTCTGGTGATGACGGCTAATACGATTTCGAGGCGTTATTCCAAAACGTCGTTGTGGTGAGGGGAAAACGATGAGCAACATGAATCTTTATTCGCGGGGAGACAAACTCTTTGCCCGCTTGAATATGCTGCTAATTGCCCTGTTCGCATTAGCAGCGCTCTATCCATTCATTTATATCGCGGCGACTTCGTTTAGCTCCGGCTTTGCTGCACGTGCGGGTACCGTCGTTTTGACGCCGGTCGGTGTCACGCTGGGAGCCTACGAGTTCATCCTGTCTGATCCTATGTTCTGGCGAACGTACCTCAACACCTTCTTTTATACGATTGGCGGTACGTTGCTAAGCCTGATGATTATCATTCCTGGTGCTTACGCCTTGTCGCGTCCTCAGCTAATCGGGCGGCGGTTCTGGAATCTGATGGTGGCTTTCACCATGTGGTTTAACGCGGGCATGATCCCTTTTTGGCTGAATATGCGTGATCTGGGTTTGTTAGATAGCTATTTCGGTATTCTCATCGGTTTTGCTGTTAATGCTTTCAACATTATCTTATTGCGCAACTTTTTTGAAAGTATACCTGCTTCATTTGAAGAGGCCGCCCGGATGGATGGGGCTAATGATTTTCAGGTGCTGTGGAAAGTGTTTGTGCCGTTGTCCAAGCCTGCGATTGTCACTATCACCCTGTTTTGTGTCGTCTCGCGTTGGAACGGCTACTTCTGGGCAATGGTGCTTTTACAAGATGAAAACAAGGTGCCGCTGCAAGTGTACCTGCGCAAAAAAATTGCTGAGTTGTCTGATGACCACGAGTTTTCGGCCACTTTACTCGACGCGTCTTACAGCGCTGAAACTGTAACTGCCGCGATTATCATTTGTTCGATAATTCCGGTTTTGCTCTTTTATCCTTATGTCCAGAAGTACTTTAACAAAGGCATTCTTTTGGGCGGGGTTAAAGAATAATCATATCGTGAACGGAGGAGAATCTATGCGATATCTAAACTTAACGGCTATAGCGGCTGCCATTGTTGCTGCTACTGCAATGGCAGCCGCCCCGGCTTTTGCTGCTGATGATTTGAAAATTGTGGACGAGCCGCTGGAACTGAAAATCCAGATGAATCACAAGCGCTATCCGCGCTATAACTCAGATTGGCCGGTCGAACAAGCTGCACGGGCGATGACGAATATTCACCTGGTTGATGCAACAGTTGGTGCTAATACACTGACTGATGAAAACAGTGGTAAGACTGAAGCGCTAAATCTGATGCTGGCATCGGGAAAAATCCCTGACATCGTTGGTTCCAGTCGCCTGAAGGATTTCGTTAATCAGTACGGGCCGGAAGGTGCGTTTACACCACTGAATGATCTGATTGAAGAGCATGCTCCACACCTTAAGGCGTTCTTTGAAAAGAACCCTAAAATCAAGGCAGCACTGTCGGCGGCTGATGGCAATATGTACTACATCCCGTATTTGCCGGATGGTAAGTATGGTCGCGCTTATTTTATGCGTACTGACTGGCTGGACAAGTTGGGTCTTAAGTCGCCAGAAAGTGTGGCAGAACTTGAAGAGGTATTGATAGCTTTCCGCGATAAAGATCCGAATGGTAATGGCAAGAAAGACGAGATTCCTTTCTTTGCACGCCAATGGCCTGAGCTTATCCGTCTCGTAACGTTGTGGGATGGTCGTTCTTCCGGTTCCGATACTTACCACGATTTCATGGTTAATGACGGTAAATTACAACATCCGTATGCAGGCGAAGGCTACCGTGAAGGTATCAAAAATCTGGCACGTTGGTACAAAGAAAAGCTGATCGACCCGGAAGTCTTTACCCGTGGTTCCAGCTCGCGCGATTATCTGTTGTCTGAAGATCTCGGTGGCATGACGCATGACTGGTTCGCATCTACCTCAGGCTACAACACATCGCTGGAAGGTAAAGTTGAAGGCTTTGAGTTTAAGGCCATTGCACCGCCAGCATCGATTTCTGGTAAGCGCATTGAAGAGCATCGCCGTATTCCGATTAAACCGGACGGCTGGGCGATTGGTCATACCAATAAACACCCCGTAGAAACCATTAAGTACTTTGATTTTTGGTTCTCGCCTGAAGGTCGTCGCCTGGCAAACTTCGGTGTTGAGGGTAAGCAGTACAACGTGGTCGATGGTGAAGCCATTTTTACTGAAGAGATGTTGACTAACGGTAAGCCACTGAATAATCAGTTGTATGCCGTGGGTGCTCAATTACAGGCACGTGGTTATTATCAGGATTATAAGTACGAGGCACAGTGGTCGAACAAATTCGCACTGGAAGGTATCGCACTGTACGACAAGGGTGATTATCTGATCGACCAGTTCTTGGGTGTGGCTTTCAATAAAGACGAGCAGAAAGTATACGACAAATATTGGGCCTCAATCCGTGATTACATGCTGGAACGTCAGCAGGAATGGATTCTGGGAACCGGTGATGTTGAAGCCGATTGGGATGCCTATTCTGACCAGCTCGAGAAGAAGGGACTGAGTAAGGTTATCGAAGTGATGCAGTCTGCTTACGACCGTCAATACGGTGGCTAAGCGTTAAAATACGCATGCTGCTTAATCCAGTAAGCATTTTGAATGCTGCCCACTAGTCTGCGGTGGGCGGCACCTTTTATCAAAGTACGCATGAAAATCATCATGCTGCTTAAACTTTAAGATCTGGTATCAATGTCGTCTACTCCAATAACATCTGCTGGCTACCTTGATGAGCCAAAAGCTGGTCGCCTGAATATTCAATATTCGCCCGCTGCTGGTGCTTCAATTATAGAAAATCCGCCGCGTTTTATGTGGTTGCCGGTTGTTGAAGACGAGGCGCTTTATGTGCTGAAAGTCTCCGCTAGTGACAGTTTCCCGGATGCGGACACCCAAATTTTTACGGGCATACCTCTTAATTTTTTCACACCTGATGTACTGTTTAAGCCCGGTCAACAATACTGGTCGTATGCGGTTTGGGATGTGGCAACTAATGCGCCTCAAACAGCATGGAGTCAGGTGCGTGAATTCACCATTGCAACGGATGCGACCCAGGTTCCCCTTATAAGCCGTGAACAGCGTTATGAAAATGTTGCCACTACGCATCCCCGCCTTTGGTTAAGCCCCGACACTATTAAAACATTCCAGCAGGCTTTGAAAGATGATCCGTCTTTTTGCAGCTGGGATGCCTTCTTTGAAAAATCGGTTGTGCCCTGGCTTGATAGGCCTGTGATGAGTGAGCCGGAGCCTTATCCGAATAATACGCGTGTTGCTCCCATTTGGCGGCAAACCTATATCGATTGTCAGGAGCTGATTTACGCGATCCGGCATTTAGCCATCGCAGGCAAGGTGTTAGACAAGCCTGATTACCTACAAAAAGCTAAGGACTGGTTACTCGGAGCGGCAGAATGGGATCCGGATGGAACTACCTCGCGTGCGTATACTGATGAATGGGCATTCAGAGTAGCGGTTGCACTCGCTTGGGGGTACGACTGGTTGCACAACGAACTCACAGAAGAAGAGCGATTATTGGTGCGCAAATCGCTGATGGCGAGAACCCGACAAGTCGCAGATCATGTAATTAAACATGCCAATATTCATTTATTCCCTTATGACAGCCATGCCGTACGCTCGGTGTATGCGGTATTGATACCTGCCTGCATGACCATGTGGGATGAGGAGCCGGAAGCCAAAGAGTGGCTGGATTATTCCATTGAATTTCTCTCCACTGTTTATACCCCTTGGGGTGATGAACAAGGCGGTTGGGCCGAAGGGCCGCATTATTGGATGACTGCGATGGCGTATCTCGTCGAAGCGGCTAATTTAATGAAAAGCTACCTGGGCTATGATTTATACCAACGTCCGTTTTTCCAAAATACGGCTGACTTCCCCATGTACACCAAAGCACCGAGCACCCGACGTGCGACTTTTGGTGACGACTCAACATTGGGTGATTCGATCTGCCTGAAAGTCGGTTATAACGTGCGCCAATTTGCTGGTGTCACGGGCAATGCGGCGTATCAATGGTATTTCGAGGAAGTAAAACGCAATGATCCCGGCACGGAAATGGCGTTTTATAATTACGGTTGGTGGGATCTGAATTTTGATGAGCTGATGTATCAGCACGATTTCCCCTCCGTTGAAGCTGTCGCGCCCGCTAATATCGATAAGCTGCGCTGGTTTAAGGGTACAGGTTGGGTGGCGATTCAGCACCGTATGGATGATCCCGCGCAGCATATTCACTTTGTTATGAAGTCGAGTAGCTTCGGATCAATCAGCCACAGCCATGGCGATCAAAACGCGTTTTGTCTGGCGGCTTATGGCGAAGATTTGGCGATACAGTCCGGCTATTACGTCGCATTTGGCAGCGATATGCACCAAAAATGGCGACGTCAAACCCGTTCTAAAAATGCCATCATGATTAATGGGAAGGGTCAGTATGCTGATCGGGATAAATCGATTGCGATGCGTTCAACGGGACAAATTACCGAAGCGATAGAACATGACGATCATGTTTATATTCACGGTGATGCGACTCCGGCTTATCAGCATTTCAACCCGGAAGTGACGCGTGTTGAGCGTGAGATTTATTTTGTCCAAAATAACTATTTTGTGATCATCGATAGTATCGATGCGGATGAGCCTGTTGAGGTGCAGTGGTTATTACACAGCAATGGGCCATTTAATCTTGGCGAAAATTCCTTCCGCTATAACGGCGAAAAAGCGGGTTTTTACGGGCAGTTTATCTGGTCTGAAGCTGGTGCTGCGCAATTGACACAAGAAAAGGGATTTTCCGGCGTTAATCCAAAAGATTATGAGGGTTTGCCGGAGAGTAGCCATCTCAGTGCTAATTTCCCGATGAGTAAACGTCATCGCATTGTTACTCTGTTGGTTCCATATAGCCTTGAGGAACCGAAACGAATTTTCCACTTTTTAGATGATCAGGGTTATGACTGTGATCTGTATTTTACGGATTCAGAAGAGCGGTCTTTTAAAATCGTGGTACAGAAATTAGCTAAAGCAACTTAATAGGAGAGCGAAATGGATTTACAGGGAAAAACAGCGATTGTAACCGGTGGTGGACGTGATATCGGACGTGCATGTGTTATGCGTTTGGCGAAAGCCGGGGCTAATGTGGTTATTAATTATCACAGCAGCAGCGCGGGCGCTGACTCTGCGGTAAGCGAGATAGAAGCGGCTGGTGGTAAAGCGATTGCTATGCAGGGTGATATGACGAGTCAGGCTGATGTTGATGCGTTGGTGGCAAAAACAGTTGAAACCTTTGGTGGGATTGATTCTTTGATTCATGTAACCGGTGGTTTGGTGGCACGCAAAACGACAGCGGAAATGACTTTGGCGCACTGGAACACGGTGATGGCGTTGAACGTGACCTCATTGTTCATGGCGGTGCAGGCTTGTGTGCCTCACATGACAGCGGGCGGTTCAATCGTGACCTTTGCTTCTCAGGCCGGTCGTGACGGGGGCGGGCCGGGTTCATCTGCTTATGCAGCATCCAAAGGTGCGGTAATGACTTACACCCGTAGTCTGGCTAAAGAATTAGGCCCTGATATCCGTGTTAATTCACTGTGTCCGGGCATGATTGATACTGATTTTCATAATATCTTTACTAAAGATGAAGTGCGTAAGCATGTGGCGGGTATTACGCCGTTGAAGCGTGAGGGCACTTCTGAAGATGTGGCTAATCTGGCGGTGTTTTTGGCTTCGGATGAGGCTGCGTTTATTACCGGGACTAATTACGATATTAATGGCGGGTTGTTGTTCTCTTAGAAAGTAAACACTCTCTAAGAGATAAATCCCCCTCGTTCCCCCTTTTGCTAAGGGGGAGGCGTTATCGGTAAAGTCCTGTACTTTGCCGGTTCAGTTCCTTTCCTTTTAGTTAGCATGTTTTGAAAGACGTGGCCCAGAAGAGGGTGAGCGTGAAAGAACTTTGAAATTGTATGAAAATAACTGATGCAAGGGTCTTCATTGGCGGCCCCCAGAAAAATTATGTCACTCTGAAAATAGTGACCGATGAAGGTGTCTATGGTTTAGGCGATGCCACGCTTAATAACCGTGAAACCCTTGCCGCAGCGTATCTTGAAGCGTATCTAATACCCTGTTTGATCGGTAAAGATCCCCGTAATAGCGAAGACCTCTGGCAGTATTTTTATCGGGGTGCGTATTTTAGACGCGGGCCGATTGCGATGGCTGCTTTTGGTGCGATTGATATTGCGTTATGGGATATTAAGGCGAAAATTGCAGGGTTGCCGCTGTATCAGTTATTTGGTGGTAAGAGTCGTGAAGGTGCCTTGGTTTATGCACATGCCACTGGTTCGAATCTGGACGTTCTGCTCGATTCTATCGCAGATTATGTGCAGCAAGGTTACAAAGCGGTGCGGGTGCAGTGTGGTATTCCAGGTATGCCCGCACACAGTTATGGCGTTAGTGAAAAAGCTGAGCTGGAGACAAACTTTATTACTGATTTCTCCGGCACCGTGCCGAAAGAGGAAATTTGGGATACAGATAAATACCTGCGCTATATGCCGTTAGTCTTTGAAAAAATTCGTGAGCGTTTTGGTGATGATCTAAAGGTTCTGCATGATGTGCATCATCGTTTACTACCACGTGAGGCTGCAGCCTTCGCTAAGGCACTGGAGCCTTTTAATCTGTATTGGCTGGAGGATCCAACTCCGGCGGAAGATCAGTCTGCGTTACGGTATATACGCCAACATTCGACTATACCTATCGCTATTGGGGAAGTGTTTAACTCGATTTATGACTGCAATAAGCTGATTGAGGAAGAGTTAATCGACTTTATCCGTGTTGCTGTTACCTATGCGGGTGGCATTACGCATGTGAAGCGGATTATTGATCTGGCTGGGTTGCATAATGTCCGTACCGGTTTTCATGGTGCACCGAGTCATTCACCGATTTCAATGGCGGCACAACATCATCTAAATGTTTGGGCACCAAATTTTGGTATTCAGGAGTATTTGGTGCTGGGTACGTCTGAGTGTGATGCGCTGTTTCCTTCTGAGCATTGGTTGGAAGACGGCTTGTTTTATGTGAGTGATGAGCCAGGGCTTGGGGTGGACTTTGATGAGTCGGAGGCTAAGCGTTATAGTTATGAGCAGGGTTTTCATCCGGTGACACGCTTGCAGGATGGCACTGTTTGGAATTATTAGCATCACCTTATGTAATGGCTTAGAGGTATGGGATAAGTGCCACAAATAGTATGACTGCCCACAGGCCAAAAGAGATTTTATAATTACGGGGATTCATATAGGCCAATTCCAAGTTTTCCAATGCCCACGTACGCAAGGGCAAAGGGAAGTAGCCCTAGTGTTATCGCAATAAACCCGGCCAGCATGGCAGCTGAAATAAGCCTGTCAGTTAGCGTAATTTTTTCTTCTTCTTTCACTGTGTTTTCTTCTTCTTTCAGTATGTTTGACGCTATTGGAATACTGCTGCTGGCATGTTCTATGGTGTGGAGTAAGTCTTCCAGAAAGCACTGGCCAGCATAGAATTATTAGCTGGCCAGCATTGTAACGGCTTTGATTGATCAGACTTCCGGACTAGCCTTGATTTTATGAATACTCAGGTCAGCACCTTGATATTCCTCTTCCTGAGTCAGGCGAATACCAACTGTCTTCTTCAAGATCCCATAAACAATGAATCCAGCGGCAGTTGCAACGGTGATGCCCATTACTGTACCGGCCAGTTGAGCCATGAAACTAACACCGCCCATGCCACCAAACATTTCCAGGCCAAAGATGCCTGCGGCGATTCCGCCCCATGCGCCACAGATACCATGCAGTGGCCATACACCTAATACATCATCAATTTTCCACTTGTTTTGTGTCGCAGTGAATGCCCAGACGAACAGCACGCCCGCAATAATACCGGTGAGTAATGCGCCGATAGGGTGCATCAAATCGGAACCAGCACAAACCGCGACTAATCCGGCCAGTGGCCCGTTGTGTACGAAGCCAGGGTCATTTTTGCCCACGAAGACCGCTGCCAGAATACCGCCAACCATCGCCATCAGTGAGTTAATGGCGACTAAGCCGCTGATGCCTTCAACAGCTTGTGCTGACACTACATTAAAGCCGAACCAGCCCACGCTTAGTGTCCATGCACCCAATGCCAGGAACGGGATGCTTGACGGCGGGTGGGCGGATGAAATTTGCCCTTTCTTATTATAACGACCATGTCGTGCTCCCAACAAAATGACGGCACCCAATGCAATCCAGCCGCCCATTGCATGTACTACAATAGATCCGGCGAAGTCATGGAATTCTGCACCGAATGTGGCACTAAACATGTCCTGTATACCGAACGCACCATTCCAGACAATGCCTTCAAACAACGGGTAGATCAATGCGACCAGAATAAAGGTAGCGAATATTTGTGGATAAAATCTGGCACGTTCGGCGATGCCGCCGGAAACAATCGCCGGGATAGCCGCAGCAAAGGTTAACAGGAAGAAGAACTTAACCAGTTCATAACCATTTTTTTCCGCCAGAATAGATGCACTTTCAAAAAAGCCAACTTGATAAGCGATGTAATAGCCAATGAAGAAGTAAGCGATAGTTGATACCGCAAAATCGGCAATGATTTTTACCAGGGCGTTAACCTGATTCTTGTGGCGTACCGTACCGACTTCGAGGAATGCAAAGCCTGCATGCATGGCCAGAACCATGACTGCGCCGATCAGGACAAACAGTGTGTCTAATGCAGAGGTGAGTTGTTCCATGTGCTGACCTTCAGATGCTTGAAAAATGAAGCCATCATAGCGAGTGGATTGATTTTGCCTAGCCTCTTTTTGCACAAAAATAGGGATTCCGACCAGCAGGGGGGTAGTCAGTCAAAAATTAGTCATGAATAATCACTGTTATTGTGCATCATTGTAAAATGGCACTTATTTTGTGAATGACTTGCACTATTGTGGTGCATAAAGCTGAAGTGTGAAAAGACACTTTATTAACTCATGGCATTTTAACGTTTGTGTTAATTGATTTTCTATGTGACCAGAAAGTTTTATACTGTGCCAGATTGAATGCCATACTTGGCGATATGTCAAAAACCGGAAGAAATAATGACTGCAAAATCCCATAGCCACATCTCAGTAGCTTCTGTTGCCTTATTTTTTGGAGGTTTACTGTGGGTTGCTGCATTCTGGTTTCCTGTTTTTGAAACTGCTGACCGCAACATTGCTGGCTACTGGGTGTTTGTTAGTGGTTGGATGGGATTTGTTGTACTTCAATTTGCCTGGTACGCAAACCTGTTTTTGCTGATCGCTGTTATTCTTATGTACAGTGCCCCGGTGAGGGCAACTATCTTTGCGGCCGTTGGTTTATTGATTGCTACGCAGGCATTCTGGTTTGATGTATTGCCAGAAACGACAGAAAGTGTAGCGATTACCGCGAAAGGTCTTGGCTTTTGGTTTTGGTATGGCGGTATTTTTCTGATGAGTGTGGGCGTGTTCTTCTGCCTGGATTCAGATGAAGTGACTGATGTTGTTGAAGTGTCGGAAGTGCTTAAACCTGAGCGGGTATCTGAGCCGGTTGCCCGTGCCAGGGTTCAGTCTGAGCCAGTACCTAAGCCCATACTGCCTGAGGAGAAGCCACTGCCTGAACCGCCGGTGTTAACGCAGACGCAACTAGTGTCTAAGCCGACTGTGTTGCCTCAAACGCAACCAGTGTCTAAGCCGCCGGTGTTGCCTCAAACGCAACCAGTGCCTGAGCCACCGGTGCATAAACCGACGTTGTTAACCGAGGGTGTTGAGCGGAGGCCGGTATCCAAACCGGCTGCTGTACCTGAGGTGGAATCCGGGCCATTTGGGCCTGAAGTTGGGGCGCTCCGAATGAAAACTAAGCCGCCGGAAATTAAAACGGTGGACGAGGTTAATAAGGCTAAACTGGTTCTGGATAAGACCGATGAGGAGCTTGAAATGATGGTTCCGGTAGTCACCTCGATATTACAAGATGCTGTTTTCCCGGAAATAAAAAAGCCGAAGTGATACAGCTAATCACTCCGGCTTTTCTAAAGAAGGCTTGGGTGTGAGCCTAATTTGTCTGTCGATTAGAATTCAGAGCCGGTTGCTCCCTGTTCCATAATGGCAGTAATGATGTTTTGCAGGCCAATAGCTTCTTCGTGAAGCGCTTCCGGCAGTGGTTTTCCACCATAAATCATCATGTCCATATTGAGTGAATAGAGCTGTAATTGACCCTGTTTGTCTTCAATCAATGAGATACGGCAAGGCAGATAAGCGGAGAATGCATCACTGAAATCAACCATGCGCATCGCTGTTTGCGGGTTACAAATCTGGTAGATTTTCAAGAAGCGGTGTTTCTGGCCGGTTGCTAAAGTTGCCTGATCAGACAAAGGTAATTCGCCAATATTATTGATATTCAGCTCATTGGCTTTGGATTTCATGGCTGCTTCGACTGCCTGCCATGTTACGCCCTCATTAACCGGATAGGTGTCCACTGTAGCGTCAGCACTATTACCGCTGGTTTTCAGTTTCTGCCACATTTTTTTGTAGACATCTTTAGCTTTCGGATCAAGCTCCTTCAATGCGACTATGTCTTCTTTCATGTCACCCGCCTGGCCAATCATCTGGCCAAATTGCGTGTAAGCGAAAGTGCCGCCAATAATAGCAATCAAGCCGATCACAGCCAGTAAATTGCGAATAAATCCCATATTAAGCCCCTGTATTATTTAGTTTATTTTTAATAATTGGTTCATTCCGTCATCGGAAAATAACGCAGTCGTCACTTTATCGCTAATAGCGGAACAATTAGTGTTAATAGTAAGTTGTTAAGCAGTGTTATATCCTTCCTTGCATTGTTTCGCAACGTTTTAAGTCAGGTATAACTTGTTAATGAAAAATGTTTATTATACAGCCTTGATGGCATTTTCAGCACTAGTCTTTGCCACGGTATTGCAAGCCGCAGACGAGACCGCTGAAGATGCGTTGTCTGTGAGTGTCATGGTGCTGAGCAAGATTGCTATTCCGGTGGAGCGAGACGTGGAAGCGAAGCTTATTAGCCCCAATGACACACCGGTCAGTCCGGAATTAGCGGCGAAGGTGCTTGAAATTAAAGCAGATGTTGGTGATGAGGTCAATGAGGGTGACGTTTTGGCACGCCTTGATTGCCGTACTTATGATGTCAGGCTACGACAGGCCAAGGCTGGTGTATCAACGGTCAAAGCGCGTATTAAAGCGACAGCGGCGCGTGTCGATGCGGCTGCGTCCCGTGTTGGTGCTGCTGAATCCCGTGTCGGCGCAGCCGGGTCGCGTGTCAGCGCTGCGGGGTCACGTGTTGGCGCGACAGAATCTCAGGTGAATGCGGCTGCGTCCAGAGTGCATGCGGCAGCTTCGCGGGTGAAAGCAGCCGAGGCCGGTATCCAGGCGGCGACTGCACGTATGCAAGCCACCGGAACCGGTATTAATACGGCAAAGTCCCGTGTGAATACGGCTAAAGCGCAGGCTAATGCCGCCAGAGCGCGTGTGCCGGCTGCGCAGGCGCAATTTAAACTGGCACAGTCAGAGTTAAACCGTAATCGTCAGTTGCGCAATAAACAATTAATTCCCGCCAACGTCCTGGATCAGGCTCAGGCAACATTCAATTCGGCACAAAGCAATTTATCAGCAGCACAGGCAGACTATGCCGCCGCTCAGGCCGCTGTTTTGACCGCGAGTGAAGAAATTAATGCTGCCGCTGCCAATCTTCAGGCGGGTAAAGCGGATGTTGCATCGAGTCAGGCTAGTGTGGAAACAGTGAAAGCTGAGCTGGGTAGTTCAAAGGCCGATTTGGGGACGGCAAAAGCCAATATGGGTACGACAAAAGCCGACATGGAAACGGCAAAGGCCGAGGTGCAAACGGCAAAGGCTGGAGTGGAAACAGCCAGGGCGGATTTAGAGGGTGCAAAAGCTGACCTATTAACGGTGGAAACTGAGCTGGAAAATGCGTTGGCTCAACAAGCTGCTGAGGAAGTAGTGACGGAACGTTGTTTGGTGAAAGCACCTTTCGATGGCCAGATTACCCAACGGCAATTTCAACTGGGTCAAATTAGTGCGCCCGGTCGGGTTGCTTTCCAATTGTTACAACATCAGGGGCTTGAGGTGGTTGCTCAACTTTCTCCCGATGAGTTATTGGATCAGGAGCAGGGCAAAAAGGTGCGCTTTGTCAGTGGCGATGTTGAATTTGAGGTGGAGCGCAGAGCTGTCGTGGCTCAGGTGGCCAGTGGCAGCGGCACACAGGAAGTACGTTATCGTGTTAATGGCGCACATGATTTGCCGGTGGGTAAAACCGGGCGTGTCCGCTGGCAGGGTGCGTTGCCTGCGATTCCGCCGGATTGGTTATTGCGCCGTGAAGGTGGTTTGGGGTTGATGCTGGCCGTTGATGGCAAGGCAGAGTTTTATCCGCTGCAAAATGCCAGAGAAGGGCAGCCAGCTTTGGTTGATCTGCCGGAAGATACCTTGTTGATTGATGCGAATCGTCTCCGTGCACGCAATGGACAGAAAATTAAGCAGGCTGGTGAATAAAGCATGTATGCACGTCTGCTGAAAAATCACGTATTAGCCAACCTGACTTTTGTTTTGGTACTGGTAATTGGCTTTTTGGCTTACGGCTCGATGCCGCGCCAACAGGATCCAACCATCAATTTTAACTGGATCTCCATCATTACGGTCTTGCCAGGTGCTAGTGCTGAGGACGTGGAAAAGCAGGTGACTGATCCGATGGAAGATGCCATTCGTGGCATTTCGGATATTAAATTTGCATCCAGTAATAGCCGGGAAAATATCTCCAGTTTGCTCATTCGTTTTACGGATATTGACGCGCGGACGTTTGATAAACGCATCGCTGATTTACGCCGTGAAATTCAGAATGTGGAAAGCACATTACCTGCTGAGGCACTTGAGTCCCGGATCATTGAAATCACCACAGCGAATGCCTTTCCTGCCGCGATGATTGCGGTGCAGGCCGTCGGCGATGATGAGAATTTACGGATTCAGGCACGGAATGTTACCAAAGCCCTGGAGCAGATCAAAGGTGTTGATCGTGTTGATACGGTGGCGCTGGATGACCCTGAAATCAATATTAAGTTTGATACCGATGCGCTGGAAGCATTAGGTTTAGTGCCGGGGCAATTGGCGGATACTATTAACGCCTGGTTTCAGGATTTGTCAGCGGGTACGCTGGATTTGAAGAGCCAGAGTTGGTTAGTCCGTTTAGTGGGAAAAACCAGTGACCCCGCTGAATTAGCTCAGTTACCGATTCCGGGTTTAGCGGGTGAAATTCCGCTGTCGCGCATCGCGACTATTGAGCGTACCCGTGAAAAAGCCAGTCAGGAGGTGCGCTTAGACGGCGAGCCTGCGGTGATGATGGCGGTTATGAAAACCGATACCGCCAATATTCTCGATTTGGTTGAGCGGCTGAAAGTTTATATTGCTGAACGTAACACCCGCGTTGAGTCAACGGGTGTCAAATTGGTACTGGTAGATGACCAGACTATTCCGACCCGTGAAGCGATCAGAATCATGGAAGGCAATGCTCTGATTGGTTTGTTGCTGGTGTTGTTTGTGGCTTGGTTGTTTTTAGGGGTACGGATTGCGATTCTGACGGCGGTGGCTATTCCGTTTATTCTGGCGGCTACCTTTTGGGTGCTGTCATACATTGGCGAAACGTTGAATGTCACTGTTTTGTTAGGTGTCGTGATTGTGTTGGGCATGTTGGTGGATGACGCGGTGGTGGTGGTGGAGTCGATTTACTACCGGTTACAGCGGGGTATGCAGCCATTGGAGGCTGCTATCGAGGCTGTTGGGGAAGTTGCTTTGCCGGTGACGACAGCCGTATTGACGACGATTGCTGCTTTCCTGCCATTGATGTTATTGCCTGGAATTCTGGGGGATTTCATGCGGGTTATTCCGATGGTGGTTTCCATTGCGTTGGCCATTAGTCTGGTTGAGGCGTTCTGGATGCTACCGGCACATGTTGGCGTGGCAAAGGTGAATTTTAAGAACCCCGGACGTGTACAGCGGATACGTGAGCGTGTAACCCATTGGGTACAGCTGAAATATTCCCGCTTATTGATGAAAGCATTGCGCTGGCCCAAGCTCACACTGATCACCATTACCATGATGTTTATGAGTTCTATCGGTATTGTGGGGGCTGGGTTAATTCCGGTTAATTTCTTTGCCTCAGATAGCCTGCGCTTATTTTATGTCAATGTTGAAATGCCTAGTTCTACACCGTTGGATACGACGATCAAAAAGACAATGGAAGTTGAGGCCCAGATTAAACAAAATGTGGAGCCTGATGACCTGCGTTCCGTATTGTCCTATGCCGGTAAGTTGTTTACTGAGACGGAGCCTCTGTTTGGCGAACGTTATGGTCAGATCGTAGTAAGTCTTAAGCCGGTGTCCGAAGGCTCGCGAGCAGTTAAAGCGATTATTGAGGGCATGCGTGAAGATGTGACCAGTGTACTGGGGCCGGTGAATATTAGCTTCCTTGAAATGGCCGGTGGGCCACCCACTGCGAAGCCCATCAGTGTGAAAGTCCGGGGCGATAATTTCGAGGAGATTCAGGGGGCGACAGATATTCTGAAGGGTATTCTGGAGCGTCATCCTGGTATTGAAGATGTGAGTGATGATGCCAGTCCTGGCCGCATGGAAATGACTTTGCAATTGCGCCATGACGTGATCCGGCGGGCTGGTATTTCGTCGAGAGAGGTTATTCGCACACTACGGCTGTTGGTTGATGGTGAAGTGGTCGCCGATATGCAGGATCAGGGTGAAAAAGTGGAAGTGCGAATTAAAGCGGAACATGGTGGGTTGACTGCTGTGACTGACTTGCTGGACTTCCGCATGCCGCTGCCTCGTGGAGGAAGCATGCCGTTGCGTGATCTTGTCTCAGAAGAGCGTAATGTCTCGTTGGGTAATATCCGGCATTATTCTTTTCGCCGTGCGATAACCTTAGAAGCGGGTTTGGTGGAACGGAAGGATGCACCGTTTTATGAGTGTCGTGTGCAACCTGCGATGGAAAAAACTAAGCCGGATTATGATATTTGTCCGATTGATACGGTGCAGGCTAATGCGATGCTGAAGGCCGAATGGGAAAAATATAAGAACGATTTTCCGAATATTGATCTGAATTTCTCGGGTCAGTTGGACGATATTCAAGAGAGTCTGGATGCCATTGGTGTGTTATTCCTGTTTGGTGTGGGATTAATGTATCTCATTCTGGGCACTCAATTTGGTAGTTACTGGCAGCCGCTGATGATCCTGTTTACGGTACCGATGGCTTTTACCGGCGTGGTGTTTGGTTTATTGGTGACGCAGAATCCGCTGAGTTTATACACACTTTACGGCGTGGTGGCGTTGGCAGGAATTGCGGTAAATGCTGCGATCGTGCTGATATCTGCGGCGAATGATCGCGTAAAAAACGGTATGAAGGTATTGCATGCGACGGTGTATGCGGCGCGTCGGCGGGTGATTCCTATTCTGATTACGACGCTGACGACTATTGCCGGATTGTTTTCATTGGCCACAGGGCTGGGCGGTCAGTCGTTGATCTGGGGGCCGGTGGCGACGGCTATTGTGTGGGGGGTTGGATTTTCATCTGTGCTGACTTTGTTTGCTGTGCCGGTTTTGTATCAGTTGTTTAACCGCAAGAAGGTGAAAAAGAAAAAGCGTGGGTTATTCGGCAGGAAAAAGACGGAAGTATTGTCCGGAACTTGATTTTTTTTGGCGAGTAGATTAAATGGGCTACCCTTCGCATCATTATTAAAACTGAGGAAGCATCCTATGAGTTACCTGGAAAGCAAAGCTGTACGCATAACGCCTCACCCTGAACCGTTGATTGGTGCGGTGTCACTGCCCGGTTCAAAGTCAATTACCAATCGTGCTTTGTTATTGGCCGGTCTGGCATCGGGTGAGAGTCGTTTAACGGGAGCGCTGTCATCAGATGACACCAAATACATGGCTGAGGCATTGCGCCAATTGGGTGTGGAAGTGACTCAGGTATCAGCTACGGAATTTGTGGTTAGCGGCACGGGTGTTTTACAACCTTCTGTAGCACCGTTGTTTCTTGGGAATGCGGGCACAGCCACGCGTTTTTTGACGGCTACTGCGTTGCTGGTTAAGGGTGAAACGGTGGTGGATGGCGATGAGCATATGCGCAAACGCCCCATTAGTGGGCTGACGGATACGCTGCGTGAGATGGGTGTCAATGTGGTCGATACGAATGGCTGTCCACCTGTTACGTTGTCGGGTGATGGTGTGTTTCCGCAACAGCAGGTGACGGTAGATGGCAGTCTGTCCAGTCAATATATTTCAGCGATTCTGATGGCGGCGGCGGCTAATGATCAACCTGTGACTATCAAGCTCAAAGACCCGAATATTGATGCGCGGGGTTATATTGATATTACGCTGGCGGTGATGCAGCGGTTTGGTGCAAAGGTCAGTGAGCCGGTGGTGGGTACATGGCAGGTGGAAGCTACGGGTTACCGTGCAGCGGACTATCCGGTTGAGCCGGATGCCTCAGCAGCGACTTATCATTGGGCGGCGGAACAACTAACCCAGGGTAAAATCGATTTAGGGGTTGATCCTGCTACGTTGACCCAGCCGGATGCTAAAGCTTATGAGGTGATGCAATTATTTCCGAATATGCCAGGCGAAATTGATGGTTCACAAATGCAGGATGCTATTCCTACGTTGGCAGTTTTAGCGGCTTTTAATAATACGCCTGTGAAGTTCACGCATATTTCCAATCTGCGGGTTAAGGAGTGTGATCGGATTAATGCGCTGGCCACTGAACTGAATAAAATTAAGCCGGGGTTGGCTGAGGAAGAGCCGTCTAGTTTGCTTGTTAATGCGGATTCGGGCTTGGCTGGGCAGCATTTGCCGACTGAAATTCATACTTATGCGGATCATCGGATTGCGATGAGTTTTGCGTTGGTGGGGTTGTTGGTTGAGGGTATTAGTATTCTTGATCCGGGTTGTGTGGCTAAGACTTATCCGGAATATTGGCGGGATTTGAAAATACTGGGCGTTGAAATTTCGTAATAATTTTAATGATTAAATAAATCAAAGATCAGTATTGGGTTATTTAATCAAATGTAGAAAATGCGTAATTTTCCAATTATTACCTGAAAATCACGCTTTTTTCGGTGGTTTTATACAACTGATACCGCTTTTGGTGGGTAATTTAGTGAGAAAAATACTGTTTTACTGATTAAATTACTCGATACATTTCTTACGGCCTATTACCCATGACGGCGCAAAATTTTCTTTTAAATTATCAAATAAAAAAAATTTGACAAGCCGGTAATTTTCCATGATGCTAAATAACACATTTTAACAGCCCTGAAATTTGCTTTCACGGCCAGCACGACGCAAGTGCTTAACACAGGAGATTCATACATGCGGATATTCAATTTAAGGCCATTAGGTCAACAAAACTAAAGTTCCTCGTGTATTCCACCGGGGGACGTTGAGTCGTCGTCTGGTGTGAAGATACAGGTTTGAATAGCCGTATGTAGAAAACCCCGGATGACGACAGTCTCCGGGGTTTTTTCGTTGTAGCCTCGGAAAAATAATAAATATTGAGGTTAGTTATGCCTGTTCAATTTGAATTAAACAAAGGCAGGGTGCCTGTAAAGATTTACACCACTGACGTAGACAGCGCTTCGCTGGATCAGTTGGGTAATCTGTCGCAGATGCCATTTATTCACAGTCACATCGCGGCGATGCCCGATGTGCATTTCGGTATCGGTGCCACCGTCGGTTCAGTTATCCCCAGTAAAGGGGCGATTATTCCGGCAGCGGTAGGTGTTGATATCGGCTGCGGTATGAATGCCGTGCGTTTATCGCTGAAAGCTCATGACCTACCGGATACCTTACTGCGCCTGCGCTCAGCGATTGAATCCAAAGTACCGGTAGGTTTCGAGTGGCATAAACGCGAAGCCATTCAGGCCGCCACGTTAAAACAGATGGATTACCACCTGCAGCCC
Organism: Caprella mutica; assembly: GCA_947561585.1. Lineage (NCBI taxonomy): Eukaryota > Metazoa > Arthropoda > Malacostraca > Amphipoda > Caprellidae > Caprella > Caprella mutica. The sequence continues at coordinate 353,506 of CANNZV010000002.1, read as the reverse complement.
ATTACCGATAAGCATCCCGGGTTGATCAAGATGATGCGTGACTTCCACCGTGTGTGGGGTCGTCAGCTTGGTACGCTGGGAGGCGGAAACCATTTCATCGAGCTATGTCTGGATGAAAATGATGACGTTTGGGTGATGCTGCACTCCGGCAGTCGCGGGATTGGTAATGCCATTGGCCGTTATTTTATAAGCAAAGCCAAAAAGGACATGGGCAACATGCTCGGTCGTTTACCGGATAAGGATCTGGCGTATTTTGAAGAAGGTTCGCAGCATTTTGATGATTACATCGAAGCGGTGAGCTGGGCGCAGGATTACGCAACGATCAACCGGCGCGAGATGATGCGTTTGGTACTGACGGCGATGAAACCGTTATTACCAGCCTTCAAACCGACCCGTGAGGCGATTAACTGCCACCACAATTATGTGCAGAAGGAAACGCATTTTGCGGCGGATGTTTATGTCACCCGCAAAGGCGCGATCAGTGCGCAGCAAGGTGAGTTAGGCATTATTCCGGGCAGCATGGGCGCGAAATCGTTCATTGTGCGTGGCCTTGGTAATGAGCAGTCGTTTTGTTCATGTTCCCACGGCGCAGGCAGGCGGATGAGTCGCTCACAGGCTAAGCGTGAATTTAATACCCGTGATCTGGTGGAACAGACCGAAGGGGTTGAATGCCGCAAGGATCGTGGTGTGGTGGATGAAATTCCCGGTGCTTATAAAGATATTGATACTGTTATGCGTAACCAGAGTGATCTGGTTGAGGTGGTTCATACCCTGAAGCAGGTGCTTTGTATTAAGGGGTAGTGCTTTCGAGCTAAATCCCCTCTGTCTCCCCTTCTTCAAAGGGGAGTACCCTCCAGTAAGGATCAGTTGTTCTGGAGAGCATCCCCCTTTGTAGAAGGGGGAACGAGGGGGATTTAAGCCCGTTATTAAATGATTAAACCAAAAGGATAATCAACATGAAAACTAAACATTATTTCCTGTCGGGGAGCGGCTTAGGCCCACTCCTCACATCTAAAAATAGTAGGCCGATACACAACCACCAAGGTGCCGTATTCAGGTCGAATAATAGTTCAAAACAGGAAGAAAATGATGGAGAAGCAGGTTCTGGATGAAATTCTGGAAATCATGACGGGTGAACGTACGTTGTTTCATTATGTACGTGACGGTTATGCGTTGTCGCTGTTGCAGGATTACATGGGCGACAGCATGCCTATTAACGAGCTGCGCCAATCACCGTATGCACATTTACTGACTAAACCGGCAGTGAAAAAAGTGATGGCTAAAGCCAGTAACGGTGTGATTACCGCTGAGCAGTTGGAATGGGCGAAGTGGGATGGCGATCAGTCACCGCTGAACTTTGTGCTGACCTTGAGCCACTGGGGTGATGGTGGTTATGCGGATCGGGTGTGGGATCAGATGAGCCGTAGTGGTCATCATTTGGTGTTGCAACTCAACTTTGCTAATGACCACCAGCAGCGTTTTCGTCAGTTGATTAAGACGGATGAATACGCCGCGTTTTCATACAGCAGTCATCCGGTGATTACGGATGGTAGTTATGAAACACTGGCCTGGGCGCGGATTGACCTTGATATGGATGCTGATGTGGCACTGATTGAGGAAATCCAGAGTGACTGGGTGCGACAGGCGAAAGATGAGTGGAATCGTGAGTATTATGAAAATGCTGATTTCGATACTTATCTGGGTAAGGTGCTGGCACCTTATGCGAAGGTCTGGGATGAAGCGGTGCTGACGGCGGCGATTCAATTGGTGCGTCGTGAACTGGGTGTGAGTAATGTGTTTTATAACACCTTTGAGACCGGAAATCGCATGAAGGGTATTGATGATAGCCCACCGCCGCGTTCGTTGTACACCAAGCTGCCACGGCGTTTTGGTTTTCAGGAAACGTATGATATGCCGGTCTTTCTGCAAGAGGAACGCCATATTAAAAAAATGGTCAAACAATTGGATACACGCCCTAAGAAAAAGGGCAAAAAAGTGAAGCAGGGGGATTTGAAGAAGTTTTCCTGGTTCAAATTGCCAGTAACCCAGTAAGGAGGTTTTATATGGCTAAACGTAAGCGGCATGTCCGCATTAATCCCGTCGCCGGTGCGCCTATATTGCGCAAAGGTGGGGAACATATCGTGAGTCGTTCGGGAGAGCGCTCACGGGACAAACAGAAAGTTAAGAAACTGATGAAAAACATCAAGGCCGGTTTATCCGGCTTTGATGCCGTCTGGGGTGTTGCAAATGAAAATGAAGCTAGGAAAAGTGTCAGCAGGTTTTGGGTTTTTGGCTGTCCTGTGCATGTTGGTTGTAGCAACCTCCACGTATCGTGATGATGGTGTCTCCGGCCCACTCACGTATTTGATAGGGCAGGTTATACCGTCGTATGACCATAGTGATGCGCAGCGTCTGCCAGAACTAAAGCCAGTAGGTTTATTCGATATTAATGAACCCAATATGCGTTTTCTGCTTAAAGTTATTACCATACTGCTTTCTTTTTTGGCGGGCGTTGTTGCAGTTATGGCTGCTTCACGGGAGCTGGGTTCGCTTTGGTATTCTATCGGTATTTTTGCTGCGATAAATGCGCTGTCTGAAATCAATTATTGGATGGCTACGATATATGGCGTAGTCTTTTTGCTTTTGGTGTTGCGCAGCAGGCAATGGAAAATGACTGTATCCTAACGAGACAAGTTCACGAGGTTTGAAAAATGCTTATTGAAAATTGGTGGGTGTTTGTATCCATTGCTTTTGTTGCAACCGTCACTCCCGGCCCGGCTGTGTTTCTGGTGATCAGTAACAGCTTATCTTACGGTTTAAAGAATACGGTGATCACCATACTGGGTAATATCTCAGGTTTGCTGGTGATGTCCGGGCTTTCTGTGCTGGGCCTAAGTGCTATTCTTCTGCATTCAGTGGTCTTGTTCAGTATCATAAAATTTGTCGGGGCAGCATACCTTATTTACTTAGGGGTTAAGCTGTGGCGTAATGGGTTTGGCCGTGTAGATTCCGGCATAGATTCAGCAAACAGAATCCATCTTCCGAGCCGGTTGAATCGTTATTTACAGGGGCTTTTTATTTCCTTGAGCAACCCTAAAGCGATTGCTTTTACAATGGCATTGTTTCCGCAATTTATTGATGCAGCGCAGCCATTATTGCCGCAGTTTTCCTTTCTGGTGCTCACATTTATGTCGATGTCATTTACTTGTTTGTTTTCCTATGGGTATGTTGCAGAAAATGTGAAAAACAGAGGGCGTTCATCCGGATTTTCCGCCTACCTCAGTAAGATTTTTGGTTCAGCCTTTATTGTGTCGGGCATTGTATTGGCCGGTGTTTCGCAGAAGTAGAAGGGTTTTTTATGTGAGTCTTGTGGCTCTTTTCCAGCGTCTGGTACAATACGGTAAATCAATCATCCGGGGACACTCAGCGATGCAACAAAAAATTTTTGAAGGTACACCACAAGAAGCAAATCGCTACCTGAAAGCCCGCCGTTTTCCGGCATCACAACGGGTAATGATTTATTTGGATGATGAGCCTGCTGAAGTTGATCAGGATCAGCAAGAAAAAACGACATTGGCAAAAGTAAGAGGGTTGCAGGTTGCTGCATCAGAAGCGCTTACAGAACGAACTCATTATGAGTTTGTCAAAAACCTGCGTAATGATTTTCAGGTGAATGTGGATTTTTTATTTGAAGATGTTGAGGCGATAGGAGGCATTTCTGCCGAAGCTGTGAGTGAGATGGATGAAAATTCCAAGCAGTTCAAAGAAGAGTTTTGGCTGGATAAGTAAGCCTGAATGCCCATGAAAATCCTGATTGATTCTGATGTGATCAGTGCGTTAAGTAGCCCCGAGCGGGAAGAGTACCAGCAAATACGCAGCTTCATTTCATCGTTGGATGAACCACCATATATTTATCTTTCTATGCTGACGGTATTTGAAATGGAGTTCAATATCGCTTCCTTCAAGAATGAAAGTGATAGAGAGAGCATGAGGAAAAGCTTTAATGCGATGTCCGAGCATTTTAACGTGCTGAATATTGATTTTAACAGTGCACGTATTTATGGTGAAATTAAGCAGGGACTCAGAGAGCGGACGGGGATTAATAAAAATGCCCTGAAGCGTCACAATATTGATATAGCCCTTGCCAGCGTTGCAATAGCTAATGACTGCACGGTTATTAGCAGGGACAATATTTATGCTGAGCATCTGCAAAAAATTGATGCAAGGCTGCAATATCAGCAATGGTAGAAGTAACACGCATGAAAAGATTTCACCCCCCAAGCATAGAAGTCTGCGGCTTCTACAGTAACGTAAATAGCTCTAACTAAAATAATATATTATTATTGTCAACAGAGGCTATGAATGGCAACCCGGATAGGAAAGATAGTTTTATGGCTGACTGCGGCTGTGATTGTATGGATTATAATAACCGGCGTGATCATTTGGAATTTTGGCGAGAAAGATTATGCCCAAAAATCCGACAGTATCATTGTTCTCGGAGCAGCAGCTTATGGTGCAAAGCCTTCCCCGGTATTTGAAGAGAGGATCAGGCACGCGCTCACCCTGTTTAATAGCGGAAAAGCTGCAAAGATCATCTTCACGGGTGGTTATGGCAAGGGTGCCTCACATGCAGAAAGCGAAGTTGCCTTTGCGTTTGCCATTAGAGAAGGTGTGAGTCCATCAGCAATTCTTACCGAAACACATTCACGTACAACTAAACAGAATTTGATGGAGGCTAAGGCGTTGATGGATGCAGCAGGTTTGAGCACCGCCATTATTGTCAGTGATCCACTACACCTAAAACGCGCATCAGTGATGGCGGATGAACTGGGTATTTCTGCGGTGACATCACCTACGCCGACTTCACGCTACCGTTCGTTAAAGACAAAGATTGAATTTCTTCGTCGGGAGGTCTATTTCTACAATCACTATCTGGTGATCGGGGATTGAGTTATATGAGTAACCACTCACCTACAAAGCAGGTGAGTGGCCGTTTTAACAGGTGTTTAACCCTGCCAGGATTTAATCAACTCGTCATACTCAATCGTTTCAGGCTTAGGCTTTTCATTGTCCATCTTAGCCTTAGGCGCACCCGGTTTAGCCAGCCATTCCGCTGCATCCACCTTGTCGTTCATTTTCGGGCCAATCTCTCCCTGAACACCCGCACGCTCTAAACGTTCCAGTACCTTCTCCTGTGCTTCACACAAAGAATCCAGTGCTTCCTGAGCCGTTTTTTGGCCGGAAGACGCATCACCGATATTCTGCCACCACAACTGCGCCAGTTTCGGATAATCCGGTACATTGGTTCCGGTAGGCGACCATGCAGTACGTGCTGGTGAACGATAGAATTCAACCAGTCCGCCCAGTTTCGGCGCACGTTCAGTGAAGCTATCATGGTTAATAGTCGATTCGCGGATAAAGGTCAGGCCGGTATGTGCTTTTTTCACATCAACCGTCTTAGACGTTACGAATTGCGCATACAACCAGGCTGCCTGAGCACGATCAACCGGCGTTGATTTCATCAGTGTCCATGAACCCGCATCCTGATAACCGACTTTCATGCCTTTTTCCCAATACGCACCGTGCGGGGAAGGAGCCATGCGCCATTTCGGGCTGCCGTCTTCGTTCACAACCGGAATACCTTCTTTCACCATGTCAGCGGTAAAGGCGGTATACCAGAACATTTGCTGAGCGACTTCACCCTGCGCAGGCACCGGGCCAGCTTCACCGAACACCATGCCGGCTGCACTAGGTGGCGCGTATTTACCTAACCAATCGACATATTTTTCAATGGCATAAACCGCAGCAGGGGAGTTGGTAGCACCACCACGTGAGGTACAGGAACCGGTAGGCTGAGATTTATCATTAACACGAATACCCCACTCATCGACCGGCAAACCATTCGGCTCGCCTTTGTCGCCCATCCCTGCCATTGACATCCACGCATCCGTGAAGCGCCAGCCGAGTGACGGATCCTTCTTACCGTAATCCATATGGCCATAGACTTTTTTGCCATCGATGGTACGTCCGGTAAAGAATTCAGCGATGTCTTCATAAGCTGACCAGTTCACCGGTACGCCTAAGTCATAGCCGTACTTTTCTTTAAAGTCAGCTTTGTTTTTTTCATCCGAGAACCAATCCTGACGGAACCAGTACAGGTTAGCAAACTGCTGATCCGGTAATTGATAGAGCTTCTTATCCGGGCCGGTGGTAAAGCTCAGGCCGATAAAATCCTCCAGATCCAAACCCGGATTAGTGACATCTTTACCTTCACCGGCCATCCAGTCGGTAAGGTTGCGCGCCTGTTGATAACGCCAATGCGTACCGATCAGATCCGAGTCATTGATATAAGCATCATAGATGTTTTTGTTGGACTGCATCTGGGTTTGCAGTTTTTCAACCACATCACCCTCACCAATCAAATCATGAGTGACCTTAATGCCGGTGATTTCAGCGAAGGCTTTCGCCAGTGTCTTAGACTCGTACTCATGCGTGGCGATCGTTTCCGACACCACATTGATTTCCATACCTTTGAAGGGTTCAGCGGCTTTAATAAACCACTCCATTTCCTTCATCTGCTCTTCCTGAGACAGGGCAGAAGGAGTGAACTCCCCTTTGACCCATTTCTCAGCGGCAGCCATGTCAGCTACTGACATTTGGCTGGCACCCAATAGCATTATCGCACCGATAACGCTGGTTAACTTTTTAACTTGCATTATATCTCCTCCAAGATGATATAAAAATCACACCCACCTGAAAACGGCGGCTGCGAATACTACACACACAACTAACGCCCACCACAACGGCGAGCCAAACAGTGCCAGCCAGCTTAAACAAATCCATGCGCTGCCTAACAGTGAAATAAATAAACGATCGCCCGGCGTGGTTTCTATCATCAGAATCCCTTTGCGTGGGGCTTGTGGTGCTTTAACGCTCCATACCCCCATGCTCACCAGCGTCAGAAAAATCAGCACAAAAAACAATGCCGTCTGCCATGTCCATGCCATCCAGTCCATTGTCTTCTCCTATACCCGACCGAGGGCAAAGCCCTTGGCTATGTAATTACGAACAAACCAGATCACCAGTGCGCCGGGTATAATGGTCAGAATACCGGCGGCGGCCAATACCCCCCAATCCATCCCCGATGCCGACACTGTTCGGGTCATGGTGGCGGCGATAGGCTTGGCGACGACCGAAGTCAGTGTTCGGGCTAACAGTAATTCCACCCATGAAAACATGAAGCAGAAGAAGGCGGTGACACCAATACCTGATGCAATCAGCGGCATGAAGATACGGGTGAAGAATCGCCCGAAACTATAACCGTCGATATAGGCGGTCTCATCAATCTCTCTGGGCACGCCGGACATGAAGCCTTCCAAAATCCATACCGCCAGCGGCACGTTAAACAGACAATGCGCCAGCGCCACCGCAATATGCGTATCAAACAAGCCCACCGAGCTGTACAGCTGGAAAAAGGGCAGGGCGAATACAGCCGCTGGTGCCATACGATTAGTTAGCAGCCAGAAGAATAAGTGCTTATCACCCAGAAAACGGTAACGCGAGAAAGCGTAGGCAGCGGGTAGCGCCACCGACACCGAAATCACTACATTCATCGTCACATAAGTCATCGAATTGAGGTAACCGTTATACCAACTGGGGTCGGTGAAAATGGTCATGTAATTATCAAAGGTCAGGTTCTGTGGCCATAAACTGAAGGTTGATAAAATCTCTTCATTGGTCTTCAGGCTCATGTTCAGCAGCCAGTAAATCGGCAATAACAGAAACACGATATAAGCTGTCATGACGATGCCCTGTCGGGTCACGCTAAGTCCGCGTAGCCTTGGCAGGCCGAAGGGAAGTGGTGCTTGTTTGATCGAAGTATTCATCACTTAACCCTCCTTATCCATATTGGTCATCACGGTATAAAATATCCAGCTCACCAATAAGACGATTAAGAAGTAAATCAGCGAGAATGCCGCCGCCGGGCCAAGATCGAACTGCCCGATCGCCATGTTCACCAAATCAATCGACAGGAAGGTGGTTGCTGTACCGGGGCCGCCCCCTGTGACTACAAACGGTTCGGTGTAAATCATAAAGCTGTCCATAAACCGCAGCAGGACGGCGATGAGTAACACACCCGACATTTTAGGTAGCTGGATATAACGGAAGATCGCCCAGTTGCTGGCACCGTCAATTTTAGCGGCCTGATAATAGGCTTCCGGAATCGATTGCAAACCGGCGTAACACAGTAGCGCGACCAGCGAAGTCCAGTGCCAGACATCCATCACAATAATAGTCAGCCAGGCATCAATTATATTTTGAGTGTAGTTGTAATCGATGCCCAGTGCCGCCATCGATGCACCCAATAAGCCGATGTCGACACGGCCAAAGATCTGCCAGATAGTGCCCACTACGTTCCAGGGTATTAACAGCGGCAGTGACATCAGCACCAGACACACAGGGACACCCCAGCCTTTTTTCGGCATATTCATCGCAATAAAAATACCCAACGGAATCTCTATGGCGAGAATAATGCCACTGAACATGAACTGCCGGCCCAGGGCATTAATAAAGCGTTCCGAGTTCATGATTTCTTCAAACCAGGTTAATCCGGCCCAGAAGAATTGATTGTTGCCAAAGGTATCCTGAACGGCGTAATTGACTACGGTCATCAATGGAATAACTGCGCTGAACGCTACCAGCAGAACCACCGGTAATACCATCCACCAGGCTTTATTGTTCCAGGTTTTATTCATGATTCGCCCTCCCTGTTGATCAGCCAGTCGTTGGCGTAAACATTGATCTGTTCGGAATCAAAATTCAGATAAGTATATTCATTGCTGACCGGTGCATTCTCTTCCACGATCACATTGAGTTCATGGCCTGCGTAATCAGTGCGCACAATCTTGTGGCGGCCAATGTCTTCAATGCGTTTGATAGTGACCGGGATGCTGTTGTCACCATGGGTTCGGCTCAACGATAAAAATTCCGGACGTATACCTAATTCAACCTTATGATTTGCCTCGGTCTGGTAGCCCCCCGATGGGAGTTTGAGAGTGATATCACCCACTTTTGCGGTGTCGCCGGACACCTGAGCCGGAATGAAATTCATGCCGGGACTCCCGATAAAATAGCCGACAAAGGTGTGTGCGGGGCGTTCAAATAATTCCTGTGGTGTGCCGATTTGCACAACATGGCCGTCATGCATCACCACCACCTGATCCGCGAAAGTGAGTGCTTCCGTCTGGTCATGGGTGACATAAATCATGGTATTATTTACCCGCTGGTGCAGCGCTTTAAGCTGCATGCGCAACAACCACTTCAGGTGCGGGTCAATCACCGTGAGCGGCTCATCAAACAAAATGGCCGAGACATCTTCCCGCACTAAACCACGTCCCAATGAAATCTTTTGTTTAGCATCAGCTGTCAGTCCGCGTGCCTTTTTCTTCAACACTTCTGTCATTTCCAGCATGTCGGCAATTTTCATGACCCGCTGCTTCACTGAAGCTTCATCATGCCCACGATTGCGTAACGGAAAGGCCAGGTTGTCGAAGACTGTCATGGTGTCGTAAACCACCGGAAACTGGAATACTTGTGCTATCTGACGCTGTTCTGTGGGTAAATGTGTGACATCAACGCCGTCGAATAATACCTGGCCATCACTGGGGTGGACTAAGCCGGAAATAATATTCAGCAGGGTGGATTTACCACAACCCGATGCACCCAATAAAGCATAAGCTTTGCCATCTTCCCAGACGTGATCGATTTGCTTAAGTGCATAATCAATTTCATTCGCCGGGTTCGGTTCGTAGCTGTGCGCCAGGTTTTTTAAGTGAATTTCAGCCATCTCATCGACTCCTCATACAGTGCTCGCCAGTGTGGGTGAGGCGATTAACTGGTCATCGCTGTCAAAGACATAGACATCCGCCGGATCGACATAAAGGCGTAAGTCAGTACCTGACGCCAGGTTATGGATGCCATGCGCCAGAGAAACCCAGCGGTCTGTGCCATGTTGCAGATGGATAAAGCTTTCTGAGCCGGTGATTTCGACCACATTAACTGTGCCAGTGAATGTCAGGGCATGGTCGACAGGTGGATTTAGCATAGCGTGATTGGGCCGGAACCCTGCGGTATAAACAGCATCCGGCAGGTTTTCCAGAAGGCCGCTGGCGGGTATGTTTTGTCCGTCACCAAATAACAGTGTGTTCCCTTGTTTGGTGAGTGGCAGGTAGTTCATTGGTGGATCTGAGAAGACTCTGGCGGTATTTATATCTTTTGGCTGGCGATACACTTCCAATGTCGGTGCGAACTGGGTGATTTGACCTTGAAAGAGACTGGCGGTGTCACCGCCCAGTAATAACGCTTCGGTTGGTTCAGTGGTGGCATAAACAAATACCGCACCGGCTTGCGTAAAAATACGCGGTAACTCTTCGCGCAATTCCTCGCGCAGTTTGTAATCCAGATTGGCCAGTGGTTCGTCCAGTAAAACCAGATCAGCTTCCTTCACCAAAGCCCGCGCCAGCGCGCAACGTTGTTGTTGTCCACCGGATAATTCCAATGGCTTACGTTGTAACATGGGGGAGAGTTGCAGTAAGTCAGCGGCTTCATCAACGCGTCGTTTGATTTCAGCTTTGTTAAAACCACGAATTCTTAAGGGGGAGGCAATATTTTCGTAAACAGAGAGGGAGGGGTAGTTAATGAATTGTTGATAAACCATCGCGACATTGCGTTTTTGTACAGGCTGATTGGTTACATCCTCGCCTTTCCACAATATACGCCCGGAAGTGGGTTTATCCAGCCCGGCCATTAGTCGCATTAAACTGGTTTTGCCCGATAGTGTTGCCCCTAACAGGACATTCAGGCTACCGGCTTCCAACGTAAGGTTGGTGGGATAAATATGTGTGTCTCGCCCAACCACTTTGGAAACTTGTTCCAGGGTTAAACTCATTAACATCTCCTCCAATTGTTGTTGCTTTCAGCGCAGGCCATACTTCGTTTTACCCCCATCCCCGGCCCTTTCCCCACAAGGGGAGGAAGGGAGACAAGCAAGTTTTCACTTAAGCCTTGCCGCTGGCACAACTAAACGCCCTTCCCCCTTTTGTGGGGTAAGAGCCGGGGATGGGGGGAGCTACGGAGCGCGATCCGATAAGTTGTATAGATGCCCGTTCCCCTCAAACCAATCCCGAAAATCATCTCTTTGTTGCGGTGTCATGTGCAATCCGATCTTGCTACGCCGCCACAGAATATCTTCCGCGTCTCGTGCCCACTCTTCATCAACCAGAAATCTCACTTCCGCTTCAGTAAGCGTAGCACCCAAATCTTCACCCAGATCTTCATGCGTTTTAGCATCGCCCAGCATTTGCCATGCACGGGTTCCATAACGCCGGATCAAGCTGTCAGACCACGCAGCTTCTATAAAAGGATAGTCGCTTTGTAGCTTTTTGGTGATTATATCGAAATCATTTGTTTCAAAATCACCACCGGGTAGCGTGGAGCCTGATGTCCAGCCAGTTTTTTTGTTATCGAGATAAGGCCGTAATTTTTCTAAGGCATCTTCTGCCAAATGCCGGTAGGTGGTTATTTTCCCACCAAATAGATTCAATATCGGGGCTTTATCGTTTTCATCTTCAATCTTGAGCACGTAATCACGGGTGGCTTCCTGCGCTGCGCTGGTACCGTCGTCGTATAGCGGGCGTACACCGGAATACGTCCAGACTACATCTTCCCGTTTTACGGGTTGTTTGAAATACACACTGGCCGCGTCACAAATATATTGCGTTTCATCTTCACTGATTTTCACTTTATCAAGGTCATCACCATGATCAGCGTCAGTCGTGCCGAGTAAGGTGAAATCCTGCTCATATGGAATAGCAAAGATAATGCGGTCGTCGGCATTCTGGAAAATATAAGCGCGGTCGTGTTCATAAAGCTTCGGCACAATGACATGGCTGCCGCGTACTAATCGGACATTATTCTGTTCAGGTGGTTTTAACTGCGCTTTGTCTAACAGGTTATCAACCCACGGCCCTGCGGCATTCACCAGGCTTCGTGCTTGTAGGGTTCGGGTCTGGTCAGTTTTCACGTCACGTAATGTGACATTCCAAATGTCATTTTCACGCTGAGCGGTGATGCATTGGGTGCGGGTGAAAATAGCTGCGCCACGCTGTTTGGCATCAATGGCGTTGAGTACTACCAACCGTGCATCATCCACCCAGCAGTCTGAATACTCAAAACCTTTGCGGAATTCATCAATCAGCGGGGTGCCGGTTTGGTCGCTGGTCAGGTCAATGGTTTTGGTGGGTGGAAGTTTTTTCCTGCCACCTATGTAGTCATACATGAACAGGCCCAAACGTAAAAACCAGGCGGGTCGCAATGCTTTGTGATGTGGCAGGATGAAGCGCATCGGCCAGATAATGTGAGGAGCCATTTTCCACAGGACTTCACGTTCAGTGAGTGATTCTCTGACCAGACTGAATTCGTAGTGTTCCAGGTAACGCAGCCCACCGTGGATTAGTTTGGTGCTGGCGGAGGAGGTGCCTTGTGCAAGATCACCTTGTTCAGCGAGGAAGACTTTTAGCCCGCGTCCGGCAGCGTCGCGGGCGATACCGCAACCGTTTATGCCGCCACCGATAATGGCTATGTCGTAGATTTGATTTGTTGTTTTTTTATTCAAAGCTAGCTGAGTCCGTTGATTAGTTTGACGTATTAATATATTCGTTTTATTTCGTTTTATCAATATTTGTGTTCGTTATATTTCTTTTTGGGTGTGGTTTGTGTCTATGAGCTGCGATGGGTAATTGCAATTCAATAGAAGGGTGTATATCTTTGAGTTTAGGTGTTGGAGTTGTTGCTGAATAGCAATGCTGTACAGCAGTTGACTGAATTGCCGTTAAACCCCTATCCCTTCCGTAAATAGGATTATTTAAATGGGAATCACATTCGATCTTCCTGAAGATCTGCTGCGGGAAGCAATGTTAGCCACGAATACTGCATCTGAGGCAGAAGTAATTACTCTGGCGCAACAAGACTTGGTTCTAAAGTCTGAAATATCGAAGCTTAAAAAATTCAAGGGAAAAATTGACTTAGGTGTCTCTGAGGAAAAAAGCACCCAATGAACCTATCCCTACGCCAACAACAAATCCTAAAAACCGCCCGCCAACAAGGCCAGGTATTAGTAGACGAGCTGGTCAAACAATTCAGTGTCACCCCACAAACCATCCGCAAAGACCTCAACGAGCTCTGCGAAAGCGGTGCACTCTCACGCTTACACGGCGGCGCAGTACTAGCCTCCGGCATAGCTAACGTAGGTTACGAACAACGCCAGCATATCGCCTCCACCCAAAAACAAAGCCTGGCGCGGTTATGTGCCCAACACATCCCCAACAACAGCTCCCTGTTCATCAATATAGGCACCACCACCGAAGCAGTAGCCCACGAACTACTCAATCACCGTGACCTGATGGTAGTCACCAACAACCTCAATGTGGCGAATATCCTGCTACAAAACCCAAGCTTCGAAGTGATTGTTGCCGGTGGCATGTTGCGCCATTCCGACCGCGCCATTATCGGAGAGGCCACCGTGGATTTTGTGCGCCAATTCCGCTTGGATTATGCGGTGGTGGGCATCTCAGCATTGGATGAAGATGGTACCTTACTGGATTACGATTACCGTGAAGTAAAAGTGACCCAAGCCATCCTGCAAAGCGCCCGAAAAATCTGCCTGGTAACCGACAAAAGTAAACTGGGACGTAATGCACCCGTGCGGGTAGGGCATGTATCGCAGCTCAGTGACTTGTTTATGGATGAATTGCCATCTGAAGCGTTGCGGGAAGTGTGCGTACAACATAAAGTCGGTTTGCATACGGTAGATAATTAGTCTAAAATTCTTTTTAAATCAATTAATTATAGAAGGTGGTTCACTAGGCGACTTACAAAGCAAGGAAGTCTTTTAGTGGCTGGAAACAAGGGGCGTTGAAGTCAATACCCGAACTTCTCCCATAGAGGGAATAATAAGAAACATCCCCCAGATCAGTGCTACTACAGGCTCGTTCAGCAAACCTTAGGCGTTTTGATAAACCGTGAGTATTGGTGAAGTGATTTTCCAGACATCCCCGGCACGCACTTGATGCATCATCCAACGAATCTGAAATCAAACCCTCAAGATCTGGTGAGTCAGTATGGCTGCCTTGAAGCAAGAATGCGCCTACTTTAATGGTATCTTCTGAACTGGGTTTAAATGCTGAGCGCGCAATTATATTCAAGTGGTTATCATCCAGCTTTTGTGTATGGAGGAGTGCTTCTAAATGCCGCCACCTACCCGCGTTATTGTCACTATCAATTACAATTTTTACAGAGGGAACTGTATAAAACACCGGGCTTTTAACGAAAAGAGCAAAAGTCTCATCAAGGTTGCCAACACCATTAAGCTGAATGTAATCAGGCTCTTGGAATTCTGACGTAATATTTCTCAAACTCTCAATGAAAATTCGATCAGTATCACCTTCAACTATAATAACGGGGCGCTTTCCAGTAACATGTTCAAGGTTAATCATCGAATTGGAATACCTGCATCTAGTGATTTAATCGCCTCTATGTTGGTGTAATATTCTGCGCTGGTATTTGAGTCAGAATGTTGGTCCAAGCGGATATAGCTAAATCTGGTCTCACCCACATTCTGTGCTGCTGCGCGTATACACTCTGCGGAATGTGTAGTGGCAACTAGCTGAGATCCTGTAATTTCACATGCTTTATCTAAGGCTTTCCATAATTCATTAAGTATCGAGTAATGAAGTCCGTTTTCAATTTCATCGATCAAAACAACTGAATTTTCTGAGGCTAGGATCGTAGCAGCATAGGTTGCTATTCTTAGTGCACCGTCTCCGGCATGAGAGATGGGTACGTCCCCATACTTATTGGTTACATGTAGTTGTAGCTGGTTTCTGTATTCCAAAATTTCGACATTTGAAATATTCGCGTCCATGACCTGTAAAATTTCAATGAATTTGTCGTAGGCACCCGCAATTTTTTTGACATTAGAGAATAATTTGTTTAGTTCGCTAATTGAGTTCCAGTCTTGTATCGAAACAAAATTTACTCCACCAGCACCAATAGAATGAGGTGCGGGTAATGAATCATGATTCAGCTTTATTTGTTGAGTTGCACGGTTATTGTGCAGCATAATAGTTTCGTGCTTGTGATCTCTGCCAATTGGACACTGAGTTTCACAAATTAGAAAATTTTTCCAGTCTGTCTGTAGGGCGCTTTGGGAGCGTATTCTCGATTGGGTTTTGAGGGGTAACTCATTGAAATCGTCAATAGGCTTAATGATAAGCTCAAACAGCTTGCCGTCCTTATTTTCATAATTAAATTTGATTTCACTAGCCTTACCACCTATCGGCAATAGCATTGTCCAAGGAGCAGTGTCGTCCTTAGCAATAGAATTTACGGCACTTTTAGGTTGACGTCTTCTTGCCTCGAGTTCATCAAATTTTTCAGCGCTCACTTCAGTTGCAGCAAGATAAATACCTTCGAGGGCACTAGTTTTGCCTGCACCATTTTTACCTCCGATCAAAGTGATACCGGATAATTTTTCAAGCTTCAAGTTCTTGAACTGCCGAAAATTTTGAATATTGATGCTTTTGAGTGACATGATTAGTGCTCGTAGTTCTTAAGTGTTCTAGCTAAGCTGTCTGTTACTGGTTTTATATCAGAAGATCTTTAAAAAGTCTTCCCCAATGCGAAGCTGATGTCGCAGTGTTCAGTGCTATCTCTACACTTGTCGGCCCCAAAGTAGCAATCCAAGCCCAACAACCCGGACAAAACAATGTTCCTATACATACACGGTTTCAACTCATCGCCCCTTTCCCAAAAGACCCAGGAATTCCGTCGCTGGTTAGCCGAACGCGGTCGCGAAAACGAATGGACCTGCCCCGATTTGCCCCACCAACCCGCCGAAGCCTTCGCCCTGTTATGCACGCTGGTGGAACAAGCACCCACCAAGCCAAAATTAATAGGCAGTTCACTGGGCGGATTTTATGCCACCGCACTATCGGCCCGCTACGACCTGAAAGCCGTAGTCATCAATCCAGCGGTGCATGCGCCTTTGGTCTTACGTTCCGCACTAGGCCCGCAAGTCGGCTACTACGACGATACCCGTTATGAATTCACCCAACAGCATCTCGACGAATTACAGGCACTCGATCTGCTGGCTCCGGCCAATCCGGACAACATACTGTTGATGCAGGAACGCGAAGATGAGGTGCTGGACTGGAAAAAAGCCGTGGATTATTACCGTGATTGCCACCAGTTAGTATTTCGTGGTGGCGACCACAGTTTTACCCGTTTCACGGATGTCATTGAGTTGATTGACCGGTTTTAATCAGTTGAACGGGTTTTCCTGATCAGGATCAATTTCGTGATGAAAGTCTCGCATGGCGCGATCTGTTTTATGGCCAGCAACGGTTTCTGCAATATGAAACAGCGCTTCACCCTCATGCACTAACGGCAAGGTGGAACGCCCGACCAAAATGCCGGACAGTGACGCATAGATGATTTCTTCGCTGGTGCCGAACGGATCAGCCACGTAGCCGAGAATATCGCCTTCATGCAGCATTTTCCCCATCGGTACGATTGAGCGGAATATGCCACTTTGTGGGGCGCGCATCCACCGGCTACGGGGGCTGACCACGGGGTTGTAGCGGGTGTTACCTGCTTTGGCAGCAGGCAGCATGTCCAATTCACGCATGACTGACAGCACACCTTTTACACCGGCCCGGATCGGAATTTCATCAAACCGCAGCGCTTCCCCTGCTTCATACAACAGTGTGGGAATATTGTACTCCATCGTAGCGGAGCGCAAGGTGCTATCACGGGTGTTCGAGTCCAGAATGACCGGTGCGCGGAAAGCAAACGCCATTTTCTTGAGATCCGTATTATCTTCCAACGTCACCCGAATCTGCGGCAGGTTCGTGCGTCCGATGGCTGCTGTGTGCAGGTCTATGCCGTGTGTACAGTGCGATACGACTTCTTCCATAAACAAGTTCGCCAGCCGACTGGCCAATGAGCCACGTTCAGAACCCGGAAATGAGCGGTTCAGATCGCGGCGATCCGGCAGGTAGCGTGTTTTATTGAGGAAGCCATAAACATTAACCACCGGTACGGCGATCAAGGTGCCTTTTAGTGATTTTAGTGCTTTGCTATGCAACAGGCGACGGATGATTTCAATGCCATTGATTTCATCGCCATGAACAGCGGCGGAGACAAACAGGCGCGGGCCGGGTCGGCGTCCATGTATAACATGAACCGGCATCATGACCTGAGAATGTGTGTATAGAGAAGGTAGCGGGAGATCGATATACTTTCGTTCTCCCGGCTTTACAGTGACCCCACCCACTGTGATTGTGTCTTGTTTCATGGTTCTTATTCGTCTCGCCTACCGTTAACCTTTGCCTTTCGTGGCGGTTTTGCCTGGTTTTGCCCGGTCTTCAATAAATTTAATAATCATTCCGGCGACATCTTTGTTACTGGCCTGCTCAATACCCTCAAGCCCCGGTGAAGAGTTGACTTCCATGACTACCGCGCCATGATTAGAGCGTAATAAGTCCACGCCTGCAACATTCAGGCCCATAATGCTGGCTGCACGAACCGCAGTGGAACGTTCTTCCGGTGTGATGCGAATTAATGATGCAGACCCGCCCCGGTGTAAATTGGAACGAAACTCACCCTCTGCCCCTTGGCGTTTCATCGCAGCGACCACTTTGCCACCCACGACCAGGCAACGAATATCAGCGCCACCTGCTTCTTTGATAAATTCCTGTACCAAAATATTGGCTTTCAGTCCCATGAAGCCTTCCATGACACTCTCGGCGGCTTTATCGGTCTCGGCCAGTACCACACCAATACCTTGTGTGCCTTCCAATAACTTAATCACTACCGGTGCACCACCGACTAGTTTAATGACTTGTTTAACATCATCCGGCTTATTAGCGAACCCGGTGACCGGTAAACCAATGCCTTTGCGGGATAGGAGTTGTAATGAACGTAATTTATCCCGTGAGCGTGTTAAAGCCACCGATTCATTGATTGGATAGACGCCCATCATTTCAAACTGGCGCAAAACAGCGGTGCCATAGAATGTGACGGAAGCACCGATGCGCGGAATGACAGCATCAAAACCTTCCATAGGCTTGCCCCGGTAATAAACCATCGGGTTATTAGAGACGATATTCATGTAGCACCGTAAAATATCGATGACTTTTACGGTATGTCCACGCTCCTCGGCAGCTTCAATTAAACGACGAGTAGAATACAGATTGCGGTTACGGGAAAGAATGGCAATTTTCATGGGTATCCTTTGGGGGAGTGGGGGTAAATGGGGTTAATAGGTTTAATGATTTTAATAGGTTTAATGATTACTGCTAACATTATTGCACAGTTATGGCAGATCCTCGGATTGTCCGTAACAAGAAATGCGAACTGATCGATATTATTGTTCCATCACTCTGTCCGGCGAACCACATGTGATACATGATTGGCCGGATCAGAAATAAGCTGATAGTTTACTGTAGAAATCACAGACTTCTAAGCTTTGGGGTGAAATTTTTTCATGCGGGTTACTGAGGCGTAAAGTTATCCACAGCAGATGCACCTTCACCAAAGAAGAACTTATCCATTTCCTCTTCCATGAACTTACGATCTTTTGGGTTAATTGGGCTGAGGCGGTATTCATTCATCAGAATAGTCTGGTGTCCTAACCACTTTTGCCAGGCTTCTTTAGATACGTTATCAAACACCCGCTGTCCCAGATCACCGGGGTAAGTAAGGCGCTCTAAACCTTCTGCTTCGCGTTTCAGTAAAACGCATTCAACCATACGTGTCATGTTATCTCCTTCAGATTCTTAAATAATCGTTGAGCGGCACTCGAAAGCCCGCCGCTGAATTCCTGACCTGCTTTATACCAAAGCCTGCTGTTCGCTTCCATTACCCTTTCACCCGGAGCGTGCAAATCGACCAGAATTGGCTGTAAATGTAACCGATAATGAGAAAAAGTGTGGCTTAGTAACGGAAGGTGTTTTAGTTGTGGGTCGATATGGGTTTGATCCTTGTCGGATTCATCGACGAGAGCAGCTAGCAGTAATTGCTCAGTTTCAAATTCCGGAAAGCTCCATAACCCTCCCCAGATTCCGGTGGGGGGGCGTTTTTCTAATACAATCTCTCCACGTCGGTTGCGTAACACTAAAGCAAAACGCTGTTTTTCCGGTAAGGTCTTTTTCGGTTTGGGCGTTGGGTAATCCTGCGGGTTGCCTTGCCGACGGGCGGTACAATCATCTTTCAGCGGGCACAGTAGACAAGTGGGTTTGCTGCGGGTGCACAGTGTTGCACCCATATCCATCATAGCTTGTGTGTAAGCTGCATTGCGTTCAGTCGGGAGGTGTTGTTCAGCGTATGCCCATAGTTGTTTCTGGATAGCTGTCCGGGCGGGATAACCATCTACTGCGTGATAACGTGCGAGTACGCGTTTTACATTGCCATCCAGGATAGCGTGCGCCTGTCCTTTGGATAATGACAATATAGCGCCGGCGGTTGAGCGCCCGATACCACTGAGGGCTTCCACTGCCCCGATGGTTTGTGGGAAGTTGCCATTGTGCTGATCGCGTATAGATTGTGCGGCTTTGTGTAGGTTACGGGCGCGGGTGTAGTAACCCAGTCCTTCCCAGTGTTTCAGCACGGCATCCTGTGGTGCATCCGCCAGTGTGACTACGTCCGGAAAGCTTTGCATAAAGCGTTCGTAATACGGAATGACGGTGGTGACCTGGGTTTGTTGTAGCATAATTTCTGAAATCCAGACGCGGTAGGACGTTGGATTTTTTTGCCAGGGCAGGTGGGTGCGGCCGTGTTGGTCGTACCATTTGAGGACGCGGGTGGCGAGAGCGGGTTGGGGTGTTTTGTTCATGTTGGGAGTGTGAATAATATTTTTGGTGTTGGCAATGGGGGAGGTGAAATATGTGTGAAGGACGGTAATTTGGATACTAGGGATGTAGAATGCTGACCGAGGCGCTTGAATTAAAGTAGCGAAAAAAATAGTGTTCGTGCGGCGGGTGCTATGCATGCCGTTGGCAGTGATGAAGGTACATTGGTGATGGCACAGAAGCATGAAGCATCTCAAAATGCTATCATGCAAACATACAGAATATGATCGACAAGGTAACCTTATGGAATGGTCAGATGTTATTAATGATCCGACACTTAAAAATTTGCCCTTTAAGATAGAGCTAAACAAGTTTGGTAAGTTGCTCATGAGTCCGGCGTCTAATAAACATGGGATAGCTCAGAGCCGAATCAGTTCTGGATTAATGCAAAAACACCCCAACGGCATAACGATTACAGAGTGTTCAATAAGGACTTCTGAAGGCATCAAAGTGGCTGATGTAGCCTGGGCTTCAGAGGCATTTATAAACGAATGGGGTACTGTCACACCTTTCCCTCGGGCACCTGAGCTTTGTGTCGAAATTGTTTCTCCCTCTAATTCCCGTGAGGAAATGCGTATTAAGAAGGATTTATACCTGGAAGTGGGTGCTCGGGAGGTTTGGGTTGTCTATATGGATTCACACATGGATATCTTTACGGCTGATGGTTTGGTTGAAAATAGTCATTTGTCAGATGGCGTTCGGGAACAGATTTTTTAAGTAACGCGCATGTAGGGACTACACCCCGCAAGCATGAAAGTCTCTGGCTTTCACAGTAAGAAAGTTGAGAATAATCAACTGAGCAGTGAATTTCGACTCACCTGCAAATATTGTCTGGGTGTTGTCCCCATACAATGACGGAACATGGCAATAAACGCACTGACATTGTCGTAACCCAACTCACCCGCAATCCGGGTAACACTTTCTCCCGCCACCAACAATTCCAGGCTGTGCTGCAATCGTAGTTGTTGTCGCCATTTCTGAAAAGACATATCGGTTTGTTTACTGAACAGACGATTCAGTGTGCGCTTACTAGCCCCGACTTCTTTTGCCCACTCATCCAGCGTGCTCTTGTCCGAAGGGTTAGTCATTAATGGGCGAGTTATGCGCAGTAGTCGTGAGTCCGTGGGTAGGGGAAGGGCTAGTTCAAGTGGTGGTTGTGCGGCGATTTGATCAAGAATCACCTGCATGATCCGGCTTTGGGGGCTGTTAGGAAGGTAGTCATTACCCAGAACAAATGCAGCGGCGATTAATTCCCGTAATAGCGGCGTAATTTGCAAAACATAAGGATGGGGTGAAAACGATTCAGTCAATAATGGGTTGATATACAGCGAGCGCATGGTCACGCTCCGGTGTGCATCAATCTGATGTGCTGTTTCACCGGGCATCCACACCGCCCGTTGTGGTGGCACAGTGTAGATAGCTGAGTGGGTAGTGACCGTCATTACACCCTGATTGGCATAAACTAATTGTGCCCGCTGGTGTTTGTGCCAAGGAAATCCTTTGCCCGCTGATAAATCACTGGCGCTCATAATAATGGGCTGTGTACTGTTTTCGATGTTCTCAATACGTGGTGAGTAGTCAGCTGAAAATTGGCGTGTTTGCGGCATTAATTGGCCTTTTTGAGTAAGCATGCCATTCCTATTATCGGCATACTGAGCATTCAGTCAACTCAGGGTAGACAGGTATGCAATTCCGGCAAATACAATTTATGTTTCTTAATGTTGGTCATTTTCTTGTTCATTATTTCATGCTGGTCTTCGCCACCGTGGCGGCTCTGAGATTGAGTAGTGAGTGGAACTTAAGTTATGCCCAGCTGATACCTTATTCCGTCCCCGGTTTGGTTGCATATGGTGTATGCGCACTGCCTGCGGGCTGGTTAGCTGATCGCTGGAGCCGTGAGGGAATGATGGTTATTTTCTTCATCGGTATAGGTATCAGCTCAGTTATCAGTAGCTTTGCTGAAACGCCGTTTGGGATAGGTGTTGCTCTGGCTTCTATCGGAATATTCGCAGCGATCTATCATCCCGTTGGATTGACGATGGTGGTGCAGGGGCGGGAGAAGACAGGTGTTCCGGTGGCGGTGAATGGTGTTTTTGGCAACATGGGTGTGGCTTCAGCAGCGTTAATCACCGGTTTTTTGATTGAATATGCCAGTTGGAAGAGTGCGTTCTATCTGCCAGGTGTTGTATCCATTGTTATTGGATTGGTTTATTGGCAGTTTGAGCGCAGAAGGGTAGACGAGAGAACCCAGGATGAGAGTGCAGAAAAGCAGAAGCTGGCAGCTATTGATCTACCCAAACAGTTATTACGCCGTTTGATCATTATTATTGTTCTCGCAACGGCATTAGGTGGCTTGATTTTTCAGAGTACGACGTTCGCACTGCCCAAGATTCTGCATGAGCGGCTGGAGGGGCTTGCGGATACGCCCACGCTGATTGGTTTTTATACTTTTTTAGTGTTCGCTATTGCTGCCTTTGCTCAGTTGTTGGTGGGTTATTTATTGGATAATCACCGGCTCCGCAGCATATTTGTCTGGATCACTCTTTTACAAAGTATCATGTTTATATTGATGATGAATTTATCGGGTCTGCCAGCACTTATCGGTGCCATTGTATTTATGCTACTGGTGTTTGGTGAAATACCGATAATGGATGTGTTGATTGGGCGTGTGGTCAGCAGTGAATGGCGTAGTCGCGCTTATGCGATGAATTACCTGATTAATTTTTCCGTGAGTGCCGCAGCCATTCCTCTGATTGCTGGTATCCATAGTGCGTGGGGGTTCGATAGGTTGTTTGTACTGCTGGCTATGTTTGCGCTGGTTATGTTTGTGGCGGTATTGTTTTTGCCGCCAGAAAGTGAGCAACGAGCATTGGGGGTTTGACAAATAAGGTTTATAGTCATCATATTACTCAACGAAACTTAGGGCACACGATCCCGATTAAAGCAATGAAAGGAAAGCTCGGTAGAAGAAAAAAACTGAATTATTTAAAAAGTGCGTTTATGATCCGGCGGATCTTGATATGGCTGCGGCGGAATGGCTTCGCAGAAATAACGACTGAACTATGTGGCTGTTATATGTTTTCCAGAGGCAAGGTAGTTGATGAAATCCAAACTTAAATCCAATTGGTTTATTGGAATCGCGTTAGGAGTGGCCTATGGCCTCTTAGTCCGTGTAATGTTCGAGTGGCGACTTTTGTCGAACGTATTTGAAATTATTTCTACAGGGTTCCTAATTCTTGCTCCATTTTCAGTTGGCGCTATTTCTGTCTACTTTTCCCATAAAGACATAAAATCCGGCTCTGCATCACAGGTGGGTGTAGCTGCTGTTACTATGTTCTTTTTCCTGATAAGTATGTTCATACTTTTGCTCGAAGGATTGGTTTGCATCGTATTAGTTGCCCCGGTGTTTATGATTGCATCGCTGGTCGGTGGCGCGATCATGGGCTTGGTTCTCAAGCACACCAAAAAAAGTAACGGCGTTGTTTCATGTATCGCCATTTTGCCCTTTGCTCTCAGTTTTGCAGAGGCACAGTTCCCGGTAAAACCCGGAGATACGGAGGTCAGAAATTCCATTGAAATTGAAGCTAGCGCAGATCATATCTTCCACAAGCTCCATAATGTATCCGAAATATCGCCTGATGAACTTGGATTCTCTTTTATGCATCTCGTGGGATTGCCTCGGCCGATAGAAGCTCAAATGGATGCAACCGGTATCGGTGCGGTGCGTACCTCCAGGTGGGAAAAAGGAGTTGAATTCAAGGAGCGAATTACCGAATGGGAGGCATCAAAGAAAATGATGTACGAATTCATCATTCCTAAAGGTTCTATTCCACGAGATGCATTGGATAGGCACGTTGAATTGGGTGGAGAGTATTTTACGGTTGTTAAGGGGGGTTACGAAATAGAGTGTGTGTCATCCAACAGGTGCCTGCTACACTTACACACCGTGTATCGGAACTCATCACGGCTAAAGCTCTACGGCAATATATGGGCTCATATTGTTCTGAGTGATTTCCACTCTTCGATACTGGGACTCATGAAGAATCGTGCAGAAAAAAAGGGCGTCTAAGCTATGGAGCGTGTCAGTCACATGACAAGGCAGTGCAGACTGACACTAAAAACCCGACCCACACCAAGTCGGGTTTTATACTGTGTGATGCTTCAGTAGCAATCTGGAAGTTTGCTCAGGCGACCTGAGAATCAAACACCGTCACCGGAATAATCCCATTAAAAGCAGGGTGGTCGCTGTTAATACGCACTTGGCCGGATACCACATTCGGAATCTGCCAGCGCTCATCAATACTCCCCTTACTGATCGCTTCGACTTCAAAAGACAGTCGTTCACCCGGCTGTAGCTTCACCTCACCCCCCGCAACATTATTCAGGCGCACAGCCAATGATCCATTTACGTTCTCCAGTCCGACCGGATGGATCTTATCCAGAGTGACGGTTTTATTCGTAAGATTCATCAATGTGACACTTTCGCGACCCACGCTGGATTCCTGATAAATGGTAATATCACAAGTGGGTAAGGCAGAACCCTGCATACCGTTAGTTGTTTGTGGTGTTACCATAGCGAAGGCAGATGATGCGGCGGTGCCTGTTGAGACAGCTGCAACACTGTAACCCATGACTTTTAAGAATTTGCGACGTGATGAGCTGGTCATTTTTTTAAACCTCATTTTGTTGAACGGTTAACTGTTATTGAGTGTTGATGTATGAATACTCAAAAATATAGTTATCACAATAATTGTTGTAACAACTATATGTCAAATACACACACACGGCAAACCCAAATTGGCCTGAGTACGCTTGAGTCAGACATTTTTATCGCAGCAACACGGTATAGCGACCAAACGTTGGCTGAGATGAGCCAGTTATTATCCATCTGGGGCATGACGGTTTTGCAGCACAATACGCTGCGTATTCTTTACGTGCATGACCCGGAAGGAAAAGGCCTATCCAGCAGTGAAATCGGTCAGCATTTATACACCCGCGTGCCGGATTTAACACGCCTGTTGGATCGCTTGGTGGATAAGGGGTGGTTAGTGCGTGAACGTGATTTGGCGAACCGACGGGTGGTGCGTTCGCGATTAACGGAGATTGGTATCGAGTTAGTAGAGTCGGCGCATACTTCTTTGAAAGCACTGGAGGAAAAACAACTGGCGCATTTGGGAGAGGAGGATAAGCAAGCGTTAAAACGCTTGTTGGATTTAGCGTTAAAAAGCTCGCTATGAGCTGTCAATAAGGACAATCCATAACGAGAATTTGGGGATACAATTATGTGGTGTTTCAATAATTGCAGTGTACCCATGCCAATTTTTTTCTCTGTGAAGTTCTTACATAATGCTTAATAGTTGGACGCTAAGTGCAGGTATCACAAAGCATCTCCTTATACACAAGTCAGCAAGTTACTGTAAACTAAAATAATTTAAGCCTATGAACTGGTCATCTACCGAACTAAACGATCTTGATTTGGGAGACAAGCGTCTCGAAAAACGAGCCTCATACATTCTCAATGCGATGCTAAAATCACCCCAGTCAAGCATTCCAAAGGCTTGTCAGGACTGGTCAAGTACACTGGCAACGTATCGTTTCTTCTGGAATGAGGCCGTTAGTCACAAAGCCCTGATCAACCCGCATTACGAAGCGACCGAACACCGCATTCGCCAACAAGATGATGCCTCTACTATCCTGTGTATTCAGGATACGACGGAGCTGAATTTCAATGGTCAGGAGACCGACGGTTTCGGACGATTAAGCTATGATTGTCAACGTGGTATGTACTTGCACCCCACGCTGTGCATTACGCCGGAACGTCTGCCGCTAGGTATTACTGATAGCTGGATGTGGTCACGGGGATTGAGCAAGGCAGCTGACCAGGCTAATCCCAGCGTGAAAGAAAGTTACCGTTGGATCGAAGGCTATGAACGCGTGGCTGAAATGGCGGAACGCTGCCCTCAGCAACGCCTCATTTATGTGGGTGACAGGGAAAGCGATTTCTATGACCTGCTTAAGCGTGCGCAAGAGCTGAACTATCCGGCTGACCTGTTACTCCGCGCTCAGCATAACCGTGCACTGGGTGATGACCTGAAATTGTGGGACTCCATTGACCAACAAGATGAGCTCACTCGAATCACCTTTACTAAACCGCGTAAGCGGGGCGAGAAGTCTCGTAAAGTGATTCAGGCCATCAAAGTAGTACGCTACACGCTTCGCCCGAAAAGCAAGCAACCGATGGCGTTAACGCTGGTTCAGGCCAAAGAAATTAACCCGCCGGCAGGCCAGTCTCCTCTCATTTGGCGCTTAATCACCAATCGTACGGTAACGACGGCAGAGCAAGCCAGTGAACTGATCGACTGGTATCGGGCACGCTGGGAAATAGAGATGTTTTTTGATGTGCTGAAGGTCGGTTGTCATGTCGAAAAACTGCAACTTAACACCAAAGAGCGCATTGAAAAAGCCTTGGCTATGCACATGATGGTGGCTTGGCGCATGATGTTTCTAATGCGCTTGGGGCGTAGCTGCCCAGAACTTCCGGCTGACCTGGTGTTTGACCCGCTGGAGTGGAAAGTCTCATTCCGTCTGGGTAAAAAAGCACTGCCTAAGGGTATCCCCACCCTCAATCAGGTGATTAGGAATCTGGCAGCCCTCGGTGGTTTTCTAGGCAGAAAAGGAGACGGTGAACCGGGCACCAAGAGTATCTGGATTGGGTATTCGCGAGTACTTGATTGTATAGCTGGCATTCAAATTGCTAATGACCTGGGAGGTGAATGATTTGTGTATAAGGAGATGATCACAAAGACCGTAGATTTTTCTTCCCACATGTCAATTCCACCCTAATCGCTGTCTGTGGTAGGGTGTGGTCAGTTTATATAAGCCTATTTTTTTAATAAAAACTTCCGTTAAATTCTCAAAATAATGATTCTATATATTGCAGAAAAACCCAGTCTGGGCCGCGCTGTCGCCGATGCGCTGCCACGTCCACATCAAAAAGGTGATGGTTTCATCAAGGTGGCTAACGGCGATATGGTCAGTTGGTGTATCGGGCATTTGTTGGAACAGGCTGAGCCGGAGGCTTATAACCCTGAGTTCAAAAAGTGGTCGGTGGCTCACCTGCCAATTGTGCCGGATCAATGGAAGTTGGTGGTTAAGTCCAATACCCGCAAGCAATTTACTGTGCTCAAAAAGCTGATTAAACAGGCTGATACGTTGGTTAATGTCGGTGACCCTGATAGAGAAGGTCAGATCCTGATTGATGAGGTGATTAATCATTGTGGGGTGTCCAAAGCCAAAGTGGCAGGGACAAAGCGTTGTTTGATCAGTGATTTGAACACGGCAGCGGTGACTAAATCCCTGAATAATCTGCGTAAGAACACGGACTTTATTCCGCTGGCTACTTCAGCCTTAGCCAGAGCGCGGGCAGATTGGTTGTACGGCATTAACATGACCCGTTTGTGCACGCTGAAAGGGCAGCAGTCCGGTTTTAGTGGCGTATTGTCGGTCGGTCGGGTGCAGACACCGTTATTAGGTTTGGTGGTGCACCGTGATTTGGAAATTGAGGACTTTGTTTCCAAGCCGTTTTATGAGGTCTATGTCACTCTGAAAACGCAAAACGACGAGTCGTATCGCGCGAAGTGGAAGCCTAGTAAAGCCTGTGAAGATTACATGGATGAGGATGGGCGGGTTTTGTCTAAAAAGCTGGCTGAGAATGTCATTGCCCGAGTCATGAATCAAAACGGTGAAGTGGTCAAGGTAGAACAGAAGAAGAAGAAACAGCCGCCACCTTTGCCTTATAACCTGTCTTCGTTACAGATTGATGCGGCTAAGCGTTTCGGTCTGAGTGCCAAGCAAGTGCTGGATACCTGTCAGCAGTTATATGAAAAACACAAGTTGATTACTTATCCGCGCTCTGATTGCCGGTATTTACCCATGGAGCATTATGGTGAGTCGGGTAGCGTCACACGAGCGATTGCGCAGGTGTGTGAACCATTAAGTGAGGCGGTGGCTAATGCTGATTTGAGCATAAAAACCAAAGCCTGGGATGACGGGAAAGTGACGGCGCACCATGCGATTATTCCAACGGCGAAAGCGATGCCCGGTGGCCGATTGTCCAGAGAGGAAGCGAATGTTTATGAGCTGGTAGCGCGGCAGTATTTAATCCAGTTTTACCCGCCTTTTGAGTACACGGATAAACAGATTGATACCGAGGTGGCGGGTGGTTTATTTATTGCCCGACAAAAGGATGTGTTGGCTCAGGGCTGGAAGGTTTTGTTTCCACAAGCCAAGGCGGCTAAAGCTGCTGCGAATAGTACAGGCGAAGAGAAAACAGATGCCGAAGGTTTCTCGGCTTCTAAATTACCGAATGTGAAAAAGGGGGAGGCGGTATTGTGTACGGCGGCGGAGTTGGCGGAAAAGCAAACCACACCACCGCGTCATTTTACCGATGCGACCTTATTGAGTGCGATGACCGGAATTGCACGTTATGTGAATGATCCGGCGATTAAAAAGGTGCTGCGTGAAACGGATGGTTTGGGCACGGAAGCGACCCGTGCCGGGATTATTGAGCTGTTGTTCCGGCGTGAGTTTTTAATGCGTAAGGGCAAAGAAATTCGCGCCACAGAAATAGGGCGGCAGTTGATTACCACTCTGCCGGAGAATATGGGTTCGCCGGATATGACCGCGCATTGGGAGTCGCAACTGGAAGCGATTAGCCAGAAACAGATTAACTACGCACAGTTTATGCAGCCAATGACACAAGGTTTACAGCAGTTGGTGGATGAGGTCGGACAGGTTGAGTTCCGGGGTTTGCAGGGCATGGGAAAAGCGCCGTCTAAGCAGTTC
Organism: Caprella mutica; assembly: GCA_947561585.1. Taxonomy (NCBI): domain Eukaryota; kingdom Metazoa; phylum Arthropoda; class Malacostraca; order Amphipoda; family Caprellidae; genus Caprella; species Caprella mutica. The sequence goes on along the minus strand of CANNZV010000002.1, from coordinate 324,695 downwards.
AGCAAGAAGAAAACCTCAAGAAAGCCTGCTAAAAAATCATAAACTGGAATTTGGTTCTCTCAGCTTATTCAAAGTGGGTCTTAACAATATCTGGATATCTGAGATACTCCGGCTTACCAGTTTAATAATTGGAGAAACTAATATGAGTATTAGTGTCAGAGCTTTATCAGCCAATGACCGGGAGCAATGGGAAGCCTTGTACCGTGGCTATGCTGAGTTTTATAAAATGCCGATGGAGCAGGAAACATTGGATGTTGTTTGGGGCTGGATCTTCGATGAGAACATGCCTTTTTATTGTCGTTTAGCTGAAACAGATGCTGGTGATGTTGTCGGCATGATGCACTTTCGGGCTATGCCTTCTCCGCTGCGTGGCAAGATGACAGGGTTTCTGGATGATTTGTTTGTCTTACCGGAAAGCCGTGGCACAGGTGTGGTTGAAGCCCTGTTTGCGGCGTTGGAAGCGGAAGCTACTGATCAGGGTTGGCCATCTGTTCGCTGGATTACGGCGGAAGATAATTACCGTGGTCGGGCTGTGTATGACCGGTTGGCGACTAAGACGGTTTGGCAGACTTATCAGCTTGATGTCGGTGCGTAATTACTACTGGAAATGGACAAAATTTAATGAACAAACCTGATAACTATGAAGCAATTTATCCCCGGCATTTATCGGGTGAAGTGGTAACAAATCCTCCACCTGCCTTAGTACCAGCACGCATTCCTTTGGTTGGTCAAGACGTTACGTTGGAACCTCAGGATGCAGAAAAACATGGAGAAGCGCTTTTTGAAGCGGGGCATGGCACGCCGGAGGCGCGTGCTATCTGGGATTATATGACCTACGGGCCGTGGCCGGATGTGGGTAGTTATCAGGCTACGTTGCGTGCGCAGTCCGGCAGTTTTGATCCGGTATTTTTTACCATCCGGTGTAATGAAAGCGGGCGGGCGTGTGGCCAGGCCAGTTTTCTGGATATCCATGCGCAAAACGGCGTGATTGAAATTGGGCATATCTGGTTTTCACCGGAATTGCAGCGTACTCGTGGAGCCACTGAAGCGTTGTTTCTGATGTTGTGTTATGCGATGGATGAGCTGGGTTACCGACGGATGCAATGGCGTTGTAATGCGCTGAATGCTAAGTCCCGTAGTGCTGCGCGTCGGTTGGGATTTCGTTTTGAAGGTATTTTTTATAATAACCTGATCTTTAAAGGCATGAATCGGGATACTGCGTGGTATTCGATTCTGGATGATGAATGGCCTGAGGTGAGGGAGCGGATTGCGGTGTGGTTGGCGGCGGATAATTTTGATGCTGAAGGGCGAGCGAAAACTTCACTTTCTGCTGTGATGGATGCGCGTGAGCCTTGTGAGCGGCGGATCGGGTAGTTGTTATAAATACTGGCAACTATGTAGTTACTGTAACGGATTTAAAACATCCAGGAAATCGAAGTTCTTAAAGTCCTTGGTGTTCACCGTATACAAGCCAGCAATATGATTATCTTTCAGTGTGGCAGCCAGGCCGACATCGAACACATTCTTTCGGCTGGATGCTGATTGTAACAATGCCAGAACGGTATCTATTTGTGATGGCTTCGGATAAATAATCGGAACCCCCGAATCAACGTAATGTTGGACAATCTTGACGGCATTGTTCAGCGATAGGGGCGCTTCCAGTCGTGACCATGTGATTGTATTAATGAACTCAAGTAACGCTTGAGACGGAATGCAGATCGTCAAACTACCAGTATCATCACGCTGGTTGAGCTTCATTTCCAGAAACTGGTGTGCTGAAGCATGTTTGGGTGAATCAATATTATGTGCGTAAACCAGAAGGTTGGTATCGAGTGCGTACATACGGTTTATAGTCCGCGTCCTGCATATAGTTCTTCCCTATCTGGTGTTACATCACTACCAAGGCTGAAAGTCTGCACCTCAATTTTCTTATGCCTTTGTAGGGCATTAGCGGGCGGCAGGCGTGGTGTAAAGGGTAATCCCTGATTTAGTTCCACCTGTTTCAAAAACATAGTAATGGCTTGGGCGGTAGTCATGCCTAGCGCAGCCAGTACGTGCTCTGCGTTAGCTTTTAGTTCGGGATCAACACGGGTTGTAATAACAGACGTTTTGCTCATGATAAATAAACATTCGATTTCAAATGTATTCAATTGTAGTTGAATTTTGTTATGCAATCACTGTTTTTCGAAGTTTGATAATATTTGTGCTAAAAGGTCGTATTAATCACCAACAATGTGAAACACTTTGGGCGAATCCTACAGCTTAATTATGAAAATTGGTTGTGAGGCGAATACTGATAATCAGCGGCATGCGGTGCGTCACTCAGGTAGTATCAGCCGCCATCTGTTGTGAGATTTCTTGTATCGTCAATTCAGTATTGGAAGCCGCAGAATGGCGGTAAAATAACCGGACATCAAAGCCAATATCCCAGTGTTTGTCGCCTGCACGAACCAATGTGCCTTTTTGCAAATCTGGCAGAATGGCTGATTCTGGTAGCCAGGCAAGGCCAAGTCCTTCTCGTGTCATTGACTTCAGTGTATGCGAATAGACATTTTCAAAACGTCGCTGTAAAAAACAAGCATGTGTTTTCCCCCGAATTAACTGATCCACGGCTTTACCAAACAGTGAGTCATGCGCAAAAGCAACATAAGGCAGGGGCTGAGTGCTTGAGCCGGGCAAAGCATATTTAGGCTGACCATTCTGATCAGGAATGCTTACCGGTACCAGGGATTCCCGGCCAATAGTTGTACCCGTAAACTTGGTTTCGTCAATCGGCAGGCTAAGTGCTTCATGGGTATAACAGAACAGGTAATCTGCCTTACCCTGCGTAAATAATTCGACACAATCGGCTAGTTTTTCTGATAGTAGACGGATATAAATATTTTCAAATTGTACTTCCAGCCGTTTGGCCCATTCCAAAAAAAGGGTTTGCGCAATAGAGTTTTGTGCAGCCACCGCGATTTCAACTTCTTGTTTGCTATTCATTGTACTGATTGCTTCACGTGAATTGTACAAGCGCCGGAGAATCACTTCCGCCTCAGATATAAACACCCGGCCCTCCAACGTCAGGCTGAAATGTTTGCTGCTACGATGAATCAGTTTTGCGCCTAACCATGCCTCCAGTGCTTTAATCCGTCGACTCAGTGCGGACTGGGTGATGTTGCGTTCCAGTGAGGCTGCCGTAAAGTTTTCCAGCCGTGCCAGGCAGACGAAATCTTCTAATAATTTAATATCCATATCCAATTATACCCATTTGGAATAGATGCAGTCCAAAACTGAATTTCCAAAGCGAATAAAACATGAGTAGGGTAAGTGTTGGAGAAGGAGGGATGTGTCATGCATGTTCTAAAAGCAATTGAAATCTGAGGATAAATTCATGAAAAAAAGTATTCTAAGCTTATCACTAGCGGTGTCGGTCAGTCTGGCATCATTTGCTGTGCAGGCCAGCGAAAAAGTTAATATCGGTGTGCCATCCTGGACCGGTGCACAAGCTATTGCCCATTTATTACAGGCCGTGGTCACTGATCGTATTGGTGGTGAAGCTGAGTTAGTACCAGGCAATAACGCCACTATTTTTCAGGGAATGGATCAGGGCAAAGGTGACATTGATGTGCATCCCGATGTCTGGTTGCCTAATCAGGAAAGTTTTACCAAGAAATATGTTGATGGGGCTGGTACGGTTCAATTGAGCGAAAATTCATACGAAGGTAATCAGGGTTTTTGTGTGCCTAAAAAATTCGGTGAAGATAACAACATTACTGATATTGCCGATCTCGGGCGTCCTGATGTCGCTAAACTGATGGATAGCGATGGTAACGGTAAAGGTGAGCTGTGGATTGGTGCACCAGGTTGGGCATCGGCTAATGTAAACGAGGTTAAGGTACGTGACTATAACCTGGGTGAGTTTATTGAACCGATTCGCGCTGAAGAAGCCGTGAAAACAGCACGCATCAAAGATGCTATTGCTAAAAATGAAGGTTACGCTTTCTATTGCTATAAGCCACACGCGGTTTGGTACATGTTCGATGTTGTTATGTTGACTGAGCCAAAATATGATCCCGAAAAATACAAAATGGTACAGCCTTCAGACTCGCCGGATTGGTTGAAAGAGTCCAGTGTGGCGACTAAAGATGCGCTGAAAGATGTTCAGATCGCCTGGTCTAAGTCATTGAAAGAACGTTCTCCGGCGATTGCTGAGTTCTTCGAGCGTTTTAGCCTGGAAGCCGATGATGTTAGTGGCTTTGCGCATGAGATTTCAGGGAAAGGTCGTGAAGCGGCTGAAGTCGCTAAAGAGTGGATTGAGAAAAATCCGAAGCGGGTTGATGCTTGGTTGGGTCTTTAAGAGTTTAGTACTCTGATAGGCTGTTGAACCCTTCCCCAGCCCTCCCCTTGTCAAGGGGGGGGTGTCTTAGTCTTTAAACTACATGTTGCTGGTTAACAAGTATGCATTTTTTCCAAGAGCTCAATTTGTTCAGTTAGCTCTATAAGGTCAAAGACTAACACAGTAAGGTTCCCTCCCTTGATAAGGGGAGGGTTAGGGAGGGGTTTGACACGTTAAAAGTTCATGAAAGTTTACTCCCATCAACACTTAATTCCAGGATTACCACGTGTCCAATTCTTCAAATTCATCACTAGGCGAAGTGTCGCTGGAGGTTTCCAATGTCTGGAAAATATTCGGTGACCGGGCAGCCGAAGCACTTAAAGCGATTCATGAAAAAGGCCTAAGCAAGGCAGAGGTGCTTGAGCAGTTTAATGCCGTTGTCGGTGTGGCTGATGTCAGTTTCGATGTGCGCAAGGGCGAGATTTTTTGTGTGATGGGCCTGTCGGGCAGTGGTAAGTCTACCTTGGTGCGCCACTTCAATCGTCTGTTGGAACCTACCGCCGGAAAAATTCTGATTGATGGTACGGATGTCATGTCTCTGGGTACCCACCAGTTACAGCAATTCCGTAATCAGAAAATTAGCATGGTATTCCAGAACTTCGCCTTATTACCGCACCGTTCAGTGCTGGATAATGTGGCTATGCCGCTGGAAATTCGCAAGATGAATAAGAATGAGCGTTTGCGTCGCGCAGCTCATATGTTGAAAACAGTGGAGTTGGATGCCTGGGGTAATAAGTTTGCTCATGAGTTATCGGGCGGTATGCAGCAACGGGTGGGTTTGGCGCGTGCTTTGGCGGCTAATCCCGAAGTTTTGTTGATGGATGAGCCGTTTAGTGCGCTTGATCCGTTGATTCGTCGCCAGTTGCAGGATGAGTTCATTAAGTTGTCAGCGATGATGAACAAGACCACGGTGTTCATTACCCATGATCTCGATGAGGCTGTGCGTATTGGTGACCGGATTGCGATTATGCGTGACGGTCGTTTGATACAAGTGGGAACGGCTGAAGATATTGTGATGAATCCTGCTGATGATTATGTCGCGGATTTTGTCGCAGGTATCTCGCGACTGAAAATTGTTAAAGCGCATGCCGTGATGCAGAACATGGATCGCTATACAGCCACCGCAGGAGCAATACCGGAGGGTGCGCCTCTGGTCGATGAGGATGCTTCACTCAGTGAGTTGATTCAGTTGGCTATTGATAACGAAGCGCCGATTGTGGTGCAGGATAATGGTCAGCACATTGGCGTCATTACCCGCTCTGATATTTTGCAAACTGTCATCGAAGGAGCGGAAACGTCATGAGTGATGTTGGACAGACTGCACATGATGAATTGATGCAGAGCGCTGAAGAATTTGCCCGCGAACGTGAGAGTAAGATTCCTGAGTTTGTGCACACCCATGCAGATTATTATCAAAGGCAGTTCCGCAAAATCGGTAATAACGCTGGTTTCAGCTGGACGTTTAATCTTTGGGCCGGGCTATTGGGGCCAATCTGGTTTTGCGCCCGCAATCTATGGAACTGGGGCCTGAGTTTTCTGATTCTGGAGACCTTTGCCATCGTGCAGATTGTGCGTGGTTTGTTTGGTGATCTTGCATCTGATGCGTGGGAACGTATCGCCAAAATTGAAGGTACTTTGGAGTTACGCCGCCAACAACTGGCTTCGGCGATAGAGAATAATACCGATAAGATTGATGTTTATCAGCGCACTGTGGATTCGCTGGAGAATTCCATCGGCGGGATTCGTTTGGAAGCGCAGCAACTGGAAGGTACCGGGCTATGGATTGCGGGAGTGGGTTTATTCAGTCTGGTGTTTTTAAAGATCGCACAGGCTGTGATGGCGAATACATTGCTGGAAAAGCGGTTCTCTGACTGGTTATCTGAGCCGTCTATTTCCTCCGGGATGACACAAAAACATATTGGGATCGCTGTGGGTTTTGTGGTGCTGATTCTGTTGGCTACCGTGGCGCATTACAGTTTCCCCAGCATGTTCCCCTGGTTGATTGAATTTCCTACTGATCCTGGTATTCGTCTGAATAGTATCCAGGGGGTTGAGGACTTTTTTGCTTTAGCCGTAAAACATGGTGAAGTGTTTTTTGATTTCATCACGCTGGGGATTCGTTTTGTACTCGATGGGCTGGAAATGCTTCTGGTACAAACTCCGTGGATGGTCATTGCCAGCTTTATTATCCTGTTGACCTGGTTGTCAGCAGGTTCACGTGCAGCGATTTTCTCTGGTGCCTTCCTATCTTATATGGGTTTGTTGGGTTTCTGGGAAAAGGCGATGACCACATTGGCGTTGCTGGGTACTGCGGCAGTATTATCGATTATGATTGGTATTCCTTTAGGCATGTATTGCGCGCGTCGTGAGCGTTTTTATTCTTTCATACGCCCGATTATGGATTTTATGCAGACCATGCCTGCCTTTGTTTTCATGATCCCGGTGATTGCTTTCTTTGGCACAGGTAAACCGGCGGCGGTTGTGACTACGATGATTTTTGGTGGGACACCTGTTGTGCGTTTGACTGTGCTAGGTTTGCGAGGCGTACCTGAGCATGTGCGTGAAGCGGCCATATCCTTTGGTGCCAACAAATGGTATCTGTTCACCCGCGTTGACCTTCCACTGGCAGCACCTTCGATACGGGCCGGAATCAATCAGACGATTATGCTGAGTCTGGCGATGGTGGTGGTTGCTTCGTTAATTGGTGCAAAAGGACTGGGCGAAGATGTACTTGAAGCATTGCAATATGCCAATGTGGGACAGGGGATACTGGCCGGGTTTGCGATTTTATTCTGCGCGATGATCCTTGATCGCATCGTTCAGGGGGAGCGTAAATAATATGAATGATCAAAAGAAGGCACTGGTTTTTGTGCATGGCTACCTTGGTGGTAGTCCACAATGGGCGGGACAAGTGGAAAGGTTTTCTGCTGATTTTAATGTGATCACGCCTGATTTGCCGGGTTTTGGCCTCAGCAATCATCTGGAGGCGCCGAAAAATATCACTGGTTTTGCATATAATGTGCTGGATGAGCTGGATCAATTAGACGTTGAACAATGCTACCTGATAGGGCATTCGATGGGTGGCATGATTGCCCAGGAAATCATGAAACTGGCCCCTGAACGAGTGAGTAAACTGGTGCTGTATGGCACTGGCCCTGTGGGGATTATGCCAGGACGTTTCGAGACTATCGAAGCATCCAGAAGCAGGGTGAATAGAGAGGGTGTTAAAATAACGGCTCGACGTATTGCTGCCAAGTGGTTTGTTGGGGGGGATTGTGCTCCTGATTATGAAGCCTGCGCTGATATTGCTGAAAAGGCGAGTCTTCAGGCAGCTTTAGCTGGACTGACTGCTATGGAGAGCTGGTCGGGAGAGGCTGAACTAGAGAAGATTAATGCCCCGACGTTGGTATTGTGGGGTGATAAGGATCAGTCCTATCAGTGGCCTTTGCCGGAAAGATTATGGAAAGAAATACCTGATGCTGATTTGAGTGTAGTTGCCGGGTGCTCACATGCTGTGCACCTGGAAAAACCGGAACTGTTTAACGCTGTTTTGCATGATTTTTTGGTTGGATGAAACTACCCTTTCAAATCATTGCCTGTCTGTGTGAATTTATCTACCCCTACTTCTGTATTAAGCTATTCCTGGCCCCGTAATTCGGGAGCAAGTGGAATTTTACACCCAGTTGTCTGGTAGCGTTTGGGAGTAAACGTGATGCGGTGTTATATTACTCGCCGATAATAATTATAAATTAAAACAATGTTATCCGAGTAAATGACGTAGTTCAGATGGCCGGTGGACCATATGGCGCCAACTAAATATAAGAACTAATAACAACTCAGGATATTGGATGGTACTCCCCCAATGAAAATACTACCCAACGATACTGATTTTAGCGACCTCGAAAAGCGTGCCAATTTAGATCTGTCTAAGCGTGCGCGGGGCGGTACAGTTATATATCTGGCAATCTGGCTGGTTTCAGCCTTCTGGGTGGATCTGGCTCAGGCTTCTCCTGTGTTTTTCCTTACGAATACGCTTCTTCTTCTTGTCACTGCGATGATGCGTATGCTGCATTTCCACCAATTGAAGCTGAACCCTAAAGCTAACACAAAAGCCATGTACCACATACTGGTGGGGACCTTGCTGTTTAGTGGATTTCACTGGGGAATTCTGTCTGCATGGGTTATTTTTAGTGGGAATTATCAGGAATTGTACTATCCCTACTTGGTTATTCTGGTAGCTTTTGGTATTGGGGGAACTTCGACCCTCAGTATTTCCCGGGTTGTTAGTACTCTTTATCCATTATTTACTTTTGTGCCGTCGTTTGTGCTTTTAGCATATGCGGGGGGTAAAGAAAATACGATGATGTTGGTGTGTGGTACTTTTGCCCTGATTTATGTTATGGGATCATCCCGCCTATCTCGGGAAGATTATTGGTCAGCCATTGCCTGTCAGAAAGTAGCTGAAGACCAGGCCAGAGTGATGGAAAAGCTGAGTATTACCGACCAGCTGACCCGATTAAACAACCGTATGTATTTTGAGAATCGGTTTGCCGAAGAATGGGATCGTTGCGGTAGACTGCACGTACCTATGGCTATTTTTATGATTGATCTTGATCACTTTAAAGACATCAATGATACCTATGGTCATGCTGCGGGTGATGAGTGCCTGGTTAAAGTAGCCGCTGCACTAAAAGGTGAGATGAAACGTACGATAGATACAGTTGTTCGGTATGGTGGGGAAGAATTCCTCGTTATGATTGCGGTAACAGATGTTAATGCCTTGCCAGTCATGGCACAAAGGTTGTTGGATGCGGTAGCTGGTGTAAGTTTGTGCTGGGGTAATCAGAAGATCTCAGTGAGTTGTTCGATTGGTCTCGCAATTACTATCCCATCCAGAGGGGCGAATAAAGAAAAGCTGTTGAGAGCGGCTGACAATGCACTTTATCAGGCAAAAGAGAGTGGTCGGAACCGATATTGTGTTGATGGCGAGTTGCCCAAAAACCCTCTTCAAAGAGAAATGACACCCCGAAAAATTAAAGATATCCAGACTACCGAGTCTGAAGTTGAAGTGACTTTCGTCTAATTGAAATTTGGGAATACCAGTACTTTAAGATAAGATTTATTTATTCACCTTGTGTTAATCAGTCTGATATAAAATTCATCAATTGGTTGATTGTTAATCACTTATACATCTTTAAGTGTATATTTGGTGAAGGGATCAATCAATTTTTACTCAAGAACAAAAATAAATCACTAGAGAGGCATTAAAAAAATAACATGCCCCTTCATCACTTGAAGTTGCATCGATAGCCTAACAACCAATTATAAAACATCGCTTTGCCCGGGCGGTGTTTTATTATACGCTGTTGGCTGCTTTTATTAGCGTATTTTAGCGTTATGGAACACGATGTGCCAAATAGGCTTCCATCATGCGGGATGGGTCTTTCATTAACTTATCCTTCCACTTACCCAATCGCATCTGGCTTTGAATCAGCCCGCGTAACACACCAATGTGCTGCGTCAAGCCTAGTGTATTAGCACCCACTAAAACATCACCCTGAAATTGCAGGTTGATGTAACGGTAACGACCCGGATCATTCAATGTTGCGGAGTCACCACCGTCAGCACCTTCCCATAAGCCAAATGAAGAAGAAATCAGGCCCATCGTATCCAGTACGTTCATATTGATACTGCCACGGTGTAACGATTCCGCACCTTCGCTCATGTTGGTAGCGGCAATAAAACCATGCTCTACAGCTGTTGGCTGAATGGCTTGTACACTATAGCCACCCGTAGAAAAATCTTTGCCTTCTGCTATGTCACCTGCCGCATAAATGTTGGCATGATTGGTTTGCAGGTACTCATTCACCAAAACACCGTGGGAAGTATCCACCACGCCATCAATTAATGAAATGTTGGGGCGTACGCCAGTGGCGCTGATCAGCAGGTCAACCTTTATTGGCTCGCGACCGTCCAGTTCAATAATCAGTTTGCCGGTTGAGGTGGCTTGCTGAGTGGGTTCCTCGGATTGTTTTTTACCTAACAGGTGGCCAAATAATCCACCGGATGTTTTAGTGCTGACAGCAGGAGGTGGAGATGTTTTTTCCTCGGTGACTGCTCTGACACGCGTAGAAGTAAGTACCTTGATACCTTTGTTTTCACACCACTTTTTCAATAGTGTGCCGGACTTTTCATCCATCATTCGCGGCACCATGCGGTTTTCCATCTCAACCACCGTGAGGTTTACGCCGCGTTGCGCTAAGGCTTCAAGGATAATACAGCCGATAAAGCCGGCACCCATCAGCACCACTTTATCACCGGCCTGACAGCCTGCGATAATTTTACGAGCGTCCGCCAGTGTCCAGCAATTCACCACGCCCGGCAAATCCATGCCAGCAATCGAGGGGCGGATTGGTGTAGAGCCTGTTGCTAACAAGAGGTTATCGAAGCTCAGTATCTGGCCATCATCCAGCGTGACCTTCTGAGTATTTGGCGATACTGAGATAGCGCGTTTCTGAAGTAACTCGATGTTCTGGTTGGCAAAATGCCCTTCAGTGCTACGCAGATAGGTGCCTTGTTCTGTCACATTGCTTATCAAATGGTAAGGAATGGCCATCCGGGAATAGGGCGGTTCCGGCTCATCACCCACAAGGGTGATGGAAGCATCCAGCATGCGTTTCCGCAGGGTCTCAGCGGCTATAACGCCCGCTGGCCCTGTTCCGATAATTACATGCTTCATGTGCACAGATTGACACGTAGAATTTTTTTAGTCCATGCCATGTCATATCCTCCTTAAGCGGCTGCAGGTTGCGTATCAGTTTTTGAAGCCCACTGGCGCATACGATCCAGACCGGTCGCATTGGCATCCACATAAGTGATGGCAGCGGTAGGGCAAGCTTCAACACATTGCGGGTCACCGCCACACAGGTCACATTTGATGACTTTACCCGTGTTGGTATTGTAATTCACGGTGCCGAACGGACAAGCAATCGTACAGACCTTACAGCCTACACATCGATCATTAATAATGTCCTTGGCGCCGGTTTCAGCATTGATAACAATGGCATCAACAGGGCAGGCCTGCATACACCATGCTTCATCACACTGGGTGCAGGTGTAAGGAACATAACGTCCTTCATCATGGAAAGTGAATACTTTGATACGTGATTTTGCCGGATTGAAAACACCTTCGTTTTCGTATGAACATGCCATTTCGCATTGCAGACAGCCCGTGCACTTGCCCGGATCTATATTGAGTGACTTTTGCATCCTTCTACATCCTCATGTCAGTATGTCTGAACCTGTTCTAAACCAAGGTTAATGATTGGTCTGACACAGGCTGGGTAAAGTTTGGTGTTATTCGGTAATGCATATGAAAGGATTTTACCCCCAAGCATGAAAGTCTGCGACTTTCAAAGTAGCAGAATATAGCGGAATTATCAGGTGTGTTCTATCGGAACCTACGCCCCCCTTGTTAAACTCAAGTTATCAATCTGCTCGTCTCATTGTGGTTTTCAAGGCCTCACGAATAGCCGTTTCATGCAAGCCGTGACCCGCCTCTGCGACAATCAATGCCGCGTTGGGCAGCGCTTCCACCAATGTCTCAGCCGCTGAGAGCGGACAAACCGGATCATTACGGCCATGAATCAGAGTGACCAGAATGTCACTGAGTTTATCCAGCCCGGGCATAATTCCTTCGTTTCCGAGGAAAAATTGGTGGTGGCAGTAATGTGCATAAACCCTTTTGCTATTAATGCGTTGTAGTCGTTGTTCAGGGTCTGATTCTTCCCTGGAAACGGGTATGCCCATGACCGTAGCTTCCCAGTGATCCCAGCTTAAAGCGGCCTGATAGGCACGATTTTCATCCCGGTTGATTAGCAATTCATACAAACGACTGGTTAACGGTTGGCCTGCTGCCGGAACCAGTTGTTGGCAAAGTTTCAGGTAGCTGTCGGTATGTTGCTGAGCGATGCCATCGGGTTGGATAAACCAGTCAAGGTCTTGTTTACGCGCCGCAAAACTGCCGCGTAGGATGATGGATATGACTTGTTCGGGGTATTGTTTAGCATATTCCAGCGCCAGTGCCGCCCCCCATGAGCCACCGTAAACTTTCCAGCGGTTGATATTCAGCGTCGTGCGCAGTTGTTCTATGTCATTGATAAGGTACTGGGTTGTGTTGTGTTTGATATCACCTGAGGGGGTTGATCTTCCGCAGCCACGTTGGTCAAACATCACGACATAATGCTTGTCCGGATCGAATAGTTTGGCGTTTTCAGGGTGGGAATCTGAGCCGGGGCCACCGTGTAGAAATAACAAGGGAATGTTGTCCGTCGAGCCAATTACTGCGTATGCAATTTGGTGTTGTTCGGGGGTGGTCATGAATTGAAGTTGCACGTATCAGGTCTCTGCAAAATGACGGTTTGTCGATTGAGGTTAACTTATCATTGATCCGGATGTCTCAGTTATACGTATATTCTAAGGTAATCAAAATGGAAGAGACTAAAATGATGAAAAAATTATACTTAGTATTATCAGGCTTATTATTGAGTGGCAGTGTTTTAGCACAAGGAAATGTGGCGGTAGGTGAGTTTTCTAAAGGCCAGCTGGCGGGCTGGGAGCCGAAGGAATTCAGTGGTAAAACTCAGTACCAATTGGTTAAAGAGGGCAATAATACCATCCTCAAAGCGACCAGTAATAGTAGCGCTTCGGGCTTGGGGCGAAAGATGCGTATCGATCTGACTAAAACACCGGTGATGAACTGGAGTTGGCGGGTGGATAATAAGCTGGGTAAGCTCAATGAGCAAAGTAAGCAGGGTGATGATTATGCTGCGCGGGTTTATGTGATTCTGGATGGCGGATTATTTGTCTGGAATACCAAGGCGCTGAATTATGTGTGGTCGAGTAATCAGCCGCGTGGCGCGACGTGGGGCAATGCTTACCTGCCAAAGAATGCCAAAATGACCGCAGTGCGCGGTACTCAGGATAAGGTGGGCGGTTGGATCAGGGAAAAGCGTAATGTGCGTGCCGATTTTAAAAAGATTTATGGAAAGGATATTACACATATTGATGGTGTAGCTTTAATGACTGATACTGATAATGGCAAAGGTCAGGCGACGGCTGCTTATGGGGATATTTTCTTCTCGGCGCAGTAGTTTTTGCATCCGATTGTAAAATCAGCACGTATACAAAAATTCCATGATAAATATTTAAAGGAGATAAGCGTAATGACAACTGTTAAAAAGGCTTCGGGTATTGCTATTGCTTCTGCGGCGGCTGCATTGTTACTGAGCGGTTGTGGGAGTAATCCGGCTGCTGATAAATCAATGGCTATGTCAAAATCTGAAGCAAAAGTGCATTGTTCCGGTATCAATTCCTGTAAAGGAAAAGGCGCTTGTGGAACTGCAAAACATGATTGTGCTGGCAAAAATGCGTGTAAAGGCCAGGGTTGGGTGAAAACTAGCCAGGCTGAGTGTGATGAAAAAGGCGGCAAAGTAGTCAAAGGCTAATTTATGCCTTCAGTTTCCCTCCCGTATCTGGGCTTTGGTCTCGGGCTGCGCAAAGAACACTACAGCGACATTTTGGCTCAGCGTCCGGATGTCGACTGGTTTGAAGTGTTGTCTGAGAACTACCTGGTTCCGGGCGGGAAACCGCTTTATTTTTTGGATGAAATACACCGTCACTACCCGATGGTTTTGCATGGCGTTTCTTTGTCAATCGGTAGCACTGACCCACTAAATATTGACTACCTGAAGCAACTTGCTGAGTTGGCTGACCGGGTGGATGCTCACTGGATTTCTGATCACTTGTGTTGGACGGGTGTGGAACAGATTAATGCACATGATTTGCTACCGCTTCCGTATACCGAGGAAGCGATTGAACATGTAGCAGGGCGTATCCGGCAGGTACAGGATTATTTGGGGCGGCAGATTCTTATTGAAAATGTTTCCAGTTACCTTAGCTACAAACACTCGGTGATGCCGGAATGGGAGTTTCTGACTGAAGTGGCGGAGAGGGCAGATTGTCTGTTGCTACTGGATGTTAACAATATCTACGTTAGTTCTGTGAATCATGAATTTGACCCGTTGGATTATCTGAGTCAGGTTCCGGTGGAGCGTGTGCAGCAGATACATTTGGCGGGACATAGTAATGAAGGTGATTATATTATCGATACCCATGATCACCCGGTGGTTGACCCAGTGTGGCGTTTGTATGAACAGGCCGTTGCCCGGTTTGGGCGAGTTTCAGCGATGATCGAACGGGATGATAATATTCCGGCGCTTTCTGTGGTGCTGGATGAGCTGAACACGGCGCGGAAGTTAGCGGCTAATGCATTAAAGCAGGCAGGATAATGAAGCACGATACGGGGTTATCATTGGCTGACCTCCAGCATGATTTTTTACAGTATTTACGTGACCCCGGTGAATCCCGCATTATTAATGCCGTCCTGAGCACTGAAACAGTCAGCGCAGATCTGCGCTTGAAAATTTATGGTAACGCTTATCTGTCCCGTCTGATTGAAGCGTTGCAGGATAATTTTCCGGCTTTGCACACTTTATTAGGCGATGATGATTTTTATGCCTTAGCAGAACGTTATATTCATCAGCATCCCTCAACCAGTTTTTCATTACGGCATTTTGGCGATCACCTGACCGATTTGCTGGAGCAACAAACCCCTTATGCTGAACAGCCTGTGTTGGCTGAAATGGCCCGGTTTGAATGGACAGTATGGGCCGCGTTTGATGCACCCGATGTGGTACCCGCGACATTGGATGATTTGCAAACCATTCCACCGGAAGCCTTGGGTGATCTGGTGTTTGATTTACACCCTTCTTGTCAGTTGTTAATGCTGCAATGGAATGTTGCTGAATTATGGCAGGCGATCACCGATGAGGCTGAGCCGATTGCGGCTACGCAAGTAGCATATCCACAAGGCTGGCTGGTTTGGAGAGAGGGCTTAGGTACTTATTTCCGGTTGTTGGCGGTTGATGAGGCCTGGGCATTGCTAAAGGTACAGGAAGGTGAAAACTTTGCTTACCTGTGTGAAGGTGTTTGTGAGTGGGTGGATGCTGAGCATGCTGCGGCCAGAGTGGCCGGGTTTGTTCAGACATGGTTAGCTGATGGTGTGGTTTGTCTGCGTTGAAACTATATACAAGAATCACTTTACTGGTTGGTTGCTTGTTCTTGTCAGCTTGTGATCAGAAACCCAAAGAGTCCACTTTTGATTTGAATGCTGCTTTAGGTGGTGTGGCTGATAGCAGGTTCGAACGTGCTATTAACCCCAGGGGGTTTCAGTTTCCGGCAGATCACGCCGCGCATCCCGGTTTTCGTAATGAATGGTGGTATGTCACCGGAAATGTTGAGTCCGATGCTGGCCAGCGTTTTGGTTATCAAGTTACTTTTTTCCGTGTGGCATTCGCACCGTCCCCCGGTGAATCATCTTCTCGCTCACCATGGCAAACCAACCAACTTTGGATGGCTCACGTGGCGTTGACGGATAATGAGGGTCAGCAGCATTTTCATGATCAACGCTTTGCCCGTGGTGCGGCGGGCTTAGCAGGGCAGGAGAATAAGCCGTTCCGGGTTTGGCTGGAAGATTGGCAAATTGTGGGAAGTCGGGATGCAAAATTCCCTTGGGCCGTGACGGTTAAGGCGGATGGTTTCAGTCTTAATTTACAGTTGTCGCCGGAAAAGCCTGTGGTGTTACAGGGTGATGCAGGTCTGAGCCAGAAAAGTAGCGGGGCGGGCAATGCCTCTTATTATTATTCGTTGACACGTTTGGCGACTTCCGGCGAGTTATATCGGGGGGAAGAGCGTTTTGTTGTCAGTGGACAATCGTGGCTGGATCGCGAGTGGAGTACCAGTGTACTGGGCGATGACCAAGTGGGCTGGGATTGGTTTTCTCTGCAATTGGACAGTGGCGATGACGTGATGTTCTATCAGTTACGTAATGCCGCTGGCGAGGCTGATTCATACAGTGCCGGTAAATGGGTGCTGCCTGATGGTCAGTCTGAAAGTTTAGCGATGCAGCATGTTGAGCTTAAACCGTTGCGTACATGGTGCAGGGATGATTTGGGGTGTTATCCGGTGAAGTGGTCTGTCACTGTGCCAGAAAAAAACATTAACTGGACGGTTGAAGCGATAGTTGATGATCAGTTAATGCAGACAGGTATCACGTATTGGGAGGGTGCGGTGAATGTCACGGATACCAGCACCCGAAAGGTGCTGGGGCGTGGGTACCTGGAAATGTCGGGTTATGAGTAATTATATCATTTCACTTCAAAGGAATATCCAGATGGGTGATGAGATCGATTCCTTTCACTTTCTGTGGGTCACTCATGTAACGTTCCAGTATCGGCTGTTTCCAGTTGAATTTTAATTTGGTCATTTTCAGGTGGGAGAAAGCCGAGTACCACGCCAGTTCCAGATTTTTGTACTCACCGCGTAATACGGTGCGCAAATAGCGTCGCGCTGGTAACAGTCCTGTGGAGAAGCCATCGATATCGGTTTGTTCACTAATGGGTACGGCTATATCGCAACTCACAACGTCTTTTTTGGGGTTTGCTTTGTGATAAAGCGTAAACGGTGAGCCGGTGTGTTCGAGTTTATTCATTTCGACGGCTGCCATTAGTTTGGGGTAGGCTTCCTGCATGGCATCGGGAAGTTGTGCAAATGTGCCAGAGAAAGCGGTGCTGATGTAATACTGAGCAGGTGCTTCAACAATGTGCTCAAAATTCAAGTCGAACGGGTTGCTGTCATCACCTACTGTTATTGCTAGTTTATGCAGACCAATCTCGTAATCTTTGCCAACCATCTGATCCATTTTGGAGGCCATCCAACGGAAGAGGAATGGCATTTTTCCACGCATGCCCCAAGTCACTTCTGTGCCCTCATCAACAGGTGTAAATGTCCAGTAAACATCACTTTCTGAGCTCATTGGGCGGGTAAATGCAATCCGGCTTTCTATATGGTTGGGGGCTGTGAATTTATCATGCATCATTTTCCCTGCGCCGATAATTTCGCCATCCCAGCTATACCAACTACCTTCTGTTTTAGTGGTGCTTGAGTAATCCAGTTTGCAGTCCGGTTCGTGTGCCAGCCACGGTGTCCAGTCCGGCCAGGTTTTGAAGTCACTCACCGTCTCAAACAAAGCTTCCGGAGAAGCTTTTATAATGTGCTTGCGGTGAACATGGTATTCACCGCTCTGGGTGGCTAGCCAGACGAGTGCAACAGCAACCAAGACTAATATAACAATAAAGGTAGTAATCATGAGTGTTCCCCGAAGAGTATGCTTATGAATTTTAATGTGTTTTTAGTCAGCTATCAAATACCTGTCCTATATCCAATAAGTCAGTGGTTGATCTTCTCCGCGATAGGCACCGAAGCAGGAAAAAGCAACACGGTTTCCACCTGCGCCCGGACAAACCGAATGGAGTTTGGTGCACTGCATGATGATGAGTTCGCCGGGGGTTGGCTTGATTTTTAAGCTGCTTGCCGGGATTTTATCGCGATCAATGAAGTCATGATCACCGGTGTACAATTGTTTTACCTGTTCATCATCCGGCGCATAATCCCATAGCTCTAATTCTCCGCCTTCGTCAAAGTTTCTGAGGTAAATGTTAATGGCCAACTGAGACAGAGGATGTTCCTGTTCGGGAAGGTCGGGATAATCACGGGTCAGCATATCCTGGTGGGGTGGGAATACCTGATTTTGCAGGAAAATACGTAACAGCCCAGGCATCATCGGTTTTTTTTCCAGTTTCTGAATAGCAGCCCCGGCTGGCCATAGTTTCTCAAAGTCATTCACCAGCTGATCCAGAGGGCTTTTATACGGAGCGCAAAGATCACTGATAGCCTGGTTAAGTTTATCAGACAAGGAAAAATAAGTGTCTATGAGCGCTTTATTGAAGCGGGTTTCGAAGAAGGCCATGCCCAGACGGTAAATGTCCAACTCCGGCGCATTGTCATATTTTCCGATTGAGTGTTGATTCTGGTCAAGGTTGTTGAGTATTTTTTTACGGGCAGCAGCGTCGTAGTAATTGGGAATTCTGATTGCAAGAATGTCTCCATTACAGAGATCCTGCAATGCTTGGTAAGTGAGTTTTGCACTGAATTTGACTAAGTTGTCATCATGTGTGTTGTGGTGGTGTTCGTGACTACTTGTTATAGACACAGTCATAGTTACAGCCCCTATATTGAGTTGTTCAATAGTCATAATAGGCTAAAACTATAGTTAATGCCAAATCTATAAATCTATAAATCTATCGGCAGCGTAAAGCGTTATTTTTAGAGCTATAAAAAGTTGAAATTTGTATGATATTTTATTTCCAGATAAATTCCATCTATCGCTGCATGTCGTGTAATAGATCACTTTGAGCGGGTTGTATTGGAGAATTACGAATCATAGCTGGGGGAGGGAGCGCTTTTTTTACTGTTTTTTTCATCCGTTTATCAAGATACATTGAGTTGTCTGCATAATTTAGAAGATCTTGCAAATTCTCCCCGTCTTTTGGGTAGACAGCCAAACCAACGCTGGCTCCGACTCGGTGTGTGTATTGTTGTATGGTAATCGGCTCGTGGATTTTTTTGATCAGGCGACTGATAAACCGGGGGATATGCTCCACGTCATTAGGTTTGATGCCTGATAGCAAGATGACAAACTCATCACCTCCGAGACGTACGGCAACATCTGTGGGACGTATCATTGACTGAATGCGAGAGGCTAGTATACATAAAACCTGGTCTCCATGGTCATGGCCATAGGTATCGTTAATTGTTTTAAACTTATCAAGGTCAGAAAAAATAATTGCAATCCTTTCCTGTCCGGGCATTGCCGGGCCGGTTCTTTTATTAAACTCTTCTAGTAGCCCCAGTCGGTTTTTTAATCCGGTTAGAGGATCTTGCATGGCTATATTGATGGCATGTTTTTCTGATCCCTTCATACGCTTTTTAAACTGAATGATCACGATGCTGGCGAGCAGGATATTGATGGCGAGAGAGGTTACTATGCACAGTAATATACCCGCCATTGCCAGTGACTCATGCGGGCGCAGAATCGGATAGTCTAATGCATGTATGCCATGAATAAATAAAAATACAGGTAGAAGTTTACTTTGACTGCCCTTGGCCTCTTTTGAGGGCATGAAGAGCCAGCCTGTATAAAGAATGAGTGTTCCGCACGTTAGTGCTGTTGCGGTGGCAGCTGGCAGAAATGATGGTTCGATAAAGTTAAAGTAAATAACCCAAGCAGTGGATAACGAAGCAACGAGCAGAACCAGATTAACCCTGATTGCTTTTCCTAGCCAGAGACTACCGCCAATCATCACTAGTGACGACCAGGATATAAGGCTTAGGTTATACAAAGCTTCGCCGCGCGCGGGGTTTCCTGTGCTGCCGTAATAAAGTAATGCGATATAACCCGTTGCACCGGCCAAAGATGATAATGCCCACCAACTAATCCCCTTGTTCAACTCGGGCATATCCCGGGTCAGGAGAAAAAGTAGTGCTGATAGCAGGTAGCAGGTTATGCCTACCAGAAGTATGGATTGGAGTATTAGTGGCATTTTATTTTTTTTATCGTGTCCCAGCTCACGTTATAGGTCTTTATTACCCTTGAATGAAGGGTGTCTAAATAGGTATCAAATACACCTAAATGTGTATGTGGTGGTGACGATTGTACCTACGCTAATACGGGGAAGTTAATTTTTTCTTACCAAAGGTCGTTTGAAGAAAATTAATACTTTAAGTCCTTGTTGGTTATCTTCAAGGTTGATGGTTGCATCGTGTAATTCTGTAACAGCTTTCACCAGGCTCAGGCCTAACCCATTACCGGGAGAGCTGCGTGCTTCATCCAGTCTGACGAAGCGTTCAAACACCTGCTCACGTTTATTAGCAGGAATACCGATACCGGTATCAGTCACAATAATCTGTAAGCCTGTTGGGGTTTGCTTGGCTTCCAGTGAGATATGTCCGTGTTCAGGTGTGTATTTTACCGCATTATCTAAGAGATTGGTGAGTGCCTGAGCCAATAATTGTCGATTACCATGCAGAACCAAATGCTGATCACACCGGTGAGAAAAGGTGATAGATTTCTCTTCAGCCACAGCGTCATATAATTCTGCGAGATCAGTAATGAGCTGCGTAATATCGACATCGACCCAGTCATCACGCTGAACGCCTGATTCAATTTGTGCGATACCCAACAGTGCATTGAAAGTCTTGATCAGATCGTCAACATCCTGCATAGCATCCTGATTTAATTGCTGAAAATCGGTAGAGGCCGGATCACGAAACTGATTGGCCTCCAGCCGGTTGCGCAGCCGGTTAAGTGGATTGCGTAAGTCATGAGCCAGATTGTCGGTGACCTCGCGCATAGCCTGCATCAACTGTTCGATCCTTTGCAGCATGCTATTCAGCACAATGCTCAGGCGGTCAAACTCATCATTACGGCCTGTGACTGACATGCGCTGGCTGAGGTCGCCATTAATAATCTCTCCGGCGGTTTGACGCACGCTATCAATACGGCGTAATACCCCATAGCCGATTAACCCACCACCCAGCAGGGAAAGTAGAACAATGCCCGCAATCGCCAGCCACATACTACCGGACACATCATCCAGCAAGGACTGTTGTTCAGTCAGGTCAGTTGCAACCAGTAGCTGGTAATTATTCGGAAGCTGTCGGATTAGAATACGTGCAAGCTGCTTCTGGTCTGCTAGCAGCGAGAAATTGATGGTTTCATTCAGGGGGTGTGTGCCAAATAGTTGCTGGCCGGTGCGGGAATCATTAGTGCTGTATTCGGCTGTGAAGTTTTTGCTAATGTCGGAGCTACGTTGGTTGAATAACTCGTAGTAGTAGAAGCGTTTATCCGTAGAATCTTCCATGCGTTGATTGCGCCGCAAGATATCACGGAACAATGAACCGGCATCACTAAAACCGTAACGGTTCAGCAATACATCGGCTTGTAGCTGTAGTTGCTTATCTGTCTGTTGGGTGATGTGGCGCTCCACTACCCAATAAACAGACACCATAGCACCGGCAGCTACCAGGCTGAACAGTAATGCATAGACTAACGAGAGGCGGAAAACCGTGGTATTAAGTAGTCGCAGGATCATGCAATATATAACCTGCACCACGAATGGTGTGCAGCAGCGGTGGGTCGAAGTCGCGATCAATCTTGCCACGCAAACGGCTTATATGCACATCAATCACATTGGTTTGTGGGTCAAAGTGATAATCCCAAACCTTTTCCAGCAACATAGTGCGGGTGACAACCTGTCCTGTATTGCGCAGTAGGTATTCCAGCAACGTAAATTCCCGGGGTTGCAGATTGAGCAGTGTGCCTGCGCGTTTTACCTGTCGCTTCATCAGATCCATTTCCAGGTCAGCCAGTTTCAGCACAGTCTGTTCCTGTGCAGGCTGTGCACGGCGTAATAAAGCCTGGAGGCGGGCGTTCAACTCACTGAATGCGTAGGGTTTTACCAGATAATCATCGCCACCGGCTTTTAAACCTTCCACCCGGTTGTCCACTTCGCCTAGCGCACTGAGTATTAACACCGGAGTGGTTATTTTTTGTTTGCGCAGCGTACGGATAATGGACAGGCCATCCATTTCCGGCAGCATGCGGTCGATAATCATGGCGTCGTACGGATTGGTCAATCCTAAGTGCAGGCCATCTTCACCATTAGCGACATGATCTACAACGTAGCCTTGTTCATTCAAGCCTTTCTGAATGAAACTCGCGGTGGTGGTGTCGTCTTCAACTAACAGAATATTCATATATCAAATCATAAACTAATTGTGACCCTTGTCACCATGAACAATTAGTAATGCCTTCTGTGCGTCGGCTATAAACCTGGTTTCAGGTGTGGCAGTCGGGGGCGGATTTTATTACACATTTGTAATTTGTTCGCAAAGTCGCGGTAAGGTTGATTTGAGTAATATGTCTCCATCGAAATGAGACAAGGGTTTTAACAATGTTGAACAATTTACCAAGCAAAAGTTTTAAAAAACGCCTTTTACCTGTGCTGGCAGCTAGTGCCTTAGTCAGTACATTAGCCTTCCAGGGTTTAGTGCCAGAGGTGCGTGCCGATGGGTTGCCTGTACTTACGCAGTTAATTAAGCAAAACAGTGATGCGGTCGTACATATTAAAGTCGAGGCCGGGGGCGCGAAAAAAACGGCTATGGAAGACGGTTTTAAGCTGCCAAATGGTCAGCAAATGCCCGAAGAGCTGCGTCAGTTTTTCCGTAACCTGCCTCAAGGGCCACAACAGCGCAGAGGTTCTGCAATGGGCTCCGGTTTCATTATTTCGGACGATGGTTATGTTGTTACCAATGCGCATGTGATTGATGGTGCTAAGAAGGTCACGGTGACGTTGGGGGATAACCGTGAGTTGGAAGCCGAAGTGATCGGACAGGATGAGTACAGTGATATCGCATTGTTGAAGATAGAGGCTGAGGATTTACCGACAGTGACTCTGGGTAGTTCAGACAATTTGGAAGTAGGGCAGTGGGTGTTCGCTATCGGCGCACCTTTCGGATTGGAGCATAGTGCAACACAGGGAATTGTTAGTGCGCTATCGCGTAGTTTGCCGGATGGCACCTATGTTCCGTTTATCCAGACTGATGTTGCGGTGAATCCGGGCAATTCCGGCGGGCCGTTATTTGATCTGAAGGGTAACGTTGTCGGGGTGAATTCGCAGATTTATAGCCGCAGTGGAGGTTATATGGGAATTTCATTCTCAATTCCGATTGACCTGGTGAAGAATGTGACTGAACAGCTGAAAAATGGTGGCTCGGTGAGCCGTGGCTGGTTGGGTGTTCATATCCAGAGTCTTGATCAGGAATTAGCAGACTCATTTAATATGCGCAGCCCAAAAGGCGCTTTAGTGTCCAACGTTCAACCTTCCAGCCCGGCGGATAAGGCAGGTGTGCAAGCAGGTGACATTATTGTTGGCTTCGATTCATCGGATGTTGATTCGGCCAATCATTTACCGCTGTTAGTAGGCACTACGCCGATTGGCAAACAAGTGCCGCTGGTTGTTCTGCGTAATGGCGCAGAGAAAACACTGGATGTGAAGATTGACCGCCTTAAGGATGATAATGAGTCTATAAAAGTATCTTCGAAGCGTTCAGGTGCTTTAGGTTTATCGGTTGCACCGCTGACGGATGAGGAGCGCAAAGTGGCGAAATTAGGTGATGCTGGCGTGGCAGTGCGTGGTGTGGAGCCTGATAGCCCGGCGGCACAAGCGGGTTTGCGGGAAGGTGATGTGATTCTGGCGCTTAACAATAGCAATGTATCTACGCCTGCTGAGTTGAAGTCTAAAGTGGTTGATGCGCCGAAGGACAAGCCGCTGGCGGTGTTGATTATGCGTGATAATCGTAAGCAGTTTGTGGCGATTAAACCTTCTTAAGTATCAATGCTTTAGTAGTTGTTTTCATTAGGGTCATTTTCATGGGATGACGCCTCCAACTTCCCCACTTTTCAGTGGGGATTTTTTTGTTTGAACAAAAAGATACTGCCGCAGCTATTTTTATATTTTTCTTTAAGGGCATAGTTGTCTGTTGTAGAGTGAGCCGGTTAAATTTGTTTATGACTTACCTCGGTTTTTTATTGAGATGAAATATTCAGTCCCTAACCTGCTCCCTGATGTTGTTGCTGGTTTTATCAATGCGATTATTAGTATTGTCTTTGCGATGGCTCTGGCGGCTATTGTGTTTACCGGGCCTTTGTCAGGTTACTTACCCCAAGGAATTGGTATTCTCTTAATCGGTACTATTATTTTTTCATTGGTGTCTGCAATTTGGGCCAGTCACCCATTGGCGTTAAGTACTCCACAAGAAATACCAATCGTAGTTTTGGCCTTAATTGCTGTCACGGTTGCAGCGCGCCCTGATATTGAATTGCCACCAGATCAGTTATTCCAATTTGTATTTGTGGCTGTTGGGTTAACATCGGTACTTATCGGTGCTTTTTTCTTTACTCTGGGGTGGTTTAAGCTAGGGAAAATAGTGCGGTTTTTCCCACTTCCGGTGATTGGGGGATTTTTGGCTGGAATGGGTTGGTTAATCATAGAATTTGCTTTTAGTATGATGACTGATCTGGAGCTTGGTTTCTCTACCATAGCTGTTTTCTTTGAGAGTGCTACTTTTCTACGGTGGTTTCCTGGTCTTGTTTTTGCCGTTTTTTTATTGGTATTGAGTCGTCGTTTTAAGCATTTTTTTCTTATACCCGGCATGTTACTAGCTAGCATTATTCTCTTTTATACGGTTGTGTTAGCTCAGGGTTTATCCTATTCCTCCGTTGAGGCGGATGGATATTTACTAGGGCCTTTTCCTGCTGGTGGTTTATCTCCGGGCCTTATGATCGGGCATGTTGCTGATTTTCGTTGGGATTTATATTTATTATTTGTACCCATGATTGCGACTACGATGGTGCTGAGCGTTATTGAGGCTTTGCTTAATTATACGGCTTTAGAGGCCACGACAGAAGAAGACATTGACCTGGATAAAGAATTGCGCTTAACCGGATTCAGCAATGCGATTGCCGGGGTGGCCGGAGCGCCTGCTGGGTTTATTCGTCTGGGACAGGCTACTTTAGCTCACAGCATTGGTGCACGCAGTCGACTCCCAAGCTTTATTGTGGCTGTGCTTTGTGCACTAACTTTGGTTTTTGGTGCTGATTTGTTGTCCGTTTTCCCTAAGATGGTACTTGGAGGGTTGCTGCTCAATCTGGGTTTGGTATTTTTAGTAGAATGGCTTTATGACACATGGGGGAAGCTACCCTGGAGTGATTACCTGATTATTGTGTTGATCCTTATTGTCATCGCAAATATAGGTTTTCTGGAAGGCGTGCTGGTTGGTTTAGCTTTATCGGTTGTTGTTTTTGTTATCAATTATTCAAAAGTGAAAGTAGTGAAACATGAACTGAGCGGGCGGACTTTTAGCAGTAACGTCGAGCGCTCTGAGCGATCAGAACAGATTCTTGAGCAGCATAATGAGCAAATTTTAATTCTTACCTTGCAAGGGTTTATTTTCTTCGGGACTACACCTCAGTTATTAAAGCCTATTATGGCTAGGATAGAGAACGAACACGATTCACCACTGCGTTTTGTTGCGCTCGACTTTCGTCAAATCACAGGGCTTGATTCTTCTGCGGTCAATAGTTTTAAAAAGCTAAGTATCAAAGCTAAAAATGAAGAGTTCTCGGTTGTACTATGTGGTTTGAATAGCTCAATATCGAAAAAATTGGCCACTGAGGGGTTAATTACGGATGAATCTACCGTGATACAGGCCTTTGATGATTTGGATCATGGTTTAGAGTGGTGCGAGGATCAAATAATTAAGAATGCGCTAAAGCCAGAAGGTGCTGCTGGTGCCTTGGGGCAGAAAAGTGGTGAATTTTATGCGGTGACAGAGGATTTCGCTGACTTTTTGGAAGATCGTTTTGTTACTGCGGGTAGTGTGTTTATTGAGCAAGGACAGAACCCAGGCGGAATCTACTTCATTGAGTCGGGTGAGGTGGTTGTCATGTTGAACACCAGCAAAAGTAACCAGGTGCGTTTAAAATCAATGGGTGCAGGAACTATTGTGGGTGAGGTTAGCTTATACCTAGGGGAAAAAGCTACGGCTTCGGTGCTTGCTGATACAGATTGCCAGATGAAGTTTTTGTCCGCAGACAGCTTTGAGCAGCTGAAATTGCATGATCCGAGCAAAGCCTCTCAGCTGCATATTTTTATAGTGAAACTGCTGAGTGGGCGGCTGGCAAAATCAAACAAAACGATGCGTGCGCTGCTTTATTAGAACAAGCAGGTTAACGGATGCAACGGATGCTCTGGTTTGAGTGGCCATAATTAACCACTGTTCTTGCTTATTTGTGGTGCTTCCGAACCTCAATCGACCGCATCAAATCCTTATTGTCCAACAACACCAAAGCATTCTCAGCGGTATCAATAAACGGATTGCGGATGCCCAGCCGTTTATGCACCCAGTTGTTATAAGACACTTCCCACGCACTGGGGCTGTCAATTTTGGCCCAATGCACCAAGGTATCCACATGGCGGTTATACAGCTCATCAATCTCGTAAGTCAGCAGCATATACAGCAATGAACGGGCAATATCACCGCGATTCTGTGAAGGGATAACCCATTCATCATCTGAATCCAAACCGGTACTGATGAAGTTTTCCGGTTGGAGTTTTATGTGTTCAGGCCGGACTATCTTGTCGCCATCCATATCAAACGGAAAATTAGAACGTTTGGCATTTAAACCACGTTCGGAAGGCGCAAGGTTGAACGGATTGGTGCTGGCTCCGTAACGAACATGGCGCGGGGCACGTTGGCGGGCCATATAGCGGTTTAGGAAATCCTGTGGGATGACGTGTTCGATACTGTGGTTTTTCTTTTGATACAACTCATCGACGGGTGTACGACCATAAACCGAAGTCACCCAGCCGTGGTTATTATCAAAGAAGAAGGTCCAGTAATTTTTCCATTTATCCTGACTGCTCCATTGCCTGAAGTGTTTGCGTGATTGATAAACGCCACCCGCCAGATCAACAAAATCCTGTCGGGTCATCACATCTTTTTGCGTGTTAATCGCCGGGTTGGCGGCGTTTTTTTCTTTTGTCGAGGATTGTAGTTCGATATAGACCTGGCCGTGATCAGACTGAATCTGATTTTCCACACCGTCTTTTTCAAGGTGTTTATTCAGCACTCCATAATGTACCAGTTCGGCCTGTGCATTCGGGTTACGCGGGTTTAGCGAATTGGAAACCAGAATATGGTCGAGGCAATTGCCCTGTCCGCGATAAACATGGGTAAAAGGCCGGACATGCCGGTACATATTCGGTGCGACTCTGAAGCTATCGGTGAAGCGGTAATCATGCAGTGAGCGTTTGGCGCTTTCCGGCCATTCATCGGAGTCAACGCCGCCAATGTTATAAATCCGGTCTTTCATGGACATCGCACGCAGCGGCGTTGAGTCCTGGTCATCATTCAGGTCACCCAATATTACCAGGGGACGATCCGGATTCTCATCCAATACCTGACAAGCACTGTGATAAAGCAATGTGGCTTCGGCACCGCGTTGTAACATGGAGGCGATATTTCCGCGAGATAGGCGCATCATCGTGTCACGTACCCGATCCGGCCATGCGGTTTTCGCTTCATAACGGGTGTCTTCGCTGACCGGACGTTTGGATTTAAGGTGCACGACATAAACAGTGGTTGTGCCAATATCCGGCACCGTAATATCAGCGCAAACCGGCAAGCGGCTAAAGCGGAAGTCATCTGATAATGACAGATCTGATTTCACATCCGGGTGAGTGTCTACGGCGCGTGGGTTCTCCAGTGGATAACGTGAAGCTATCGCAACCACCGATTTATTGAAAACCTGGGTATCTTCTTCGATGGTTTTGGGGCTATCCGTTGTGGCAAAGTGAGGATAACCCGCCTTGGCGCACAGTTTTTTTAATGCCTCAACACTGAACACTTCCTGGAACCCGACAACATCGGCATCCATGTCATGTAAGCGCTTTTTAATCCAGCGGGTTTTCGCTTTCCAATCCATATGATCATAAGTACAGCGTGGTTCTCGCTCGTACCAGTAGTAACCTGGTTCGACAAACTGGAACAGATTAAAGGTCGCTATTTTCATGACATAGGGTTTTCCGGCAGATGATAAAGAAAACCATGCCTGTTATTCGGCAATAAATCAATTCGGTGTGAGGAATTGAAGCCATATTGATTGTTCGATGCGGCCTCAGGTGCTTTGGGGTTTTTCTGTCCAAAACATCGTCATATACCCCGCCAGCCCTAGTATCAGAAACCCGCTAATCAATGGAATAACGGTACCGTTATAACTGTGTCCGATGGCAATACCCAAAGGAATAGACATGAGTGTGGATAGTGAACCTACCACCGAGGCACCCATTCCGGCATGTTTGTCCATTGGCTCCATAGCCAGTGCATTCAGGTTTCCAAATAAAACGCCGATACCGAGGAAAGTAATGGCTATATAAGCCATGAATAGCCACAGGTTTGGATGACCGTTGTTGAGCCATGCAATCACCATAAACAGAGCGCCACAAATAACCACCAGCCAGATGGCCAATTTTGACAGGTGGGTCATGCCGTACTTGGTGACCAGCCGGGAATTAAGGTAGGAAGCTGCGCCAATGGAGAAGGCCAGTCCCGCAAAATAAAGTGGGAATTGCTCACCTAGTTCATATTGGACTTGCAGTATTTGTTGTATCGAATTCAGGTAGCCCAGAAAAGCGCCTGAGATGAAGCCGATTATAAGCGTGTAGCCAACAGTTTGCCGGTGGCTCATGACCATTTTGATGGCCTTAATCTGTTCTTTTACAGAAAGGCGTGTGCGGTTTTCAGGCAGTAAGGTTTCAGGCATACGCAGGCCAAACCACACGCCACTCACCACGGCCAGCAATAGAAACGCTGTAAAAATAGCCCGCCATCCAGCCAGCCATGCAATGCCCTGTCCGATGGCCGGGGCCAGCATAGGAACCATGATAAATATCAACATGGACAATGACATAATCCGCGCCATTTCCCGCCCACGGTAGCAGTCGCGCACCAGCGCCATGGTCAGGATGCGGGGTGTTGCTGCGCCCAGGCCTTGTAAAAAGCGACCAATGAGCATGGTGTTGAAGTCGTTGCTGAACATGGACAGTAAACAGCCCAAGCCAAACAGCCCGAGTCCGGCATACATCAGGGGTTTGCGGCCCATGCTGTCTGACAATGGCCCCATGATGAATTGCCCCAGCGCTAGTCCCGCGAACAGCACCGAGATAATGAGTTGGGCATCGTTCTCATGGCTGACCTGCAAATCTCTGCCTATATCGGGGAGCACTGGTAACATGGCATCAATCGCAAAAGCAGTCAGCGAGGATAGCAGGGCAATAAGGACGATAAACTCGGCTAAGCCGGGAATAGGGCGGGATAATTTCATCACGGTTTGTCAGTACAAAGGGGGCGCAGTGTACCAGTTTACTCCTGTTAAAATCGTCTATAAAATGGGGAAAGAACGTATCTTGGTTCAGACATATTGCATGACGCTTACCAATGGCCTATCTTACGCGCTTAGTCTTAGAATTAATCATTATTAAGTACCGCCCTCAAGAGGAGTATTCTCATGGCACATTCATTACCTGATCTTCCTTATGCTAAGGATGCATTAGCACCACATATTTCACCTGAAACCTTCGATTTTCATTATGAAAAACATCACGCTGCTTATGTGACTAATCTGAATAACCTGATTCCTGATACCGGCTACGCAGACATGTCTTTGGAAGATATTATCAAGTCAGCAGACGGTGGCATCTACAACAATGCTGCACAGGTATGGAATCACACGTTCTTCTGGAATTGTATGGCTCCTAACGGTGGCGGTGAGCCAACGGGCGCACTGGCTGAGGCGATCAATGCTAAATGGGGTTCGGTTGCGGACTTTAAAGCGGCTTTTCAGGCTTCAGCAGTAGGTAACTTCGGTTCTGGCTGGACATGGTTAGTTAAGAAAGCTGACGGTTCTGTTGATATAGTTAATATGGGCCCTGCGGGCACGCCGTTAACAACGGGTAACAAGCCACTGTTGTGCATCGATGTGTGGGAACATGCTTATTACATCGATTATCGCAATGCACGTCCTAAGTTCGTATCAACTTTCCTGGAAAGTTTGGTGAACTGGGATTTTGCTGCTGAAAATTTCGCCTAAACAAGAATTTCAGGATTATCTCTGCTTTTTGGGGATATTCGAGGAAAAACCGGAGTTTTCTCCGGTTTTTTTGCGTGTATTGCTTGCCGTGTGACCGGATTCTGGTTAAAACTAGGCGCTATGCCAGATGTGTAAGGATTATAAGTGTTATCAAAAGCATTGAAACTTCAGGAAGCCTCATCATTCATTGTTGAGTGGATAAAGTCACCTCTGGTAACGGCCTCGGTCATTCCCTCCAGCACGCGACTCGCTAAAAAAATGGTACAGGGTCTGAACCCTGAAAGTGAACAGGTGATAGAGTTGGGGCCGGGTACTGGTGTATTTACCCACCAACTATTAGTCGCTGGTATTAAAGAAGAAGCCCTGGTTTTGGTTGAACTTAATAACAAGTTCGCTGGCAAGCTCCGGAAAAAATACCCCAAAGCCACAGTTATCAATGGTGCGGCAGAAGCCTTGCCCCTCTTGCAATTGAAAAAGGTGAATGCAGTCGTCAGCGGGTTACCGTTATTATCAATGCGGGATACGCAGATTGATGCCATTCTTAAAGGTGTATTTGACGTCATGCGTCCCGGTGGTGTTCTGGTGCAATTTACGTATGGTTACAGTTGCCCCATCAAACTGCACTTATTACAGAAACATGATTTAGTCGCACAGCGTAATAGCTTTGTGCTTAATAATTTCCCTCCTGCCAGTGTGTATCACATCACTAAAAAGTAATGATGATGTGATCCGTGATCCGTATCATACGGTTGACGTTTAAACCGGCCTGACATCAATTAGTGAAAGGCAGTATTTCTTCAATATCAGACAGTGGTATTTCTTCCAGTTCCAGTTCGGGAATGACTTCTAATGGTATTATTTCGGGTAGCTGGGATGACAGTGTTTCATACTGCTGTGGCTGAAATTGTTGTTCAGGCGCGATGGCAACCGGCGCTTGTTGCAAACCGATAGGATTCGATGGTGCGTTGAAGTCATTAAATACCGGTTGATCAACGGGCTGCAAAGCCTGGTTTTCAGGTTGATAAGTATAAATGTCCTGGCCATTATTAACTGCTGGTTGCGCAATTTGCGGCTGAGAAACCTGTTGTGGTTCATAACGAGTTGCAGGTTGAACAGGTTGTATTTGGGGCTGAGCAGATATATCTTGCGCAGTGCTTAAATCACCGGTTTCCCAGATAGGTACATTGACCGGGTTAGTATTCAAATCTGGAATAACTTCAGTCAATACTTCATCCATTGGGGCAACTTCATCAATCACTACGGCTTCGACTTCCTGAATACTTATCGGGTTAATCGGTAATGTTTCTACCGGTAATTGAACAGCTTGTTCTGTGAATGTTTCAATGACTTGCACGGCCCTTTGTGGGGATGTTTCGGGTTGTAGCTCTATTACCTCAATTTCAGCACTTTTTTGTATTTCAGCCACTGGTGCGGGCTGAGTGATTACGTTAGCGTAAGCTGTATTAAGTGATTGTTGCTCGTTTTGCATGTCCGAAAGACCGTACTTACGGATCAGCCGTTCACTTTCCCCTATATAAGTACCCGCTTGCTCCAGCTCGCCTTCCTGAATGGCGGCACGGGCGGTTTGTTGGCGAAGTGTAATAATTTCTTTCAACAAGCCCAATGCTTCCGGGTTATTGGGTTGTTTGAACAGCAGGTTGGTCAGGTGCAGTAACGCATGATCATCGTCTGAGTCATCTTTAGTTAGGTTGCCCACTCTGATTGAATCTCTGGCTTTGACTAATAACTCATTAACCTGTTGGCCTTCCTGTTTAATGAGACTCAGCTTACTTTCCAATTGGACTAATCTTGGCAGTTGCCCCGTCATGATGAATTCACGAATAATTTTGTCGCCTTTGCTCAGGTTGTTTTGTGCCTTACCAAATTCATTGGCGTTTATTTGTTTTTCCGCCTGGTTAAAGGTGTTATCCAATATATTACTTATCAGCTTTTTAGCCTGTGGATTACCCCTATCCAGCTCATCCAGTTGGCGCAGGAATGAGAGTGCGCCCGGCTTATTATTGTTGTCATTGATCTGATTATTACGAATAGCAGTTTGAGCATTTTTTAGTAAAATACTGATTTGTTCCTGTTGGATGGTTGCCTTATCTTTTGGCGTTTCCGTTGCGATAGTCGGTGTCGGTGTTGTTTCGATATTTTGAGCGGGTTCGGCCAATTCAGGCTCATCCACCAATACTATTTCAGCGATCTCTGCTGCATCTGCTTTTTCAGCTGTGCTGAGTGCGGTCTCCGTTTCCGATATCAGTGCTTCGACAGGGTCAACAGTGGCGGTGGTTTCTTCGATTACGATCACTTCCTGTTCTGGTTCCGCAATGACTTCAGTGGTCGTTGGGATACTGGTTTCAGGCGCTGGTTCCGCAATGACTTTTGCGGTCGTTGGAATGCTTGTTTCAGGCTTCGCTTCCTGGGCTGCCGTTTCAACAACTGGTGTTGTATCGGCCACCTGCTCAGTATCTGTCGGGTTTGTTTCAGGTGTCGGCTGTTGTGTGACTTTAGGTGTCACGCTGGCGGCTGATGGTTCCGGGCTTACCACCGGTTCCGGAGTAATAACCTCAGCCTGTTGTACCGCATTGTTGGCGACAGGAAACATCTCCCCAACCTTCGATGTGAGGTGGTGTGCTGCAAACCCGAGAACCCCCAGAGCTGCGACCACGGTGACCGGGAACAGAATTTTGCGTTTATTAGCCTTGCGTAAGGCGGTGATCAGTTTATCCGGATTCTCTGCGCGTGGTTTACGCTGGAACGCCAGTCCCGCACTTAATACTTCCCAGCCACCCTTGGACAGTTTTTTCAAAGGGGCCGGTTTGTATTCCTGAGTAACTGAAGTCAGCGTGCTGTGTTCGCCATAAGGCGCTTCCCCTGCCAATAATGCGTATAACAAAGCCGCAGAAGAAAAGGTGTCATCTTCAGTGACGGGGGTATCGCCGACTGCAACAGAGGGGCTGATATAACCGGAATGGAGCGCTAGCTTATTGGTGGCCGCCCGGCTGGACGTGGTCAGTTGTTGTTGCACCTTAACCAGTGGTGCATTTAGGATGATGTAGCCTTCAGATGTCTTTTGAATAGCGCCAGGTTCCAGGTAGCCGAAGGGGCCTGCCTGAATGCCGGAGAGAACATGGCTGATATTCTCCAGTGTTTCCATAGCACTGTCTAATGGCAGTCCGCGCTCATTCAGTTCTTTGATGTTTTCACTGAGTAGCCCGCCACTGATATTGTTTAGCGCCAGCCAGTATTCGCCGTTGCTTTCGCCGTAGGAAATGATTTGTGGGTAGGCTGCCGAAGGTGGTGCCGGGCGACTGAGTGTTTGTTGCCATGCCTTGTCAAAACCTTGCTGATGCACCAAAGCGGGCGTGACCAAAAGGATCAGTACGTTTTTCTCGGGACTATCCGGTGTCACGCTGTGTAAGTCATTCGCCCAGTAAACATCGGCCAGTGCCGTTTTGGCTAACAGATTGCGCAACGCAAAACGCAGATCAATTAAGCGTGGCTCTTCATGAGCCAGATGCATAGATGTTGGTGAGTGATGTTCTTTCGACATGCTGTTCAACCTGTGTAAACCCGTATTTTTTAGTTTGTTACGGGCATTATAAAGCAAAGCAGGTAGTGAGCACATCTTAACCTTGTTATGGCAAGCACTTTTTGTAGCTAATGGTTAAATATTTTGCAGTGTGTCAATATGAAATAGCTGCCCAACCGGTTCCAGCGCAATCAACTCACCGTCATCACCATTAATGCTGATCACCATATGCGGTGGAACGAATGCACCTTCGCCACCCGACTTAGGTGCAACAATCTGTTGTGCGGCCATCAGTTCCGGCTGAATGGCAGCACGGAATGTTTCATAGGAATCGTAGGTTTGGCGCACCTTGCTGATAATGGTGTCAAATAACATCACCAGTGGAGGAGGCGGTGGGTTGTCGGGGCCAAACCCCAGTGAATGGAAGATTCCCGGTTTTGCCCAGCCCAGTAATTCAGCTTGTGTATTACTCACTGCCCAGGTTTCCCGGCCTTGGCGCGGTACTGCGGTTTTGATGAAATGTTCGATCATATCGGCGCTGTTCCAAGGTCGGAAAACCAGTCCACCCGCACTTAGAGGTCGTGAGGACATCCGTTCTTTCAGCGGTTTTAGCCAGTCGGGTGCTTCTTCCATATCGACCATGCGATTTTGTTCTGAGTGCTGCACATAGCCATCGCTGCCTGAGCCGTAATAATCCAGGTGCTTGCCATTCTTCCAGAAATGACGGCCTTCATTTACCATCGACAATACCTTTGGCCATGTTGATGCACCAAATAACGCGGTCACTGTTTGTTTATTCAAGGGTACGTTCAGGCCGAGGTTCAATGCCAGATGCATGCCGGATTCAGAGCAGTAAACCTGTGCTGATTTCTGGTGTAATTTATTCAGGCTGCTGCGACTGCCGGATAATGCGCCCAGTATATCGGCCCCGAACTCGACAACCTTACCCATCGTATTAGTCATCAGGTTGTCATTGCCATTGTAATCAGGTGGAAACTTAGTGACCTTGTGAATGAGCATCGACCAGGTGCGGATATTGTTGATATAAGCCCGTTGTTCTGCGTGGCTAATACTTCCGAGGAAGCGCACCCGCCAGATGAGTGTGGGGTAGTCTTTCGGGTTCACATGTCCGGCGCTATTTTTGTTGGCATAACTGCGTGGGCTATCAGTGCCAACCATACCTGGTTTGCCACGGGTATCGCGGATACCAATGTAATTTCGGATATGTGTGATGCTGAATTTGAGCATTTCCAGCCCTTTTTCTTCATCCTGCATCACTTGTCGGGTAATTTGGCGGTTGCCGGGGTTGTGGTGTGACGAGCCGATAAACCATTCGCCGGGCAACATGTAGCGCAATAAATCACGTTGTTTGCTTTGCCATGAATTTTGGTAAGCAATCGGACGTATATCACTGTCCTGCCGGATATGTGTCGGAACTTCCTCCCAGTCGTCACCGACCTGAATCAGTTTGGTCAGCAAGTCGCGATTATTCTGTAGGCTGCGATCTTTCCACAGCGTCTTGGCAACATTAGCCTTCATCGCATATTGCGCAGCAGGCAGCGGGCGGTCATAACATTGCTCGGGGTGTTGCGCAAAAAATTGATTGGCGGCTTCCAGCGTGAGTCCCGCCAGTTTGGGCACATGTACAGAGCCATCGGCATCAGTAGCGCCGGAATCCGGGGTAGTAACAGCCGTATTGTTATTGGGTGCCGGTGATCCATTGCCCGCTAGCTGTTGTTCAAAAGCTTCGCCTAGAATGCGGATACGTTTGACCAACTCCATCTGGTTCGGGTTGTCGGTATTGTCCGGGTCAACTGAATCCCAGGTGCCGTTTTTGTCTTTCTCCTCAAAAAAGAAAAAAGCCTCTTCAGCATTAATACGGTTATTGCGGTTGGTATTAGCTACTTCACGCAACTTGCCACTGATCATTACCAGCCTGTGCCCATCTTTACTGGTCAATTCGCGCAAATCTGCTCTGCTCAAACCGGCCCGGCTGAGTTGCTGGATGACCTGATTGTTTGATAAATCTAATGCTAGATTAGTGTAGCGTTGCAAAAATGCGCTACGACGGGTAGGAATTCGGCTCATGATTGTCCCTCAACAGATGGCTTTGGTCATTATTGTATTTATAATCTATAGGCCGGTCTGTGAGATATTGCCAATAATTGCAGTGATCTGCCGGTAATCTCAGCAGATCTGTGTTGAATCGTGATACGGAGTGATTACTCCGATCTGGTTATTCGCTATGTTTTTCATTGTCTTCGTGATCGTGTTTCTCATCAGTTTCCATCGTCTGACTAATAGCCTTAACCACAAATTCAACTTCAACCTCCCCCGCATTTTTGAACGTCAGTGTTGCTTTATGTTTCGCGCCCTCAATCATCTGTTCACTAAGTTTGATGAACATTATGTGATAACTGCCTGGTTTTAGCTCGACCGTTTCACCCGGAAGAATTTCCAGGCCATCTTCCAATTGACGCATTTTCATGACGCCGTCGACCATTGGCATTTCGTGAATCTCAACGGCTTCGGAAAAATCAACCGCGCCGCCTATAAAAGTATCGGCTTCCTTCCCGTTGTTGGTGATTTTCAGGAAACCACCTGCAACCGGTGCACCAGGCGGAGTGGTTCTGGTGTACGGGTGATCGATGACCAGGTCATTTTTTGTGTATTCACAGGCATAGATGTTGCCGCTGAACAGTCCGGTGGTGATCAGTAGTGTTGCTAGTAGGTTTTTCATTGGGGAGTCTCTGAATACTTAGTTAGGGCTGGGAATGTTTCTCAACGTCTCACAGCCGTTAAAAATCATAAAATCTTTCAAGGTAGCCTGCAAAGCGGCTTCGAATTCGTCAACTTTTCGCAGCCAAGGTTCCTGGTGCAGGTTAAGAATTCGTAATTCTTTGGTTTTACGCTCAGCTTTGCAGTCCATGCGCGCGACCAAGCGACCGTCCCATAACACGGGTAAACTGAAATAACCGTATTTTCGTTTTGTGGCGGTCACATAACATTCAATTTGGTAATCATAATCAAACAGGTCGCGCATTCGTTGGCGTTGGATCAGCAAATTATCAAAAGGGGATAGTATTTTCAGCTTGTTGCGCACTAAAGGTTTGTTGAGTAGCGCCAGCGATTCGGGCAGCGCGTAATAATCGATTTCATCCACCCGGATGCTGATCAGTTCTTTGTGCTCAAGCATCTGTGTCAGCACCCTTAGCAGGGCGGGCTTTACACCTTTTAACAGGTAATAAAAATCAGCCGCTTGCGCCAGTCCGTTAGCCGCTAAAAAACGTTGGATCAAATGCCGGGCATTCTCTGCTTCCGTGGGGATGCTGGTATCTATACCTTCCGGTAATGTCCGCTCGGTTAGCTCGTACACCTTATGAAAATTCTGTCGATAGGGGATCATCAGATCACCCTGCATAAACAGGTATTCCAGTGCCTGTTTAGCCGGTTTGGTCTGCCATTCGCCCATTTTTTCGCCGGTATGTTTGAAGTCTTTGGCCATTAACGGGCCTTCGGCCTTAATCCTGTCATGGACATAGTTGATGAGTTTGTCGTCACGTGGGTACCAATGTTTCTGCTTCCCGGATTTGAAAGCATGTTTACGTGGCAGGCTGAAACGATAATCCCGCATGGGCAGATAAGCTGCGGCATGTGACCAGTATTCAAACGCAGTTTTGTCGGCAAATAACTGGTCAATATGATCATTCTGATAACGCGGGTTGCGATTCCACAATGTATGGTGGTGCGCCCGCTCAATCACTGAAATGGTATCGATCTGGATATAATTCAGGTGCTCCAGGGCTGCCAGTGTCGCGGACAGAGCAGAGCCGGTTTGAGGCACAGCGGGAAGTTGTTGGCTGTGCAATACCAGTTTGCGTGCCTGTTCAGTGGACAGTGTTTCTGTCGGTGGCGGACGCTTGCTCATCATCAGCGGCTCAGCGCTGTTGATAAAACTGTTGGAACAATTCAACCACCTTGTCCACGTCAGTATCTGAAATGTCCCGGTGTAATACATTGCGTTCTCCACCAATAATGACACCGCGCTCAAACATAAAGGTTTGTAATGGCTCACTGTCTTCAGGGCGTACCCGGATAAACACCATATTGGTTTGCACCCGCTCCCTATCCACCGCCAATTGTGGAATGTCTTTCAGGCCGTCGGCTAGCTTTTCTGCTTTGGCGTGGTCATCTTCCAGTGAGTCAATATTATTTTTCAGGGCATATAATCCTGCTGCTGCGAGTACACCCGCTTGTCGCATGCCACCGCCTAGCATTTTACGTAAGCGTCGTGCTTGTTGGATAAAAGCTTCATCGCCCACCAACACTGAACCTACCGGTGCACCTAAGCCTTTGGATAGGCACAATGACACCGAATCCATTTTCTCCACCAGTTGTGCGGGGGCGAGTTGCTGTTTCACGACGGCATTCATTAAGCGAGCGCCATCCATGTGTACTTTCAGGCCGCGTTGGTGCGCTGCGTCTGCGAGGGCATCGATATGCTCTTGTGGCTGGACACAGCCTGACACGGTGTTTTCAAGGCTTAGCATGCGGCTGATAGGGTAGTGGAAGTCATCTTCTTTGATGGCTCCGATCATGTCATTCAGCTTCATGTGGCCACATTTGTCTGTCATGAGTGGGTGCAGTGCGACACTGCCGAGGACGGCTGCGCCCTGGGCTTCATCAATGAAGGTGTGGTATTTTTCGCCGGTAATGACTTCTTCACCACGCTGGCAATGGGTGAGCATGGCGCTGAGGTTGCTCATGGTGCCGCTGGTTAGGAAAATGCCGTGTTCTTTGCCGAGTAGTT
Source organism: Caprella mutica (assembly GCA_947561585.1). NCBI lineage: Eukaryota > Metazoa > Arthropoda > Malacostraca > Amphipoda > Caprellidae > Caprella > Caprella mutica. The sequence continues at coordinate 286,237 of CANNZV010000002.1, read as the reverse complement.
GTGCGGTGTAGTTTTCCAGCTCGTTGATGGTCGGATCTTCGCCATAGACATCATCACCGACTTCTGCTTCGTGCATGGCTTGGCGCATGGCCTGATCAGGGCGCGTTACCGTGTCGCTGCGCATGTCGATGAATGAGGTGGGTTTTGTCTGGGTGTTTGTTTGCATTTGTGGTGTCCTGAGCGGGTGGCGATAATTCCAATACCCCTGATCATAAATGGCCTGTGTGATGCTTTCCAGTGGGTTTTACTTTGGCGTGGAAAAGGTGGCGTTGTGCGGGGCTTGGTTTATGATCCGGGTTATTCATTAAAGAACAACGGAGTGGCCGTTCGTGAACAAGTTTGACCGGGTGACATCAATACTTATTTATTTACAAACGAAGTCGGTGGTGACCGCAAAAGAATTGGCAATACGGTTTGATGTTTCGGAGAGGACGGTCTATCGGGATTTACGCACGCTGGAGAATGCGGGTATTCCTATAGGTGCTGAGGCGGGTGTCGGGTATTTCCTCGATAAGTCCTATCGGTTGCCGCCGGTGGCTTTTACCCGTGAGGAAGGTGCCTCTTTGTTGTTGGGGGCGAAGATGCTCGAAAGTCGGGTAGATGCGGCGACCAGTGAAGAATACAGGATGGCGCTGGATAAAATACGTTCGGTCATGGAGTCTGAGGATCAGCACTACCTCAATGCGATAGATGATGCTATTGCTGTTTATAAACCGAGAACTTCGGACAAAACATTGGAACAAGATACGTGGTTGCCTGAATGCCGCGCGTCGTTGTCGAGATCTCAGGTCGTGAGTGTGCGCTATGAAGCGGGGTATTCGTCAACCGTTACGGCACGTGAGTTAGAGCCGATTGGTCTTTATTATTACAATGATAATTGGCATCTGATTGCCTGGTGCCGATTACGCGAAGACTATCGTGATTTCAGGCTGGATAGAGTTAAAGCGCTGGTGCTTAAGCCAGAACAGTTTGTGCGCCGCGAACACACATCGCTTCAGGAATACCTGGAACGGGATTCAACCAAAGATTTACATGAAATAGTGGTTAACTTTTCGTTTGAGTCTGCCAAATTTGTGGGTGAGCAACGCTACCGGTTCGGCATTGTGCGGGAGCGTGAGACGGAAACGGGTATAGAGATGACGTTTGTTACGCCGTATCTGGATTATATCGCCCGGTGGTTACTCCAGTTTGCGTCAGGTGCCAGCAGTGACAACCCGTTATTGCAGCCTGTTATGGAAAAGCTGGTGGCTGAGTTAGGCGATAGATGGGTTAATCCCTGATTTACTACTGACACACTGTTGTCAGGGGGAGCCTTTAAAGTGTGTTCATGCCGGAATCGCATTGAACGCCGGAATTTAAAGGACATTAATATGAATCGCACGCCAGTAAATCCATGGTCTTGGTCGCAGAAGTTAGGTTATAACCAAGGCGAAATTATTGAGGGAGCCAAGCGGCAACTGATTTGTGCAGGCCAAACGGCTGTTGATGCGGACGGTAATCCGCAGCATCCCGGTGATATGCGTGAACAGATTAAGTTGACGCTGGATAATCTTGAGGCTGTTTTGAGTGCTGCTGGCATGGGGCTTGGTGACATTATAAAGCTCAATGTTTACGCCACGAATGTTGATGAGGCGCTGAAGAATTTTGATGTATTTGGTAAGCGGCTTGGGCCGGTTGGGGTTGCGCCGCCGATGACGTTGTTGGGGGTTACGCGGCTGGCTATTCCTGGGTTGATGTTTGAAGTTGAGGCTACTGCTGCCGATTGATGTTAGTACTTAATAGCCTGCTTAAAAGGCTTCGATAATGGTCGGGGCCAGTGGCTTGAAATAAATCGTTTTGAGAAATCATCAGATAGTGGTAAATAGTATGAGCACAAAATAGCTCATCATACTTCCTTCCACCACGTTCCCCGTTTTTCATGTGATGGATAGTGTGAAGAGATCAGACTATCCAGCCCTGAGGAGACGAATAAGTGTCTGGTTATAATATTGGCATTGATACCGGTGGTACTTACACCGATGCGGTGGTGATTGATACTTCCGATAATACCGTAGTGGCCACTGCAAAATCGATTACCACCCGGGGTGATTTAGCCATCGGCGTAATTGCTTCTTTGGATAAGGCATTACAGGCAGCAGGCGATGAAGTCAGTCGTTCTGACATTAAGTTGGTTTCACTGTCCACCACACTGGCGACGAATGCTTTGGTCGAAGGGAAAGGCTCAGCGGTGGCTGTGGTGTTGGTCGGTTTCGATGACAGTATGCTGGAACGTACCAAGCTGAAAGAAGCGCTGCCGACTGCGCATATTATCCGTATTGCTGGCGGGCATAAGTATGACGGTAGCGTGCAGGATGAGCTGGATACTGATGCACTAATGGTTGCATTGGATGAGTGCCAGGGACAGGTGGACGCGTATGCTGTGGCTTCCGTTTATTCGGTGCGTAATGATACCCACGAACGTAAGGTACAAGCCCTCATCCGTGAACATACGGGCTGTCCGGTGACGGCATCCTGTGAATTATCGGAAGCGCTGAATGGCCCGCGACGCGCGCTGACTGCGGCTTTTAATGCACGAATTATCAGCTTGATTGTGTCGTTGGTGGATTCGGTGCGGACAGTGATGGCTGCTCAGTCTATTGATGCACCGCTGATGATTGTTAAAGGTGATGGCTCGATTGCCAGTGCTGATCTTATTGTAGAACGTCCTATTGAGACTATTCTGTCCGGCCCTGCGGCCAGTGTTATTGGCGCGAATTTCCTGTCTGGTCTGAAAGATTTCATTATTTCCGATATTGGCGGCACCACTACGGATGTTGCCATTGTAAAAAATGGTTGGCCGGATCTGGAAGAGAAGGGTGCAATGATTGGTGAGCATCGCACAATGGTTAAGGCCATTGATATGCAAACCATCGGCCTGGGCGGTGACAGTGAAATTGAGGTGAATCACAAGGGTGAAGTGTCGCTGAATGCCAATCGTGTGGTACCTATTTCGTTGATTGGTCTGGGTTGGCCATCGGTTAAGAAAGCGCTGCAATCCTCAATGTCTATCGGCATGGGGTTAGGTGTTGCGACTTTATTCCTGTTCCGTCCGGAAGGTTATAATAAAGATGACGTGCCGCGTGATTTAACGCCGGTTGATATTGAATTCCTGAACCTGATCACAGAAGAGCCGGTGCGTTGGTCGGATGTGGTTAATTCTGTTTCTGATCGTTATCGGGTCATGCGTATGGTCGGGCGTGGCATTTTGCAATTGGCTGGGTTTACGCCGAGTGATGCGGCGCATGTGTTGGATTTACAGTCACAGTGGTCGCGTGAGGTGGCCGAATTGGTGTGCCTGATGATCGGGCGTTCTTATGGCAAAATTTCCTGGGATGAGAGCAAGCGGGATGTGGAGTGCCGGGCTTTTGCGCAGGAAGTGTTTGATGCGATGGTGGCTAAAAGTTGCCATGTGATTATTGAGCGTCTAAGCGGTTGTAGTTTTAATGTTAAGGATCCTTTAGTAAGCGCTATTTGTACGGGCCAGACGCAGGTGCTGGATCTGGGCGTGAGCTTGAAACCAACGATTCCTTTAGTCGCAGTGGGTGGCCCTGCGCCGGTTTTTTATCCGGAAGTCGGGCGGCGATTGGGTGTTGAAACCGTGATCCCGGAGGGCAGTCACGTTGCTAATGCGATTGGTGCGGCAATCGGTCAGATTCGTGTACATGCCACTGTTGATATTGTGAGTGCTGAGTCGGGTGGATATAGCCTGCACGGTGAAGGTAAACCTGAGCGTGTGGGTGAGGCTACGGAAGCGTTGGCGCGAGCGCAGGAATTAGTGAAAGAATACGCACACGCCAGAGCGATGAGTATGGGCGGAGTGGCTGCGGATGTGGATGTGACGATTGAGCGTTTGGATGTGCCGGGAATGAGCGGTGATAAAGGCTTGATTTCTGCAACGGTGCGGGCTGAATGTGTGAGTCAGCCGGAGCTTGTTGGTTAGGAGGCTCCGGGGGCACAGGTTTTTTTGCTAAGCATTTAGCGAGTTAAGATTGTTCAATATTGTTAATATGAGTCATTCAATGCGCCTGCCATGCTACTTATTGGTAGAATGCAGGCGTTCTTAATTACATCAGTTGAAGATATCCCATGCAAAATCCAGCCGCAGCACCACGTCGTAAAACCATTCTGATTATTATGGATGGCTTCGGAGTCAACCCCAGTAAAAAATATAACGCTGTCTATGAAGCTGATACGCCGAATCTGGACAAGTATTTTGGCCAATATCCTCACACAACCTTGCAGGCCTCAGGGCTGGCAGTGGGTTTGCCGGATGGTCAGATGGGGAATTCTGAAGTTGGCCACATGACGATCGGTTGTGGTTCAGTGGTGAAACAGGATTTGGTGCGGATTGATGAGGCGGTGGCTGATGGCGCGCTGGCTGAAAATCCGGCGTTTGCGTCAGCTTTAGCGCGTGCTAAAACGAATAACCGGCCATTGCACCTAATGGGGTTGGTCTCTGATGGTGGTGTGCACAGCCATCTGAATCACCTCGAAGCTTTATTGCGCCAATGCCATTTGCAAGGTGTGACACCGATGGTGCATGCGATTACGGATGGACGTGATACCGCGCCACGTATTGCCGGGCAATTCATTCAGCGCTTACAAGGTATTCTGGATGAAACCGGTGGTGAGATTGCCAGTGTCTGCGGGCGTTTTTATGCGATGGACAGGGATCGTCGCTGGGATCGTACCCACGTCGCCTGGGATGCCTATGTGAATGGTGTGGGGACTCCGGCTGAAAATGCCTTGCGTGCCGTCGAAGATGCTTATGCTGCGGATGAGGGTGATGAGTTTATTAAGCCGCGCCTGACACCGAATGCAGAAAAAATTCAATCCGCTGATGAGGTGTTGTTCTTCAACTTCCGTAATGATCGCCCGCGCCAGATGTCTGAAGCGTTAGCGATGAAGGACTTTGATGGTTTTGAGCGTGGTGACTTTGGTTTGGCGTCACTCACAACGTTGACACAATACGACAAAGCTTATGGTGTACCGGTAATGTTCGAGCCTGATCGGCCAACCACCAATCTGGCAAGCACGATCAGTCAGGCCGGTCTGAAGCAGTTTCATTGTTCCGAAACTGAAAAATACGCGCATGTGACGTTCTTTTTTAATAGCGGTCGCGAGCAACCGTACGAAGGTGAAGATCGTACGGTGGTTGATTCACCGCGTGTGGAAACTTATGACCTGAAGCCGGAAATGAGTGCTGCCGAAGTGGCTGATACGGTTGTGGCGGCGATGGAGAAAGATGAGTACGGTTTTATCGTGGTGAATTTCGCGAATGGCGATATGGTGGGGCATACCGCTGTCCCGGGGGCGGTGGTGAAGGCTGTTGAAGTATTAGACCTTGAAGTAGGGCGGGTGTTGGACGCCGCTGAGGCCAATGAATATTCGGTGTTACTCACAGCTGATCATGGCAACTGTGATGAGTATATTGACCCGTTGACGGGTGTGCCGAATACACAACACACGGTCTATCCGGTGCCTTGCTTAATTATGGATAAAGTTCACTGGCGTTTATCAACGGGTGCGGGCTTGAGTAATATAGCACCAACACTGTTGCAGTTGATGGGGCTTGAGCAGCCGGAAGGCATGACGGGCCGTAGTATTTTGCTGGAAGAAGTTTGACGGATTTACCGCTGTGAAACTGACAGGGTGTGCGTATAATCCCCTGTCTTTAATCACCGTTAAAACAAAGAGAGTCTGAATGAGACCTAGTGGACGTACCCCGGATCAAATGCGCCCGGTAAAATTTACCCGTCATTATACCTGTCATGCTGAAGGTTCGGTGTTGGTCGAGTTCGGCAATACCAAAGTACTGTGTACGGCGAGTATTGATGAGCGCGTGCCCCCTTTCTTGAAGGGTAAAGGCAAAGGTTGGGTAACGGCCGAGTACGGTATGTTGCCACGTTCAACGAACAGTCGTATGGCGCGTGAAGCGGCGCGTGGTAAACAGAGCGGTCGCACCCAGGAAATTCAACGTCTGATCGGTCGTTCTTTGCGTGCGGTGGTTGATATGGAAGCCTTGGGTGAGCGTCAGATTACCCTGGATTGTGATGTGCTTCAGGCTGATGGTGGTACGCGTACTGCTTCTATTTCCGGTGCTTATGTTGCTTTGTGTGATGCGATTGCTGCACTGCGCAAGCAGGGTAAGATAAAGCGTGACCCGCTTCATGGGCACGTAGCGTCAGTTTCTGTCGGGATTTTTGACGGTGCGGCGGTGCTGGATCTGGATTATCCGGAAGACTCAAATGCTGAGACAGACATGAACGTCGTCATGAATGAAGCTGGCCAGTTTATTGAGGTTCAGGGTACTGCCGAAGGTCATGCATTCCGTCGCGAAGAGTTGGATGAAATGTTGGCGTTGGCTGAGAAGGGTATTCGGGAAATTATTGAGCTGCAACAGAGTGTGTTGGCGGAATAAGTAATGAGGTGACGTTGTGACTAAGAAAACGAAAATCGTTCTGGCGAGTAGTAATGCGGGCAAGGTGCGTGAGTTTTCTACCTTGCTGGCTGGCTTGGGTTGGAATGTGATTCCACAAGATGAACTCAACGTGGTTGAGGCCGAAGAAACTGGCTTGAGTTTTGTGGAAAATTCGATTCTTAAGGCGCGAAATGCGGCGCAGCAAACCGGGTTGCCTGCGATAGCGGATGATTCCGGTATTGTGGTTGATGCTTTACAAGGCCAGCCCGGTATTTACTCGGCTCGCTTTGGTGGGGCACACGGTGATAATGCGGCTAATAATGCCAAGCTGTTGCATGAAATGCAGGGCGTGCCGGTTGAGCAGCGTACGGCCCGTTTCCGGTGTTGTATTGTTTTTGTGCGTGATGCGGCTGATCCTGTGCCGGTGATTGCTGAAGCTAGTTGGGAAGGTGTGATTCTTGAGACTGCCAGTGGTGCACAGGGATTTGGTTATGACCCCTTGTTTTATGTTCCGACACATCATTGCAGCGCAGCTGAGCTGGATTCCGCAGAAAAAAACCGTATCAGTCACCGTGGGCAGGCTTTTCAGGTGCTAACCCGTTTGCTGGCGGATACTGTCGATCAGGAGCAGGGGTAATGGATTTCAGAAAACTATGGTTGGGCACGCGGGCCACTGTGTTTCTGGTCTGTATGAGTCTGGTCACCTTGGTCTATGTTTTCATTTTTCCGTTTCTGTTTTTCCTGTCCTATAAGCATTGTTATCCCGTTATAACGTTCTGGAATAAGTCAGGTCTCTGGTTTTTGAAAGTAATCTGTGGCATCGATTATAAAGTGCTGGGGCGTGAAAATATTCCAACAGACAGCGCAGCAATCATTATGTCTAACCACCAGTCAACATGGGAAACCATGGCCTTGGCTGCTGTGTTTCCACCGCTGACCTGGGTGTTGAAAAAAGAGTTGTTCAAAGTGCCGGTTTTTGGCAGGGGCTTGCGTTTTATTGAGCCGATTGCTATTGACAGGAGTGTCCGGAAAAGTTCGGTTGAACAGATAAAAGTACAAGGCAAGGAACGTCTGGATAAGGGGATCTGGGTTGTGATTTTTCCGGAGGGCACACGCGTCATGCCGGGTGATAAAAAGCGTTATAAAATGGGGGGTGCGATTCTCGCAGCCCATACAGGCTATCCGGTGGTACCGGTTGCGCATAATGGCGGCGACAGTTGGCCGCGTCATTCTTATATTAAGAAGCCGGGTACTATCACTATGAGTATTGGTGAGTCTGTGCCAACGGAAGGGCGGACACCTGAAGCCATCATGCAGCAGGTTGAGAGTTGGATTGAGGCTGAGAGAGCCAGGTTGGTTTTTTAGGACAGGGCAGAACAATGGTTCTGCCCCTGAACTCTGCTTACAAAAACGAGAAGTTAATACCCGCCGAATAAACATCTGCATCGGTATCTAAGGTATCGAGATCACCTTCTTTGTAGTAATCATCACCAAAATCAACTAAAACATCATTGTCACCAACGCCATAATAACGGTCCCAGCCTGCCCGGATTGAAACGTTATGGTTCAGTTCAAATTCCAAGCCTGCACCAATCATCGGGCTTATGCCGGTGTCATCGGTGTGACCATTTGGAATGCTTGGGTGGGTGCTGGTGGAGTTCACTTCACTTTTCCATGCGAATACGCCCGCTTTGCCATAAGCCAGCAATGGCGATGACTTGCCTAAACGATGGCGGGCGATACCGGCTACGGTTACGCCTGAAGTTTCCTGGGTGATTGTTGCGGGGTCTGTGTAATGGTAACCCGCTGTATCGCCAAGGTCGGCATAACCCACTTCTACCGCAAAGGTTTCATTTAGCTGGAAACCACCGTAGATGTGGCCTGCGCTGTTGCCGTCTCCGACACTGCAGTTGTAACCGTCTTTGGTTGCACCTGCGCAGATATTACCGTTGTCGAAACCACTTTGGTCATTGTCGGTATTTACTTGCCCGACAGATCCACCGAGGTAAAAAGGAGCCGGGCCACCGGCAAATGCTGTAGAGCTCAGCAGACACGCGAGAACGGTTGCTGTTAAGTTATATTTTTTCATACCCAATCCTGATGTAAGGCAAAAAGTGTTTAATGGCCAAGATAGATGGATTCAGGCTGTTTAAGCTTTCCGGCTCTGGATTAATGGGGGTAACTTCTTGATAAGCGCAATTTGTGCTTAGCCTGCGACGTCCACAGAATGTGTATCAAGGGTTTTTATCTCCAAGCTATAGAATGCTTCGACTTCTACAGTAAAGGTACTTTGCTGTGAATATTTTGAGCAAATCAAAAAAATTCAGTAACTTACGTAACTATTTTCTATTCTGAGAATTAAATTCATAGGAATTTCATCTACTAAGCGTATAATCCCGCTTCTTTTGTTTGTTTGAGTAAAAACCTGTGATTCAAAATCTACGCAATATTGCCATTATTGCCCACGTTGACCATGGCAAAACCACACTGGTGGATAAACTGCTTCAGCAGTCCGGAACCTTTGATGCTCGCGCTGAATTGGCCGAACGAATGATGGATTCCAATGCGTTGGAAAAAGAACGCGGTATTACCATTCTGGCAAAGAACACGGCTATCAACTGGAAAAACCCGGCGGATGACGTTACTTATCGCATCAACATCGTAGACACTCCCGGACACGCCGATTTCGGTGGTGAGGTTGAGCGTGTATTGTCGATGGTTGATTCAGTATTGTTGCTGGTTGATGCGGTTGATGGCCCTATGCCACAAACCCGTTTTGTAACCAAGAAAGCTTTTTCGCATGGCCTCAAGCCAATCGTGGTTATCAATAAGATTGACCGTCCGGGGGCTAACCCTGAAAAAGTGATGGATCAGGTGTTTGAACTGTTTGATAAGTTGGGCGCTACTGATGAGCAGCTGGACTTTCCGGTTGTTTATGCTTCTGCATTGAATGGTTTTGCCGGAATGGAAGAAGATGTGTCTGAAGGTGATATGACGCCTTTGTTCCAGACCATCCTGCGTGAAGTGTCAGCACCGGATGTTGATCCTGATGCGCCATTCCAGATGCAAATTAGCCAGTTGGACTACAACCCTTACCTGGGTCTTATCGGTATTGGCCGTATTTCAAAAGGTCGCGTTAAGCCTAATATGCAAATTAAGGCGATTGATGTTGACGGCAAAGTACGCAGCGGACGCTTCCTGAAGCTGTTGGGTTTTCATGGCCTTGAGCGCATTGAAGTATCTGAAGCGCAGGCTGGCGACATTATTGCGTTCTCCGGTATGGATGAGCTGCATATTTCTGACACCTTGTGTGATCCGGATCACGTAGAAGCGATGCCTGCTTTGAGTGTTGATGAGCCGACCGTTAATATGACCTTCGTGGTTAACACTTCTCCGTTCGCGGGCAAAGAAGTGAAGACAGGTACTTCATCCCGTCGTTTGCAGGAGCGTTTACAGCAGGAATTGCTGCATAACGTGGCACTGCGTGTTGAGCCGACGGATGATCCTGAAAAATTCCGTGTTTCCGGTCGTGGTGAGCTTCACTTAGGCATCCTGATTGAAAACATGCGCCGTGAAGGTTATGAGCTGGCGGTTTCTCGTCCTGAAGTAATCATTCGTGAAGTAGATGGTCAGCGCCAGGAACCTTATGAAAATGTAACGCTGGATGTTGAAGAGCAGCACCAGGGTAGTGTTATGGAAGCATTGGGTCTGCGTCGCGCTGATTTGCAGAACATGGAGCCGGATGGTAAAGGCCGTGTGCGTTTGGAATACCTCATGCCATCACGTGGTTTGATCGGTTTCCAAACTGAGTTCATGACCATGACTTCAGGCACTGGCTTGTTGTACCACACATTTGAGCATTATGGCCCGTATAAAGCGGATCGTATCGGTCAGCGTAACAAAGGCGTATTAATTGCTAATGCAACCGGTAAAGCACTGGCTTACTCACTGTTTAATTTACAGGAACGTGGCAAGTTGTTCATTACGCATGCTGAAGAGGTTTATGAAGGCCAGGTGATTGGTATTCATAGTCGTGACAATGACTTAGTGGTCAATCCGTTGAAGGGTAAGCAGCTAACGAATGTACGTGCTTCCGGTACGGATGAGAACCTGATTCTTAGCCCGCCAATTCGTTATACGTTGGAGCAGGCGCTGGAATTTATTGATGATGATGAATTAGTGGAAGTAACGCCACAAAGCATCCGCATCCGTAAGCGTTATTTGATTGAGCATGAGCGCAAAAAAGCTTCACGCGCAGCGGCTTAACCATTAGTTTAAAAAAAATTGAAATTTTTTTGAACCGAAATGAACAAGGGTACGACTAGGCATCAGCACACTACCTCCCTCGTAGTAGTTGTGTGTTGCGACTACCCTCAGTAGCAACATTGTATTAGGCCACTTTTTAAAGTGGCCTTTTTTTTGTGCGTACAGAATATTTCTGAAAATTGTCGTTTTGATCTATTCAGGCGGCTTGAGCGAGGGCTGCTGCGGTTTTATTTGATGCGTGGGCGGCGTGTGAACGTTTCGCCGGAATCAACTCCAGACCAATTTCATCACGGTGTTGTAGCAACCAACGTTGTATTGAACGGGGTGTTGTCGCGCTGATCAGGAAACCAGTGGCTCCGAAATTCCGGGCAATGAGTGCTTGTAGTAACAGACGACGGGTGCTGTCTAATGCTTCGATTTCTGGTAACAGGTTCAGTTTTACCTGCTTGGCTGCATTACAACGTATCTTTGAACGTATTTCGCGCATCTGTGGGTGTAAGGCCGGATCATGGTCATTAGCATCAATCTGTAACAATATGCCACCCACTTTATCCGGGCTGGATTGCAGCCACTGACAAGCTTGTTTCATTTCCACAGTGTTCAACGTTTCGCTGGCGTGCACAGCAATAATGCTTTTCCAGCCATTGCCGCGTAGCTTTTTTTCCAGAGTGGGTGCACGGTGGCGAATACTGTTAAAGGCAGGGTGCAGGACTTTTCCAGCGGAGCTAATGGCGCCTGATACATACCAGGCGTTGGGGTTTTTGCCACTTGTTTCTGCCAGCTCTTTGGGCAGACGGTAAATACTGCCTACTTTGACTTCAGCTACCATGCGATTCTCATTATCCAGCAGAGCAATGCGTCCGGTTAACTGAGCTTGCAGCTTCTCAGCTGAGCTTAATTCGAGTGACAGGGCCAATGGCCAGAGAAAGCCATTAGCTAAACGATTGTCAGTTAAAACACTGATGTGATCATCACGATCAAGATAGCCTTCTAAAGGAGCCAGTGCGCCACTTAGAAACAGGTCGAGTGTTGACAGGTTTTCGGGGGATAATGACTTGTTTAGAATACTCATGATCTGTTCTCCGCTGGATGGAGTTACTTAATATGACGGTAAGTATTGTTCAAAATAATGATCTTAAAAAGTGATGTATTTAGATAAATATATCTTTTTATAAGATTTATATTTATTGATGCTGATCATGAAAGCATGAAACGTATGGGGAACCGGGCGGGGTGAAAGGGACGATGATAGTGTGAAAATAACAACTGCAGCAGAAAGAAAAGCCTTAAATTGGTTGGTTCAGCGTGGTGTGGAACCTATGAGTCTAAAGCGTATGAGCGGCTACACCAATCACGTTTTTCTGGTGAAGCAGGCGCACGCACCGGACTCGGTTCTACGACTGGCAAATCATGAACTGGGTGTCGGATTTTGCCCATTAGCTCACGACACCGCAAGGGTGTGTGCGATGCATCAGCAGGTGGCAGAGCTGGGTTTAGCGCCTCGTCTGCTTGCTTCGGATATTTCAGCTGGGATTATGTGGCTGGAGTATGCAGGGGAGCCGTATCCTTTGGCGCAGGTTAATTTTGCTGGTTTACAGGCTATGCTGGTTCGTCTGCACCAGAGTAACCTGGATTGGACAAATCCTGTTGGGCTGACAGTGGATGGTGCCGGGTTGGCGTATCTTGAGCAGTTAACGCGTGCCATTGATGATGCTGCGCGATCAGGTATGTTGCCCGCCCGTCACTGTGCGGAACAACTTTACACATTGGGGGTTCAGCGTGGTTATGCTGACTATCCATTGGTGCCGGTACACGGTGATCTGAATCCCGGGAATTGTTTGTATGACAAGGTGCGTAAGCGGTGGTTTATTATTGATTGGGATTTTGCCGGTATGCGGGTGGCTGAGTGGGATTATGCCAGTTTGGTGGTCGAGCATGGTTGGAGTATCGAACAGTGCCGGGCATTTGTTCCTTCAACTGTAGCGGTCGCTGATATGATTTGGTTTTGTGCAGTGTTCGCGTTGTTGAGTTGGGAGTGGCACTTTCAGCGGGAATCCGATAGTGCCGTGATTCGTGAAAAGTGGCAGGTAGCCGAATACTGGTTTGGGTTAATATCGCCGTTTACTTCCAATGGTTAGCTTCCTTAGAAGCCATTTCTCGCACATCAGTTGCCAGCGCAGCATATTCTTCGCGGTATTCTTTCCACGCACCCACATAATATTCTTTAGCGCTGAATTCACCGGACTGTTCATAAGCAGTGAATTTCTGCTGCATTTCAATCATTTTTGCGATTTTTTCTTGTTTCGTAGTCACGATGGTGCTCCTCAGTAATGCGCATGAAAAGATTTCACCCCGCATGCATGTAAGTCTCTGACTTCCACAGTAAGCGAATCACTTTATTATACGAATCTGATCAGGCAGTAATATTCCTCAAAAGGGATAGGTGCAGGCGCTGTCGGTCACTCCGTCGGTTTTAACGTTTTAATGCCTTTGTGTGGCAGGAATAAGCCACAACCAAACTTCCGTCCTCCACCCAGGCCATATTGCTGGATGCTAATAGCTGGTTCGCTATCAAGATCAGCGATCATCAGGTGGCGTGCATATTCAGAGCCCTCATTGGTTTTAATCCAGTGACTTCTTCCGCAGAGCATTTTTTTCACTTTTAAATGGGCTATTGTGTGTATCTCATCGGCCATGCGTTCCAGAAAATCATTCTCTTCTTCCGCCTCATCTGACAAGACGTAGCGTGAGAAAATAACTGAGGCGTTCACCAGGGGTTTTTCTTTTGCCTCGCCGACTACGATCGGGTATCCGTCTATATCCAGCGTTGTATCGGTTAATTCCATCGCCTCATGTAGTCGTGTTTTCGGAATGCGTAGGTGCATGCGGGTGCGGCGTGACGGAATCAGTAACTGCGCATCATCACCTTCCGGACGCATCCAGCCATTGGCACTTTCTGCGACATGGATGGGGTGTACGCCGCTGACGGCATCATCCTTGAACCATGGCAGGGCTTTTTCCACCGCTTTGTACAATGGCCATGCGTGATCATGCGGCAGGCGTTTGCAGCTGATTGCAAAGCTGACATCTACTACATCATCCGGTGCTCTGTAGGGCAGGGTCTTATCTTCATCTTCTTGCCAGAACATCGTATTTACCTTGCGTCACTAAAGGCCATTTCTAACTGATCGTGCCAGTTTTCCGGGCGGTCATTATAGGTCGGTGGTTCAATATCAACCTGAAAGAAAATACTGCCGGTCTCAACTGCCTGGCGTTGTACCGTGGCTTTCAGTTCTTCAAATGAACTGATGTTGTCACCTGTCTGTAGCAGGATATCGCTTAGGTTGAGTATATTGGCCATGTGGAGTTCCTGTTATGTGTCTGTCTGGAAATTATAACTGAATTTAGGGCTGGGGAAATTGCCCGGAAGGGGTGTGGTGGAATAAGGTATTTTGACAGGCGGTACATAAGGCGCTGTATTAATATTGCATAAAGCTGGTAATACCGTTAAATCTGTTTATACTTTTATTTATCGCCTTAACAGGTATTAAATTTACCCTTCAAGTGTAGAGGTCTCTGACTTCTACAGTAACACGCATGCAGGGACTACACCCCAAGTATGGAAGTATCTGACTTCCACAGTAATATTGCCGGAGAAATATTGATGAAAAAGAGCCTTTTAGTTACCTTGATTGCAGCAGCACTCCCTTTTGCAGCACACGCAGAGGATATTAAGCCTGCCATTGTTTATGACCTTGGTACAAAGTTCGATAAGTCATTCAATGAAGGTGTTTCCGACGGCGCTAAGCGCTTTACGGAAGAGACTAAAATCGAGGTGCGCGAATTTGAACCGAACAATGACTCTCAGATTGAACAGGCTATCCGTAAGATGGCAAAGCGTGGTTCTGATCCTGTGTTGTCAGTCGGTTTTAGCCAGGCACATGCGGTAGAAACAGTGTCTCAGGAATTCCCTGATACCAGCTTCACCATTATCGATATGGTCGTGAAACAGCCGAATGTACGTTCAGTCACTTTCCGTGAAGAGCAGGGTTCATTCCTGGTTGGTGCACTGGCTGCAATGGCATCAAAAAGCGGCAAGGTCGGTTTTGTCGGCGGACAGGATATTGCACTGATTCGTAAGTTCGCTTGTGGTTATGAGCAGGGCGCTAAGCATGTAAATGCAGATGCTGAAGTTTATCAAAACATGACTGGTTCAACCGGTGCTGCGTGGAATAACCCGACTAAGGGTGGCGAGCTGGCTAAGTCACAGTTTGACCGTGGTGCGGACGTGGTATTTGCTGCAGCGGGCGGTACTGGTTTAGGTGTTTATCAGGCAGCTAAAGATAATGGTAAGTTTGCGATCGGTGTGGATTCTAACCAGAATCATTTGCATCCGGGCACTATGCTGACTTCTATGCTGAAGCGTGTTGATAATGCGGCCTATGATACCTTTTCTGCTAAGAAAGACGGCAGTTGGGAAGCAGGCATCATTACGCTGGGTCTGGCTGAAAAAGGCGTGGGCTGGGCAGTAGATGAGCACAATGAAGAGCTGGTAAAGCCTTTCATGGAAAAGATGGCGGCTATCGAAAAAGGTATCGTCGATGGCAGCATCAAGGTTCATGACTACATGTCTAATGAGAAATGCGAGTATTAAAGTATGGCGGGCAATGTGCCTTACGCGCTTGAACTCGAAAACATCAGTAAATCCTTTGGCCCGGTAAGGGCCAATCAGGACATTAATCTGCAAATTCAAGCCGGTGATATCCACGGTATCATCGGTGAGAACGGCGCAGGTAAATCGACATTGATGAGCATTATTTACGGATTTTACGAAGCTGATGCTGGTGAAATCCGTATAAATGGCGAAACCCAACGTATCCGCAATTCTCAGCAAGCCTTAGCGGCTGGTATCGGCATGGTTCATCAGCATTTTATGTTGGTGGACAATTTCACGGTGCTGGAAAATGTCATGCTCGGGGCTGAGGGCGGTGCGCTGCTTCGCGAGGGAGAGAAGCAGGTTCGTAAGAACTTAGCAGAACTGGCAGAAGCGTATCAGTTGGATGTTCCACTCGATACACCGGTTGAGCAACTATCCGTAGGCGTTGAGCAGCGGGTAGAAATTCTGAAGGCCTTATACCGTAAGGCACGTATCCTGATTCTTGATGAGCCGACTGGCGTGTTGACACCTCAGGAAGCGACTGATCTGTTTCGCATTCTGCGAACCTTGAAAGACGATGGGGTCACCATTGTTCTGATTACTCACAAACTGCATGAGATCATGGCGATTACTGATCATGTTTCAGTAATTCGGCAAGGCCGTATGGTGGCGCACCGTAAAACCAGTGAAACTGATATGCCTGAACTGGCCGAGTTGATGGTTGGTCGTAAAGTGAAGCAGGATGTGAATCGCACAGAACGTGACGCTGGTTCCCCGCTGTTGCAGGTTAATAACCTGTGCGTTGATGATGCTACCGGTGTGCGACGTGTTAAGCAGGTTAGTTTTGAGGTCGCGGCAGGTGAGGTGGTGGGTATCGCCGGTGTTTCCGGTAATGGCCAGAGTCAGTTGTTGGATGCCTTGGCCGGTATTGTTTCACCCACATCAGGGCAGATTCAGATTGGCGCGGAAGTGATTAGTGTTGAAGAACCTTCTGATCCGGCACGGGTTCGTGAATTAGGTGTGGCTCATGTACCTGAGGACAGGCACCGGATGGGTTTGGTGTTGCCGTTTTCAGCGTATCAATCAGCCGTTTTAGGTTATCACCATTCACCAAATTATAACGGCCAGTGGTTACAGAAGCACACGGCAATGCAGGTTGAGTACGGTGAGCGTGCGGAAAGTTTTGATATTCGCCCGCGTGATCCGCATTTGAAATCAGCTAGTTTTTCCGGTGGTAATCAGCAGAAAATTGTACTGGCACGGGAAATGGAGGCTGATCCGGACATTCTCCTTATCGGACAGCCCACTCGCGGTGTTGATATTGGTGCGATCGAGTTTATTCATCAGCAAATTATGGATATGCGTAATGCCGGAAAAGCGATTCTGTTGGTGTCTGTGGAGCTGGAGGAAATCATGAGTTTGTCCGACCGGATTCTGGTGATGTGTGACGGTATGATTACCGGTGAAGTGTCGCATGATGATGCGAATGAACAGACGCTGGGATTGATGATGGCCAATGCGGATGCCCGGGAGGTTGCTTGATGAAGGTGGATACACTAAATAATTTGTTATCTGTTTTTATTCTGCCGGTGCTGAATATTCTGACGGCATTTGTGGTGACCACATTACTGTTCCTGTTGATTGGTGTTGATCCGGTTGATGCTGCGAAACTTATGATTCATGGTGCTTTCGGTTATCAGGAAGGCATCGGCTATACACTTTTTTACACCACTAACTTTATATTCACCGGCTTGGCGGTATCGGTGGCTTTTCATGCTGGTTTGTTCAATATCGGTGGGGAAGGCCAGGCGTATCTGGGTGGGCTGGGTGTTGGTTTGGTGTGTCTGGCATTAGGTGATTACCTGCCGGGTTTAATACTGATCCCGTTGGCGATTGCCGGTTCTGCTTTATTGGGCGCTGCGTGGGCATTTATTCCGGGTTATTTGCAGGCTTACCGTGGTAGCCATATTGTTATTACCACCATTATGTTTAATTTCCTGGCGGCATCACTGATGGTTTATTTGTTGGTGAATGTGATTTCTGCGCCGGGTTCGATGCAGCCATCCACAGTTGCTTTTTCGGAGTCATCTCATCTGCCTATGTGGCATGAGGTGGTGGGCTGGTTTGGTGGATCGTTTGAAAGTTCGCCTTTGAATCTATCGATTGTGTTGGCGCTGGTGTGCTGTTTCGCGGTGTGGATTTTCCTGTGGAAAACGCGCTGGGGTTATGAGGTGCGTACGGTTGGCTCAAACCCCGATGCAGCGGTTTATGGTGGGATTAATCCGCCAAGAATTATTGTTATTACCATGTTGATTTCCGGTGGGCTGGCCGGACTGGTCGGTGTGAATGAGTTATTGGGTGTGCAGCATCGTGTGGTGCTTGGTTTTAATGCTGGCTACGGTTTCGCTGGCATTGCGGTGGCACTGATGGGGCGGAATCATCCGGTGGGTGTGGTGTTGGCTGCGCTGCTGTTTGGTGCGTTGTATCAAGGTGGTGCTGAGTTGGCGTTCGATATGCCAACGGTGACACGCGATATGGTGGTAGTGATTCAGGGTTTGATTATTCTGTTTTGTGGCGCACTGGATTTCATGTATCGACCTTGGGTAGAGCGTTTGCTAATGCCGTTGGTTCGTACTGCGGATAATGAAGCGGCGGTGGCGGCGGCATGAACGGATTGTTTGAAATGACTATTCTGACACTCGATGCGACTTTACGTGTGTCTACCCCACTTATTTTTGCGGCGCTGGCCGGCTTGTTTTCTGAGCGCTCTGGTATCGTTGATATTGGCCTTGAAGGTAAGATGCTGGCGGGTGCGTTTGCTGCGGCAGCAGTGGCTCATATGTCCGGTTCTGTATTTGTCGGATTGGCGGCTGCGGTGGTGGTTTCGGTGGCGTTTGCGTTATTGCATGGTTTCGCTTGTATCACACATCGCGGCAATCAGGTGGTGAGTGGTGTGGCGATTAATATCCTCGCGGCTGGCTTGACGATTGTGCTCGGGCTGGCATGGTTCCGGCAGGGCGGGCAGACGCCATCGCTACAGAATGAACAGCGGTTTACAGCGATAGAGTGGCCAATGGCTGAGCAGTGGGCGGAGATACCGTGGTTCGGGCCGATCTATTCTGAATTATTATCCGGCCATAATTTACTGGTGTATCTGGCAGTGCTGCTTGTGCCGGTTAGTTGGTGGGTATTATATCGTACGCGCTTTGGCCTTCGCTTGCGGGCGGTGGGTGAGAATCCGAAAGCGGTAGATACGGCGGGGATTTCTGTGTCATGGCTACGTTATCGTGCGGTGATGATTGCGGGTATGCTGTGTGGGTTTGGTGGCGCTTATTTATCGACGGCACAAAATGCGCAATTCATTCGTGATATGACGGCGGGACAGGGTTTTATGGCGCTGGCCGCGTTGATCTTTGCGAAGTGGAAACCTTGGCGGGTGTTGTTTGCTTGTTTGTTATTCGGGTTTCTGGATGCGGTGGCGGTGCGCTTGCAGGGTGTTGAGTTGCCTTGGATTGGTTCTGTGCCGGTGCAGTTTATTGAATCGTTACCTTATCTGATGACGGTTATCCTGTTGGCCGGGTTTATTGGTAAGGCGCAGCCACCTAAGGCGGCGGGCTTGCCTTATGTTAAGGAGCGTTGAGCTGGTAAGGTAATTTTTTTGTGGAAGGTATGGTGGTAGAATTCCATGCTTTCCGCACAAGTAGATTTATAATGACACCTCAAGCCCTGATCGAACAGTTAAGCACTAATCCCGAAGCCCTCATTTTCTCCGATGTCATCGCTACCATCGATGCCCACTATGATTACACCCCGCAAACATTCCGCAACGGCGAAGCTATTAATGCAGCCGGAACCAATGAAGGTTCGTGCAAGGTATTTTCATTTGCGCAACTAAATGATCTGGCACCTGCGCAAACACTGGCTTGTTTTGCTGAGCATTATCGCGGTGTGGTGGCGACTCCGGACGGTGATGATCATGGCAATATTCGTAATTTCATGAAGACGGGATGGGCTGGTGTGAGTTTTGATGGGGTGGCTTTGCGTGAGAAAGCGTCTTTTAACAAATGAACCAACAACTAATTAAAACTTGTCTCAAAACCTCTTTATTAGCAGTCACACTGTCCACAATAACCGGTTGTGGCATCCACTCTTTCGATGACTCACAGGTTCCGGTTGTCCGTGTAGATCAGTCGGGCGCTCAGCCAGTGATTAGCTGGACACCACAGCAAGCCTACAGACTAACTGTTTATGAAGGTGCAGCAGATGCGGGAAGTCAGGGGGCACTGTGGAGTACTTATGCCGCCGAATATGCTAACCAGCTGAACTCGCCTGTGACCTACGGTGTAGTGCCGGCCGGTTCCACTTCCACTGGTCGTGCGGCTCCACCGTTGATGGTTGGGCAGACTTATACCGTGACAGTGCGGCGTAAAGACCCGAAAGGAACCGGTGATGGTTTCACTAATACGCACAAAAACTATGTCGGTGAGAAAACCTTTGTTGTGCAGTGATGCGCATGAAAGGGTTCCCCCAGGCATAAAAATCTGCGACTTTTGAAGTGAGTCTGTGGCAGAATCCCCCTATGTCAAAAGATAAAGCCACATACAGCTACAATAAGCTGCGCAAGCGCCTGCGTCGTAATGTCGGGGAAGCTATCATCGATTTCAATATGATCGAAGAAGGTGATCGTATTATGGTCTGCCTGTCCGGCGGTAAGGACAGTTATACCATGTTGGATATTCTGCTTGAGCTACAGAAGAAAGCACCGATTTCATTCGAGCTTTGCGCTGTTAATCTAGATCAGAAGCAGCCGGGCTATCCGGAAGAGGTATTGCCAGCTTATCTGGAATCATTGGGTGTGCAGTATCATATTATTGAGCGCGATACGTATTCAGTGGTGAAGCGCGTCATTCCGGAAGGTAAAACTACTTGTGGTCTGTGCTCCCGTTTGCGTCGCGGCACGCTGTATGGTTATGCGGAAGAGCATGGTTTCACCAAAATCGCTTTGGGTCACCACCGTGATGACATTATCGAGACATTATTTCTGAATTTGTTTTATGGTGGAAAACTGAAAGCTATGCCGCCCAAATTACGCAGTGACGACAAGCGTAATGTGCTGATCAGGCCTTTGGCTTACTGTAAGGAAAAAGATATCCAGCAATATGCGGATATGCGTGAGTTTCCGATTATTCCCTGTAATTTATGCGGCTCTCAAGCTAATTTGCAGCGTCAGGCCATTAAGCAGATGCTTAGCGATTGGGATAAACAGTTTCCAGGGCGGATTGAGAATATTTTTTCGGCTATTCAAAATGTTGCGCCGTCTCAGTTAGCTGATCAGGATCTTTTTGATTTTAAATCACTCACATTAGATCGTTCAGCACCCAACGACCGCCCGCAACGTGATAACCGGGAGTGGCTGGAAGAGGCTATTGATCCCGGTTTTGATTTACCTGAAGTGATGGCTCAACATCAGATTGTGCCCGCAGCGACCATTCAAATGGTTGATGCCGGGTCACTAACTCAGGCAACCCGCCCATAAAAGGTTTTCATCGCCTCAGCTTCCAGCGCAATACCGGGCTGGGAGTTATACGCCAGTACAACTAATAGTCGCGTGGTGTCGCCTTCATTGGGCGTAACCCGATGGATCGCATCCCGCCCGCGAAACATCACCAGTGTACCGGCTGGCATCGTCAGTTGTTTGGCGGTTACCTGATCTTTCAATACGTGTTCCACGCCCGCATAATTCATATCACCTTTGGCTGAGTCACGCATGCCACCGATGTATTCAAAGACTCCACCTTGTTCTGCCTCCTGAATCATCAGGGTGATAGCGAAGGACGAATTGTCAAAATGCCAGCCTAATTCCTGTCCGGTTCGAGCGTAATGAATATTGATGGAAGACATAGGGTCGGCGTATTCATAAAGCGCTTCCTCTTCTAATACGGTGCAGAGGAAGTCCTTAAATACCGGCGATTTATAGAGTGTGCGTAAGGCTGAATCAGCCGGAATGATGTCATCAGTGATGCAGCCTTTAGAGGAAACTACCTTATGATTACGCACATGATCTTCCGGCAGATCAGGGTCGTGTGGCGAGAGGTAAACGGTATGTTTATTCTGGCAGAAGTAGGCGAGGTGCTCGTTAGTTTCCGCTTCCTGTTTGACCTGCCGGACAGCTTCCGGTTTTAGAAAACCTTCCATCACAAAAGCACCATCACGCCGCAAAACATTCCGACACCGGGTTTGGAATTCGGCATTGTCCAGGGGAAATGCTTCCGTGTTAACAAGGGTGTTTAATTTGGCCACAATGCAGTTCTCGCAGAGCAAATAAAACCAGCTTGTCATGAGTGAATTAGTGGGTCAATTGAAAACGCACTGATGGATAGGGCGGTTTATAGTAAAGTGCGTTAAGCAGTATGCCAAATGTTCTCAACAAGCGAAGCCCCCTGTTAGAAAGGGGCTGGGCGATTAAACAGTGGGTGGCTTTTGCATGCGTACTTGTATCATTAAACAGAGGGATTATATCAATGGGGATTTTTTCGGACTTATCGGGCTGGCAGTTGTTGGGGATAACACTGCTGTTGACGCACATCACGATTGTTTCAGTGACCGTATTTTTGCACAGGGCGCAGGCTCACCGGGCAGTGCAACTATCTGCTGCGCCATCACATTTCTTTCGGTTCTGGTTGTGGATGACCACCGGAATGGTGACGCGGGAGTGGGTGGCGATTCACCGTAAACACCATGCGAAATGTGAAACGCCCGAAGATCCTCACAGCCCACAAACCAGAGGTATCCACAAGGTGCTATGGCTGGGGGCGATGTTATATCGCCAGGAAGCCCAGAATCAGGAAACTTTGCAACGGTTTGGCAAAAATACGCCGAATGACTGGTTGGAGCACAATGTTTACGCGAAGCATCCTTTGCTCGGGATTCTGTCGATGCTGGTGATTGATTTGGTGTTGTTTGGCTGGGCTGGTATTTTGATGTGGGTGGTGCAAATGGTCTGGATACCGTTCTGGGCAGCGGGCGTTATTAATGGGCTGGCACATTTCTGGGGCTATCGAAATTGGGATACAGCGGATGCTTCCACCAATATTTCTCCCATCGGTATCCTGATTGGCGGGGAAGAATTACATAATAATCACCATGCTTTCGCTATCTCCGCGCGCTTCTCTACGCAATGGTATGAGTTTGATATTGGCTGGTTTTATATTCGGTTGATGGAAATGTTGGGACTGGCAAAAGTGTTGAAAGTCGCGCCCCGGATTAAAATCAACCTGAATAAACAAGTGGTGGATCTTGATACCGCTAAGGCAGTACTGGGCAACCGTTTGCAGGTGCTCTCGAATTTCGCACGTCAAGTTACCACGCCGGTCGTTAAAACAGAATTGTGTAGTTCATCTGATGACTGCCGTGAAAAATCCCGCCAGGCTCGCCAGTTACTGAACAGTACCCAACAATTGGATGCCCGTGCACGTGCTGCCTTGCAACAGATTCTTGAAGAGAGTCAGGTGTTGGAAACGGTGTATCAATACCAGCAGCGCTTACAGCAATTATGGGAGCGCAGTTCCGGAACACAGGAAGTGCGTCTGAAAGAGGTGCAGGACTGGGTTAATAATGCCGAAAAGACCGGAATTGAAGCACTTGAGCAATTTGCTCAGCGTTTGCGTGGCTATTCGCTGGCCTGATCGTTTGAAGCACTTTTATACGTAGACAAAAAAATACCGGATGATCAGATCCGGCATAATTGTGAGGTTACTTTATTTCAGGAGTAGCCAGTCTATCCGGGGATTGTGCAGGAACTATGAGAGAAGTGTGTAGTGACTGTGAAGTAGGTGGGCTATCATGTTTCTGTTCTTGAATAAAAAAATGCCGGATGATTAGATCCGGCATAATTTGTAGAAACCCCGATCTGATCTGACATTTCCTCTTGAATAAAAGAGGGTTACCGTATTTGATAGAAGGTGACGAAACCGGAAATCAAAACAAAGAGGTAACCCTCATGTTGAATAGTAACGAACGAATCATTAAACACAAAGTCGGTCTGCTAAATCTGGCCGAAGAATTAGGGAATGTATCGAAAGCCTGCAAAATGATGGGACTGTCACGAGATACATTTTATCGTTATAAAGAAGCGGTGGAGGATGGCGGTGTTGAAGCCTTGCTGGACAAACCCCGACGCGTTCCTAATCTGAAAAACCGTGTTGATCCCAACGTCGAGTCGGCGGTTCTGGACTACGCCCTTGCAGAACCCGCTCATGGGCAGGCGCGTGTCTCAAATGAGCTTCGCAAGAAGGGTATTTTTGTCTCTGCCAATGGAGTGCGTAGCATTTGGTTAAGGCATGACCTGGGGAATTTCAAACAGCGTCTAAAAGCGTTGGAAGCGAAGGTCGCTGAAGACGGTATTATCCTGACTGAATCACAAGTGCAAGCTCTGGAACGTAAGAAGCATGATGATGAAGCCTGTGGTGAGATTGAAACGGCACACCCGGGCTATCTGGGGTCGCAGGACACGTTTTATGTGGGCACGTTCAAAGGCGTTGGCCGTGTTTACCAGCAAACGTATGTGGATACTTATTCAAGTGTCTCGCAATGTAAGCTGTACACCACGAAAACCCCGATTACAGCGGCTGACCTGTTGAATGATCGGGTGCTCCCCTTCTATAGTGATGAAGACTTACCCGTCTTGCGTATTCTGACTGATCGGGGTACCGAGTATTGTGGTCGGGCGGATCAACACGATTACCAGCTATACTTGGCGCTGAATAATATTGAACATACCCGTGCTAAGGTAAGGCATCCACAAACCAATGGTATCTGCGAACGGTTTCATCGCACCATTCTGGATGAGTTTTACCGGCCTGCCTTGCGAAGAAAGATCTATCAGTCTGTCGAGGAATTACAAAAGGATCTGGACGACTGGCTGAATTACTACAATAATGAACGTACCCATCAAGGGAAACGTTGTTGTGGTAGAACGCCCATGCAGACATTAGTCGATGGGAAGTCAATCTGGAAGGAAAAGTTTGTGAATTAAACTCGACCTGACAGACACCTTCTGAAAATCGGTAACTGTCAGATCAGGTTTGGAGTTTTACACATAATTGTTGCTAGATGAACTGGTTTTTCAGGCAATGGGAGGCTTTTACACTCATTGCTTTTGTAGCTGTTTTATTCTGTATCGCATGATTTGCCTTGACCGCCATGCTTGCCGTGACCACCGCGATGTTTGCCGCCGCGCCCTTTGCGTTGACTTTTCATGGCTTCAAATTTAGTCGCTTGCTCTGGTGTCAGAATCGCAGCCATATTTGCTTTGCCTTGTTCCCTTAGCGCTTGCATCTGTTCATGTTGTTGAGTCATGGCGGTTTTCATTTGTGCTACCTGAGTATCAGATAAACCCAACTTTTCCTTCATACGGCTCAAGCGACGTTCCATGTGCTTTTCCATACGTGCTGCTTTTTTTGCGGCTTTCTCGGCTTCCGGCATAGCTGCACGTGTCAGAATAGAGTTGATGCGTTTAGCTTGTTGGTCGTTGAGGCTGAATTCACTTTTTATCTGTTCAACACGCGCGTCAACCGCTGCATTTTCTGTTGCTGCGCTAACCAATGAAGCGCCTAAGATGCCGATCAGTGCTGTAGCTAGTAATGTCTTTTTCATTTTTGTTACTCCTAAAGTAAGCCATTGCGTCTATCTGGATTAAGGCAGTTTGCTTTTGCATGCCTGCTCTGTCTTTCGATGGTGATAAGTCTATTAGGAAAATGCGCATTAACTATGCTGAAAATGTGCAAAGATTGTGGAAGCTGAAAGCAGAGTGCTTTTCTTGAGACAGGTGCTTAACCTTCGAATTTATAGCCGACTGAGTACACGGAGTGGATCAGTTCCTGTTCCGGATCAAGCTCATTGATTTTTTTGCGCAGCTTCTTAATGTGACTATCGATGGTTCTGTCGCTGACAATACGGTTGTCGGGGTAGACGTGTTCCATGAGTTGTTGGCGGCTGTATATCCTGCCGGGGTGTGAGTGCAACACTTCCAGTAATTCAAATTCAACCCGTGTGAGGTTAATATTCTGACCTTTCAGGCTAATCGTCAGATGATCGCGATTAAGGTTTAATAGTCGGCTATTTTCCTCAGTTGAATGCTCTATCTGACCAGTATCAGTTTGGGCCGATGGTTGTGTCCGGCGCAGCACCGCTTTTACCCGTGCAGTGACTTCTCTGGGGCTGAAGGGTTTACAGATATAGTCATCAGCGCCGAGTTCAAGGCCCAGCAGTCTGTCTATTTCTTCGACCCTGGCGGTTAGCATAATGACGGGAGTAGTAGCGCGTTGGCGTATTTCTTTACAGATTTCCAGGCCGTCTTTTCCCGGTAACATCAGATCAAGCAGCACCATAGCGGGCTGCTTGTCTGCCAGCCATGCACTGGCGGCGAGGCCATCGTTAATCCAGTGTGTTTCATAACCGGAATTTTGTAAGTATTTTTCCAGCAGCTCCGCAATTTTGGGTTCGTCTTCAACGATGAGTATGGGGTTCATGCGCCTTATCCTTCTTTATCTTCAGGTAGCTGAGCGGGGCAGGGTGGTGGTGATTTTCAGGCCGCCCAGAAGTGAGTGTTCTGCCGTCATACTTCCGCCATGAGCCTGAACAATATTGTGACAAATACTTAGCCCGATTCCCGCACCACCGGTCGCCCGGTTTCGTGAACTTTCAACACGGTATAGTCTTTCAAATAAACGTGGCAACGATTCATCCGGTACGCCTGGCGCAGAATCCGCAAAGCTGATAATGAATCGATCCGTTGTGGTGGTCAGTGTGACATGTAGTTGGCCAGGGGTGTCGGTATAGCGCAGACTATTGCGTAACAGGTTCTGAAACAGTTGCTGGAGGCGTTGTGAGTCTCCTTCAATATGGGCGCTGGCGATGTCTGCGGTGAGACTGAGTTGTGCTTCTTTCAGCGGGGTATCAAATTGTGCCAATGTATCTTTTAGCTGCCCGGCAAGGTTCAGGCTGGTTTTGTGGTAAGTCAGTGAGCCGCCATCTGATACCGACAGTGTGTATAGATCTTCGACTAGTCGTTGCAGGTGTAGTGTTTCCTGATGCAAGGATTGTATGGTCTGCGGATTTGTTTCACTGATGCCGTCCTGAATGGCTTCAATTTCACCACGCAAAATGGACAGTGGGGTGCGCAGTTCATGTGCTATATCCATAATCCATTGTCGCCGGGATTTTTCATGTTCTTGTAGTGTTTCAGCCAGTCGGTTGAAGTCATGGCTGAGTAAACCGAGTTCATCACGGTTGTGTACTTCGATACGGGTATCGTAGTTGCCGCTGGCCAGCTCGTTGCTGCTCCGGCGCAGTGAGTGGATTGGTTTTACCAGTTTGCGGGATAATAGAAAAGCAATCAGAAAACTGCTTAATAAGGTCAATAAGGCGACCCACATGAGCGTCTTGTTCAGCGCACTGAAAAAGCGTTTATCCTCAGCGCTATTATTGGAGGGCTGGCGCTTATACAGGCCAAGGTAGCCGATCACCTTGTCGCCTTGTTGTAATGGATAGAGTAATTCGGGTGTTAGTGAGGCTCTACGCCAGCCCTGTACGTATTTTTTATCGCTGTCATACAAGATGGTGCGCGATGCGGCGTGTTGTTGGGAGCGGCGATTTGCCCGACCTCTGCCCCGGTTGCGGGGTGGTGGCTCTGACAGTTGTCTGGCTTGCTGGCCACTAATGCGCTGTAGTTGTCGCCATGTACGCCGGTTTGTTAAGGGTTCCCAGCTATTGTGGTCTTGATAAAAACGCTCCAGCTCTGAGGCAAAACTGTTGAGGTAGTGCTCATCCAGTGTTTGTCTGTATTCCTGGAACGCCTGTTGAGTGCGGAAATGAAATAACGCTGCGCCGGAGGTGACGGCTAAAGTGCAAGCCAGAAAGATAGCAATGAATAATTTACTGCGGATGCTGAGATTGTTCATGGTCTGGTTTGAGCGTGTTGGGTGGCGGATAGTTTCTTTGGGATACAGTAAGGCTTTGGGGTGAGAGCGTCAATTATGTGCGGGTGCTTGACGGTTCTTTCCTTATTTCTTCCTTATTGTTGTAGCTATGGGGCCGTGGTGTAGTGGTCTAATATAACTGTACATTCCGTTGAGTGTTATATTCAACGACCAACCAAAGGTACAGAAACAAATGAGAAAACGTCGTCATTTTAGTATTGAATTTAAGCGTGAATCAGCCGGGCTGGTTCTTGATCAAAACTACAGTACGAATGAACTCGAATTACCACCCCCACCATGTCAAATGTGCCAGATGTAAAAGAACAGGCTCATTGCTGTGCTGAAACATACTCTTTAAGCACTTTATCGACGCGGGTTTGCCAGCCTTTACCTGTGCCGCGAAAGTATGAGGTTACTTCAGGGGATAGGCGGATAGTAACGCTGTCTTTGGTTATTTCGGCCTTTGGTCTTCCCATAGGGCGCATGGTCTTTATTTCTTCAGTGGATACTTCACGTGCATCAGGATCATTAACAATACCTTTCCTGATTTTTGCGTCGTCTTCATCGCTGGGTAAGTCGAAAATCCGCCCTGATTTAGATTTTACTTGCATAATCTTGTACCTCTCTTTTTGTTGCGTGTCTCAAGCTGATAACCCTGAATGTGTCGTTGTGTTCAGTGAACACCACGCAATATACGGCGCTTCCTATCGGCGCAAATCCAACCATCCTGACTTCACCGTAAGCATGGCGGTCATCTTCTGCCGCTATCAACCAATCCCACTCCAGATCTTCGGCTCCCTTAAGGGATATTTTATGATTCTGGATGTTCAATGCATCCTTATTCGGGTCGAAGGTGATATTCATGAATTTATTGTATTTACATTAAGTCAATACTGCAATTTTTCCCGCATCAGTTACAATCGAATGCTCAAAGGTATAATTTGACTCTTAATCAGTGGAGTCATCTGTTGACGGGCACGGTCTGGTTTATCAAAACTGAAGCAGTTATGAGCACTCGAATCTTTACAATTAGGCTAAAGACGCATTGCTAAAAAAAGAATATAACAGCCACCAACGCCCTGGATCAGGTCGATGGTACTCGGGTAGGACAAAATCAATGTAGACAAAGCGAAGGCTGCAATCAGTAGTGAAACTACTGATCCGGCACTGACCCCAAGAGCGGATACAATACCCGAAGTAGTTCCGTATCTTAGGCTATACGCCGCCACATAAATAACACTTGATCCAGGAGCTATCGCCAAAAAAATGACAATGATAAAAAACCAAATAATCCAGTATTCAAAGACTCAGTTTTCTAAAGTAGAGGTGACTTCCCAGCAGGGGAAATGTTTGATGATAAGGAGCAGATAAGGAACAACTAATATCAAAAAAGGCTGATCAATCGTCTAACTTATTGATCAGCCTTTTAAATTTGGTAGGCACGAGTGAACTCGAATCACCGACCCCCACCATGTCAAGGTGGTGCTCTAACCAACTGAGCTACGCGCCTGTCGTTGAAGCTGCGAAATATACCGAACTTATTTGCCATGTGCAATGTTTTGTTAAAAACCAGAGCAAGTAAACAAGAAAAACTAGCAGTCATAAGTTTGGCGATGAAAGTGCCAATAAAACAAGCATCTCTATAAGCAATAATAATTACAAACGGTTCTATAAATAATACGTATTCTCAGAATTTCTTGTCTGACAGTGACTTAGGTTTAATAAGATTTTTTTATATACCTATTTTATGTGGAAAATAATTATCCAATATGTTCCCTATACTCTTAAATAATCTTTTTTTGCACCTTTGATTTCTCAAAGCCGCGTGTGACGAAAAAAGACTCAATTAAACTCAGAGGAGATCATATGAACTTGACCATGAAAGTAATGCTGGGGATGGTGCTCGGTATCATTGTTGGCATTGGAATAAATCTGACTGGCCTGAATGTTGATGGTTCATTTGTCAATGAATACATCGTCGGCTTTTTCCACATTGTGGGGAAAATGTTTGTTAACGCACTGAAAATGTTAGTAGTTCCGTTAGTGTTGTTTTCATTGATTACAGGGGTTTGTGGTATTGGTGATGTCAAATTATTGGGCCGTATTGGTACCCGGGCATTTTTCCTGTATATGCTGACAACCGCTGTAGCCATTGCGACTGCGATTCTTATTGCAGCCGGCTTGGGCATCGGTAAAGGCATGAACGCCACAACGACTGCTGAATTCACCGGTAAAGAGGCTCCGCCACTGTCCCAGGTGTTAATCGACATCATTCCTACCAACCCGATTAATGCGATGGCGATGGGCGAGATGTTGTCCATTATCTTTTTTGCTATTTTATTGGGCATAAGCCTGTTAATGGTGGGCAGAAAGGCTAAAGGCGTAGTGGAACTCATTGAAGTTCTTAATGAAGTCATGATGAAAATGGTAAGTATTATCATGTCATTAGCGCCTTATGCAGTGTTCTGTCTGATTGCTAAAGCGATGGCTGACCTTGGACTTGATTTATTAGCTCAACTTATAGGGTATGTGGTTGTGTTGATTGGTGCATTGTTGCTGCATCTGTTTGTTACGTTACAGGTAGTACTTAAGCTGTTTTCAGGTTTAAGTCCTAAAATATTCCTGAAGAAAATCCGTAATGCACAGGTATTTGCATTCAGTACCTCAAGCTCTAATGCCACTATTCCGGTTACTTTAAGAACAGTGACTGAGCGAATGGGGGTTAATAACTCTGTGGCCTCGTTTACTGTTCCTTTTGGCGCGACCATTAATATGGATGGTACGGCGATTATGCAGGGGGTAGCGACGGTATTTATCGCTAACGTGTACAACGTTGATCTGGGGGTTTCCGGTTACCTGACGGTTATCCTGATGTCAGTACTGGCTTCTATCGGAACAGCGGGCGTGCCGGGTGTAGGCTTGATTATGCTATCAATGGTGTTTGCCCAAGTGGGACTGCCAATGGAAGGTATTGGTTTGATTCTGGGCGTGGATCGTTTGTTGGATATGGTCAGAACAGCGGTGAACGTCTCCGGTGATGCTGTGGTATCCACTATCGTTGCGAAGAGCGAAGGTAAATTGGATCTGGATGTTTACAATGACCCTGATGCCGGTGCTTTTGATACGGATGATATTAATCTGGATCTTGAAGCAAGCCGTTGAGTCTGTACATTTACGGTAGGTGTGTTTAACGAAAAAGATTGCCGGTCGTCCTTGATCGGCAATCTTATTTGTAGCAACGCTTTATCAGCGCTTTATAGTGATAATTGCTGCCGTCTTAGCGACACTTTCTCCACTGCACTTTGAACTGAACCTTGTTCTGTAAATCAAGTGTATCAATAGCCATGTAGCTGTTTCTGGTTTTAGCGCGGATGTTGCTGTTGATCCGTAGGTTTACATCGCGTCCACATTCTGACCAGGTCATCGTGCTATGTACCAGATTGTCGCGCTTGCGGTAATCAGTACCATTGCGTGAATTAAAGTTGCTGGTTAACCAAGGTACACCAGGCTGGCCTGCGAAGAAATATTTACGCTTTAGCTGTGTTTTGCCTTCTGCGAAGCCTTCCCAGTCAGCTGTCATCGTTGAAACCTGGTAGCCCTGTGGAACATGTACTGGTACAGCGAAGTTACAGGAAACGCGTTTGCGACCACTTTCAGAATCTGTACCTGCGTCGTATTGGTCAAACAAAATACTCATGATGTTTGAGTTAGCGCCATTGACTGACACTGAACCAGCCGGGCAACCTGTTCCTGCAAACCCGATAGGGCTCTTGAAATAAACCCCGTCATTGGCTTGTGCCGGAGCACTCATTGATAATCCCAGAACGGCTGCAGAAGCGATAGCTGTTAAAAATTTCATGATATTGTTCCTTGTCTATTAATATGTTTTGCAAATCTTGGTATCGATGTCTGTTGTTCGTGTCAGTCATCATGGGATCTATAGTGCCGGTCACCCGAAAAGTTTTGTATCCCTTGAATCAGGGTGAAGAGGTCTTATTTAAGTCCCTAAAATAGGGGAGGCTATAAGGTTGAAATCCCGTGCATGAACGCATTTCACCCCCAAGCGTGAAAGTCTTCGCTGAAGTAATAAAATAAATGCAACAGACAAAAAAATTGCCGGTCAGCCCATGACCGGCAATTTTGTTAGCATCAAGGAGCTAGATGCTGTTTGTAACAACGCTTCAGCAGCGTTTTGGTTTTATAGTGATGAAAGTTGTCATTTTAGCGGCACTTTCTCCACTGTACTTTGAACTGAACCTTGTTCTGTAAGTCAAGTGTATCAATAGCCATGTAGCTGTTTCTGGTTTTAGCGCGGATGTTACTGTTGATGCGTAGATTCACGTCGCGTCCGCATTTTGACCAGGTCATCGTGCTGTGTACCAGATTGTCGCGCTTGCGGTAATCAGTGCCATGGCGTGAATTAAAGTTGCTGGTTAACCAAGGTACATTAGGTTGGCCTGCGAAGAAGTATTTGCGTTTCAGTTGTGTTTTACCTTCAGCGAAGCCTTCCCAGTCTGCTGTCATTGTAGAAACCTGATAGCCTTGTGGAACATGTACCGGCACTGCGAAGTTACAGGAAACACGTTTACGACCACTTTCAGAATCTGTACCTGCGTCGTATTGGTCAAACAATATACTCATAATGTTTGAGTTAGCGCCGTTGACTGAAACTGAGCCAGCCGGACAACCTGTTCCTGCGAACCCGATAGGGTTTTTAAAATAAACGCCGCCATTGGCTTGTGCCGGAGCACTCATTGATAATCCCAAAACGGCTGCGGTAGCGATAGCTGTTAAAAATTTCATGGTATTGTTCCTCGTTCATTAATGTGTTTTGCTAATCTTTGTGTCGATGCCTGTTGTTCGTGTCAGTCATCATGGGATCCATAGTGCCGTTCATCAGAAAGGTTTTGTATCCCTCGAATCAGGGTGCAAGCCAGCTATTTGACTCCCTGAAATAGGGGAGGATGGCAATTCTGATACCCAGTCCCTTATTTAGGGGATATGAGCAGAGCGCTTTTTTTTATATAAATAATGAGCGGGTATCCCGGTCAGACTGGAAGTACATAACAATGAATAACACTCAAATATACCGGGTCTTCCTGGTAGAAGATGATAATGGAACGTTGCAGCGTCTGGCTGATGTGGTACGTGCTGATCCGGATCTGGAGTTGGTGGGTACTGCGATGAATTACACAGATGCCAGTCAATGGCTTAATGATAATGAATTGGATGTATTGCTCACTGATCTTGGTTTGCCGGATGGTAATGGTAAGCAGCTCATTGAACAAACTGTTGAATTGCATGAAAAGGCGGAGATCATGGTGGTGTCGCGCTTTGGTGATGAAAACAGTGTGGTTGAAGCGATCAAGGCGGGCGCCGGTGGTTACCTGTTAAAGGATGAGTCGCCGGCGCATATCGCCGGAAGTATTCGTCAGCTTTTACAAGGTGGCTCCCCAATTAGTCCGGCGATTGCGCGTTACATTCTGGACTATTTTAAGAATGATGAAATCGCGGAATCGCATGGTGATGATGGCACCCCGGTGGATCAGGAAGCCTTACTGACACCGAAAGAGAAAATGGTGTTGCAGTATATTTCCCGGGGTTACTCCAATAAGGAAATTGCTAAGTCACTGGAAATTTCGCCACATACGGTGGCTTCGCATATCAAACGGATTTACCGGAAGTTGGCGGTGAATTCACGTAATGAAGCCGTTTTCGAGGGTTGGCGGATGGGGCAGTTAACCATTCATAAGGCAGCTCCCACACAGAGCAAAGCGAATAAAGATGCTTTGCAGGTGGCGCAGGCTCTCATGGCGGGTGGGAAAAGTTGTCAGGAAGTCATGGATGTATTGCATCTGGCTTACCAGTTGGATCAGGAAGGCAGCATGCAGGTGATGCAACAGGCTGGCAGTAACGTGGCGGAAATTTTTGCGGCGGCGAAAGGCTGCTTTGAGATGGATGACAAACAAGTGGTTGCTGCTTTGCTGAAGATTGGTTTCAGCCATGAAGACGCGTTACAGGCGATGCTGGGTTAACCATGAGCGAAACTTCGGTGCAGCAGCAAAAACCGCGATTCCTGCAATCTGATGCCGGGCTGGGTATTCTGGCTTTGTTGATGATGGCGGTGGCTCTATTGGCGGTGTGGAAAATCAGCGAAGTCAGTTTTTCATTGCCTGGTGATAGTGACAGTCTGACCAGTAATAATAAGGCTTTAATACAAATAGATACGGGGCAATGTCCTGTGTCAATTGAGGATAAGCGGGAAATTGTGAACACGACGTTGCAGCCTTTGCTTTGGTCATGTATTGAAAAAATACGTGCGATAGCGGGCAATAAAATAGGTAATACAACACTACCTCATGAGTGGCGTAGTGATGAGCGTCTACCTGCTACAGTTTCCTCTATGCGGGTTTTATATAGTATTAATTACCCTATCCCTTATTGGCCGAAAGGTGGCCTGGGTTTGTGGAATGTTGCTATCACTGGTGCGGGTCATAATGCGGCGGTTTTCCTGAATGGGAAACTACTAGGTTGGGGTGGAAGTTTTGAGCAACCGGTAGCACGAAATCATACCCGGCCAATGTTGTTTCCGATTCCGGATGGGGCACTTCAGGAGGGTGATAATCGCTTTGATATCTATGTGGTGTCTGATTCGGCGCAGGAGGGGTTTCTGGGCGAAGCTTATATTTCACCCTCTGAGCTATTAGGCCCGGCTTATCAGACTTACTACTTCTTTCGCTTTACAGCTGCGCAGATGATTACGCTTAGCATGTTGGTGTTAAGTGGTTTTATGTGTGTGTTATGGCTTCACCGCCGGCAGGATATTGAATACGGTCTATTCGCATTGATGGGTTTTTTCTGGTCGCTACATACTTTGAACCAGTTTGTAGTCAATATTCCACTGCCAGCCTATTACTGGAATGTATTAATGTTGGCGGGTCTGGCCGGTTTTTTTGTTTGTGGCATTCTGTTTGTTCACTGTTTTTTAAAACAAAAATATACCGTGGCTGGACGTGTTTTGCCGATCGGTGTTGCTGTTATGTTAGCCGGATTATTGGTTGCGCCACAGGCTTGGTTTTATCCACAAATGACATTTATCTGGGGGCCATTGTTGTTACTGGGTGGTATTTATGTACTCGTAACGACTTTGCTGAAGATTCGTGAACAGCCCAATATTGAACTTAGCGCACTGGCGATAGCAGTAGCTATTATTTTTCTGTTAGTGGTGCATGATCAAATGCTGTTCTGGGGTTTGCTACCGGTTTATGAAGGACGGTTGTTACATTTTGGAGCGCCGTTTTTGTTATTGGCATTTACCTGGGTTTTGCTCCGTCGGTTTGTGGAATCTTTGAACTCTGCTGAACAATATAATACGGAATTGCGACTTTTAAATCAGGATCTTGAGTCACGCGTAGAAGAAAAAAGCCGCCGTGTCGCGCAGAGTTACGAGATGATTCGCCAGCTTGGGCAAGAGCAAGTGGTACAGCAGGAACGCTCGAGAATTATGCGTGATATGCATGACGGTATCGGTGTTTATCTGACCAGTATCCTGCGTCAATTAGAATATGAGCCTGTTGATCGTCATCACTTGAAAGAATCGGCGCATAACGCATTGAATGACCTACGTTTAATGATCGATTCACTGGGCAGTGCAAGTACTGATTTATCCGCCATGCTCGGAATGTTCCGGACACGTATTATCCGTTTGGTCGAAGCTTGTCAGGTTGAGCTTGAATGGGATGTGGATGAATTACCACCGGTAGAGGAGTTTGGGCCGGAGCGTGCGCTCAATCTGTTACGTATATTGCAGGAGGCTGTCACAAATGCCCTGAAGCATTCAGAGGCGACCCGCATAAAATTATCAGCCGGAGTAGAAACAATTCAGGAAAACCAGAGTCAGATAATAATAGAAGTGAAAGATAATGGTAAAGGGTTTATGGCCCAAAATATTCCGGGAAATGGTTTAAGCAATATGCAACACCGTTCCCGAAAAATTAAAGCTGGTTTTAACATTGATACAGGGCCGGAAGGAACCTGCGTTGTGGTCAAGTTGCCGGTGGTTTTACAAGTTCCATAGCTACAAAAAAAATAACAATAGGTACAAAATGGTCGAATATAGAATTGAGGATGATAATGATGTTTTTATTAGCGTTTAAGAAAATAGTGAGTAGGGTGTGCGTTCTTTCGTTATTACTTTGCTTGTTTAGTGGTGTGGCTTTTGCTGTCGACTTTGATGATGCTAATAATAGCAAAAGTAGATTGTATACCCATAATAATAGCTCAGGCGGAACAGGCAGGGAGGTTGTGCGTTTATCTAAGCCGAAGAAATTACTGGCAGGGCATTGCGCCCTTTTTGTTAGCGCAAAGATTGTGGATGACAAGCTGCGTTTTGGGGAGGTGAGACTGGTGTCTTCACCCAAAAAAAATTGTAATGCTGCTTCCGGAATGTGCCGGGCAACAGTGGAATGGATGCATACTCCGGTGGGATACGTCAATTATCGGGTTGAAGCGAAATGGAAGGTAAAGTCCGGTTGTTAGTTCCGGGGTTTTCTGTTTATGAGTTAATAGTCTAGGCTTGGGGGTACATTTACGAACCAGTCAGGACAAATTCATGATGAACACTCCCATAGGATCTATAATAAAAACCACTTCCCCACATTTACTCGGCCGCTCAATTATTATATTAGCCATTTTGCCGCTATCAGTAGTGGCCGGAACACTGGATGGTGCTGCTTCCGCCGCCGGTAATAGTGTCAGTATTGGTGATGGAGCGGCAGCGGACGGTAATAGTGCTGTCGCCATCGGTGAAAACAGTTTTGTCAGCGCCGGTTTCGGCACAGCTGTTGGCGCTACCAGTAATGCTAATTCGCTTCAATCCACTGCCCTTGGTGCCGCCGCTTTAGCGGATCAGCCGCAATCGACCGCGCTTGGCAGTTTTGCGCAGGCTATCGGTGAGTTCTCAACGGCTGTGGGCGGTGCCGCTGAGATTGAAGCGCAGGGTGGTAGTGCTTTGGGGGCGAATAGTTTTGTTGAGGCTGATAATGGCACTGCGTTGGGTTTGGAAGCTTATGTGACGGAAGCCGGAACGGGCAGTGTGGCGTTAGGTAGTCAGTCGGTAGCCAATGAAACTAATACGGTTTCGGTGGGCGATGCTGACGCGGGTATTACGCGCCGGATCACCAATGTAGGAGCCGCTATTAATCAATACGATGCTGTTAATTTCGGCCAGTTTGAGCAAGGTTTGCAGGGTGTGCGTGATGAGGCTTTTGCGGGTATCGCTGCTGCGGCTGCCTTCAATCCGGCTGTGCCCAGTGCGCCGGGCAAAACGGCATTCAGTATGGGTGCTGCGAGCTATCGCGGTGAGCATGCTGTTTCAGTGTCAGTGAATCATCGTATGTTGAACAGCCGGAATAATGTGCAGCTCAATGGTGGGTTTGCATATGATAGCAGTGAACATACTTTGGGCAAAGTTGGCGTTTCATGGGAATTCTGAGCGCACAGGGTCGGTGTTTTATTTCCTAGCCTTGTGTTTGGTTAGCCTCGTTAGTACTATGCAGAGCTAATTAAATACATCGGAGAATTCCATGTTTCGCGGTAGTATGGTGGCAATTGTAACGCCCATGACAATGGATGGCTCGATCGATGAGCAGGCATTGGAGGCATTAGTCGGTTTTCATATTGAAAATGGCACTGATGCTATTGTGGCAGTAGGGACAACAGGTGAGTCAGCGACTCTGTCCCATGCAGAGCATCGTCACGTAGTGAAACGGGTGGTCGATGTAGTTAGCGGTCAAATTCCGGTTATTGCCGGAACCGGCTCAAATAATACGACGGAAGCCCTGGAGTCGAGCCGTGCGGCGATGAAGGACGGTGCTGATGCTGTGTTGTTGGTGACACCGTATTATAATAAGCCGACTCAGGAAGGTTTATTTCAGCATTATAAACTGTTGGCGGAAAGTGTCGCGTTGCCCCAGATCCTCTATAATGTGCCTGGCCGTACAGCTTGTGATTTGTTGCCAGAAACAGTGGAGCGCTTGTCTCATATTCCCAATATCATTGGCATTAAGGATGCAACCGGCAGTGTTGAACGCGCCGTCGATATTATGGAGCGTTGCGGCGATAGTATGGAAGTGTATAGCGGGGAAGATCCTGCGACGCTGGAAATCATACTAGCCGGCGGCAAAGGTACGATTTCTGTGACTTCCAATGTTGCCCCCAAATTGATGCACGAAATGTGTGCAGCGGCATTAGCAGGAAATCGTGAGGAAGCAACGCGTCTTAATGATCTGTTGATTCCTTTGCACAAGGCATTGTTCCTTGAGCCTAACCCAACTGCTGCTAAATGGGCTGTACACAAAATGGGTTTTGGTGGTATGGGTATTCGTTTACCGATGCTACCTTTATCTGAGGAGTTTCATCCGGAAGTGCTGGAAGCGATGCGTATTGCAGGCGTAAATATTGGGTAGCACGTATGTAGGGACTACACCCCCGCAAGCATAGAAGTCTTCGACTTCCACAGTCATTAAAACGGGATATTTCATCATGCCAGAAATAAAAAAAGTTGGTTTATCAGTAGCAGTCATTATTTCAGCCGCCTTGGGCGTATCATCTTGTTCGATGATACCGATGCTTGATGGTAGCCCGGTTTCAGATAATATGGAGTACCGTAGTAACGATGCTTCTATCAAGGCATTATCCATCCCGCCCGAGCTGAGTAAGCCTGCGTTTGATCAATCATATGCGTTAAACAAGCCGGTTAACCCCGCGCCAATGGCTAAAGCATCGCAGGCACCGATGGTGAAGCAGGGCAGTAATAATGCCAGCGTTATGAGTCGTGGTTCCTCGACTCAGGATCTGCTAAATAGTCAGGATGCGCCTACGCAGGCGGGTACCGTTGCTCCGGTTGCACGGCCACAGCCAGTTGTTACGGCTCCGGTTGTACAAAAAAAGGCGGCTCCGGCTCCGGTGGCAAAAACAGCACCCGCACCTTCGTCGCGCACTCAAGTGATAATGACCAAGGTTAAGAGTGGGGAGCCAGCTTTGGCGGTTAATGCACCTGTGTCACAGACCTGGCCGCGTTTGGGGGGCATGTTGCCGAAAGTTGGTTTTGAGGTGGTGACACAGCAACCAAAGCAAGGTATTTACATTATTAAATACAAAGGTGTTGCTTCAGAGCCGGATCGTGGTCTTTTAAGTCGCCTTTTGGATACCAGAGATGAGTCGCCCAAGTCTAATTCGCCGCTCGCAGTAGGCCAAACTTATCGGGTGTTGTTGGTAGGTAATGCTAAGCAACAGAGTTTTGTTGGTGTGCGTAGTGGTGAGGGTAAGATTGCTAATCCGGCTATAGCTAAGCATGTACTGGGTTTGTTGAAAGGACAGTACGAGCTTTAAGCTGTGTTACGATTTGCGTCACTAGGCAGTGGTAGTAAAGGCAACGCAACACTGGTTGAGTGTGGAAAAACCCGTATTCTGGTGGATTGTGGGTTTTCGCTGGCTGAAACAGAACGTAGGTTACACCGCTTGGATTGTCCTCCGGAAAGCCTTAGTGCCATCCTGATTACCCATGAGCACGGCGATCATGCGAATGGCGTTGGTCGTTTGTCCCGTCGCCATAAAATTCCGGTCTGGTTAACAGTCGGTACTTACAATGTGGTGAAAGACAAGAAATTCTCTCATACCAATTTCATTAATGTTAACAATGGTTTTGAGATTGCTGATCTGCAGATTTCTCCTTATCCGGTTCCACATGATGCCAGGGAGCCTTGTCAGTTTGTTTTTTCTGATGGTGACAAGCGGCTTGGTTTACTAACTGACACCGGTAGTCTTACTCCCTATATCGTAGCCTTGCTTCAGAAGCTGGATGGCTTGTTGCTGGAGTGTAACTATGATGCCCGTATGTTAGCTATTGGCCCTTATCCGCCAAAATTGAAAATGCGGGTGGGTGGTAACTATGGGCATCTGGATAATATGCAGTCTACTGAATTACTCAAACGGATTAATTTAGATGGGTTGCAGCATTTAGTGGGCATGCACCTGAGTGAAAAAAACAACCTTCCTGAACATGCACAACGTGCTTTGAGTGAGGGCTTGGGTTGTGAGCCGGACTGGGTTACGTTGGCTACTCAGGATGCTGGTTTTGATTGGCGTGAATTGCGCTGATTTCTAGTGAATAGTTTATATAGGTAAAGGTCATGATGATAACGCCGCGAAACGTTTTTTTAGCGATGTGTTTGTTGTTCACCTCAGGTGCGGCCCTTGCTGAGCAGAAAGCTTTTGTTGTCTACGAGCAGGCTGCGAACGAGCAAATGTCAGAGGTTAAAAAAACACTTGAGTCATCGGGTGTAGTGGATGATGTTGTCGCCTTTCTGAATGAAAAATTCCGCCTGAAGCAATCATTAAAAATAGCATTTGGTGGTGATGATGGGCCACTTTATGACCCTGTATCCAATGAAATCCTTGTGCCTTATAGTTTTGTTGATGAAATCAGGCAGCGCTTTGAGATGGCTGATTATGCCAAAACGGGTGTGAATGTGGACGATGCTGTGACGGATTCGCTGATGCACACCTTGTTCCATGAAATTGGCCATGCTCTGGTGCCAATGTACGACCTTCCGGTGTTGGGTAAAGAAGAGGATGCGGTTGATGCTTTGGCGACTATCTTGTTGATTGAGTATTTTGAACAGGGTGAGGAAATTGCTTTAAGTGCAGCTGATTTGTTTAGCCTGGAAAGCGAAGATGTTCAGTCGTTTTCACATGAAGACTTCTGGGATGAGCATAGTCTGGATATCCAGCGTTATTACAGCACACTGTGTTTTGTCTATGGCAGTAGTCCGGAAAAGTATGCGCATTTGAAGGTAGATGCTGAGTTCTCAGATGATCGTGCCGAGCTTTGTATCAGCGAATATGAGAGTGTTGCTAAAGGTTGGTTTGATTTGTTGGAGAAGCACTTTAAGCAGGGTTAGTCAGGCTAAGCAGGTTGGCGTTGCAGTAGCTATGTTTCTCCTCAAAAGCTATTTAATGTAATCTGTAACACCTCTGTGAATTGAAAAAAAGAGGTTGTGGATGATGGATTATGAGAGTGCGCGAACTTACCTGTTGGGTATGCCGGAATCTGTTGAAACATTCCCGTTTGGCCCACAGGCAGCTGTATTCAAGGTCAGAGATAAGATGTTTGCTTTGTTGGGTGTGGAGAAGGGCTTGGCAAACATGAACCTAAAGTGTGACCCTGATCACGCTAATGCACTGCGGGATTTATTTCCTGCGGTGCGGCCGGGTTATCACATGAATAAGAAACACTGGAATACGGTGGATTTGGATGGCTCGGTTCCTCAGCCAGAAATTGAGGCAATGATTGATGACTCCTTCTGGTTGGTGGTAAAGGGTATGAAGAAAGCGGATCGTGAAGCGCTTAATGCCCTGTATGGCGCTGGACGAATGTAATGGCATTGTCTTGGTTGCATGGGCTATTCAATTTTGCGGGATAGTTGCGGTTGTCAGCTCACGTTTCGCTAACTTCTGTTTTTCCAGAGTTTGCAACAACCATGCGCTCATTTCAGCATAGAGTGGCATGCTGGTAGCCAGTACATTTCTGTGTCCGCCACCGGGTACAGTGATCCAATGTTTGTCCTTGCTCGCCAGAGAATCATAAAGTTTGCGCCCCTGATTGATCGGCACATACCTATCGCGTTCACCGTGTATTACTAGTGCGGGTATCGATAGTTGTTTTGCCCATTGCTCAGGTTTCATTTGGCTAATGCCTGGCTCATTTTTCAACCATTGTGCGGCATCAAGAAATCGCTGTAGTGTGCTCGCGAGCTTGTGCCAACTGGAGGGAATGTAAGTTTTCAAGACCTGATCTAATGCAGCAAAGCTACTGACTACCATGAGTGCGGCCCATGGCTGGGTGGATTTTGCGGCGCTCACCGCAAAAGCACCGCCCATTGACATGCCCCAGAGTATCGCGGGTTCATCAGGTAATTGAAAATGCTGGCGGGCATCGCTGAGAATGTCGATCGGCAGGTTTTGTTCAAATTCACTGCTACCGAATGCCATGCTGAGTAACGGGCTGTCACCATGACTAGGAAGATCCGGAATCAGGCTGCGGAAACCTATCGCAGCGAAACGTTCCGCGACAGGTAATAAGTGTTCTTTGCGTCCGTTGCGGCCGTGAAGTAAGACGATGGTGCCACGAATAGTGCCGTAGGCGGGCAAGGTGATTCCTTTATCGGTTAGTTGTTTTCTGAGAATTTCACCTCGTCGTCCGGGGGTAGTAAGGGTTGGTTCAACTAACAGGCAGGGCACCTTGCCCTCCAGGCATTGGTGTTCACGTACCCTCAGTCCGAACTGATCAGGGTTATTCAGGTGTTCGAGGTAGTAGCTGTGCAATGCGCGACGGTGGGGAGAAAATATTTCCTGATTGATTTGGTGAGCGGCAACGATGGTGGCAATGCTTAGAAAACAGAGCACTGGTAGTAAATAAATGAGTTGTCTGAGCAGCAGGTAGGTGAAAGCAGTGAGCATATAGAGTCGTATGTTGTGTATTAGTAGTGTGTTTTGCAGAGTATGAGGTATCTTCATGCAGAATTTGCGCAGATCTTAGAAAGTATTTGTGCAGTCAGGTGACTGGTTTTAAAAGGATTTGTTTTCGGGTTAAAAAATTGTTTAAAAAAGGTCGAAAAAGGTAGTTGACGCAGGGAAGTCTAACTGTATAATACGCCTCTCTCCTGATTCACGGGATTCACGAAAAGCACTTTGGAAACAAAGAGTTAGACGTAGAAAACAGATCAGGGTGGCAGCGAAGTTTGTTTGAATTAGTTCATCAAATGGCTTGACAGCGAAAACAGTCAGGCGTACTATTCGCAGCCTTCTCGGAACAACGGTTTCGAGCGAACATTAACAAAATAGCCAGATAACTTGTGTGGGTGCTTGTAGCTATTGGTGTGAACTAATAGAAGCAAGTGACCCAAAACTTAGTTAATTTTGAAAAACGTTAACGTTACAAGCTTTGGAATCACTCTTCGAATCAAAAGTATTGATGAAGGTAAATGGATTTAACTTGTTAAATCTGTTGCTGACATCGCATGAGATTAAACTGAAGAGTTTGATC
This sequence comes from Caprella mutica, assembly GCA_947561585.1. Lineage (NCBI taxonomy): Eukaryota > Metazoa > Arthropoda > Malacostraca > Amphipoda > Caprellidae > Caprella > Caprella mutica. The sequence goes on along the minus strand of CANNZV010000002.1, from coordinate 243,770 downwards.
CTGGCTCAGATTGAACGCTGGCGGTATGCTTAAGACATGCAAGTCGAACGGTAACAGGCAAGAGCTTGCTCTTGTGCTGACGAGTGGCGGACGGGTGAGTAACACGTGGAAATCTACCCAGTAGCGGGGGATAAGTCAGAGAAATTTGATCTAATACCGCATACGCCCTACGGGGGAAAGGCTTCGGCCACTATTGGATGAGTCCGCGTTAGATTAGCTTGTTGGTGAGGTAAGAGCTCACCAAGGCGACGATCTATAGCTGGTCTGAGAGGATGATCAGCCACATTGGGACTGAGACACGGCCCAGACTCCTACGGGAGGCAGCAGTCGGGAATATTGGACAATGGGCGAAAGCCTGATCCAGCAATACCGCGTGTGTGAAGAAGGCCTGCGGGTTGTAAAGCACTTTCAGTAGGGAAGATAATGACGTTACCTACAGAAGAAGCACCGGCTAACTCCGTGCCAGCAGCCGCGGTAATACGGAGGGTGCAAGCGTTAATCGGAATTACTGGGCGTAAAGCGCACGTAGGCGGTTTATTAAGTCGGATGTGAAAGCCCTGGGCTCAACCTGGGAACTGCATACGATACTGGTAAACTAGAATTTGGGAGAGGTGAGTGGAATTTCCGGTGTAGCGGTGAAATGCATAGAGATCGGAAGGAACACCAGTGGCGAAGGCGACTCACTGGACCAAAATTGACGCTGAGGTGCGAAAGCGTGGGTAGCAAACAGGATTAGATACCCTGGTAGTCCACGCCGTAAACGATGTCAACTAGCCGTTGGTTCCATTCAAGGGATCAGTGGTGCAGCTAACGCATTAAGTTGACCGCCTGGGGAGTACGCGCGCAAGCGTAAAACTCAAAGGAATTGACGGGGGCCCGCACAAGCGGTGGAGCATGTGGTTTAATTCGATGCAACGCGAAGAACCTTACCAGCCCTTGACATTTGGAGAATCCTTTGGAGACAGAGGAGTGCCTTCGGGAACTTCAGGACAGGTGCTGCACGGCTGTCGTCAGCTCGTGTCGTGAGATGTTGGGTTAAGTCCCGCAACGAGCGCAACCCCTATCCCTAGTTGCCAGCACATAATGGTGGGAACTCTAGGGAGACTGCCGGTGACAAACCGGAGGAAGGTGGGGATGACGTCAAGTCATCATGGCCCTTATGGGCTGGGCTACACACGTGCTACAATGGCCGGTACAGAGGGCAGCGAACTTGCGAGAGTAAGCAAATCCCAGAAAGCCGGTCGTAGTCCGGATCGGAGTCTGCAACTCGACTCCGTGAAGTCGGAATCGCTAGTAATCGCGAATCAGAATGTCGCGGTGAATACGTTCCCGGGCCTTGTACACACCGCCCGTCACACCATGGGAGTGGGTTGCTCCAGAAGTAGATAGCCTAACCTTCGGGAGGGCGTTTACCACGGAGTGATTCATGACTGGGGTGAAGTCGTAACAAGGTAGCCGTAGGGGAACCTGCGGCTGGATCACCTCCTTTAAGAGAACAGTTTGCATTTTTAGATGCGAGCACCCACACAAGTTAAATCTGGCTACACAAAACCTGGGTCTATAGCTCAGTTGGTTAGAGCGCACCCCTGATAAGGGTGAGGTCGGTGGTTCAAATCCACCTAGACCCACCAATATAAAAGGGGCCATAGCTCAGTTGGGAGAGCGCCTGCCTTGCACGCAGGAGGTCGTCGGTTCGATCCCGTCTGGCTCCACCATCTAACAAACTGATGGTGATGGATTATCAGGTTTTGAACACAACACAACTATCATCTAAGTGAACTACGCGTAATAGTAGTTTATTTAGATGACACTTGTGTCAAAAAAGCTTTCATTAGGAAAGTTTGATCTTTAACAACGGAAATGTAAAACAAGGCGAGAATGATTGAGTCTTGTTGTTACGAATTGATGGGGTCGTCGTGAGACGATTACTAAACTATCAAGAAGTAATGACAAACAATGGTTATTCTCAAGAGAATCGTTACAAAGTTATAGTTAGCTCTATAGCCTTAGTTTATTGCGCTTTATTGGGTAGCCAGTGAAGGTTTATTATTCATGCTATGAATAGCAAACCTGCTGTTAAATCAGCAATCACCCCCGATAAACACAAAAGGACAATAGACTGTTAAGGGTTATAGAATCAAGCGACTAAGCGTACACGGTGGATGCCTTGGCGATGAGAGGCGATGAAGGACGTTGTAGCATGCGAAAAGTCTCGGGGAGCTTGCAAACAAGCATTGATCCGGGAATGTCCGAATGGGGAAACCCACTCTATTTTATAGAGTATCCCGCAAGGGAGGCGAACGCAGGGAACTGAAACATCTAAGTACCTGTAGGAAAAGAAATCAACCGAGATTCCCTAAGTAGCGGCGAGCGAACGGGGAACAGCCGAGCATTTTATCTTTAGTGGAACAGTTCTGGAAAGACTGGCGATACAGGGTGATAGCCCCGTACACGAAAAGGGTAAGATGACATATTAAGTAGGGCGGAACACGTGAAATTCTGTCTGAAGATGGGGGGACCATCCTCCAAGGCTAAATACTACTCATCGACCGATAGTGAACCAGTACCGTGAGGGAAAGGCGAAAAGAACCCCTGTGAGGGGAGTGAAATAGAACCTGAAACCGTGTACGTACAAGCAGTGGGAGCACGTTTATCGTGTGACTGCGTACCTTTTGTATAATGGGTCAGCGACTTACTTTTTGTGGCAAGCTTAACCGATAGGGGAGGCGTAGGGAAACCGAGTCTGAATAGGGCGAATTAGTCGCAGGGAGTAGACCCGAAACCGGGCGATCTATCCATGACCAGGTTGAAGGTTGAGTAACATCAACTGGAGGACCGAACCCACTACCGTTGAAAAGTTAGGGGATGAGTTGTGGATCGGAGTGAAAGGCTAATCAAGCCCGGAGATAGCTGGTTCTCCTCGAAAGCTATTTAGGTAGCGCCTCGTGTCTCACTCTCGGGGGTAGAGCACTGTTATGGCTAGGGGGCCCTGACCGGCTTACCAACCCATTGCAAACTCCGAATACCGAGAAGTGCAATCACGGGAGACACACGGTGGGTGCTAACGTCCATCGTGGAAAGGGAAACAACCCAGACCGCCAGCTAAGGTCCCAAAATTATAGCTCAGTGGGAAACGATGTGGGAAGGCCCAGACAGCCAGGAGGTTGGCTTAGAAGCAGCCATCCTTTAAAGAAAGCGTAATAGCTCACTGGTCGAGTCGGCCTGCGCGGAAGATTTAACGGGGCTTAAGCTATATACCGAAGCTGCGGAATTGACTTACCTTCGGGTAAGTGGATTGGTAGAGGAGCGTTCTGTACGCCTGCGAAGGTGATCTGGAAGGATTGCTGGAGGTATCAGAAGTGCGAATGCTGACATGAGTAACGATAAGACGGGTGAAAAACCCGTCCGCCGAAAACCCAAGGTTTCCTGCGCAACGCTAATCGGCGCAGGGTTAGTCGACCCCTAAGGCGAGGCAGAAATGCGTAGTCGATGGGAAACTGGTTAATATTCCAGTACTGATGGTAACTGCGATGGGGAGACGGAGAAAGCTAGGCCAGAACACAGACGGTTGTGTATCTAAGCGCAAAGGCGGGAGATTTAGGTAAATCCGGATTTCCATTCAACGCTGAAACGTGATGGCGATGGTTCTACGGAACCAGAGTGGTTGATGCTATGCTTCCAAGAAAATCCTCTAAGCTTCAGGTTATCATTAATCGTACCCCAAACCGACACAGGTGGGTGGGATGAGAATTCTAAGGCGCTTGAGAGAACTCGGGTGAAGGAACTAGGCAAAATGGTACCGTAACTTCGGGAGAAGGTACGCCCCTACAGGTTCAGAGCTAGTGGGGGCCGCAGAGACCAGGTGGCTGCGACTGTTTATCAAAAACACAGCACTCTGCAAAATCGAAAGATGACGTATAGGGTGTGACGCCTGCCCGGTGCTTGAAGGTTAATTGATGGGGTTATCTTCGGAGAAGCTCTTGATCGAAGCCCAAGTAAACGGCGGCCGTAACTATAACGGTCCTAAGGTAGCGAAATTCCTTGTCGGGTAAGTTCCGACCTGCACGAATGGCGTAACGACGGCCACACTGTCTCCATCCGAGACTCAGTGAAATTGAAATCGCGGTGAAGATGCCGTGTACCCGCACCTAGACGGAAAGACCCCGTGCACCTTTACTACAGCTTTACACTGAACTTTGAACCTGCTTGTGTAGGATAGGTGGGAGGCTTTGAAGCCGTGACGCTAGTCATGGTGGAGCCAACCTTGAAATACCACCCTGGTATGTTTGGAGTTCTAACTTTGGTACTACAGTATCGAGGACAGTGTATGGTGGGTAGTTTGACTGGGGCGGTCTCCTCCCAAAGAGTAACGGAGGAGCGCGAAGGTTCGCTAATCACGGTCGGAAATCGTGAGGTTTGTGCAAAGGCATAAGCGAGCTTGACTGCGAGACAGACACGTCGAGCAGGTACGAAAGTAGGTCTTAGTGATCCGGTGGCTCTGAATGGAAGGGCCATCGCTCAACGGATAAAAGGTACGCCGGGGATAACAGGCTGATACTGCCCAAGAGTCCATATCGACGGCAGTGTTTGGCACCTCGATGTCGGCTCATCACATCCTGGGGCTGAAGCAGGTCCCAAGGGTATGGCTGTTCGCCATTTAAAGTGGTACGCGAGCTGGGTTCAGAACGTCGTGAGACAGTTCGGTCCCTATCTGGTGTGGGCGTTAGAATATTGAGGGAAGCTGCTCCTAGTACGAGAGGACCGGAGTGGACGAACCTCTGGTGGACCGGTTGTCACGCCAGTGGCATAGCCGGGTAGCTAAGTTCGGACAGGATAACCGCTGAAAGCATCTAAGCGGGAAGCCCCTCCCAAGATGAGTATTCTCTGAGAGCTAGACTCTCCTAAAGGGCCGTTGAAGACGACGACGTTGATAGGCTCCATGTGAAAGTGCAGTAATGTATGAAGCTAAGGAGTACTAATTGCCCGTGAGGCTTGATTCTATAACCCTTAATGGTTTGGTTTGTTCCTGACATTAAGCGGTAACGATTCGAGAGAATGACTGTTTAATTGATTTAATGATCTAACCTTGTTTTACATTCCGAATTAGGTCGGTAGTGCATTGAACACTCAATGCACTGCTTATACCTTAACAAATTGTCTGGCATCCATAGAGTCATGGAACCACCTGATCCCATCCCGAACTCAGTCGTGAAACGTGTCATCGCCGATGGTAGTGTGGGGTTTCCCCATGTGAGAGTAGGTCAATGCCAGGCTTATACACTAAGGCCCTGTTAATCATAGAATTGACAGGGCTTTTTTTATGATAGGTGCTAAAGAATTTTAAAGAGTACTTGTCCATACGATGGCTTTTGTCCATAATGCTTTGCTTCAATGGTGGTCTGCGCTGGTTCTCCCGCGACGATATGTTGTAAATCCTGTCAGGCCCGGAAGGGAGCAGCAGTAGCGGCAGACTCGGGCGCCGGGATGTAGCTGGTGTAGACCGCCACCCTCTAAAAAGTTATACCAAATTATATTATGCATATATGAGTTATCAGGTACTCGCAAGAAAGTGGCGGCCACAAAATTTTGAACAAATGGTCGGGCAACAACATGTCTTGCGGGCATTGTTGACCTCACTCAATGAAAACCGTTTGCACCATGCTTATTTGTTTACCGGCACAAGAGGTGTTGGAAAGACAACAATAGCGCGTATTTTTGCGAAATCTCTGAATTGCGAAACAGGTATTACTGCGACTCCATGTAGCACTTGCCGTAGCTGTGTTGAGATTGTAGAAGGCCGCCATGTTGATTTACTTGAAGTAGATGCAGCATCTCGCACAAAAGTGGAAGATACCCGCGACCTGTTAGATAACGTACAGTATGCACCTACCTACGGTCGCTTTAAGATCTACCTGATCGATGAAGTCCATATGCTTTCCAGTCATAGTTTTAATGCACTGTTGAAAACATTAGAAGAGCCACCACCTCACGTAAAATTTCTATTCGCAACGACTGATCCACAGAAGTTGCCGGTCACTATCTTATCGCGTTGTTTGCAGTTTAATCTCAAGCGAATGTCGGCTGATATGATTTCGGCCTATCTGGGTGATGTCTTAAACAAAGAGTCTATTGAATTCACCGATCTTGCTCTGCGTATTATTGCACGGGCGGCAGACGGCTCAATGCGTGATGCTTTGAGTCTGACGGATCAGGCGATTGTTACAGGTGAAGGTAAGGTAGAGGATCAGGCCGTACAGGATATGCTGGGTATGTTGCCGCATGAACACCTGTTTGCTTTACTGAGAGCATTACAGGCCAGTGATGCAGCAGAAGTGTTGTCGGTTATTGAAGGTATGGCGCAACTGACTACGGACTTCTTACAGGCTGCTGATAGTCTGATTTCGATGTTACACCAGCTAGCGGTCACACAAATTGTACTTCAGGATGATCTGGATGCTGATTTGAAGCAACTGGCTGAGCAAATGACCAGTGCTGATTTGCAGCTTTATTACCAAATGGCTTTATATGGTCGCAGAGATTTGCCACTTAATCCGGATCCGCGCTCCGGTTTTGAAATGCTGCTGTTACGCATGCTGGCTTTTCAGCTGGATAACCAGACCAAGGCACCACTACAGACTAGTGAGCCAAAAAAAAAACTTTAAATACTGAAGTTGCGGAATCTATACCCGCTCCTATTCTTGCTCCTCCCTTTGTTACTCAGACTGCTCCGGACTTAGCTGTTGAAGTTGACGTTAAACCACCGCTTAGCGAACCTGAACTACCAGCAGTAACAGAAGAGAATCAACCAGAATTTTTAACTGATAACCTCATAGAAACCCCGCCTGCTTCTCCTCCCCCCGAAGTTGTAGCAGCGCCTGTCGTTGAAGAAATTGCGCCGATAGAAGAAGTTGTCCCGGTAGTTGTATCGAAAGAAGACGGCAAGGATAATGAGTGGCATGAATTACTCCCCAAGTTAGCATTGAGTGGGATGTCGAAGCAACTAGCTGAGCATTGTTTGTTAGAACAGCTTGCTGATGACAAACTGGTGTTACTACTAGAGTCTAGTGGAGTAACACTAAAGACCCGGTTGACGGAAGAAGCCTTGCAAGAAGCGTTGAGTGGGCATTTTGGACGCCCACTGACGGTGGAATATAATGCAGTGGAGGTTATTGCAGAAACACCCGCTCAACGGCGTGTCCGCCATGGTGAAGAATTACAACAGAAGGCTGAGCAATCGATAGAAAATGATTTGTTTGTGCAGCAATTGACGCGGGACTACGGTGGTATGGTTTTAGCAGGGTCTATCAGGCCTAATAAGGCTAGTGAGTAAAAACCTATGCAAAAATCATTAATGACTGGGTTTAGCATTTTATTTTCAATAGACTTTATCCGTTAAATGAATTCAGCATTCTATTTATAGTAGACTTCTGAATAATTAATTACTTAAATGAGGAACACCTGATGTTGAAAGGCGGCTTAGGCAATATGATGAAGCAGGCGCAAAAAATGCAGGAAGACATGCAAAAAGCGCAGGAAGAAATCGCCCTTATGGAGGTGACCGGCCAGTCTGGTGGCGGCTTGGTGAATGTAACTATTATGGGTACACATGAGTGCCGTCGTGTACAACTTGATCCCTCTTTATTGGAAGATGATGATAAAGAAATGATTGAAGATCTGGTGGCTGCGGCATTTAATGATGCGGTGCAGCGTCTGGATGCAACGACCAAAGAACGGATGTCAGGTGTAACGGCCGGGATGCAATTGCCTGGTGGCATGAAGATGCCGTTTTAATCGATCTATCTCGGGAAATACCGGATAATGAGTGAATCTTCTCTGCTTAAAGAATTGGTCGATGCCCTGCGTTGTTTGCCGGGTGTCGGTTCACGCACCGCGCAACGTATGGCTTTCCATTTGTTGGAGCACGATCGCAGAGGAGGGAAGCACCTGGCGCAGACTTTATCGGATGCTATGCAGAAGGTAAAACATTGCCAGCGCTGTCGGACTTTGACGGAGCAGGATGTTTGTCGCTTGTGTGATAACCCGGGACGTGAACCGGCTCTGTTGTGTGTCGTTGAACATCCATCTGATATGGTGGCTATCGAACAGGCCACCGGTTATCGCGGTTTCTATTTTGTGCTGGGTGGGCGTTTATCGCCTTTGGATGGCATTGGGCCGGAAGATATTGGTCTTGATGTGCTGGAACTGCGTTTGGATGAAGGCGTTGTGCAGGAACTGATTCTGGCTACTAATCCAACAGTAGAAGGTGAAGTGACCGCACATTATATCAGTGAGCTGGCAGCAAAACGTGATATAGCTACCAGCCGTATTGCGCATGGTGTGCCGGTGGGCAGTGAATTGGAATACGTGGATAGTGGTACGCTATCGCATGCTTTTGAGGGGCGAAGGAAGTATTAATGAGTGATTGCCTGTTTTGCAGAATTCGTGATGGTGAAATCCCATCTACCATGGTTTATGAAGACGATGATTTCATTGCCTTTAATGACATTAACCCTAAAACTGAATTGCATGTACTGATTGTGCCTCGCAAACATATCGCCACGATTAACGATATTGAAGCAGGTGATACTGAGCTGGTCGGTAAGTTCTTTCTGGTTGCGAAAAAGATTGCAGCGGATGCCGGTTATGGCGACGGATATCGGGTGCAGATGAATTGTGGTAAAAAGGGTGGGCAAATTATTTTTCACATCCACATGCATTTGATGGCTGATGCCCGGCTTTCTGCCTGAGTCGCCACGCGTAAATTAAAAAGAGGGATGGAAATCCCAACCCTCTTCATGCTGAGCAATGGTTTCTAGTTACCCGTCAGGCGACTTAGCTGTGCTTCAATAATATCCCCATACACCGTATTATCATCACTGAAATAAACCATGCCGGATGCTAATTTACTGGCTAGGATGGCGTATTTCACCTTATCTGGTAGTTGATCCAGGCGTTGGCTGAATGTTTTATTTTCGCTAAGCAGAACCGGCATGTGTTGCAGCATCGCCTCCCGATAACGCTCATCCTTAATCAGTTCTGGCTGAGATTGGAAAAAGCTGAACATTTTGGCGTAGTGATTATTAATCTCATGGCTCAGTTGATTCGATATCTCGGTATACGCGATGCTGCCTCCTGCATTTTGCTGACGTTTAATAATCAGGTTTGCTTCCTGTTCAGACATTCGGTTCAGAATATCAATAACATCGCTGACATAACGTTCTTTGTTGCTAAGGAATTCTTCTTCACTAAGCATCAGGTTAGCAAGAATTTCATAGGAAGATGAGATAACGCCACATTTATTCGCTGAGGCGTCACGCATAATCACTACGCCACGACTTTGCAGCGTAAGCCGGGCATCAGGGGTGATAAATGAATTAGCACCTTCAACGATAACGGATGCACTGGGCTTGCCCTGTTTATTAAAAAACTGGTCAACGTTGCGTGCTGAAATAGTCTCCGGGCGACCACCTGCGGGTATAAATAAGTCGGCTTCGACAGTAAAAACCAGGTTGTTGTAAGTTTTATAGAATTCATCATTTGAAATCCATTGTTCTTCCAGTCCATTCTCGGTTTGAAGCGCCTTTTTATACAGTGTGCGGATACCCTCTTTGCGTTGCTGGTTACGGTAAATAATGTATCCACCGGGGTGTAAGGCCTTAGCATCGTAAGCGTCAAGGTCACTTTGTAGCACCACGCCAGATAAGGCCTCTCTGTTCAGCCCTACCGGATCAAAGATGGCACCACTACCGTCGATGATTAGCTTGATCTGTACTTTTGGGCAACGTTCCAGCAATAAGCGCATTCCGTTGCCCGCAACATCACCATTCGGGCCACCAGTAAATTTCACGCTGAATTCATCGTTGTGCATATCGATGCCCATGACGTCTTTCATGGTGACTTCTGCAAAACGAATCACCCCAATTGAGGTCACGCCATAGTCTTTATGATTGATGCCGACTTTTTTGCTGGACATAACACCCGCTCCCAGCACATAGCCACGTTCAGCTGCTTGCTGAGCAATCAGTTCAATCATTACATCATGCATGTTTTCATCAGGGCCTAATTCGATAGGTTCATCTTCGCCGTAGTAATCGACAACCATCGGGTCTTTGGCCTTACCATTTTCGGTGATGTACAGATCAAGAAAGGCATGAATAAAACCAAATTGAAGTTTATACAAATATTGCAGTACAGCCGGACGTGGTGTTCCCGGGCGGGTGTTCAGTATGGCTACCATTTTCGAGCCACCTTCATAAATGTCTTTATTCTTAAGGTGTTGCGTATGTGCCAGCACGTAATTTTCTTTGAACAGTGTATTTGCACTATTCACGTAGTCATCATGTCCCTGTGTCATCAGTGTACGCCAGCCACCACGGGCTATATCAGAGAAGCCGATGTGGTAACCAGAGCCGCTACGACCAGAGAAGAAGGTAATGCGGAACGGACGATCTACGGGTAAGTTAGAAATGAACTCGGCGTCTAGTTCATCCAGATAAATGGGGTCAAGGCGGAAGGCCAGTGCATGTTTTTCTTTGACAAAAAAGTTGGTTTTTAAGCAATTCGTGATGAAGCTAATGGTGCACTTAAAAATGGTTTTTCTGGTTTGGTCAAGCAGGTGACGACCCGTATTAAAATTATCAACCATTTCCCGTGTTTGAGTTAATAACTCGTTGTAGGCTACCTCACGGTCAGCTAGTTCCGGCTCGAAACGTGTGTGGAATAATTTAACCAGGCTAGTGCTGACATCTGGGTGGTTATGGAAGGCACGTTGAATGACTTCCGGGTCAAAACGTTCCGGATTGTTGTGTGCCAGATTGGTATGCGTGAAGGTAATCATCGCTTTAACCAAGCTGGCATCGGGGCCACTCATTAGGCCGTTGGCCACCAAATTATGAAAGCTGCCTGACGATGATGACAGCATCTGGGTGTTATACAGTTCGTGTTGCAGTTGAGTAAATAATTCTGAGCCTTGTTCCAGTGATCCACTATCCTGTGGGCTGACATAAAAGGTAGACAGAAAATTGGGGGACAAACCGTTGCTCATGGTGACAGTGTATGAGCGTCTGACTTTGATTTTCAGGCGCTTAAATACTTCCATGACCTGTAACATAAAAAAGTTGTGCTGAGGTGGGTTACTAACGCCGAATAAAATACGCGCTTCTTCATCGGTATTGGGCGAGGTAATAGCGTTTATGTCGAGGTGAATGCCACCGCGTTTTGTTGTTTGTTGATACAACTGTAAGATACGGGCAATCCGTTCCGGGTGTGAAACTTCCACATAAGACGGGTTGTTGATCCACAGTAATTTCAACAGTGCTTTCAGTTCAGCTGTATCTGTTTCCGGCACTAACTTATTAAACTCGGTAGCGACTTCCTGAAGTATGGTGGCTGGTAAGCTTTCGCCGGTATCGTTCTCGATGAGTTCGGCTATATCAGCATCAGATTTGCGATTATAGTCAAAGCGCATGATCTCCAGATATTGCTCACTCTCAGGTAATTTATTAAATGAGGTGTTTATTTCTGAGTAGGATAGGTTTTCGCTGCGCTTAATCACGCTGAGTGTTTCATATAAAGAGTCAGTACCACTGGCTTGAGCCAATAACAAACGCTCCGGGCTATCCGTTAATCTGAGATAAGGTAATCTGTGGATACGGTTCAGTGCGCTGGCCAGAACAGCTAGTGAATCGGTTTCATGTTGATTGAAACTGAAAAAAAACGGATGCATTGCCTGCTGCAACCATGCAATGTTGCTATCAACTTTGGACTCATGCCCTTGAATAGTGGTTTTAACTTTATTAAGAACGGTAGTGACTTGACTATCTTCCATCGCGGTTCTCCTTTAATGAGATGGCCTTTTTTAGATGTATTGACTATAGCTTACTTGTTTGCATTACTTTGTGTGAGTAATGCGTAGATGCACATAAGAATTGAACAGGGATGGATGATACAGTGCCTTAGGTTTGGGTTTAAGGTTTTTTGCCTGAAGTATACGCTGGAGGCTATGGCAATGGTGATGTTAGGTCGAAGATGTAGGGGAGATATGTGCATTAAAGGCTGGAAATGAATAGGTTGCCGACGGGATATTGACCCCGTCGGAACGGTTTGTTTATATTTGGTGGCTGACTATAAAATTCCCGGGCACTTTTTGCCGGTAGCTTCTTTCTTTAGTTGTGCAACTGCCCGGAACAAGCGTTGAGCCTGATCGTTCTTATTTTCTTTTGAGCGTAATACAGCCTGACGGTTCAATTCAGTTATTTTCTGAGCAATTGTCCGGCAAGACTGTTGCGATTGCGAAGCTGATGTCAGTACTGACGGACGACGGACTGGTGTTGGGGTAACTTGTTGTCGAGCTGCACGCTGTTGGGCGGCACGTTGCTGAGCCAGATAAGCCGCACGTTGCTGGGCGATGAGTCTTTCACGTGCGTTGGTCGGTTGTGGACGGTTAGCGGTTTGTTGCTGCTGTTGACGGCGTACCTGCGCTAAGCGCTGCTGTTCTTGTTGCTGAGCCTGACGACGACGGGCCGCCAGTTGTTGCTGCTGTTGTTGCTCACGACGGCGGGCTTCAGCCTGACGTTGTTGCAGTGTCCTGGGGGTTGCTCCGCGTGTTGGTGTATTATTTGCGCTAGCGGGCTGTGCGCGTCGGTTGTTGCTGGTTACTTGTGATAGGCGGTTTGAAGCAGCTGCGGTACGACGCACGAGGGTAGCATTGACTTCGGGGGCCGGTCCGGGTGTCATGCTGCGATAGCAGTAATAAGAAATGCCGCAGTTAACAGCATAAGCATTGCTGCTGGTTAATGCGGTAACAATCAGTCCGGCTGTGAGCATCAGGATTTTGTTGTAGCTCATGAAAAATTCCTTTGTATTTCATTGATCAAATTAGCCAAATGAAGGTGTATTTTGACCAAGGGTTTGTGTTTGACTCTTAATGTTCAGCAGAGTTTAGCAAAATACAAATACTTAAGCAGCATGCCAGATATTTTCAGCTAATTAAAAAAAACGACGCTCCTTTGAAATAGCGTCGTTTTTTGTTCCCGTGTGACTCAGGCCTTAGTGGCCGCAATCACCATGAGCATCATGCGCATGACCATGCGTTAGTTCTTCGGGTGTTGCTTCACGTACATCCAGTACCTTGACGTCAAAGTGCAGCGTCTCACCTGCTAACGGGTGATTACCATCGATAGTGATGGTGTCGCCGTCTACGGCAGCAATCGTGATGACCTGTTCGCCAGCATTAGTTTGGGCATTGAACTGGGCACCTGGCATCAATTGTGATGGGTTAATATCACCAAACATGTCTGCTGACACTTTTTGAGTCAGGCGCTCATCATGAACGCCATAAGCATCTTCGGGTGGAATAGTGACTTCAAGCTTGTCACTGGCGGTCTTGCCAACTAAAGCAGATTCCAAGCCGGCAATAATATTATTCGCGCCGTGCAGGTAAATAAAAGGTGCTTCGGTCGTTGCCTCATCGAGGATTTCACCCTTGGTGTCTGTGAGTACATAACTAAGGCTGGCAACGGAGTTTGGGGCAATTTGCATGTTTTGTCCTTGGCTAACAACAACTATCGGGGAAGTTGTCTTTATGTGTTTTATAGCGGTCACTGTTATCCGGCGCTGTTTTGAAGCGACGATGTGTCCATAAATATTGGTCGGGGAATTCCCGTACCTGCTGTTCAATCAATTGATTGATGCGCAATGTGTCATCAGCTACGGATTCACCGGGGAAGTTCTCAAGTTCCGGTAGAAAACGTAATAAGTACCCATGACTATTTCGTACAGTAAAGAAGGGTATCACTTTTGATGTACCTATGCCTGCTATACGACTGGTGGCAGTATTGGTGGATGTTTCTACACCAAAGAAGGGCACGAACAGGCTATTTTTCTGTTTAAAGTGCTGATCTTGTGCATACCAAACGGCATGACCGTTTTTCAGGCTTTGCAACATGGTGCGGATGCTGGTACGAGGAATCGCTTTGCCGTAGCGTTTAGCGCGTAGTTTGGCGACCAGTTGTTCAATCACCGGGTTTTGATGAGGGCGATAGACAACGTGCAGGGGCAGGTGGGGGGCCAGCATCCGCCCGCCTAATTCCAGGCTGGTGAAATGGGCACTGAGTAAAACCACGCCTCCGGATCCCAAGGCTTTATGTAAATGCTCAATACCTTCCAGTTGCGTTAGCTGCTCCAGTTTGCTTTCATTACCCCACCAGCTCATGGCGGTTTCTAACAGGCCTTGACCCAGAGAAATGAAGTGCTGGCGGTTTAGTTGTTGGCGTTCTTTATTGCTTAGTTCCGGGAAAGCTAACTCAAGATTGACGCAGCAGACGTGACGGCGTTTTTTGAGTAGGTGGTACATTAGCAGGCCAAACCATTTTCCCAGGCGCATTTGTAACGACCAGGGCAGTTGGACGATGAGCCATAGAAGACCGAGGCCTAGCCAGGTTGGCCAGTAGCGGGGGTGAAGTAACTGCTGAGATGAATTGAACATTATTTTCCGGGCTAGGTAGCTGTATTCACGTTGTTTTTATGGTTGGGTTAGCATTGTTTCAGTGCAATTCATGGTGCTGATAGCCAATTTTTTCTCTCCTGATACTTTTACATTTTTCGGGTAGGGTTTGCTATTATAATCCTCATTGCGATATATGTAGAGTAGAATAAAGATGATTGAGAACTTGTCCAGGGTTATTGGCCTTTCTGCTCTACTAGCGAGCTTGGGTGTTATCGGTTCGGCAATTTATGCTGTGTTGGTTAATCATAATGTTCAGGTTTATCAGGAAAATAGTCTGCTTGAGAATTCTCAGGCTGCAGTGTTGGCGATCGCGTGTATTTTTTTTCTTGCCTGTTTGTTTGACCGCTCCAGAGAGAATAAGCTGATTATCGGCATGTGGGCCTTGTTATGTTATGCCTCCTTTCTGAGAGAGTTGGATGTAGAGCGACTGAATGTCCATGAGTTTTTTATCTTCATTGGTTCAGGAGCAGGTAGGAATATTTTAGTCGGTGTGCTCTTTTTGTCCATTTTAGCTTATGGCTTTTATCGCTTTGCCGACTATAAGCCAAAATTGGTTGCATTCTTTAAATCGTATGCTGGCTGTTTAATGCTACTTGGTTTTACTATGATGCTGATTGGAGCAGTTTTTGAAAACTTGAGTTCAGTGCCTCATCATGAGCTGGCAGAAGAAATATGTGAGCTGGCCGGGTTCTTGTTTGTTATGTATGCATCGTTGATGGTATTTACGGAGTCATTTGGTGTGTCAAGATCCGCCTGATCATAAATGCGCTCCTCTTATCTTGTCGGTTTTTTGATACTCCATGCGTTTAATAATTGTTAAAAAGCTCAAGGTATTCTTGAGTAATGGCCTCACGTGAAAACTTGTTTTTTAACGTTTTCTTTCCTTCTTCCTTGAGTTTCTCAGCCAGTTCCGGGTCTTGTTGAATGCGCTTCAGGCTTGATACTATGGCGTCCACATCGTCGATGGTGGTCAATAAACCATCCTTTTCATGTTCCATGAACCAGTTTGGCCCTTGCGACCGGGTGGAAACAACCGGACATTCCTGCCCCCAGGCCTCCAGAATAATATTTCCCAGTGGTTCGACCCTGCTGGCCGCACAAAAAGCATTACTAGCTGCAATGTAGGGGCGCGTATCAGTTTGCCATCCGGTAAAGCGGACACGATTTTCTATGTCTAGTGTTTTCACCAGATTACGTAAATTGGCTTCTTCCCGCCCTGAGCCAATAATCCATAAATAGCAGCCCGGTAATTTGGCAACGGCTTCAATGACAACATCCATGCCTTTGCGTGGAACAAAGCGGCCCATCGTTGATACTAAAAAAGCGTTCTCTGGCGTGTTGAGTTTACTGCGGTCAAAGGGTGCTGCTATTTCAGTGGAAGTAAAGTTAGAGATGACCTTAACTCTTTTTTTCCAGCCTAATGAAAGAACATGCTCAGCAATGTCGGGTGTGTTGCAGATGATAATGTCTATATTATCGAAATGTTTGAGGTTCTGTGGGTAGTCACCTAATCGTGTAACCTTCAGGCATTCTTTATAGTCCGGCATTAATTGACAAGCTTTGGGCATCCAGGCGAATAGCACATCCGGTTTTTCTTTGTGAATCAGGCGGTTTATTTTTATTGGCAGTAGCCATCGGCCTATAGAAAGGTTGCGGAAATTACTTAGTGCAATAATTTTTGCAGTTGCCGCAATTTGTTTGTGCCATAACCTCCCTGGGCGCATCACTACTTTTTGCTCAACACCACTATCAGATAAAGATTGAGCTAATTGTACGAAGAAGCGTTCGGCTCCTCCCTCTTTGCCAAAGTGGAAGTGGAAAATTTTCATGCTGGAAGGTCCTTTGGTTGGCTGTTTGATTTTTCAGCACGGCAGGAGTTATTTACAATAATAGTTTTCTCTTCTATAGGTGGGAGTTCTTGGGTTACTGTTTGCTGGTAAAGTTTACTCTCTGTCAAGAAGGAATAGACTGCACCTGTCATCGCTTCAATGTAGCCAGAAAACCCACACTTCCAAAGCCCATTCCGCAAGTAAAGTCGTAGAAAATAAATGGGAGGGTTAAAGATAATTTTTAATGGACGGAAGCCTATGCCACGTTCTGCTAATTGTTGGGCTTTTAATGTGGAGTAACTATTTTCTTTTAGCAATTGCTCCTCAATGGGTAGTGGTCTGAAATGGAGTAGACTGCCTTTATTCGAAGCCTTTACCTGGCCAGTACAGCTGATGCCTTCATGTACTTTGTCAGTTAGTCTGAATGCTCCTTTACCTCGTCGCAACAGGCGTAGGTTTTTACGTTCCCGCACATTTTCTGGGGTGTAACCATAGCCTATTAAGTATGGCCGGCGGGCTATCCTCCAGGCATCTACAGTGTCATCATTGATTAGGGTTGGTAAAACGCCCTGTAACGTTTCATCTAGCCTTTCATCTGCATCAATACTCAAGCACCATTCTTGGGTGCACAATTCTAAAGCAAATTGTTTCTGTCCAGCATACCCACGCCAGCTTTCCGTTACAAACTGGATAGGCCAGCCTTTTTCGATGTAAGACTGTATGATCTGAGGGGTGCTATCACTCGACCCAGAATCAACAATGATGATTTCAGTACATTGCTTTAAGCTTTCTATGCAATGTCCAATGTAGTTCTGTTCATCTTTGCAGATGATGAAGGCTGATATGGGAAAAGTTGTGGTTGTCATCTGAGTTTTGTCTAAATCCTTAGGATAACTGCCATAAATACTAAAATGGTACTGCTAGGTTTGTATTGTTGGTACGCGGTAGAGTCAGTTTATGGTTTCATTTGCCTATTGTCTATCGCAATTATATACTATGAGTATATTTTTTTAGGGTTTTGGGCTTGGCTTAATAATTAAGAATGTATTTTTTATTGATGGTTTATAATAGCTGAGGATGTTTTTTGTTTTTTGTTTTTTGTTTTTTGTTTTTTGTTTTTTGTTTTTTGTTTTTTGTTTTTTGAGTGTTTGATATATGAAGTTTGAATTTGACCCTGCTTTTTTACCTACGCTATCGCGATTTTTTTTATTGAATATTAAATTCCCAGGAAATTCAATCTTGAGGCAGCTTCAGTATGAAAGCCTCGTTAATTGCAAATTTGAAGGTGAGGTTTTAGATGTTGGCGGTGGTGGAAATTCAAGGTATTCAGACCTACTTTCAGGTGAATTAGAGCTGTCTTCAATTAATATTGATTCTAAGATTTGCCCAACATTTTTACTGAAAGAAGGAGAGGCTTTTCCTGTTGAAGATAATTTTTATGATTATGTACTTAGTCTCAACACGCTCGAACACGTTTATGACAGTGAGTTTGTACTTGACGAAATGTTGAGAGTCCTTAAGCCAGGAGGGATTGCATACATTTCTGTACCTTTTATGTTCAAAATACATGGACATCCAGATGATTATTCTAGGCAGACACCTAGTTGGTGGAGAGAAACTATTAAGAGGTGCGGTTATTCAGAAATGAAAATCCGGCCACTTGTATGGGGACGTTACACTACTGCAGGATTGATCACTGGGTATCGAGGTGGGCTTCTCCCTTCCAGAATCAATTCATACTGGATTCACCTTAAGGATATTATATACGCTAAGTTTTGTTTTTTTGGTAAAAAATATTATGAAGGGCGTAGAGGTGAAAGAATAAAAGGTGTCGCATTAGGCTGGTTTATTACTATAAAAAAACCAAGGGTTGAATGATAATAATTAAGCTAAATTATTTTATTCTGATTTTCTCCTTATTGCTACACTCCGCAAGAGCTACAGTTTAACTGTCAAGGTCCGGCGGATCATAAGCGCGATTTTCCCACAAGGAAGAGCGCTTTTTGTTCAAATGCGTATTATGGGGAAAGGGTGGGTATCACGAAAATTTTGGCATTTTTTTAGTATAAAAAAATCATTTAGTTAGTTTGGAAAAAACCGTGCCTTGGAATGTACCATTGGAGATGATGCACAAAAAAGCAGGGCAAATGGTTAAAGACAAGTCGGTCGATTTAACGGCACTTACCATGAGTTTTACTCTTTTGTGGATGACGTTTAGTGATATATCTTAGTGCGTTACCTCAAATTTTTATTTTGATAAAGCATTGTTCCTCGTTTCAGTTCGGCCTGCATTAATTTGAAACCACTTTTTAGCAAAATATCGTTAACTTCTATGAAAGTGTGTTCTTGATTTAGACCTCGCTCATACCCACAGTCAACAGCAACGTAGTTAACTTTGTTCAACACTGAGTCCGCACCTTGCAGAATTTCAGGTTCGGCGCCTTCAGCTTCTATTTTTAGTATGTGAATTTTATCAATACTGTGCTCTTCCATTAATCTATCTAGTTTTAATGCTTCGACTGTCTTCATAGATGAATAGTTATTTACCTCAAACAGTGAACTATCAGCTGAATTAGGTTTAGAGTATAGCTGTAAAGATGTATTCTCTTTCCATAAAGCTCTGCAATTTTGCTCGTTCCTTCCATCAAATACATTTAGGTTGCAGCACTCAACCTCTAACTCTTCTGGTTCAATAGGAATGTAGTGTAGCTTTCTTTGGGTGGCCCACATTCCAAGTTCACCCACATTGGCACCACAATCTATTAAAACATCACCAGCATTAAATTGTATTTTATCAAGATGATAGGCGGTAGCTAGTGATTCTAACCTATGTTCAATGCCTCGTTTGTAAAGGTTGTGCCTGTTTCTGCGGCAAATTATGATTTGTTCGTTATTGTGATCTATAATTTTGTAAAGATTTTTGCCTTCAATAGTTTGTAATCGATGTTTCTTTTTACGAATTTTATTTCTAAAGTTTATCAGTTTACAGAATGCCGATGAAGGTATAATTTCATAAATAGATTTGTATAGTTTTTTTAGTGGTTTATCTATTTTTCTGGACATGTCAGTATACTCTGGTGTATTTAATTTGTTGGTTGTCGGTAGAACTATTTCTTTTAAATAGTGAATGGCACTTGGAGTAATGAATTATTGCCAGTATTCACGGATCCATGCAGTAGGCCGAACCGGGCGATACCACTTGTGCGTGATGCCCTGAATGGCTTCATCAGGTTCCGGGTGCCCGTGAAAGATAATAATTTTTGCCCCTTCCGGTATTTTTGCATCTATAAAATGGTTGAGCGGCCATTTCTGCATACAATGATACTTAAAGCTGGGACACCAGTCATCCGGCCAAAAAGTCAGCTCGCCGCGTTCATGGACTTCTTTAGACAAATAGGCTTGTTCATTGCGGTGTTGTTGTTGAATACTTGCGAAGTTAGTTTGAAATTTTTCAAGAACCTCGGCGTAACGACCAATCTTAAACCGATAGACAGAAGAGTTACCGATCATTCTCCGTCTGAGTTTAGCATCACGGATGATGGCGAACTCAGCTGGGTAAGAAAACAACGCATCAATATTACTAACAATCACCACATCAAGATCCAGAAACAAGGCTTCTCCGCTTAAACCACCTAAGTTATTTTGTAGTGTTGTCAGCTTATTCCAGCCTCGCTCAGGTGCTCCTGTGGGAAGATCAAGTGCTGGCAGATCCCGAATCAGAATGGCAGAATCAATACCCTGAGAATCATCGGTGAAACACACCAGTTGAAAGGGCAGGGTGAGATTGTGTTTAATCATGCCATAGAGCTTGTTAACGTACTCCGCGCCGTATTTATTGCCCCATTTCATGCATATAATATTGACTGGTTGTTTCATATTCATCAGTTCTGAATCACTTTCCGGAACAAGTCCAACAAACGTTCGAGGTGTGCACGTTCAGTGTTCTCTACCCCGATAGATACCCGCACCATCCAGCGGCCATCCAATAGGGAGGGTGACATGAACGCCTCACCTGAACTATTAATCTGATCAACCCAGGTCAGGGTGTGTTTGTCTAAGGCTTCGCCGGTCAAAGGCGAGCCATCAATAACCGGTGTATGTCGGATACAAACGGTCTGTAAATCGACAGGAGCCAACACACTCCACTCCGGCATAGCTTCAATTTGTTGTTTAAACCATTGTGCATTGTCCAGATCGCGCCGAATGCGATGACGGATAGCATCAGGCCCATCCAATCGCAAATGGAACCATAATTTCAAGGCACGAAAACGCCGTCCTAGCGGAATGCCCCAATCACGGTATTGCACAACCTCACCGTCAGCATTAGAGCGCAGGTAGCTGGGGTTGGTCGACATAACACGCTCCAGATGTTCCACATCTCTGACATAAAACAGAGCAGTATCCAGAATGGTGCCCATCCACTTGTGTGGGTTCCATGAGAGAGAGTCGGCCTTCTCCACGCCATTCCACAGCGAGCGACATTCGGGTAACAGCATGGCTGAACCGGCCATGGCTGCATCAACGTGCAACCAAATGTCTTCAGTATTAGCAATAGTAGCAATCGCATCCACAGGGTCCATTGCCGTGGTGCTTGTTGTGCCCACTGAGCACACGATGCCTGCCGGGATACGCCCTGCGGCACGGTCTTCAGCGATGGCAGCGCTCAGTGCTTCCGGTTTCATCGCGCGGGTATAAGGGTCTTCGTCAATAAAACGCAGGTTGTCATTCCCAAAGCCAGCGACCTGAACGGCTTTGGCGATGGATGAATGTGCTTGTCGGGTGCTGTAAATCACCAATGCGGTATCCAGAGCAGGTAAACCACCCTTATTTTTGCTCAGGTTGCTGGCTTTTTCCCGCGCTAAAATAATAGCGGTTACACATGCCGTTGATGCGGTGTCGTGGATAGTGCCATGCCATGCTTCACTCAGGCCGGTTAATTGTCGCAGCCAGTCACAAACAACCTGTTCCACCTCAGTCAGTGCCGGGCAGCTTTCCCATGAGATACCTAAAGTCCCCATGCCTGAACTGGCAATATCACCCAGTACGGAAGCTAAAGATGCATTAGAAGGAAACCAGCCAAAATGCATGGGGTGCTGTACCTGTGTGACACCCGGAACGATGAGTCGATCAAGATCTGCCATGACATCAATAAATGATTCTGCTGTTTCAGGTGCGCTGGCTGGTAGGGAATTACGTACCTGTCCTGGTTCGACCTGCGCTCTGACCGGCATGTCCGGAATGTTTTGGCGGTAATCAGCTATCCAATCGATCAGTTCGTGGCCCGCTTTACGAAATGCTTCGGGTGTCATAGTTTTCCTCAAAGGGTACGAAGGGCACATTCGGATAAACCGTATCGCGCAGGCCATGAATGAATTGTAGGGTTTTTAGTCCATCAAACCAACCCATGAGCTGTGTATCAAACTGTTTTTTTGTAGTGCGTTGTTTTTGTTGTTTGCTGATGAAGCCCGGCAACCCGGCTTGTAATAATAGCTCACCACTGTTGTCAGGTAGTCCACTTAACCAGGTCGGTAAATCATCCAGTGAATCCCACAGATTTTCAAAATGTTGCAAGGCCTGGCCTAGTGTCACAAAAGTTTGTGGGTGGTAATAACAGAAAGGTTTACCTTGCTCAGTCAGTTGCATGATATGGGCCGTAGACATGCCGGTACCGAAAGGCACGCGTTCAGATAATCTGGCTTTTAATTGAACCGTGGTTTGTTGTATCCGCCCCACTGCTCCGGTTTTAATTAACTTGTTTAACAGGTAAAAATCTTCTCCGGCGGCGCGTTTGGGGAAGCCGCGCACATTAGCGTAGGCAGCGGCTTTGAAGGCCAGTGTGCTGCCAATGGTAAAATGTGCATAAGGTGATCCGGCTTGCTGAAGGCCATTCACATAGTAGTGCATGGCTTGCTCGTAAATCAGAGTGGCTGCCCGTACTTCGGGTGCGCCACCTACGTGCTGAAAGGCGTAACAGGTCGCTATCCATTCGGGGTTTACTGTGGACAGTACGGAAAAATAATCATCCGGTAATATAGCGTCAGCATCTGTTGAGCAAATCCATTCGCTGTGGATAATGCCTTTCGTGATTAATGCTAGCGCGATGTCGGTGCCAATTTTTCGGGCCAGGCCGACGCCCTGTTTGGCTGGTATAGGCGTGTTGAATCGGTCTATTAGCAGGATGTCTCCTTGTTGTGGAGGGGGGAAGGGTTTTAAGTTTGAGCACAGCGTCAAATTCCCCCGTCGCCAAACAACTTCCCCACGCGAAATTACGGCTTCAAACAATACCTGCTGCAACTTGGAATCCGTCTGAGTATCCGGTTGGTTAATCACCAGAATCAACAGTACATCACGCAGAAACCAATCTGACTGCAAAGCCTGTTGCAGAAATTCACTACCTTCCTGGTAAGCCGGAATCACCACTACCTGTTTATAGTGTCTTTTATTATCCGGACAGTGATTGATGGCTTTTGTTTCAGGTTCTGCGTAACGTTGTAAGTATTGCACAACCGCTTTTGTGGTCATCTCAATGCAAAGCAGCCCGGAAAGGTAGCTTTGCGCAAATAGCCGCTTCCTTGTCCAGTAGCTCATCCAAGCGCTGATCAACGTCTTCTTTACTGAAATAACGTTCTGCTAGTTCGATAAAAACATGGCTGTGTTTGGCTTCGGATTTGGCTATGGCTTGGTAGAATTTTTTTTCTTTGCTGACGGGCAGGGCATCTGCTACCAGTTGGAAGCGTTCATAGCCCCGTGCTTCAATGATGCCTGCAATCAGTAACCTATCCAGCATAAAAAATTCAGTGCCTTGGCGGAATAGTTTTCGCAGTTGATTGATGTACGGATCTTTTTCATCGGCGCCCAGAATAATTCCACGTTCCAGGATTAATTTAATGACTTGTTTAAAATGTACCATTTCTTCCACGGCCAGGTCGGTCATTTCCCGTACGATATCTGCTTTGTCGGGGTAGTGGGAAACCATCGATACGGCCATGCCGGAGGCTTTTTTCTCAGCAGCAGCATGATCCATTAAGAACGTATCAAAGTCAGCCAGTACGGTTTCTGTCCAGTCTTTGGGTGTGGTGTATCTAAGGGTCAGCACAAATTTTAGCTCTCAGATAAGATGACGTTTTGTTAAACCGGACATTTTATACCAGTTTGATGAGATATAGGCAGAGTCGGGTGATGTTTATGGTACAAAAATCAAATCAGGTCACAAGAAACTCGTGAGGGTGATAATTTTTTTGAGCGATCGTTTAGCGGATCATGACTTGCAAATAAGGCAGATGTGCTAAAGAAAATCATCCGGGTTCAGGGTAATAGAGCGCTTGGTGCTGTTGCTCCGAATGCTCAGTCGGTGCCTTGTCGACTTAATCTGTGAGGCTATCCGGCGTTTATTAAAGCGGATATTGTCCATGAAGCTAACATAACTGGGTTGTTCTTCTTCGGCGTTGATAGTAGCGGTTGTTTTTATGCGGTTAATGACGTCATAAGTCTCACATTGATCAAGCTGGATGATGGCTGCCGGTTCAATCTGGTATTTGTTGAGTTCATGGGTGCTGGCGATAAATTCGTCGGCTGGCCCTGGGGAAACCAATTTAGCTTTTTCCAGCAACTGTTTTGCACCGGATGGCCAGATGACGTAGCCTGCCGCCCCGCGCTGATCCTGAAATAGCGGTAGGAGTTTATAGTCACCGAGTAGGTTATGAGCGGTTTTGCCAACGATTTTCTTTTCGCCACGAACTTCGAGGTTAACAAGGTCGCAGTCTGTTCTTGTTTCAAGTGCCTGTAGTATGCCGGGAACATGGCGGGATAATAACGCATCATCTTCAAGAACCAGTGCTGGTTTATTCCGTTTGATGACCATTTGCCAGATTTTATGGTGACTGAAGTAGCAGGCAACCTCAGATCTTAGTAGCGGGCGCTCCCATCCGAGAACAAGGTGGTAATGCACCTGTTCATGAACATAATTAGTGGATACTGCCCGGATGATTTCGTGGTCTAGGCCCAGGCGTTTAAGTTGTTCTTGTTGGAACTTCAAACGATCCTTCGAATCAGGTAGATTGATAACCAGTATTTGCATGTAGCCCTTTACTAAACTGTGGTATGTTTTTATCAAAAAAATGTAACAAATGGCTGAGATGATGGAGGGTACACCCAGAAATAATCAAAAACCAGTTGGTAAGCAGCGTGATGAGTGTTTTTAACAGACAAATCCCGCTATGGAAAGCTTTCGGGCGATAAAATGTCAGGTAACTTTTACATGCGTATTTGTGATTATAATTTTTTATTTTAGGTGAGGAGGAGGGAACCGGATTCCATCGGTACTACACGAAAGAGACCAATCTGCGTGAAGCTTAAGTACTATATTCAGGTTTCCCCGATTCCCTCCAAACTGTCAACTATTCTTTATTCTTGTGCGATTCTTAGTTGTTACTACGTGGTTGCTACTTAGTAAAGTGCTTTAATTATGTCCACTCCTTCCTGACTGTAGGCTTACTGATTGATAAATAAGTGGTATAAAACCAACTGGATTAGCAGGTGGGATTTCATGAACATAAGCAGAGCATGTTATGTTCTGTCAGGCGACTGTTAGCGGACAACCACCTGGATAGCCCGATTTTGAAGGAGTACGGCATGTTACAAATTAATAGTGTTGCTGCGGGGAATGCAATCAATTGGTATAAGGGTGCCTGGGAAATATTCTCAGCAGATAGGTTGAACTGGGTGCTGATGACACTTGTGTTTTTTGTTATCGTACTGGTACTTGGGTTTATTCCTATGTTGGGCGTAGTGGCCATTTATCTGTTATTGCCGATTTTACAGGCTGGGATGATCAATGCAGCAGACAAGGTGAGTCGTGGTGAACCTATCACCATTAGTGACTTGTTTGTTGTCTTCAAAATGAAAAACAAACGCAACGGATTAATTGCTCTGGGAGGAATTATGCTGGCCGCTGTGTTTGCGTTAATGGTGCTGAGCCTGCCTTTCATTGGTGGTGGTGTGTTGGCTACCATGAGTGAGACGCCCACTGGTGGAATGTCTGTCTTACCGGTGATTGGTGCGGGTGGTTTATTGTTTGCCTTCACTGCTGGCTTGTTGTTAGCAATGATGTTTTTTTATGCGCCCGCTTTGATGATGCTGCGTGATATGGGGGCGGTTGATGCGGTTAAGACCAGCTTTGCCGGGGCATGGAAAAACGCTCTGCCTTTTATTATTTTTCTGATGATCTATATTGCTCTTTCGGTGGTTGCCAGTATTCCGTTCGGTTTAGGTTTTCTCGTGTTGTTGCCGGTTGTGGTAGCAACAAGCTATTGTAGTTACAAAGATATTTTTGTCTGATTTTACGATGCCGCCCAATATGACTACACCTGGTGCAGACAGCAGTCTGTTGCATGATAACAACAGGCTATTTGGGTGCTTATGAGTTGGCGAAGGTTTGTATACACCCTTATTTTTTATGTGTTATTGCCCGTGTTGTTGGGACGCTTGTTTTGGAAAGGTCGGCGCAATAAGGCGTATTATCAGCGTTGGTCTGAACGTTTGGGTTTTGTGTCTGTTGTCGGGCGAAAGGCATCAGCAGAGAAAATAAGCCTGCCTGTCATTTGTTTACATGTGGTTTCCGTGGGGGAGACCATGGCGGCACGTCCTTTGGTTGAGCGGCTGTTAACACAATTTCCTGAACACCGGCTTTGGATTACCTCAACGACGCTCACCGGTTCTGATACCGTCCTACGCTTATTTGGCGATCGGGTGGAGCACAGTTATTTACCCTATGATACTCCGGGAGCTGTTCGGCGTTTTATTCAGCGAGTGAGGCCGGCGCTTTTTCTGGTTATGGAGACTGAGATCTGGCCGAATCTATTGACGGCCTGTCATCACCGGCGGATTCCATTATTGTTAATCAATGCACGGCTTTCTAAGCGTTCTGTGCGGCGTTACCTTCGATTTAAACCTCTGGTAAGTGAGGCGTTGGTGCGGGTGACAACTATTTTGGCACGTACCGACCAGGATGCTGAGTATTTTCGCTCGCTGGGTGCACGGGCGGTGTCGGTTGAAGTGGTGGGTGATATTAAGTTTGATGTGTTTGTTGATGAACACATTCGCCGGGAAGGCCAGTTACTGCGCAAAAGCTGGGGCCAGCGTCCGGTATGGTGCGCCGGTAGTACCCATGAAGGGGAAGATATTTTAGTGCTGGAGGCTCATCTTCAGTTGCGCGAAACATTTCCTGACTTGTTATTGATTTTGGTGCCACGCCACCCTGAACGTTTTACTGCGGTGGCTGAATTATGCCAGCAACAGGGTATAGAGCCGCTCAGGAGGGGCACTGGTGACCCGGTCACGGCAGACACGGTTGTTTTGCTGGGCGATACTATGGGTGAATTGTTGCTGTGGTACTCTGCCAGCGATGTGGCTTTTGTGGGGGGGAGTCTGGTGGCTGTGGGTGGACATAATCCGCTCGAGGCACATTATTTCTCCGTTCCGGTGCTAAGTGGTCAATACACGCATAATTTTTCTGGTTTGTATGCTGCGTTGATAGAGAGCGGATCAGTCATACAAGTTGATACCGTGGCTGAGTTACAAAGGCGCTTAAGCTATTGGTTAGTTGATGATTCATCCCGGGAAGCGGCGGGCGGGGCAGGTAAGCAGTTGTTGGATAAAAACCGGGGTGCTACGACGCGCTTATTGGAAGTTATTCATACTTGTCTTAACAGCGTGTAATATACCTTCGGATGACAAGTAGAATGAGACTTCAATGAAAATTCCCGGTTTTTTAGCAATTAACACAGGTTTGTTAGCTGGTGTTTTAATGGTGGGTTGTGGTGATAAGGATAAGCCTGCACAAGGCGAGGCCCAGTCAGGAGAGCCTGTGAAAACTGAAACAGATACCAGCGGTAAAAACATCTCAGCTAAGACCGCAGTGAATATTGATAGCCACCCCGGCAAAGCACTCCATGCGTCGAATTGCATTAGTTGCCATGATGCGACCATGTATACACGCAAAGACAGGAAGGTGGGTGATTTCCCGGCCTTAGTCACTCAGGTGAAACGTTGTAATGTAAACCTGGCTTCACAGCTGGTGGGTGATGATATTGCTGACGTGGCCGATTACCTGAATCAGGCTTATTACCAGTACGCTAAATAATGTCAGAGCTATCGGGCCATTCACAAAGAACCCTGTATACGGTGCGTATTAAAAATACAGAACATCAATTTACAGTGGCTTCCGATGAAACTATTCTCAGCGCGGCTTTGCGGCAAGGTGTGGAATTGCCCTGGGGTTGTGGCAGTGGGATTTGTGGTGTTTGTATGG
The DNA here is from genome assembly GCA_947561585.1 of Caprella mutica. NCBI lineage: Eukaryota > Metazoa > Arthropoda > Malacostraca > Amphipoda > Caprellidae > Caprella > Caprella mutica. The sequence continues at coordinate 216,127 of CANNZV010000002.1, read as the reverse complement.
GGGATATTTTGCAAGGAAAACTGGAATACCCTGCGCCGCCGCTGGCTTTGTTTGAAGAAGATGAGGCGAGGGGAAAGGGCCTGTTTTGTGTTGGCCTTCCCCGCAGTCACTTATTATTATATATCCCGGAAATGAGTGGCTAAGCCGTTAAGCTATTCTTCCGTGACAAGTTCTTTCCAAGGGCGATCACCAATCAATAAATCAACCACTCCGGCATTACCGGATTTATCAACAGAGATCACTAGCTTGCCTTGTTTGTTCCGGACTTTTTCGTCTAAGAGGTCCGCATGTTGTTCCGGTATGTAAAAACGCTCTAAGCCACTGATAAATTGCGCTTTGTCATTGCAGTTGCCACGGATGAATTGTGTGCAGTCTTGCGATAATTCATCAATCGGGTAAATTCTGCGCTCCGGTGTTAGGCATAGGCTGGCGGTAATGTCGCTGGTGGGGCAATCATGATCACCTTCAATGCCATAGTCGATGCGGTATATCAGGTAATGGCCTGACAGAAGGTCGCGTGGATCAAAGCCTTCAATCGGGAGGATGATGGTTTCGCCTGCTACACGTTGTTGGTAATGCATCCATGCATTGCCAGCTAATATAACAATGGGGAGTAGTAAAGCTAATGCTAAACGGAATTGTCTGTTCATTCGTTCAGCTCCTTACTCCAGTGTTGCAGTCGTTTCCGGCTTTTGTGCCAGAACCAGGCTATTCCTATAATCATCAGGCCTGAGAGGATCAGGCCAACACCGGTGGCGGCTAGCCCTCCCATTGCCTGGAAATAAAGAATGACGAAACGCAGGCCGATCAGAAAGGTCATTATATTAAACGTACGGTGATGGCCGATATTGCCAGCATGGGTTGCATACAGGAACAGGATCAGAATAGTTAGAAAGGGTGCCCGGATATCATCAGCAGTCCAGAAGGCAGCAGCTTGCCCCTGATTTTTTAACGCCATAAAGCTGTAGCGGGTTTCACCATCAAACAGAATGAAGGGATGGAAATAAAGCAGTAGTAATAAAGTAACGCTGATGAGCAGGCCTTTATTGAGTGTTCGGTAAGCCGGGTTGCCAGCGATCAGGATGATGAGAATAGCTGCGGTGATATAGGCCGGGATATACCAGTCAAGTTCAAAGGATCGCATCTCACCGCCGGAGCGGATGATGTCGATAAATATGAGTGCAACCAATCCTGAGATCTGGAACCAAAAAAAGAAGCTGCTGCGGAATAATTGTAAGTAGTGGCTCAGTCGTGTCAATGCGTAACAACCGGCAGCTAATAAAGGCGCTAACAACAATAAAGCCGGGAGTTGCGCGGTATTATTTCCATCAAAACTACCGCTGCTCAGAGCAATCGCTCCCCAGGTGGCAGCATGAAGAAATAAGGTGCTCCACAAAAAGCAGGCAAACAGTTGGCGTGCGAATAAGACAACCGGAAGTGTGATCGCTGACCAGAGCAGTAGCGCGTTATACCAATGCCCGCTAAGGTGAAATACCTGCGCAATAAGGCCAATGGTCGCCAGACAGAGGATGATAAACGCGGCAAGGAGCGCATCATACAGATAACCTGATTTCGATTTTTCCTGCGAGATAGTCGCGATGGCCAGCACGCTTAATAAGCCAAACGCCACTCCCAGTTTTACCAGATCATGAATGTTCGCCCAGTTAGCCGCGATCAGGGAAATGATGCCCAGACTGATAATCGATGAGCCAAGGGTCAGCAGGCTATATAGCCACCAATGGTTGCTGTTAGTCCTGTTTTTGCTCTGTTCATATTCACTGATAGCGGTGAGTTGTGGTTGACTGATCAAGCCCTGATCAAGCCAGTTTAGTAGTTGTTTTTCCAAATTAGCCATTTATTTTTACTTCCACTGCTCTGAGTTGTCCACCCATTTGATAGCACCAACAGACATAAATGAGAAAACCAGCACAAATGCCCCGACCAGTGTCGAGGGAGTGAATATCAATAAAACTGCGGCCAGCACAGCAGTTAGCGTTTCCTGTCGTAACGCATTCTGACGTGTATTGATTAAACATAGAGCATATCTTACCCAGATTGGTGCTTTTTTCCATTCTTTACTTGTTTTATCCAGCATGACAATTCTATTATTCCCCTAGTAATTATATTTTATCAGTGTTGGTGCTGAATTGGGCAAAGTAATTTTCTGTCATTCCCGTTGCTGAACTAGTCTCAGGTTTTCCGGTTTTTAACTTTCTGGTATAATTACTGTCTGTCCCGCATCCCAAACATTGTAGCGAACATATCATGATACCTAGTTTCAGACTTATTTTAACGGCGTGTTTCGTCTTCATTGCTTGTCAGGCCTCAGTAGCACAAGCTGGTTTATTTGATGACATTCTTTCTGTGTTCAAGGCGCCGCCTCCGCCCGCAGCAGAAGCACCGGTGGCTACGCCCGTGCCGGCTACGGCTAAACCAGCTGAGCCAGCTGCTAACACAACGCCCGCAGTTGCTAAGCAACCGACGCAACCAGCGGTTCCGGCTGCTCCGGCCCAACCCACTGTTCAAGTCGAAAAAGCACCACCTTCCGGGCCGACGCAGACAGAGTTGAACGAAATGTTATGGCTGGCGGCTTTGCAGGGAAATGACGGACGAATCCGTGGGCTGGTTGAACAGGGTGCAAACCCTGCTTCAGGTACGCCACATGGTGAGACGCCTTTGCACGTTGCAGCATCTCGTGGCCATCTGAAGCCTATTATTTATTTGGCAAATCATGGTGCTTCTGTGAATGCCCGCACGAATAACGGCTGGACTCCTTTGCATCACGCTTCCCGTTTTGGCCATACTCAGGCGGTGAAGTACTTGCTGCATATGGGGGCTATCCCACATCTACGTACCAATGACAAAGGCCGTAAAAGCCCGATGGAAATGGCGGTTGATAATGGTTATCTGGAGATAGCGGCGCTGTTTGGCTATCGTCCAAAATAAGCAGTTTCACCACTTTGACTAACAACGAAGTCTGGGACGAGGAGATATGTCCGGGCGCAGTCGTGTTGCGTCAGTTTGCCATTCCTGAGGGTGAACAGTTGCTGGCTACGGTTAATCAACTGGTAGCTAAGTCTCCTTTCCGTAAAATGAAAACGCCTGGCGGTTTCACTATGTCCGTTGGTTTAAGTAGTTGTGGCGAGTATGGCTGGATCAGTGACCGTAAAGGCTATCGTTATTCGCGGGTAGATCCTTTGACTGGAGCGCCATGGCCGGTTATGCCGGAGAGTTTTAGGGCTTTGGCTACCAGAGCGGCTAAGCGGGCTGGTTATGCAAACTTTGAGCCGGATGCTTGTTTGATTAATTGTTATGAACCCGGTACCAAAATGTCATTGCATCAGGACAAAAATGAGCAGGATTATTCTGCCCCGATTGTTTCTGTCTCACTGGGGGTGCCTGCTAATTTTCAGTTTGGTGGTCTGCAGCGTTCAGATAAGCCGATAAAAATCCCTTTGGTACATGGCGATGTTGTGGTGTGGGGCGGGGAAGCACGTATGAACTTTCACGGCATTCTGACTGTGCGTAAGGCTTATCATGCGTTCACCGAGGATAAGCGTATTAATCTGACCTTCCGGAAAGTGATGTAGCCGGGCTACTCTGCCATACAATCATTATTTTAGAAAAATTGCACTGGCTCCAATCAGGAGAAAGGTCGTGGACAATAAATATCTCACAAGAAAATACAATGAACAATTTCCCGGAAAAGCTGACGGCTACGGTAATCGCCCAGCTGGCTGAACCTGCTATTGCTATCCAGTTTCTGGACAGTGCCGAATTAATAGCGACTAAGGGTGATGCGGAGGACTTGCCTGGCTTTGAATATGATGCTGTGGCAGATCAGGCGCATCGCGTCGGAAGGGGCATGATTCAGAAATACCACAATCGATTACTACTGATTGCTCATAGTCATTGCGCGGTGCATTGCCGGTATTGTTTCAGGCGGCATTATGATTATGCTCAGGATACCTTTCGGGAAGAAGATATTGGTTATCTGTGTAACTACCTTGATGCCCATCCGGAAATTGATGAGGTTATCCTCAGTGGGGGTGATCCTCTTATGCTGTCTAATCAGCGTCTGGACACTTTGATGGGGGCGTTGTATCAGCGAGTGGGTGTGAAGCGTATCCGTTTGCATAGTCGGGTGCTGACAGTGTTAAGTCAGCGCGTGAATACGAAATTAGTGGAGCTGTGTAAGCGCTATCGCAATAAGTTGGTGATTGTTACTCACATTAACCATGCCTCTGAAATCGAAGAGGGGGCGGAGCAGGCCATACAGCAATTACGCGATTTGGGTATTATGTTGCTGAACCAGTCTGTCTTGTTGCGAGGTGTGAATGACAAGGCTGTGGTATTGAATCAGTTGTCTGAGAAGTTATTCACTTTAGGTGTGATGCCTTATTACCTTAACCTGCTGGATAGGGTGACAGGGGCAGAGCATTTTTATATTGATGATGATGAGGCGAAGAAGATTTATCGTGAGTTAGCAGAAATAACGTCGGGTTATTTGCTGCCTAAGTTAGTCCGGGATGATGGTAAATCGGCCTACAAATGCATTGTAGGCCTAACCTAATCTGGTTCAGCTGTCGGTATTAGTCCGGTGCTAATCCGCGTAGCCGTTCTGAGCGTCTGCGCAGCATTTCAACGATACTCAATAAGCCAATCGACATGATCACCAGAAGCGTCGCAACGGCGAGAATGGTTGGGCTGATTTGCTCTTTAATACCAGAGAACATTTGACGTGGAATGGTGCGTTGCTCAACATCTGCCAGGAAGATAACCGCGACCACCTCATCCAGAGAGGTAATGAAGGCAAACAATGCACCTGAGATCATGCCCGGAAGAATCAGCGGCATAATAACCCTGCGGAAAGTCGTTACGCCATTTGCGCCCATGTTTTGTGAAGCCCGGATCAATGAGCGGTCAAAGCCGGTCAGTGTCGCTGTCACAGTAATGATCACAAAAGGCACGCCCAAGGTGGTGTGAGCCAGAATAATTCCCAGATAGGTGCCTGATAGCCCGACATCTGAGTAAAAGAAAAACATGCCGGTCGCCATAATGACCAGTGGTACGATCATTGGTGAAATCAGCAGTGAGGTAATCAGGCTGCGGTAAGGCATATTGGGTTGTGATAGTCCCAGTGCTGCCAGTGTACCTAGTGTTGTCGCCAGAATAGTCGAGCAGATCGCGATAAAAAATGAATTACGCGCTGCGCGAACCCACTGGGCATTATTCCACATATCTGCCCACCAGCCTTCAGTGGCCTGCGGGTTAGTCATGCCATTATAGAAAATGTCTTTGTACCAACGTAGTGAATAAGCGTTGGAATCAAACGACATCATGCCTTCAGTAAAGGTGAAGTACGGCTCGACGTTAAAGGATAGCGGCACGATTACCAGGATAGGGGTGATCAGAAACATGAAGATAAACGTGCAGATGGTCAGGTAAGTATACTGCCAGATACGTTCGCCGGTGGAGGCATACAGTGGTAACTCTTTCATGAAGAACAGCGGTGTGCCGAACAGAAAGATAAACCCTAGCGTGACAGCAATGGAACGGCTGATCAGCAACACGACGACACAGGCTATCAGGAAGTACAGATTGCGTTTTTTCATATTGCTGAAAAATGCTTTTATAGCGTTCATAATCAATTCCTTACCCGAAGCTCAGCTTGTCGACGCCGACCAGCTTGTTATAAATCCAGTAAAAAACCAGAACAATGACCAGAAGAATAGCACCAAGGGCAGCGCCCAGGCTCCAGTTCAGCGATTTCTGGATATGGTAGGCAATCAGATTAGAGATCAGGATGCCATCTTCGCCACCGACCAGTGCTGGCGTGATATAGAAGCCAATCGACAGGATAAATACCAGCAACGTGCCAGCGGCAATGCCCGGTATAGTTTGTGGGAAGTAAATGCGGCGGAAGGCATTAAATGGTGTTCCACCCATCGAGCGTGCTGCTCGCATATAGCTCGGCGGTATGGTCTTCATCACCGAATACAAAGGCAGAATCATGAAAGGTAACAGAATATGTACCATTGAGATGATGGTGCCGGTTTGGTTGTAGATCATTTGAATACGTTCATCGTTAGCGACGATACCAATGAACACTAAAATATCGTTAATAACGCCTTCCGTCTGGAGAATAGCAATCCAGGCGGTGGTACGCACCAGCAAGGAAGTCCAGAAGGGTAGCAATACCAGTATCATTAACAAATTTGAAGCCCGCATGGGTAGCGTAGACAATAAATAAGAAACCGGGAATGCCAATAAAAAACAGAAGAATGTGATGATGGCGGACATCCACAGGGTTTTGCCGAAGTTGCTGACATAGATCTGATATAACTCGTCAGCCGGAACCATTTTGCCTTCATCATCGTATTTGTGATCAAGGGCAGCCATGTAAAATGCGGGGGTATAGTCTTTGGTGACCCGTTTCAAGGCTCGCCAAATAACAGGGTCATCCCATTTTTTATTGAGTTTTAGTAAGGCTTCCTTATAAGGGCCTTCGGTGATCTTTTTGATTTTTCGTCCGGTAGAAGTAAACAGGCTACGGGTGCCCGGAATTTCGTAGTTAACCCGTGTTGCTAAATTACCAACTGTTTTACCAATCTCACGGTTTTTCTGAGCGAGTTGAATGTCTTTAACAAAGGCCTCAAAAGTCTTTTCGTCCGGTAAGCCTTGTCCATCCCAGTTCTGAATTGACTCAGCAAAAACGGGGAGTACGTTGCTACCGGCAGGGTTATTGATCGAGCGCAGTAACATTTGTCCAATGGGGAGTACAAAGCTGACAACCAGAAATAACACCAATGGCAACGTAAGCAGGAACGCCCGCATTTTCAACTTGCGGGTTGTGAGTGCCAGTTTCTTCTTTAGTGGTATGCCGTCATCACCGAGGATGACACCGGAGTTTTGTTGCGCCGAAACTGTCTCGGACATAAGGGACGCCTTTGATCAGGAATAAAAGTAAATGGGGTGGCGGTCAGGCCACCCCACGTAACGCAAGAGCTTGTTTTGAAGCGAACTCTGAATGACTTTAGCCAGCTAGCCAAGCGTTAAAGCGCTCGCTTAACTGATCCTGATTGTCAGCCCAAAACTCAAAGTTGTTTTGTACTGCATTCGTCAAGTTTTCAGGTGCTGTTGGCATTTGTGGGCCCATATCAATATCTTTGTTATGGTACTTACCCACTAACGGGCCTGATGATTTACGTGCAGGGCCGTAAGAAATGTAAGATGCCTGAGCTGCTAATTGCTTAGTGCTGGTAGAGAACTTCAGAAAGTCCATCGCCAGGTCTTTGTTCTTAGAGCCTTTTGGAATAACCCATAAGTCCAGATCCCAGATCTGACCGTCCCATACGATTTCAAATGGCTTGTCTTCACCGGCCACCGCGTTAAAGATACGGCCGTTATAAGCTGTAGTCATCACTACTTCGCCGTCAGCCAGAAGCTGTGGTGGTTGTGCACCTGCTTCCCACCAAACAACAGAGTCTTTAATGGAATCCAGCTTTTTAAAGGCACGATCTACACCTTCTTCAGTTGCGAGTATCTCATAAACGTCTTTAGCTGCAACACCGTCGGCCATCAGTGCAAATTCGAGGTTAGCTTTAGGATTTTTACGCAGACCACGCTTGCCCGGGAATTTTTCCAGGTCAAAGAAATCGGCTACAGTTTTCGGGCCGTCTTCTTTTTTGATTTTTGATGAATCATAAGAAAAAATAGTAGACCATACAATGTTGGCTACCGCACAGTCATGCAGTGTGCCTTCCAGAAAATCTTCTGATGCCTTTGTGCCATCGTCACCGTCTGGCAGGTCAGCAGGATCGATAGTTTCCAGTAAGCCTTCATCACACGCACGGATAGCGTCAGATAATTCGACGTCAACCAGGTCCCAGCTTACGTTTTTGGCTTCAACCTGTGCCTTAATTTCAGCCGTTCCGCCGTTGTAATCTTCTGATTTGATTTTGTTGCCTGTCTCAGTCATCCAGGGCTTATGATAAGCCTCTACCTGTGACTTGGTGTATGCTCCTCCCCAGGATACAACCGTAATATCTCCGGCGTGAGCCAGGCTAGTAGTAGCCATCAAACCTGATGCCACAACTGTTGCTAAAAGTAACTTTGAAAGTTTCATTCTCTCTCCTTCTATTTAATAGACTTCACCGAGTGAAGCTGTATGTCGTTCTCTAAACTAATGCATTTTTGTATCAAAATGATTAGCCCGAGAAATCCAGTGCTTTGCAATCGCTAGAGTTCCAACCTACCTTGACAGTTTGTCCAACATCCAGTTTGCGCATATCTGAGCGATTACGAACCTTAACAATGAACTGGTCGTTTCCGGCCACATTAACGCGCACCCGGATATGGTCACCCAAATAAATTCGTTCTTCTACTGTCCCTGTTAGTACGTCATCCATGTCATCCACAAGATCCAGCTCAATACGTTCAGGTCTGAGTGACAATGTAGTCCGTTCACCCACCTCATGAACATTGACCTTCTCGGCAATGACTGTTTCCCCACCATCCGTTATCACCGTACATTTGGAGCCATCAATTTGCTCTACGGTTCCTGCTAAGGTGTTATTTTCCCCAATGAACTGGGCGACAAAGGCGTTTTGAGGGTTTTCGTAGAGTTCATTCGGTGTCGATAGTTGTTGGATGATGCCATCATTGAATACAGCGACCCGGTCTGACATTGTCAGTGCTTCGGTTTGATCATGGGTTACATAAACTACGGTGACACCCAGGCGTTCGTGTATGTGCTTAATTTCATACTGCATTTGTTCACGCAGCTGCTTATCAAGCGCACCTAATGGCTCGTCCATTAATATTAATTCTGGCTCAAATACCAAAGCTCTGGCCACCGCGACCCGCTGCTGTTGTCCCCCTGATAACTGCGCAGGTCGGCGATCACCAAATTCACCCAGTTCAACCATATCCAGCGCTCGTTTAACTTTGGTCTTAATATCCGAGCGACTCATCTTGCGCACCTGTAATGGGTAAGCGAGATTTTCGGCGACTGACATATGTGGGAACAAAGCATAATTCTGGAAAACCATACCAATGCCGCGTTTATGGGGTGGCACCTGATTGATAGGCTTACCACCAAGGTAAATTTCACCATTGGTTGCTGGTTCAAAGCCAGCCAGCATCATCAGACAAGTTGATTTTCCGGAGCCAGACGGCCCTAGCATGGTAAGAAACTCACCGGGAGCGATATCAAGGTTGAGGTTTTTTACGACGAGTATTTCACCATCGTAACTTTTCTGTACTTCATGAAATCGTACGTATGGTTCTGACTGGGTCATGTGCGTCCTGATATTTTGGAAGTATAATTTGCTAATCAGTCGGAAGCCTCCACCTACTGATTGGTTAGTCAACATACCATAACTATATTTAATGTAAATACTTCACTTTGGTTCTATTGTGAATTTGTTATTAGGATCGGGCATAATTATAGGCCTTTAATCTAGTTTGGATGTCAGCAGTCAATGTCAGTACATAATACTTTGAAACGTCATAAAACAGTTGCAGTAAACGTGGCTGGTGTTGTGGTGGGGGGTGATGCTCCGGTCGTGGTTCAATCTATGACAAACACTGACACCGCCGACGTTGTGCGGACGGTTGTCCAGTGTGCTGAATTGGCCCAGGCCGGCTCGGAAATGGTGAGAATCACCGTTAATACACTGGAGGCGGCCCAAGCTGTGCCAGAAATTGTTGAACGACTGGATAAGATGGGTTGCCCTGTTCCATTAATTGGCGATTTTCATTTTAACGGCCATAAACTGCTGTCTGCTGTGCCCGAATGTGCACAGACTTTGGCTAAATACCGCATAAATCCAGGTAATGTCGGACGCGGCAAACGCAGGGATGAACAGTTCGCTCAGATGATTGAATTTGCTTGCGAATATGATAAGCCAGTGCGCATTGGTGTTAACTGGGGCTCTTTGGATCAGGAGTTACTGGCGCGTAAGCTGGATGAAAACTCTAAGCTAAGCCAGCCATTTGAGCTGCACGATGTCATGCATGAGGCTTTGATTGAGTCCGCGCTTACGAGTGCTGCGAAAGCTGAGGAATATGGTTTACGACATGATCAGATTATTTTGTCATGCAAACTCAGTGATGTGCAGGGTTTGGTGCGTGCTTATCGTGATATGGCCAGCCGTTGTGATTACCCGTTACATTTGGGTTTGACGGAAGCTGGCATGGGCAGCAAGGGTATTGTTGCTTCGACTGCCGCATTATCTATCCTGCTGCAAGAGGGCATTGGCGATACCATCCGTATTTCATTGACGCCCGAGCCGGGTGCACCTCGTGAGAAAGAAGTGATGGTGGGGCAAGAGATACTCCAGGCGATAGGTTTGCGCTCATTTACGCCTCAGGTCGTTGCCTGTCCGGGGTGTGGGCGTACATCCAGCGATTACTTCCAAAAACTGGCTGAGCAGATTCAGAACTGGCTACGTGATCAAATGCCGACCTGGAAAGAGCAATATGCGGGTGTTGAAAGCATGTCTGTTGCAGTAATGGGGTGTGTAGTGAACGGGCCAGGCGAAAGTAAGCATGCAAATATTGGTATTAGCTTGCCCGGAAGTGGGGAGACACCCGTAGCGCCGATTTATGAAGATGGTGAAAAAACAGTGACTTTGAAAGGTGATAATATCGCACAGGAATTTCAGGCCTTGGTTGATGCCTATGTGCAGCGGACTTATGGTTCTGACTGATTGTTAGTGTGTAACTTGATCGCCAAACATTAAAAAATCCGGTTCAGTAGTTACCTGAAACCGGATTTTTTCAGCATTTAAGAGCTAACTATAACGCTTTATGCCTGAGTAGAGCGCCACTGACCGTTATTATCACGGCAAGCATTCATCTGGATATTCTGCTGCTGGCCATCAACATAGCCGACTACAGTGACAGGGCGGCAAACAGTTTGCTGGCCTTGTTGAGTCGTGTTGTAAACCTGTCCGGGTGTTGCTGTGTAGCTGTGGCCGGTAGATGGATTTTTCCAGCTGGTTTGTTGACCGCTGTAGACCGCGTTATTTACGTATTGACGATCCTGTGCATCCATATTACGTCCGATGTTCCCACCAATCGCGCTACCAATAACGGTTCCTGCAATAATTGCTGCCGTTCTGCCCTTGCCTTTACCAAACTGATTGCCGATAACACCACCCAGCACAGCGCCGGTAGTAGAACCCATTTGTGCGTTGTTAGCGCCACCACAGCCAGCCATTACCAATCCGGTGATCACTGTTGCAGCTGCAATTTTGAAGGTTGCAGTTCTTTTCATTAGAAAACTCCTTAATCATTATTTATATCATTAGCATAATTGCATATACGGGATAGCCCCAACAGCAACTATCTATGGTTTTGGACAGTGTCGCAATAGTGGAGTTCTGACAAACTAGAAATTTTCGGGTTTTTTTTTGCTAATTACTCGAACAGGAAGACATGTTTGTTGTCTGTATTAGGTTCGAGACTGATATTTTTTTCCATGATAGTGCCGTCAAAATCTGCTTTGATCCGGTATTCATCCACAGGAATACGTATATCAACATTGTCCTGATGTACATGTCTGGAAATGAAGTCTCCATTAGCAAGGTACACACTGTAATTAGCTTTAACAGCTTTGTTGTTTGAATCGAATGAACTGATTTTCAATATGCCTGACTGCGAAGCATCGAATTGTAAGGTGCTGTTTTTTCCGGGTTGGACCGTCACGTTGTCAGTGTAACTCTTACCTTTCCATTGGGCTTTAACGCGGTACACCCCTGGCTCAAGGTATTCTTTAACTTGTGTGCGCGAGGTGAAATTAGCGATATTGCTGCCATCTGGTCGGTAAATTGAGAAATTAGCCCGCGAAGGTGCGCCGCCGGAGTGGTTGGATTTAATACTGATTTCAACGCTGCCAGGTAAATCACCATCAACTGCTGAATCAGCAGTATCACTTACTGTGCGGGCTTTTGCCTGTACCCCATCTAACAGGGTTTTTAGGCGTTCTGTATTATCTGCGACAACAAAAGCACCGTTGCCGTTTTCTGCGATACATTCCAACTGAGCTTCTTTTTCATCACGGAAGCCGATGACATCGATTTGCAGGCCGGGATTTGATTGACGTAACTCTCTGGCAACCGCACAAGGATCGCCGCCACAACTTTCTTCACCATCACTGACTAACAGAATATGGGCATTTTCAGCCGGTAAGTTCTGTGCAGCTTTTTTTAAGGCGCTAGCAATCGGAGAACGGCCACGGGGGTTCATCTTATTGATGTTGCGTAACATCTTCTTCTGGTCGTAATTCTCAGGTTTACTAACTAGTGTAAAGTCGTTACAGCTTTTTTTCTTATTACCATAGGTTAACAGGCCAAAGTTAATGTTGCCGTGTGCATTTTCCAGCAAGGTTTTCAGGCTTTTCCTTGCGGTGACAATTTTATTAATGCCTTGTAATTGTCCCCACATACTATTGGAGCCATCCAATATGATCATAGTGGATTGGCGTGGCGTGTTGTCAGTTGTGGTTTTTTTATCTTCCGCCAGTACATTATGTGACAGGCAGAGCATGAGTGTTGTAATAAACAACGGTTTTATCAGTATTTTCTTCATAGTTTTTTATAAAATCAAAACAAATTTGGGGTTAAGCAGCATGGCAGATGTTTCAAGCAGGCAACGTCCTGTTCTACAAAGGGTCTGGTGCTTAAATTCCTTGGTAATTTTTGCAGGCGTACCTATGCAAACTGCCGATAAGGGTATCACTATCCGTAGCAAAATATATGATAATGTGCCAGTGCCCATCGTTTTATGGATGAGCGTACAATTGTTGATCTATTTATGACCGGGGCCGTTCTTGCAGCGCCCAGTGGTCAACACAGCGTGACTGAAAGAAAAAGCTGTTCTATAGTTCACGGTTCAATGCACAGCATTCCCATTTTTTGCATGTGTATTTACTGTTTCTAAATTAATAAAAGGAAAAATAATGAGCACTCAAGATGCCTATGCTCCACCACAGTCCACTGTTCGTGATGTAAGCGGAGGTGGTGGTTTGATGACTGATAGCATCATTAGTTCACTAAGAAAAACACGCCCCTGGGTTTTGCTACTCGCCATTTTAGGTTTTATCGGTGCCGCATTCATGGTGATTGCTGCTGTTCCGATGTTGCTGGGTAGTGGCTTTATGGCGACGGAGGGCATGGGTGATATGGCGGGCGCTTTTGGTGGTGCTTCGATGCTCATCGGCATGGGCGTGTTTTACCTGATTCTGGGAGTTATTTATTTTATGGCTTCTCTGTACTTGCTGCGTTATGCCGGCTCAATTAAACGTGCTGTCGCAGGTATGCAGGTGAGTGACCTGGAAGTGGCTTTGTCTCAGCAGGCTAGTTTTTGGAAGTTGATGGGTATTCTGACGCTGATCACTATTCTTGCCATTATTGCAGTGGTAATTTTTGGTGTGAGCAGTGCTGTGTTCATGTCAGGTATATAAAACACCCTATAATTGACCGTCTGGGAGAAATTTATTGCAAGTTTCTCCTATATAACTAGAATTGAATAAGATACATTAATGAGCGGCGTGTTACATACATGCGTACTTAGTGAGAACTTGTGGGCTTGCACGGGTTCTAAGCCAGATAACCAATAAATAAAAAAATAACTATTATGACGGCTGCAATAACGGAACCACCGATTCTTCGTTTTGGCGAACGACTCGTACAATTAGGTAAAATTAAACCTACCGATCTTGAGCGTGCTTTGCGTGCTCAGTCTGAAATCAATCAACCTATTGGCAGTGTGCTGGTACGGCTGGGGGTGTTAACCGAACAGGAAGTTGCTGTGGTGTTGTCCCGGCATATCCGTGCGCCGCTGGCGATGACCAAGGATTATCCCGAAACTGCGGTTGAAAATTTAGGCATTTCTGTTAATTATATGCGTGCTTCTGAAATTCTTCCTTTGCGTGAAGAAGACGGTAAATTGCATATAGTCATGTCTGATCCGATGAATGAGTTTGCTCTGGGCGCGATGCAGATGGCGACCCATCGTGATATCAAAGCTTATCTGGGCATGCCTTCAGAAATTCGCTCGCACATAGAGCGTCTATATGCTGAAGCTGAAAATTTGGATAATGATGATTTTGAAATCACCAGCGCTGATGACGGCACAGATGATATTGAACAATTGAAAGATATGGCCAGTGAAGCACCGGTCATTAAAATTGTTAATCAAATCATGACGCAAGCGATGAGCCTGCGGGCATCGGATATCCATGTCGAGCCGTTTGAAAAGCACTTGAAAATCCGTTACCGGATTGATGGTGTGATTCATGAACAGGAGTCGCCTCCTCCTCATATGATTGCTGCGGTGTTGTCGCGGATTAAACTGATGGCACGTCTGAATATTGCTGAGCGTCGCTTGCCACAAGATGGGCGCATCCAGCTTAAAGCGCAGGGTAAAGAGATTGATATGCGTGTTTCGACGGTGCCGACTATGCATGGAGAAAGTGTGGTGATGCGTCTGTTGGATAAGAACAGTATAAATCTTGATTTGAGTACGCTGGGGTTTTCGCCGGAGAATTTCGAGCGATTGCAGACCGAACTGAAAGCACCGCATGGTGTTGTTTTGGTAACCGGGCCTACGGGTTCCGGTAAAACTACTACGCTGTATTCGGCGTTGACCCAGATGAATACGCCGGAAAATAAAGTGCTCACGGTTGAAGATCCGGTGGAATATGAGCTTGAGGGTATCAATCAGATTCAGGCAAATCCTAAGATTGGTCTGACATTCTCAGATGCGCTGCGTTCTATCGTTCGACAAGATCCTGACATCATTATGATTGGTGAGATGCGTGATGTGGAAACAGCACGTATCGCGGTGCAATCGGCATTAACCGGTCACTTAGTCTTATCCACGCTCCATACCAATGATGCGGCCAGTGCGGTGACACGCCTGATGGATATGGGGATTGAAGATTACCTGATCACCTCAACAGTGAATTGTGTGCTGGCACAGCGGTTGGTACGTCGTCTATGCCCGCAATGCCGTGAAGCGAAACCGGTGATGGCTGAGATGGAGAAAGAAATCGGCTTGCGCCAGTATCAGCCGGAAGGTGAGCTACGGTTGTGGCACGCGAAAGGCTGTTCTGCTTGTGGCCATACCGGCTATAAAGGACGTAGTGCGATTCATGAGGTGCTGGTGATAAATGATGATATTCGTCGCCGGGTACTGAACCATGCTGATGCCGGAGTTATTCAGGAAGAGGCACGTAATAGCGGCATGCGGACTATGTATGAAGACGGTTTGTTAAAGGCATTGCAGGGGGTGACAACGTTGGAAGAAGTCCTGCGGGTTGCTGAGGAAACTCCGAATGGGACTGTTTAACTACAAAGCCATTGCGGCAGATGGTTCACCACAGGATGGCTCAATGGAAGCTAATTCTGAGGCACAGGTGATTGAAAGTCTGAATAAACAAGGTTTGATTCCGTTGGGAGTGCTTCCGGCTTCTGCTGGCTCAGCAGCTGCGCCAGCTAAGAAGGCTCGTAGTGGCGGTTTGTTTGGCAGTAAGAAGGTGAGTCAGCCGGATATTATGGCCTTTACGCAACAATTGTCATCCATGCTGAAAGCTGGTTTACCCTTGGATCGCTCGCTGGGTATCCAGTTGGATATTCTCGAAAATCCGCCATTGGAGAAAATGATCGGCGGTGTACAGGAAAAAGTCCGTGGTGGTGTGCATTTTGCTGATGCGCTTGATGACAGTGGTCAGTTCAGCCGTTTTTACGTGAATATGGTGCGAGCCGGTGAGGCCAGTGGTTCTATTGATGGTGCACTGGAAAAGCTGGTGGAATATATGCAGCGTGCTAAGGAATTACGCGGCATTGTTATTTCTGCGTTGATTTATCCGGCCATTCTGGCCTTTGTCGCAGTATTATCAGTTATTGCTTTATTGCTGTTTGTGGTGCCGCAGTTTTCAGAGATGTTTGCTGATATGGGGGCGGAATTGCCTGCATTAACTAAGGTAGTCGTGGCCGCAGGTGCTTTCCTCGAAAGTTATTGGTGGGCAGTTTTAATCGGTTTTTTGGTTTTTCTGGTGGTAGTCCAATACGTATTCACTAATGATAAAGCCCGGATGTGGTTAGATAGTTCTATGCTTAAGTGGCCTTTAGTAGGTGATTTAGTCGGTAAAGTAGAGATGGCGCGGTTTTCCCGTGGACTCGGAACGTTATTGGGTAATGGCGTACCCTTATTGGGCTCATTACAAATAGTAAAAAATACAATGGGTAACCGGATAATGGCAAGGTCGGTGGGTGAAGCAGCTGATAGTCTGAAGCAGGGCGAGAGTCTGACTAAAACTTTGCTCGATAAAAAAGTGTTTCCGGCTTATGCACTGCATATGTTACGTGTTGGCGAAGAAACGGGCCGCATGGAAGAGCTGTTAAGTGATGTGGCGGATATTTACGACGATGAAGTGAAAACGTCGGTGCGTCAGATGCTGGCTTTAATGGAGCCGGTGCTTATCCTGATCATGGCAATGGCTATCATGGTCATCTTGTTTGCTGTGTTGATCCCAATGATCAGCATGGGAGATTTAGTGCAGTAACCCGAAGGAAAAGGTTTTATCCCCAAGTATGGAAGTCTCTGACTTCAGTGGTATAAAGTGGTATAGCAGTAGATAGCAGTAATTAAAATAAAAAATAAAAAAAGTTTGTAACAATAAAAAAATAATAATAATAAAAAGGAGCTTTACAATGTTACGCAAACCCCTCCCAGTGAAAAAAACCCATCGTGGTTTTAGCTTGATTGAGTTAATGATTGTGTTGGTAATTCTTGGCTTGATTGCTGGAATTGTCGGCCCTCAGGCAATGAAATATCTCGGAAAAGGTAAAAGTCAGTCTGCCAAAGTACAGATTGAAAATATCAGCTCAGCATTGGATATGTACCGTCTTGAAGTCGGTGGTTATCCAAATTCTTCTCAGGGCTTGAAAGCTCTGGTTTCTTCACCTTCCGGTGCACGTGGCTGGAATGGCCCTTACCTGAAAAAAGGTG
The DNA here is from genome assembly GCA_947561585.1 of Caprella mutica. Taxonomy (NCBI): domain Eukaryota; kingdom Metazoa; phylum Arthropoda; class Malacostraca; order Amphipoda; family Caprellidae; genus Caprella; species Caprella mutica. The sequence goes on along the minus strand of CANNZV010000002.1, from coordinate 199,105 downwards.
ATGTGCCATTGGATCCGTGGAATAACGAATATCAATACAAGCGTCCTGGCAGCAATGGCCAGCCTTATGATTTGTTGTCTATGGGTGCTGATGGCTCTGCGGGTGGTGAGGGCGAGGATGCTGACATCTCTTTGTGGAAAAAGTGATAACAAACGCTTAATAATAATTATAATAATAGGGTAGAGAACTAAGGTGATGCATCGGGTTAACGGTTTTAGTCTGTTGGAGGTCTTGCTGGTTTTAGTGATGGCCGGTTTAATAATGGGTGTGGTTGCCACATCGCTGACAGAAGGGCCGGTATTGCGTAAATCCGCACGTGAAGTGTCGGCCAGCTTACGTCATGCCCGAAGTGTTGCGATTTTGCAGCAAAAAGAAATGGTCTGGTCAATGGACATTAGGAAGAAAAACTTCTGGGTGACCGGTAAAAGCGAAAAGCGTGATTTACATCGCATGATTGCAGCCAAGATCAATACATCAGCATCTGAAGTCGCATCTACCCAACAGGGCAACATTCGTTTCTATCCTGATGGCAGTTCCACCGGAGGTTCGGTGGAGCTGACCATGCGCGGCCAAACGTTTAAAGTAAATGTGGAGTGGATCAGTGGCCGCATCAGTACGCTTTAAAAAATCCCTTAAGTCCTTTCCTAAATCTTCACAAGGTTTTTCGTTGTTGGAGATTTTGGTGGCTTTCGTGATGATGAGTCTGGTCGTCGGTACGTTATTACAATTATTTGGTTCATCAATGCGCAATGTGGCGTTATCAGATGAGTACAGTTTTGCCATACAGGTGGCAGAATCCCGTCTACAGGCTGTCGGCACCGAAATCAAAGTTGAAAAAGGTACTGAGCGTGGTGTCGAAGAAGGCACGGCGTATAACTGGGCGGTGGAAATGGAGCCGATAGAATTACATGAGGATCAGGAGGACTTCTCTTTGTCTGTCCAGCCTTATCGGGTCAGTGTGGTTGTGGCCTGGGGCAGTGATGATAAAAAACGCCAGTTTGTTTTGTCTTCGCTGCGTTTTGGTGAAGCAGAATGAAGTCGCTAAAACAGAAACGCCAACGCAACCAGCGGGGTTTTACCCTATTGGAAATGCTGATTGCTTTCTCGATGTTGTCACTATTGTTCCTCGCATTATTTTCCAGTTTTAACACGATCGGTAGAGGCTGGGATGCAGCTGAGCGAAAAATGTTGAAAACGGAAGATATGCGCCTGATCAGTGAATTTTTACGTAGCCAGCTCAGCCAGGCCATGGTCGTTCGTGTGCAGGGCGATGAAGGTGCGGTTTATGCTTTTGAGGGTGAAGACTATTTTCTGCGTTATGCCGCGCCTTTGCAGCCCTTGCAAAACACCGGTGGTGTGTACTTGATTGAGTTGGCCGTATCTGTTGACAGTGATGGTAAAAAGCTGGAAATGCGTTATGCGCCGTATCGACCCGATTTAAGCTGGGAAGATGCCTTGGGTGAGGTCAAGCCGGTATTGGTTTATGCGGGTTTGCGTTCAGTGAGGTTCGAGTACTTTGCGGCTGAAAATGTTGATGATGAACCCAGCTGGGAATACGAGTGGATGGATAAGCAGGTTTATCCGTTATTGTTAAAAGTCATATTGGAAGACAAGGATGGGCGAGTATGGCCAGAACTCATCGTTGACCTTCCCCAGGTGGATGAATATGTGAATCCTGGCAGAGGTGGGGTGTGATGCCTAACCTGAAACGCCGTCAGCAGAGTCTACGAAAGCAAAGAGGTATTGCGATCATCATGGTGTTGTGGATGATTATGGTGATGTCGATGATGGCGGCTACGTTGATGTATTCAGTGAAAACTGAAACGCAGATGGTCAGTTATGCACGAGAAAGTGCTCAGGCGCGTGCTTTTGCCGATGCTGCGACGCATTACACGGTGATGCAATTATTTCTGCCGCCGGATAAACGCGAAGTGTCTATTGGTGGCGGTGCGTCTCAGTGGACTTATGCAGGCTATCAGGCAGAAATCCGTGTGGTGGGTGAAAATGGCTTGATCGATATTAATCGCGCTGACCGGCGGTTATTAACGTTGGTGTTAGAGCAGGTGGGGGTGATTGATGATGAGGCCGAAACCATGCTGGATATTATTGAAGACTTTCGTGATCCGGATGACCTTAAGCATATTAACGGTGCTGAGGATAATGATTACGAAGATGAAGGGCTGGACTTTGGTGCTAAGGATGCACCGTTTGAGCGGATTGAAGAGTTGCAGCAGGTGCTGGGCATGACACCGCGTTTGTATGAAGCTTTATCACGCTATTTGTCGGTTAATTCTAACAGTGGCGGTATTAACCCCATGTTGGCTCCACGGCAAATTTTGCTGGTGCTCGCGGATGGTGATGCTGAAGTAGTTGATGAATATATTCGTCAGCGTGAAGAAGCCGAGGGTGCTTTTGTGCAGCCGCCTTTTGGTGGTGGTTTTCTGGATCACACTCAACAGCCATTGTACCGGTTGCAGGTAAAAGTGAAGCCGGTGGGTGGCAACACTGAATATTTTGAAGAGCGGGCCATACGTTTGCTGCCCGGACGCACCACACCCTTTATTACTTATTTCCGGACGCGGGAATCGACTTCCAGACAGTTTGAATAGATTGGCCCAGCTTGATGAATTCCTGTGTGCGGGCGCTGCCTTTGCGCCAGGCTAGTCCTATTTCCCGAAAACTGTTTTCACGGGTAGGCCACAATTGAACTTGCGTACCGCTCAGTAATGATGAATGCCTGACCATTTCTGGCAGGTAAGAGATACCTAAATCAGCATCAACCATTTGCGCCAGTGTCAGCACGCTACTGGCAGAAAACCTGCTAATCTTATCCGGCTCACTGCTAAGGTGGCATGCCGATAAGGTGTGATCCCGTAAACAATGACCATCCTCTAACAGCAGAATGCTTTCAGCTTTTAAGGTATTCAGGTCGTAGTTTTTCGGGTCAATAATCTTCGAATCTTCCCGGCAAGCCAGATAAAACTGATCCTCAAATAAAGGCAGTGTTTCCGCATTGCGCAAAGCATAGGGCAGGGCGAGCATAATCAAATCAAGTTCACCATCCATGAGCTTGGTATAGATACGCTGTGTAATATCTTCAGTCAGGAATAATTTGAGTTGCGGGTACTCCTTGCGTAATTGGGGCATGATGCAAGGCAGTAAAAAAGGTGCGATGGTCGGAATAATCCCGATATGCAACTCGCCGGTCAATGGTTGTTGATTGCTGCGAGCCAGTTCAACCAGTCCTTCAATGTCTCGAAGGCAGCGCCGTGCTTCCTGCGCAATTTGCCGCCCGGAATGGGTCACGGTGACGTTCTTGTTGGTACGATCGACCAGTTGAACCGATAAGGTCGATTCCAACTCACGAATGGCGGTGCTGAAAGCTGATTGTGAAACAAAACAGGCTTTTGCAGCACGGCCAAAATGTTCGTGGCTTTCGAGTGCAACAAAATAGCGCAGTTGCTTAACGGTGGGTAAGTTCATAATGCGACTCCTTAAGACTAGTAGCCGCGCTGGTAATGAAGCGGGCCGCCGGCCCAGGGGGAAAATCCTGCTCCGAGCATAACCCCTACGTCAATCAATCCGGAATTTTTCAGCAAGCCATCTTCGAGGCAAACTGCGGCTTCTTCGGTAATCCGTGACGTTAATTTGTTTTGTAATGCCTCGATGTTGCCATCCCACTCCAGTCGCGCTGGTTTGAGCCGGTTATTGTTCCGGTAGCGGTAAAATCCTGAGCCGCTTTTCTTGCCAAGCTTTCCGGTTTGCACCATAGAGACCAGCTGGAAAGGCACGTCTGTGTTGTAGGCTTTTTCCATGGTTTCGGCGACACGCAGGCAGTAATCCAACCCCATTATATCTCCCAGTTCAAGTGGGCCCGATGGCATGCCTGCGCTGCGTGCTGCGGCATCAATAATGGTGTGCGGAACACCTTGCTGGTGCAGTTGAATGCCCTGGAGGATGTATTGTATTAATACCCTATCCGCTAAAAGGGCGGGTAAGTTCCTTAATAATAACGGTACTTTGTTGAGGTGCTTCAAAATATTACAGGTATTTTCCAGTAATTTTTTATCAGTCTGACGCGTGTAAGACACCTCGACTAAGGGTGTACTGAAAGCCGGATAACAGAAGTGGATGCCTAATAGACGTTCCGGTTTCAACATGGCCGCCGCAATTTTTTCCAATGGAATAATAGATGAATGTGTTGCCAGAATGGCATCGGGGCGACTGTATTCTTCCAGTTCAGCAAACCTTTCCTGCTGATCTGCCAGATGCGTTGAACCAATCAGCAGAATCATCTCTGCTGTTTTAATATGCTCGCCTTTAATATCCAGGGTGACGTGGCTCAGCAACTCACTGTGTTTTTCAGTATCGTTGCCCGCTAACATCATTAAGTTGTCGCTGATAGCGTTTATTGCCTGATCCAGTGCGTCAGGGCGTTTATCCTGAAGACTGATGTCTATGCCTTGTAACAGGCAGTAACTGGCAATTTTGCAGCAGGTTTCACCGCTACCAATAATATGTAGGTGTTTCAGCCGTTGTGTTTCGTCGGAGGGTTTGCCTAGTTGATATTTGAGCAGGGCGATACGTTGAAAATTTCCAGCGGCTTCAGTGCCGGCCAGTGCTGTTAGTGATTCCGCAAAGGCTGTTTGCGATGTCGTGTTTGCCTGGCTACCATACTTTCCCCATAACTTAATTAAGGCATGAGGGGCAGGGTGATGTGCTTTTTTAATGTTAAAACGTTTTTTGAATTGGTGGTATAACTTCGCAGCCGTGTAGGATCTGAGCAGTGCATGCCCCAAAGGTGCTTTGATAGTCGTGTCTATCTTTTTGGCTGGTTTTTTCTGGAGAGCGGTTATAGTTGCTTCATGCAGTTTTTTTGCTGGAACAATTTCATCAATGAAGCCTTTATCAAACAACATATCTGGCGGGAGTGATACGCCGGTTTGTGATGTTGTGATAGCCATTAGTGCATTAAAAGCACCTACCCGTTTTATGGTTTGTCTGACAACTGACGGGAACGGGTGCAGGCCTAGTGCGTTTTCCGGAAAATAGTTTTCGGCTGCTAATGAAAATGAGCTGATGCAATAGTTTGCCGCTAAGGCCAGTGCCATGCCGCCCACCGGGCATTGACGGTCAATGATAGATACGGAATAGACCGGGCTGTTTTGTAACAAGTCAGCGATTTCCTCCGTCAATTGCATTAATGACAGGGTATATTCAAAACTCTGGAATACGCTGTAGTCAGCGGGTTTGGCCGGGGCATCGGCAATTGTGTGGGTGGTGAAGCGCAATATAAGACCGGCCACTGACTGCTGTTGCATGGATAGCAGGTATTGTTTGAGTTCCGATAGTGCTTCAGGCTCTAGTGTGCCGGGCGCACCGTCCCTCATTTGTATATCTATCCAGATTCGTTGTTCCGAATCGGGTCTGACATTCAGATACTGAAAGTCGTTCATTGCAAAGTTAGCACCCCTTAAATCCAGCCCTGTTTGGCCGACAGATCTATAATCCAATATTTTGTTGTGTATTTCTAATGCTGGTTCGGTTGTACACTAAATTATTGATCTATTTTTCCGAACATGCACAGACTAAAATTTATACCGACTGAAGTCAAATTAAATAGTGCAGGATTTGTTCTGGAATTAAGCCCCTGTTTTGGTACCAAGTCATTGTGCGGCATTTCTTCAGTTGGCAATTAGCCTGGACTATTAACTGTCATACTGATCAGTTCCGGCTGAATGGGTTGTAACCTAGGTTGTGATTTTGGTCGTCGATGCATTGGAATCCCTGATTCTGTTTGCATCGATTGTTCCGTTTTTTCAACATGTTGCCAAGGCAGGTTCCGGTAAGCGGGTTGTTCACTAAAATTCCACGCGGGGTATTTAATGACCTCAAAATAAGGCGAAGAGTCAAAGTCGCTGGGGGTAAACAGGCGATAGTGGCGTTCACGAAGGCGTACTTTATCGCGATGATCGTTGGATACTGTTGGCAGGATAGGATAGTTCACCTGCTGGAAGCAGCGGGCAATCATGCTGGAGCAAATAATGTGTGTGGGTTTTCCTGCATTATGCTGGAAAAGTGATGAGCGCCAACGTCGAGGCAAAACACCATATGGAAATAGGAAGCGTGCCAGATCCAACAATTGCTGCACGTCGTATTCCATGCCGAGATGATCAATGGCCGAATTCACTACCTGGTCAGCATCACGCCAGTCCAGCCCTGAAGGGCGGCATATGCGCAGGTTTTCGTTCGTGTAATCTTTGAGTGGGTTAACAATGGTGCCATAACCCAATAATGACTCAGCGAGTAGTTGTTCATTTGGGTCGCCCTTGTAATGTGCCTTAAGCTTTTTGCGTGCCACCGGATCTTTAATGTCGTTAATGCGGCCAATATAAATAGCAGCATGTGTCCAGGGCGATAATGCAATCATCTGGATAGCTTTGCTGACGCGTGTTTTGCCGGCGAACAGAATGACATCACCCGGGCGAACTTCATGTTCAAGAAACTCAAAATGGCACAACCCATCATTTTGCTCATTAGGTGGAACAGCGTTCAACCAATTGGTGCCTTCCTGCCATAACCAGTTTCGGATTTCATTTATAATAGTGAACATGAGTCGCTCCCTGTTTCTGGAATAGGAAGTCGTGCGGAAGTGGCGAATCTACAGGTGAGTATCTTGCCCATGACACAAAGCAGAACATTCCGGATATTCCTTTCCAGATAATTATTATTAAGTAGCATGGTGTTACATGCTTATTTTATGTATTTACCTTATTCATTATTTGACAAATCAGATCAACCAGCCCTGAATATGTTTCATTTTTTGATAATAAGTGGGAAATTACTGCCTATCACTAGCTAACGGAGCAGCTTTATGCCCAGAGCAACAAAAGTAACCTCAAGCCATTGGGGGGCTTTCAAAGTAACTACCGAGGGTGATCGGATAGTTGCTGTATCGCCCTTTACCGATGATCCTGACCCCAGTGCTATTTCACAGAGTCTACCTTCAGCGATCCACCATCGTAGTCGTGTCAAGCGGCCTTCTATAAGGCGTGGTTGGTTGGAAAGTCGCAATCGTGATGGGCGGGGTACGGATGAATTCATCGAATTGCCGTGGGATGAAGCACTGGATATTGCCGCAATAGAACTAGATCGGGTACGTCAGGAACATGGCAATGAATCGATTTTTGGGGGTTCTTATGGCTGGGCATCAGCAGGGCGTTTTCATCACGGACAAAGCCAGATACACCGCTTTTTAAACACCATCGGCGGCTATGTTTCCTCATTCGGTAGTTACTCCACGGGGTGCGCCCAGTCGATTATGCCGCACGTATTTGGTGAGCTGTTTATTCGCTTTACTTTCGACGCACAGGATAGCTGGGAAACGATCGCCGCACAGACACAAACGTTGGTGATGTTCGGCGGGATAAACCCGAAAAACTCACAGGTGAGTATGGGGGGCATCACCAGGCATGAGACGGCTGGTTGGTTTGAGCGCTTCGCTGAGTCAGGGATACGCCGGATTAATATAGGGCCACAACGTAGTGATGCACCGGAAGGTTGCGAATGGTTGCCAGTGCGGCCCGCGACAGATACTGCATTAATGCTGGCATTGGCTTATGTGCTCGAAACCGAAGGTTATACGGATCATGCTTTTCTGGCTGAATTTACCACCGGTTTTGAGCGGTTCAAACCTTATTTGTTGGGTCATGATGATGGCCAGCCAAAGTCGCCGCAATGGGCTGGCCCGATTTGTGGGGTCAGCCCGGGTGCCATTCGTGAATTGGCGCGACAGATGGCGACTACCCGCACGCTTATTACTGTTGCCTGGTCTTTGCAGCGGGGAGAGCACGGTGAGCAACCTTATTGGATGGCAGCAACACTGGCGGCGATGTTGGGGCAAATTGGCTTGCCGGGTTGTGGTATTGGTTTTGGCTACGGTGCCATTGGTGGTATTGGAAAACCGTTCAAACGTTTATCCGGTATGACTTTGCCGCAGGGAACTAACCCGGTTAAAACGCTCATTCCGGTGGCGCGTGTGGCGGACATGCTGCTGAATCCGGGGGTTGATTATGACTTTAATGGTTGGCGAAAACCTTACCCGGATATACGGCTGGTGTATTGGTGTGGTGGCAATCCGTTTCATCATCATCAGGATCTCAATCGTTTACACCACGCCTGGCAGCAGCCGGAAACCATTATTGTGAATGAACTGTGGTGGACGGCGACGGCGAAGCGCGCTGATATAGTTTTTCCTGCGACTACCCCCTATGAGCGGGAAGATATTGGCATGTCCGGGTTGGATGATTACTTGTTTAACATGCCACAACTGATTCCAGCGCAACATGAAGCGCGTGATGATTATGATATTTTTGGTGGGTTGGCACAGCGATTGGGGGTGGGAGAGGCCTTCACTGAAGGTCGGGATGCCGAAGGTTGGTTGCGACACCTTTATGCTAACTTTACTGAGCTTTCGGGAAAGGAGGGGGTAACTCTCCCCGGTTTTGATGAACTGCGTGAAAAGAATTGGGTGCAACTGCCAATCAGGGATGTGGCATACGAGAAGTCTTTTTTGCGGGAATTTCGTGAGAACCCTAAGCAGTCACCTTTGCCTACACCTTCTGGCAAGATTGAGCTTTTCTCTGAGGTGATAGAAAGTTTTGGTTATGCGGATTGTCCCGGTCATGCGGTTTGGTTGCCGCCACAGGAATGGCTGGGTAATGCCACTGAGGCGACGCCTTTGCACCTTGTTTCACCGCAGCCGGGCGATAAGTTACACAGCCAGATGGAATGTGCGCTGGCGGATGTAGAAGGCGCACGCCCTGAGACACTGGTGATGCATCCGCTGAATGCACAGCAGCGTGGTATTCACGATGGCGACATTGTGCGGGTGCACAACGCCCGTGGCAGTTGCCGCGCCCGTGTGCGCATTTCTGATGAGATTGTGCAGGATGTGGTGGCGTTACCGACGGGCACCTGGTTTGGTGACCCGTCTGAGGGCGATGATCCTGATGGCAATCCTAATGTGCTGACACCCGATGTGGGCACGTCAAGCCTGGGGCAGGGGGCCAGTGCGCATACGGCGTTGGTGGAGGTGTCTGGTTATTCGGATTGACTCATCCGGTTCCAGGCATCCAGCGCCGCTATTTTATAAGCCTCGGCCAGTGTTGGATAATTAAAGGCATTCTCTATAAAGTAATCCAGCGTGCCATGTAACGCCAACACTGCCTGACCGATATGGATCAATTCAGTCGCACCTTCCCCGACAATATGTACACCTAATAAACGGCGTGTTTTTAAGGAGAAAATCGCTTTCAGAAGGCCGTGATCCAAACCCATGATCTGGCCACGTGAGGTTTCTCTTAAGCGGGCTATGCCACACTCATAGGGGATTCCCCGCTCCCTGACTTCCTGTTCGGACATACCGATGGTGGAAATTTCGGGCACCGAATAGATACCATAAGGGAAAAATTCTGCTGCATTATGTGCCACTTCCCCAAAGGCATCACAGGACGCCAGCCGGCCCTGCTCCATTGAGGTGGATGCCAGGCTCGGAAAGCCAATGACGTCCCCTACCGCATATATATGGGGCACTGAGGTCTGGAATTGACTATTAACGGTTAGTTTACCCCGGTCATCAGGAGACAATCCGCAGTTTTCCAGTTTCAGGCTCTGGGTGGCTCCACTCCGGCCAGCGGTATAAAGCACCATGTCACTGTGAACAGTGCGTTTACTTTTCAGGTAAGTTGTGCAGCCACCATTCGGGGCAATTTTGACGCCTTCAACGGTTTCCCCTAAACGTAAAGTCATGCCACGATCACGCATTTGGTGGAGCAGGTCATCGGTAATTTCACTGTCGATAAAGTCAACAATGGTGTTTCTGGGTTCCACCAGTGTCACGCTGACATCCAGTGCACTAAATATGGTGGCGTACTCGACACCAATTACCCCGGCACCGATGACGGTAAGCGAGCGCGGAATTCGTTTCAGATCAAGTATTTCATCACTATCGACGACCCGGTCATTATCAAACGGGATATGTGAGGGGCGGTAAGGTTGTGTGCCAGTGGCGATAATAATGTATTCACCGCTGTATTCTGCGATATCACCGTCTTCTTTGGTAACGGCTAAGGTGTGTGCATCGATAAATTGCGCTTCACCGCACAAAATATCGACCTGGTTGCGGTTAAATTGATGTTCCAGGGTTTCTACTTCGTGATCTAACGTCTTAGTCAGACGTTCCAGCAAATCATCGGCTGAAATGTTTTCACGGGCGCGGTACCCACGGCCATAAAACCCCCGTTCCCGCCAGCCCGATAGGTTGAGTACTGTCTCGCGTAAAGTCTTGCTGGGAATCGTGCCGGTATGTACGGAAACGCCACCGATGCGTCGCCCACGCTCAAGAATCAACACGGTTTTACCCAGCTTTGCTGCCTGAATGGCCGCACGCCGCCCGCCGGGGCCGCTACCAATTACCAATAAATCGTATTTGTTGCTCATGAGGGACTCTTTCTGACTAAGAGGTAGATAGACTAACAACCCCGAAGCCATGAGGTCAATCAGGGATTGGTTTCCGGGAAATGATTATTGCCCGGGTTGATGCGGCATATTCCGGGTTTTAAGCATTTTCTCGTTCAAGGCTCCTTCGTTTAGGGGATGGTGGGCTTTTTTGATTTGTGCTAGGTGTCTAAGTTATTATTTTACAAGGGATTTGTGTGATATTTCGCATAATTAGTTCAACTTAAAACTTAAGATAAATACTTCAAATTCAGTTAAACAAACGGAGTAAATATCATGAAAAAACAAATAAAATTTGCAGCAATAACTGCCTTAATCGCAATGGCTTCAGTCTCTGCTGCTCAGGCTGCAACCTGTACAAAACAAGTTAACGGTGTCAGTGCGGTGAGTGGTAACTGGGCACCGTGGCACAAGAAGAGTAACTTTCGCTACGAAGTAATCAAGGGTGGCAAAGACCGTTTTGTACACAAGAGAGGGCGTCGTCTGGTGGGCACGAAGTGTAAAAATGGTGCTGCTTATAAAGTTGATTATTATCCGAATGGCAGAGATGCGTGTGTAGGTATCAAAACAGTGTCTACTTCGCCGATTGTAAAGACTGTTCCGAAGACAAGTTATACCGGTGTATCTGGCAATTGGGGGCCACTCCACAACACAAATAATTTTTCTTATCAGGCTTTAAGTGGCACAAAAGACCGTTTCATGCACAAGAATGGCCGTCGTCAGGTAGGTACCAAATGTAAAAATGGTTCTTATGTGGTTGACCATTGGGGCAGTAGGGACGCGTGCCGTATTACAACTTACCAGACTGTGTATAGCTGTCCGGCTGGTTACACTTTGCGGCACTAAATGTTCATCAGATGCGAATTAAACAATACCATGGTGCGAATGGCGCAGGGATTACATGTTCACCATGGTATTTGTTTAGCCGTTTATTAAACGATTTATGTGAATGCCCGGGTGCTGCTGTCACTACCCGCTTCAATGTGTTGCCACTGTAGCAGTCGCAGACTTCTATGCTTGGAGGTGCAATCCTTTCATGTGCGTTATTGTTGGGTGATTTGCTCTATCAATCTACAGAATGCAGCTGGTTTCTCAAGCATCATCATGTGCCCTGTTCCCTTCATAATACATAGCTCTACCGCCGCTTCTTCGACGCTCGTTGAGATGTCCCAACCTTTAACAGAATGCTCCCCTGCAACCAGATAAACAGGGATGTCGCTATTCATGACTTCAGTGGTTATGGATTTATATGCTTGCGTGTCAGTGTCGTTTACCACCGCTTTTGCTACGGCTTGCACGGTCTTGGCATTTTGATAAGAAAGTATGCTCTCCGCCCATGCAATGCGTTGTGGCGACAAGGGTATCTGGGAATCACCTAGCCATTTTTCAGGATCGCTACACATCAGCTCATACTCTGCTTCCCAATGCTTCGGGTCTTTCTCTGAAATGGACTGGCACCAGAATGCATCGTTAATCGTGAAATTCCCCTCTACATTGATGATACCTTTAACCAATTCAGGATGCTGCGCGGCAAGAATGTTAACAACGGCACCGCCGACACTATGCCCAAGTAACCAGCACGGTTCATTGACAGTATCCTCGATGAGCTTCCTCACAAAGTCGGCCTGATCCTTAAGGGATAGATTATCTTTGAGGGGCGAGTTTCCGTAGCCGTGCAAATCCGGACACATTACATTTATTCCGGGTAACTGCGTCTGTGGCCCAAAAAAGTCCAGCGAACCCAGTAAGCCATGTACTAATACTAAATTTATATCTTCACTCATACATGTTCCTTGAATATGGCGTTGTATTAACGGGTAATGGGAATCAGTTGTTCACTCAGCAAAATTTTTGCTTCATGACCGATCACTTTCATGGCTTCATCAGGAATCGGCATAGCATAATTAATGCGCATGCAGTTCCGGTACAAAAATAAGACCCTTGCGGTGCGCAATTCGCGTACTCTCAGGGAAGTGGTTTTTTATGGCGTGTGTTACCCAATCACGATTATTACGGTATTGTTGGCGAACGGTGCGTATGTGTCGATCGTAATAACCTGGTGTGAGAACAGCAAGACCCAGCCTATAAACACTTGTAACAATGCCCCCGTAAAAACTCGGTATTCCTGGTAAAGCTGTTTCACCATTCCTCATCAAGCAGGCTATGCCAGTAACTTCTCTGTTGCTGCAATGCTTCCAAACCATCAGATAAGCCATGTGCCTGAAGTCTATGAATTTCGCGTCGAGACCAGTCAAGTTTTAAGCGAATAAAATACGGGTCATAAACATCGGTAAAACCAAAGTGATGATGCCAGTCTTGGCTGGTTTGATTCAGAACATGCCAAGTGCTGTAAATCTTAGTGATACCTTGCTGCAGTAGTTCATCTGTAGCCAGAGAAACCATTTCTGTAGCGATGCCCTGACGTTGGCATTCTGGTAATACACACAGTAAATCAAGCTTGGTTTCACCTTTGTGTGTGGTGATGAACAGTGCCAGTCCAGCGATTTTGCCATTTTGATCACGCCATAGTTTTGAGCTGGGGCTTGGTTTGCCACGAACGCCTGCAAAATACCGATCAATATTTTTCTCAGCATGTTCACGCAGGGCGTGTTCGGGACAATCACTGAACTCGATAGCATCCTGGAAGGCTTCGAAGAACGTTTCCTTCAGAGACTGTTGAACTGTTGTTTTTACGGGTTGGTAGCTGTGTTCGGGTGTTGTCTTTTTGGGCTTCAGGAATAAGTGACCATCGATGAATAGTTCCTGTGGCTTGAAGTGAACTTCACCATTGCAGTACTCGACTTTGTAGCCGAAGGGGTGCTGCATTTGCAGGTATTCTTCGGCGGATATCTTGACGCGTTGGGATTTCATACAGCAGACATTCCTAACCCACAATCTCCATACTCATCTCCGCCAATGGCCGAACCATGTCACCCAGTTTCAAAGCCTTATCACTGGATGCATTACCATCAAGTGCTCGTTTCTTCACACCTTGCAAAATCGCTGCAAACCGGAAAAAACTAAACGCCAGATAAAAGTTCCAGTCCGGAATATTATCCAGCCCACAATGCTGACAATACATAGCTACATAATCATCTTCAGCAGGAATACCCAATGCCGCACGATCCAGACCACCCAGCCCGGAAATCACACCCCCCTGAGTCATACGCATGCCCATGCACTGATAAGCCAGATCCGCATAGGGATGTCCCAGCGTGGATAGCTCCCAGTCAAGCAGCGCAATTACCCGTGGTTCTGTGGCATGAAACATCATATTATCCAGCCGGAAATCACCATGTACCAAAGCCACTTTGCCATCGTCCGCCGGCATATTGGCTGACAACCAGTTCATCAGCGCTTCAATCTCAGGAATCACTTCGGTTTCAGACGCTTTGTACTGCTGACTCCAGCGGTTGATCTGTCGCTCATAATAATTACCGGGCCTGCCATAGTCATTCAAGCCCACTGCCTCAACATCGACCTGGTGCAAGGTGGCTAGTACTCTGGCCATTTCCGCATACACCGCACTGCGTCCGGTATTATCGAGTTCCGGCAAGGTCGGCTCCCAAAATACCCGACCTTCCATGTGTTCCATCAGATAAAACATGCTGCCAACAACACTATCGTCCTCGCACAGATGGTACATGCGTGGCACCGGTACCTCGGTTCTGGCTAAGGCAGACATCACCCGGAATTCACGGTCAACCGCATGGGCAGATTTTAATAACTGACCCGGTGGTTTCTTGCGTAGGACGTATTGTCCACTGTCGGCATCAATTTTGAAGGTGGGATTGGACTGGCCATCAGAGAATTTTCGGGCGCTGAGCGGGCCTTGGAAACCAGCAATGTGCTGCACCAGATAATCCGCTAACGTCGCCTCATTAAAACTAAAATCAGTTGCTGTACTCATGCCCCATACCTCGTAATCACTTGTTTACCCAATGACATCTGGTGCACCTGATCCGGGCCATCGGCCTGTCGGCACCAGCGTGCGTAATTAAAAGCTTCGGCCATAAAGTAGTCCTCAGTTAAACCACCTGCGCCGTGGATTTGCATACACCTGTCAATAATTGTCTGTACCATCAATGGTACCGTACTTTTGGTCGCTGCAATCAAGTCTCTGGCTGCCTGCGCACCCACCGCATCCATCCGTTCACAGGTCTTCAGTACCAGTAATCGCGCCATCTCAATTTCCGAGAAACATTTAGCAATATCTTCGCGCACCGACTGGTTTTTGTAGAGCGGTGTACCAAACGTTGTCCGGCTCATAGCACGTTGACAGGCCAGTTCCATAGAGCGCTGCGCAGCACCAACCAGGCGCATACAATGGTGCATACGTCCCGGCCCCAGCCGCCCCTGTGCAATCTCAAAGCCACGGCCTTCGCCCAGTAATACATTCTCCAATGGCACCCGGACATCCTTAAAATCAATTTCCGCATGCCCGATCGGTGCATCGTCATAACCCAGTGTGGTCAATGGCCGGATCAGCGTAATGCCTGCGGTGTCTTTTGGCACCAATACCTGGGTTTGCTGGCGGTGACGATCCGGATTATCAGGATCAGTTTTGCCCATCACGATAAAAATTTTGGTGCGCTCATACATCGCATTAGTGATAAACCATTTGCGGCCATTGAGCACCCATTCATCACCTTGTTGCTCAATACGCAACTGCACATTGGTGGCATCACTGGAAGCTACTTGTGGTTCAGTCATCGCATAGGCTGACTTGATTTCACCGCGCAATAAGGGGGCTAACCATTTCTCCTGCTGTGCCGGTGTGGCGTATTTCATGAACACTTCCATATTACCGGTATCTGGTGCATTACAATTAAATACCTCCGGACACCAGCCGACCCGGCCCATCATCTCAGCGATCGGTGCATAATCCACATTACTCAGTCCGCCAAAATCACAGAACTCAGCGTGAGAGGGCGGTACAAACAGGTTCCATAAGCCCGCTGCCTGCGCTTTCACTTTCAGCGCATTCATCAGAGGCAAAGCCGCAAAACGGTTGTCAGCCGCCGCCAGTTGTTCCGCATAAGCGTGTTCATTCGGATAGATATGCTCATCCATGAAAACAGTTAAGCGTTGCAGAAAACTGTCAGCTTTATCGGAAGGGTCAAACATAAAGGAGCTCCTCAGTTAAGCTTATGCAAAAGTGATGTTGTGTTGCCGTTCAGGGGTTAATAAATGCGGGATTTCATTAAAACTATCCACGGTAAACTGCTGGTTGTTATACAAAATGCGGCTATAACTGCTGTTTTTGATCTGCAGTAGTTTGCGGCGTAGCCGGTTTTCATCCAGGCCCATAATATCCGCCAGAATAATGGCTATCGGCCCACCGGAAGTCACTACTAGTTGCCTGCCGTGGTCGTTCTCTGCCACCTGTTGGAATGAGTTGAGCACCCGATACCGGAAGTCCGGCCATGATTCACACTCAATAGCCGGATCTAAGCGGTTATCCATCCACAGTTCCATAGCAAACAACATATTCTGGTAAGAGTCGCGGAGGGGGTGTCCGGTGTCCAACCATTGTTGTGGGTAGTATTCACGTATTGGCTGCATAATCGTGGAGAAGTTGAACTCATTCAGCCCCGGCAAGACCGCCACCTCAGTCATAGTCTGATCACCTAAGTTCATACCCTCCAGCACCTTATCCGTCGTTTGCTGTTGCCTTAGTAAAGTGCCGCGAGTCACCTGATCAAAGTGATGATTCAGACTGTGAAAATGTTCACCTAACCAGGTGGCTTGCTGAAAGCCCAATGGGCTGAGTTGATCGTAATTCGCAGCGCCAAACGAAGCCTGCCCGTGGCGCAATAGGATGATTTCAGCCATCTGGATCCTCTAATTTTCTGTTTAATAGCCAGGCCTATAAGCCCGATTGTAAATGACCGCCATCGACGACCAGTGTGCTGCCAGTCATATAGGATGACGCATCGGACGCTAGCAGTAATAATACGCCATCCAGATCACTGGCCTGTCCGAGTCGGCGTTGCGGGATGCGTTTAATGGTTTCCTGACCGGAAGCAGTCCGGAAGTAGTCAAGATTAATCGGTGTTTCAATATAACCCGGTGCAATGCAATTCACCCGGATGCCATAACGCGCCCATTCCAACGCCAGCGCACGGCTCAGGTGTTCCAGAGCTGCTTTAGAAGCTATATATGGCGTCAGGTGTCCCATTACCCGGTGGCCGAGAATCGAGCTGATATTAATAATACTCCCCGAAACACCCTTATCAATCATGCGTTGTGCACAAGCACGCGCCAGCAACATGGGGCCACGGACATTGATTTCCTGTACCTTATCCCATTCTTCTGCACTCATATCCAATGCGGGTGCCTGATGGGTGACTCCAGCGTTATTAATCAATACATCGATCGTCCCCACCGTATTGTTAATGTCCTTCACGCAATATTCGATGCTGGTACTGTCGGCTACATCCAAAGCGATCGTGGTGACACGGCCACCCGCATTTTCAATCTCGGTTTGCAAAGCTTTAAGCGCGTTAAGTCGACGCGCCGCCAATACGACGTGAGCACCGGCTTTAGATAAGGTCTGCGCAAAATGACTGCCCAGGCCGCCGGACGCACCAGTGATTAAAATAATTTTATCGCTTAGATCTGCTTGCATAGACTTGCTCCTCTTTCGGGTAGTATACCCGCGAAAATAATCGTCTTATTCCTTACTGTGAAAGTCAGAGACTTTCAAGCTTGGGGGTGAAATCATTTCATGTGAGTTACCTTGGCATAGGGTGGCGGGCGTTGAACGGGGTTCAGCCGGTAATGCCTCAGACTCAACCAAGCCATCAATACTCTCGGGTAACTTCTCGGTACTAAACAACACCAGTTTCTGTCCTGCCCGGGTCATCGCCACATACAATTTTCGTATTGATCCCTTGTAAGCAATCTCCCGCTCATCATCTGCCAAATCAAGGTGCTTAGCCTGATTCATCAGCTCGCCAATCCCCAATACAAAGGTGACGCCCGCTTCCATGCCGGTACAACTGTTGATATTCATCAGGCGAATCTTAGCGCCCAAATTATGCTGGATATCCTGTGAGTCATTACAATTCACCACAGTTCGTTTCCCCAACGTTTGCTCAATCAGTGTTTTCATTGACCAGGGGTTATAACCCTCACTGCAAAGCACCATCACCTGATGCAAGGGCACATCACCTTTGTTTATGCACTGTTGCAGTTCATTAATAAAGCGCTTTAGCTCATCCTGTTTGGTAGTACTGTAGACCAGTTGCGGTTTAGCGCCCCGTTCCATGCGTGCTAAATCAGGTTTTACAAAGTCATCTGAGCTTTCATCCATAAACTCAATCAGGGTATTCGCTGCTACCATAATCTCATAGGTGGTGCGATAGGAGTAGTTCAGCTTTTTCGTGCGGCCCCGTACATTAAAGCCGACACTTTTCCAACTCAGGCGGCTTTTCAGAAAACCCTGATTGGGGTCGGCACAAATAAAAATGCTGCCTTGCGGGTTTAAGGCTTGCCTGACTAATTGCAACCAGGACGGCGCAAAAAACTGCGCTTCATCGACTAACACGTGATCATATTTCTTCAGGCGTTCAGTGTTATCCAGCAGAGCCAGTTCACGGATATATAAGCTGGGTAGGTAGCCCCGGGACGAGGCCATGTGCGCCACGGCCTGTTCATACAGCACCCAAATAACAATACGTTGTGGTTTTTGTAAAGGAAACCCACGTCCGTATCGCTCATAGCCAAGGTATTCCTCGCGATCCCTGATCAGATACTCATTAATGTACTCAATTTCCTCCCATATCTGACAATCCGACAAGCTTAGTTTTCCATAGGCTTCATTGTTCCCGGTTAAAATTTTATCTTTAAACGGTTTTAAGTCTTTCTCACTAAATAAGGGTTTTATGCTACCAGAGATACCGCGTTTTTGCCCTAGCGCAAAAGCATGAAATGTCTGAACTTTTAAATTCTGTGGCTTGCCGCCGAGCCACTCATTAATGCGGTGCTGAATGTCTGATGTGACCGGTTTATTATGAATAATCAGTAGTACTTGTTTTTCAGGGTATTTTTTGCAAAATAGTAGCGCCCGATTTATCAGGATCAGCGTTTTACCACTGCCGGCAACGCCATTGATTAAGCGTACCGAAAAATCCTCCTGTAGTCCTTTGGTGGCATCCGCTTCGCCCAACATATCAAGGCGGGTGGCCAGTTCCTGATCATAATCCAGAAAAAACCGTTGTAGTGCCGCTGAGTTATCATGAGTAAGCGCGGTGCGACGTGTCGTGCATTGAGAGTGAATGGCAGTTTCTGAGAACAGCGTTTTCTTCATCCGGCCATGTTGTTCGGCGGACACCCCGGTCAGGTAATTGAAAATATATTCACTGCCCTGGCTATAGAATTTCTTTTGTTCGATGACTACGACTTCGGCAGGTAACGCTTTGCCCGTTTCAAATAATGCGGGCTGACTTTCTATCACCGCTAAATACTTGATTACCTGGAAACCCATCGAGGCTAAGGCGTTATTGAAATCAATAAACCGCAGTAATTCCTCTGCGTCGGGCTGTCGGGTATGCCACCCCAGCATTAACCACGTATTGTCCGGCCCCTCAATAATCATCGGCGCGACTTTATGGGTATCGAGCATGGGTTCGCGCACAAAAAATTCATCACTGAGGGTATTAAAGACTTTCTTAAAGTGCCGCCGGACAGAGCGGTCTAAATGGATGAAGGAATCTGTATGCGCCATGTTTATGCTGGTTCCTTCATTGTCCGGTAACCCGATGCAATCAATGAGCGGTAATCAGCGATATTTTTCAGTACCTTTTTATCATTAATATCACGACCAAATGACGTAGCCAGCTCAGGCCCGATTAAAATCAGTTTGGTTTTTGGGCGCGTCATCGCCACGTTCAAACGTTCGGCCTGAAAAAAGAAAGCAGCGATAGCACTGACATATTGCGGGTCGGAGGCACATAAGGAAATAATGATCATTTCACGTTCCTGCCCCTGCATGCGTTCTACGGTATCCATGATAATAATAGTGGATAGGGCGTATCCTTGTTGAGCGGCCAGGCGGGATTTCAAAGCTTTAGAGTGACTGCGAAACGGCGTGACCACCCCTATCTCGGCTGGATTTAAACCGGCTTCCAGCGCATTCTCAATAATATCCACCACCAATGCGGCTTCAGCCCGGTTGATATGTTTGGTATTCAGTCCCGGACTTTTGATAAACACAAAAGGGTGTGCCTCAGATAGTATGTCTACGTAGCGTTTTGGGGTGTGAAGTAGCGAAAATCGCCTGGAAGCATTAGCTCCGGCAGACACTAATTCCCCTTGATAATAACGCTCACCCGGCCAGCGTGATAATTCATGACACATGCGATACGTCTGCGTCAGCATTACCGATACTTCCTGATTGCCGGTGATTAGACGTGAAAACACCGAGTAATTACCCAATACCGACGAAGATAACACGACGGGTGGCAACTGTTTGTGATCGCCGACAAATACAAAACGCTTCGCCTTACGCATCGCCATTACCGCCAGCGGTAACGTGACCTGGCTGGCCTCATCGAATATCACGGTATCAAACTGATAACTTTCCAGGCGTGCGCTACAGGTCGCAAAAGGCGTTGCGCCGATCACATAGCCGGCATCTGGTTGATCCTTCCAGTTATTACCGTATTCAACATGTGGAATTGATTCATCCAGCCCTTTAGTGCAACCCTGTGCACCGACTTTAATCACCGGAACCTGTTCTTCCGCAATTTTATTCAAGGCATTATTAATGGCCATGTGGGTATGTGAAGTGATCAACACCCGGTGGCCTTCTTCGACCAGCAGTTTAGCAATGAGGCTAATGACTCTGGTTTTTCCTGTGCCGGGAGGGCCTTGAATACAGGCGAGGTATTTTGCGGCCACACCTTTGCCTACCGCATCGACCTGTTGCTCATTGAAACCGGCTGCCTCGGCGCGGTCGGCAGCATCGTCGTAATTATCCTCATAGATAATACCGGTATCGAGCTGATCAGCCAGCATGGGCAAAACAACTTCACGGCCAATCGGGGATGCGGCGATATCGTCTAAGGCTTTGTCATAAAAGGGTGTTAAGTCCATGGTGTCGGGATCGGCGTAACAACCATTTGCGACTGCGCTTAGTGATTCATCGTCCGCCAGTTGTGTGCGCACCAGCCAGTCATTTTCATACTCAACTTCGATGGTGGCTTGAGTGATGTAGCGTTTGTTCATCGGGTCGCCGAGGTGCAGGCAGATCATGTCGCCTTCGCGTAAGCGGGATTCGTTGTCGCCTAATGTGAGGGTGAGATGATAGTTTCCGGTGCGTTCGACGTGCTGGATTTGTTGGGATTGACCGTTGTTTAGTTTTTGTTGGATGGACTTTTCCCAGACTTCAAAGAGTTGTTCGAAGTTGGCTTTTTGTTCGGCTTCTACGAATTGGCGCAGCTGAGTTAGGGGTGTTTTTAGTGAAGCCATTGAGCATGTTTTCAAAGGGTTTGCTGATAAATTACCCGGTTGGGGCGCGTCTTTTGGCTGAGGATTTTATCAGTTTACTGTGAAAGTCACAGATTTTCATGCTTACTATGAAATATCGCAGATTTTCGTGCTTACTGTGCAATCTTTCCATGTGAGTTAGCTTTTTGATTTTTTGCTAGCACTATTCAACGTTGATTTGTGGGTGAACATAATAGGCTTCGCTGTAGTATTGGTCTGTTGGTAGGAAAACCATATCTTTCCGGGTTACCCAATTGTGGGGCATAAATAATATAGGTATCAGCGCCAGGTCTTTTATCGCTATATTTTGTGCTTTGCGTAGTTCTCGTCGCTTTAATGTCTCTGACGTTTGTTGCATGGCGTGATTCAGTTGTTGATCCAGTACCGGATTGCTATATCCGCCTGCATTGTAACCAGCCCCGGTAAACAATAGTTGCTTTAGGATGTTAGCCAGATTGCCATCGGTGCTATAACCAAAAGAGGGGGTGCTATAAGCCCTGTTCCTTACGTTGCTAAAAAACGTTGGGCCGTCCAGCGTTTCAATGGTAGTGGAAAGTCCTATAACATTAAGCATCGGCGCGATAGCTTCCAGCCAGTGGCGGCGGTTTTGCTTATCCCGCAAAATTAATTGAAAACCCTCCGGGTAGCCAGCTTCTTTGAGTAACTGGCGTGCTGCAACCACATCCTGCTTATCGGGTAATAAAGAGGGATTGGTTGATTTAGCGGTGCTATTTACCAATTGTCCTGCTGTGTTAGCACTACTGTATTCACCGTATATATCACGTATCAGTTGGCTCCGGTCTAATGCTTTTGAAATGGCCTGTCTCACCCTGATGTCTTTCAGCGGGTTGGTGTCGAGTGGTTTGCCACTTGAGTCAGTAATGTCAGGTGAAATATCGTTGAACGTGTCCAGAGCGATAAAGTAAAGGGCGTTGCCTGTTTGACTGCTAATATTGGCTTTATTCAAAAATAACGCTAATAAGTTGTCAGGAACGTCTTCTATCATGTCTGCATTGCCCGCCAGAAAAATCTCAGCACGCTTCCGGTGATCGTTCTCGTGTTGAATGTTTAGCCTTTTAATAAAAGCTTCTCCACGGTGGTATTGCGGAAAGGCGACTAAATCCAATTCATCAAAATCACGCCGCTTGAGTAATTGGTAAGGCCCCGTTCCAATCAGAAATTCACCACTATCGAAGTTTTCTGTCTCCGTATTTTCCGCGCTATGGTGGATAACCTGAATATCTTCCAGATCCCACAACAGCTCACTATTGGGCTTTGTGGTAGTGATTTTAAAGCGATAATCTTCCAGTGCAGCAATTTTATAATGCTTGATATGGCGATAGGCGCGGTTCTTTAGGCGGAATGCACGTTTAAAGGTGGCGATGACGTCTTTGCTGGTCAGTTCGCTGCCATTATGAAATTTGATACCTTTTTTTAATGTGAACTCCCATTCGGTGGGGGTTAACCACTGGTAAGATTCGATCAATATGGGGATTGGTTCACCCGATTTTAAGGTAAACAAAGGGTCAAAAATATGTTGGTTTATCTGTTGGTCTATCGTTCTGGTTGAGTTCTGAGGGTCTAGTGTTTCTGGTTTATTTTGAGTGACCAGGCGAAAAATTTTTTCGCTGCCTGTTGGCGATTGTGATATCGCATGGACGTTGTACGATGTTGCGAGCATTATCATCATCATCAAGGAGACTTGGCGGAAGAATGCCATAGCGTGACTTTTAGTCATAATATTAATGTCTCGATGAGGCTACTGGTAATACATAATAAGCTTCGCTAAAAGCTTGGTCAGTGGGGTTGAATAGCATATCTTTGCGAATAACCCAGTTTTGAGACATAAATAATAGGGGGATTAATGCCATATCGTGTATGGCGATATTCTGGGCTTTGCGCAAAGCTCTGCGTTTTAATGTAATTGATGTATGTTTCATGGCATTATCTATTTGCTTATCCAGCTCGGGGTTACTGTATCTCCCTGAGTTGATTTTAGCGTCAGTGTATAAAAGTTGTTTAAGCATATTAGTTAGGTTGCCATCGGTGGTGTACCCGGAAAACGCTGCGCTATAGCTATGCTTATCCTTAAGAGAAAAATAATCTTTTGCTGGTAGTGTTTTTACCTTTGCGACAATACCAATTTTGTTTAACATCCTTGCAATTTCTTCTAACCACGTCTGGCGTGCATGTTTATCCCGCAGAATTAATTGGAAACCATTAGGGTAGCCCGCAGCTTTTAGCAAGCGGCGCGCTTCATCTATATCTTGCTTGTCGGGTGATAAAGTTGGGTTGGCTGTTTTATTGGCGTTGTTCACCAGTTGTCCGGCTATTTGGTTAGCATTGGTCTTGCCGTAGATGCTCAGTAATAGTTTACTCCGGTCTATTGCTTTTGATATGGCTTTTCTGACTCTTACATCCTTTAAAGGGTTGCTCAGAAGAGGTTTTCCTTCCAGGTCAAAGATGTCTGGTGATTGATCACGGTGCACATCAGCTGCCATGAAATAAACCACATTAGACATGTGACTGTATATATTGGCGTTATCCGGAAGTAATTTAAGGAGCTGATCAGGAACGTAATCAATCAGATCTGCTTCATTCGCCAGCAATGCTTCTACCCGTTTCTGGCTATCGCTCTCAGTTCGTATTTTCAGGTTACGAATGAAGGCTTGTCCACGGTGATAGTGTCTGAAGGCAGTTAGCTCTAATTCATCAAAATTCTGCCGTTTTATTAAGCGATAAGGGCCGGTTCCAATTAAAGATTGCCCACTATTAAAACTTTTTTCATCTGCAAACTCTGCGGTATGGTTAATGATATGTATATCTTCGAGGTCCCACAGTAATTCGCTGTTAGGCTGCTTGGTGTCCACCCGAAAGCGGTATTTGCCCAAGGCAGTAATGGAGTAGTCTTTAATGAGATGCCACGTATTATTCTGTAAACGGAAGGCACGCTTAAAAGTGGCGATTACATCTTTGCTGGTCAGCTCACTGTTATCATGAAACTTCACTCCCCTTTTCAGACTGAACTCCCATTGTGTTGGTGTTTTCCATTGGTAATTTGCAATTAATATGGGAATTGGCTCTCCATGGCGTATGGCAAACAATGGGTCAAAAATATGCTGAGTCAGTTGATGGTCAGCTGCTCTGGAACTTGCCTGAGGATCCATAGTTTTTGGTATGTCACTGCTCAGCATGTTGAACATTTTTTGGTAGGCAGGTTGCTGACGTTCTGGTGTTTGTGATGTGCATAAGCCTGGCAATAGGTAAATAAAAATAAACAATCCGATATGGGCTATAGATTTCATGTATTTACTCTGTGATTAGTCAGGTTTATTGGTTATAAATTGATCGGTCTTATATGAATTTTTAAAATGGTTAGCAAATAATTTATGAGATTACGTTAATTTTTTTGCGCTATCTATGATTTTTTTTCAATGGTTATTATTGATATTTAAAGGTTTATTTTTAGGTTTTTAATTTGATACTATTAGGGTATCTCACGTGGCTTATTTGAAAATAAATTTTGTATTTTTTTTCTCAAGTCAGCTGATTCTGCGTTTTTCATTAATGTATTATAAACTATAAAGCATGAATTGTAATAATATGAGATTTAATCCTCCTGGTAGCTTCAAAATATGGATTGTCTTAATTGTAGCAATAGTGCTTAGCACTTCTTTTGGAATGGGTGTGTATTTTTTGAAGAAGAATATAAGCGAAAACACACTGAGTCAACTTTTTTTGAAAAGTGTTGTGCAAAATGATTCCATTAAAGCTTTGGTTGAAAGTCAGGTTGAGGACTCTAATGAAATTTTATCTAAAGTTTCTTCTTTGTATTTAGAAGACTATTATTTGAGTAAAAGGCCTGTTGAAGAAATTCTGGATGATATAATTGAATTGTCTGTTGTTGATTGGGATTATTTTGAATTTTCCTACTATGATTCAAATATGAAATTCCATAAAATATCTGATGATTCAAATCCTTTTGATAGAACAGGTGATATTGGAGTAGGTAAGTTGCTTGATGTTTGGAGGCTTACTAACGGAGGATATTTTTTTCTATGTGTTGAATTCTGTCAAATGTTTATTGTAAGACCTTTGGTTTCCTATGATTTAAATAAAGGTTTTGTTCAAATAAGTATTAGTATTGATGGTATCATAGATAAAATAACTAAAAACTTCCATACATTGGATTTTTTGGTTTATAGAGAAGCGGAGTCACAGGGTTTAGGTGAGGGTTTTGCTTTTAAATAATAAAAATTATTTTTATGAGATTTCAACAAAAGACTATTTGGATGGTTTTTATTTTAAAGGAAATATTTTAGATAATGCACCATTTGTTGCAGAAGTGGGAGGTGAACAGAAAATAGTTAACTACGAGATATGGAAGGATATTGTCATATTTAGCTTGGATGATGTGACTTCTTTGTTGGATAACTCAAATAAAGAGATAGAAAAAGTAACAATAATTTCGGTTTTTGTTTTGTTTTTTGTTCTGGTTGTTTTCTATTTATTAATGACTATGGTGATGCAAAGAATAAATGTCCTTGGCTTCGTTTTTGAATTAATAACAAAAGGGAAATTCTATGAGGCCAAAAATTTCATATCAAAAAACAAGAGGAAAAAAAATTATGATGAAATAGATGGTATGTATGCTGATCTTTATTATTTAACCAATGAGCTTGAATCAACCTTGATAGAAGTTGATGAGAAAAATAAAGAGCTTTCAGTGAAGTTCGAGGAGTCGGTTTTTTTTGCTGACCATGATTCAATGACGGGTCTGATTAACCGAAGACGATTTGTTGTTGAGTTAAAAAAATCTATTGAGAAAGGTAGTCCATTTTTGCTGGTTAGTTTGGATCTTGATCACTTTAAGTTGGTTAATGATTCATTGGGGCATAATGTGGGGGATCGATTGCTTATCGACTTTGCTGGAATAATTAGTTCTGTTATCCAAGGTCACGGTGTTGCTGCTCGTATGGGAGGTGATGAGTTTTCAATAATTATCCCTCGAAGTATGGATATGTCTTTATGTGGTGTATCACCATCATCATTGCTTCTTATGATTACTGAAAAAGTCATAGCTATTTCTCCTGGAAATGATCTCGGTATTAATATATCCGTATCAATTGGTGTATCATCATTTCCTGAGGATACATCCGATATAGATACTCTTTCATCTTTTGCTGATATTGCAATGTATGAGAACAAGCGACTAAAAGCGAATGCTTTTCATTGTTATAATGGTACTGAAACACTGGTTCATGAGGAGAGGCAGGCTCAGTTTTGGCAAAGCTTAATTACAACTCACTTAAAGAAAGAAACGTTTAGTATTTTCTTTCAGGCTATTGTTAATAGTGATAATAGAGAGGTTTATTCATACGAAGTGTTAGCCAGGATTATAGATGATAATAATATATGGGATACCAATGACCTTATAGTTCATGCAGAAAAAACAAGAAGGGTGGTGGATATTGATAAATACGTATTCAGAAAGGCAGTAGCTACTGCTTCTAGAGGCGGTATGCCTATGATAAATATTAATATGTCCTATGCGACAATATCAACGCGCCATATAGCAAACTTCATATTGCACGTTGTTGATGAGTATAAGTACCCTTGTGAAAAAATTGTCTTTGAGATAACGGAAACACAAGAGATTTCAAATTTTAAAGTGGCAAGAGACTTCATAAAAAAGATGAAGCAGTATAATTTTTCTTTTGCCTTGGATGATTTTGGCTCCGGGTTTTCGTCATTTTATTACCTTACAAAGTTAGGCGTGGACTATATAAAAATTGATAAGTCAATTATTAATGAGCTTTTAGTGAATGAGCACAGTCATCATGTTGTTAATTCAATTGTAAGCCTGGCCGAGGCTTTGGATATCCTTGTGGTAGCTGAGGGTGTTGAGAATATAGAGATGCTTGATGTTTTGATGCAATTTAATATTAATTTTTTTCAAGGTTATTACTTCTCAAAGCCCAGCCCAACATTTCTATTGGTTCATAACTAAGTGCTGATAGAATATGTACCATTATGTCCGGGGTTAGCTGAGTTGTGGTTCATGTTGGAACAAGGCCCTTAAGGCTTTGTCTTAATCAACCAAGTCAACAACGACCAGTTCCACATAAGCTCCACCAGCCGTCGACAAACCGCCTCATACTTAGTCAGCGCAGGGTGCAATGCCTTAGGCCAGCTATCAATATTATAGATAAACTTCCCCGTCAGCGTTTGTGGCTCAAACGTCGTCAACACCTCCGTCGCTTCCATCGCCTTGGTATAATCATCCGGCACACAATCCATGCCGTGATAAGCCGTGGTCATATAATCCAGGTATTCTTGTGTCGGTCTTAGGCCCTCAGTCGGTGTGCGGGCGCGGTAAAAATAAAAAGGTTTGCCTTCGTATTGGTCAAAGACCTTATTGTGTGCTCTTAAAAACGGCACACCTTCATAATAATCCATGCGCTCTGCATCACTTTCCCGTATCAGATACATCTTGCCATACATCTCTTTACCCGGTGCGGGATCAGCTGAGGCAAAAGCCTGATTTTTATAAAAGCCACTCTGACTGAAGCGTAGTTCTGCATCTTTGAGCACGTAATCAAAGCTTTCAAAGATAGCGATGCTGCGTTCGTCTAAAATCTTTGGGCTGAGGTTAGCGCCAAAGGTGAAATAGTAGATTTTTCGATCATCCTGGGGGCGGAGAATGCGTTTCAGGTTGGCCCACTCGAAGCCCAGTTTCCAGAGTAGTATGCGTAGCACGGTTTGTTGCCCTCTTTGTCTGATTAGATGCTTATAGTGAGTGAAGTGTTTTTTTTGGGTTACCGAGGTTGCACCATAGCATCCGTCCACTCATCCAAAAACCGTTTACGTTTGATTTTATCCAGATAAACCAATAATTCCGGCCCGAGGCGGATCGGTCTGAGGTGTAAATCTTTAGCCAGTGCCTCACCATCAATCGGAGGTAGCCCGGCTTTTTGTTTAATTAACTCTCTGCCACCACTGCCAATGAGAAAGTCAATAAACGTACCTGCTGTTTCCGGTTGTTTCGATGTGACGGGGATGAAAGCGGTGCGTAATAAAAAGTGTGTGTAATCAGTCAGCGTGATGACTTTGTCATCTGACTCCGGCTTGAGCACGGCTTCGGCATAACTGCCCATGACGTTGTATGCCATGAGGATCTTTCCGGATTCAAGGTCTTCTATCATGTCAGAGGAGCAACAATACAGTTTGGGCGATAGCGCTCCCATTACTTCCGCTAATCGCCAGAAGGCATCGGATTGCCGCACATCCTGTGTTGCAAATAGGTATCCGGCACCCGATATACGTAAATCATAAGTGCCGATTTTTCCCTTAAAGTAACCGGGATTGTCGCGTAATAAGGTGATCAGATCCTGACGATTATCCGGAATCGATAAGGCAGCCAGTCCTTTTTTTGAGGCGATTAATACGGCAGGTTCCTGAGTGAAAGCAAACAGTGAGTCCTGCCAACTTGCCCATGACGGCAGGCTGCCTGTTTCCACCGACCGGTAACGTCTGGCAAACCCGTCGTTAGCCAGTTTCACCTGTAAATCCATTGCTGATGAAATGACTAGGTCGTAATCCGGTTTTTCATCATGAATCGCTTTAAATACTTCAGCGCTGGAAGCTACGGTATACAGAACTTCAATGTCTTCATGTGCCTGCTGATAAGCCGTAATCAGCGGCACAAAATAATTCAGGTCGGTGCTGGATAGTATGCGTAGTGTTTGTGCCGGTTTTTCAACAGGGAACAGTTGTTCGTCTTCTTTCTCGAAGGCAGAAACGGGAGTTATAAGGTTCAGAATAACTAGCAAAAAGGCCAGTAACCGGTAAGCAGTTAATGGGTGGTACCTTAGTGTTGTGGAAGTTGCATTAAGGCACATGTCCCACCTCCTGTTCTGGCTGAAATTTCAAAGTGACCAGCGTGCGCTTTAGTGACTTCATCAACAATGGTTAAGCCCAGGCCGGAACCGATGACATCTTTAACATTGCCACCCCGGCCAAAGCGTTGTGTTAGAGAGGATTGTGCCATGCCATCCAGCCCGCGCCCCTGATCACAAATAGACAGGTGCGCCATTTTTTTATTCTGGTTGGTTTGGCTGGTGAGTTTGACTGAAATAGTGGTTTCCGGTGCGGAATATTTAATGGCATTATCCAGCAAATTGCGCAATGCGTTTTCTACCAATATCTGGTCGCCCATCACACTAATGTTCCCCATGATTTCTTGCTCAATCGCCAGGTCTTTTAACTCTGCTGTGATGCCGGTGGAGCGAATCACCTCACAGACCAAAGCGCTGTAGTCGAATTCATTTCTGGCCATCTGATCCGAGCGGTAAGTGACCATCGCATGATCGAGTAGCTGGGTGGCGGAGCGTGAGCTTTCATCGACCGCCCTGATCACTGAGCGCAGTGTTTTACGACTGGCATCGGTTTCTGTCTGGCGTAAGGCAATCTCGGCCTGAGTACGAACGGTGGCCAGCGGTGTGCGTACATGGTGAGCGGCTTCGGTGATAAAGGTTTCTGTGCGGTTCAGTGCACCTCTTAAGCGGGCGATAAAACTGTTCAACGCACCCACCAACGGTTCTAATTCCTGAGGTACCGGTTGTGTCAGGGGGCGCAGATCATGAGCACCGCGCCGTCCCAGTGCGGCGGCCATCTTATGTAATGGGCTGACCGCACTCTGGATGGCAATCCAGCTGAGTATGCCTGCGATAATAAAAAAACCGATACCCAATGCGGCTGCGGTATTTGCTACCCGATCAGCAATTGCATCCTGGCCTGAGCGGGTTTGGGCTACCAGTACCAACACTGAAACCGGCTTGCTTTTCACCGGAATTACCCGTGAGAGTGCTGCGATGCGTACAGTTTCCCCTAAAAAAGTTTCAGTGGTGTAATTTGGGCTGGTGGAGTTTACTGTTTCTGTCGGCAACGGCAGGTCATCGTAGCCGGTTAGTGTGACACCATCGGCATCAATACGGTAGAACACCTTGTCTTCGCTGATAGCCCCCAGCATGGAGAACGCAGAGTAGGGTATATCGACCAGAATCTCGTCATTGGATGAGCGCAATTGTTCGGCGATTGAAGTGGTGGATGCACCGAGAATATTATCGAGCGTGGCTTCAGCCGCTTTGTCGGCGACAGAACGCACCGCAAAGTACAGTAAGGTTGATAGTAAAGCAGCCACTAATAGCAACTGGATGAGCAAGCGCCTGCGTAACGAGCTGTTTTTAAGTAGTGATCCGATAACCTACACCCCGCACTGTTTCAATTTTTGCACCGGAGCCTTCTAGTTTTTTGCGTAACCGGGCGACATAAACCTCAACGGCATTCTCTGAAAATTCGTCGGAGTATGAGGTAAGGCGGTCGCACAGCTGCGATTTTGAGAAAATACGGCGGGGTGCAGCCAGAAAAATTTCTAGTAGCCGAAGCTCACGATTACGTAATTCGCGGGTTTCATTGCCTATAACAAGGGTGGCTTCCAAAGGATTGAAAGCCATGTCTGCAAAATGAATCAGATTCTGCGCAACGCCACCACGCCGTCTTAATACGGCACGGCAACGGGCTTCCAATTCCGCGAAATCAAAGGGCTTGGTGACGTAATCATCCGCACCCGTGTCTAGTGCATCAATTCGGTCAGACACTGCACTGCGGGCGGTCATCACAATCACCGGGGTTGTGCGTTTATGGGCACGGTGTTGTTTCAGAAAACCCCGGCCATCACCATCGGGGAGCATAATATCCAGCAAAATCAGGTCGTAAGTTGTGTTGCTCAGGCAGGCATGCGCTTCAGCCAAATTGATAGCGCAATCAACCGCATGACCATCCAGCGTTAAGCGCTCACTGACTGATTGAGCTAAATCTGAATTATCTTCAACGAGTAAAAAGCGCATAAAATTAAGACTACTGGTATGTCGGAAGTGTCTTCAGCTTCCCATGAAATTATTTTGATTACAAGAATCTAACTGCCTGAGGAGCAAAGGATTCTCAGGTCTTAGTAGTGTTTCTTTGCCAGCACATGATTGTATTTAAAAGTGGTTTCTAAAGAAAAAATAGTTATGTCAGGTTCATGTCAGCTTTTCATGGAATAATCAATGTTACTAGAATTCAGTTTTGGGTTCTTAGTGTGCACAATTCTGCGTAATCACTGTATTACTTCATGATGACGCACTGTGGTAGATCTATTTTTCGATCGGAGGAGATTCGAATGACAACACCCGTATTAAAGAAAATAATGGCTGGCGTATTACTAAGCGTGAGCATGGTAGGTACAACATTTGCTGCTGAGTGTATTGCACCGGCAAACCCTGGTGGAGGCTGGGATTTTACATGTCGTAGTATCGGCAAAATCATGCATGATATTGGGGCTGTGGATAAACCTATCCAGGTGACTAACATGGCCGGTGCTGGTGGTGGTTTAGCCTTTAATCACGTGGTCGCTGAGCGTGGTAAAGATGCCGATCTGATTATCGCCGCGTCTTCTGCAACAGCAACCCGTCTGGCCCAGAATGCATATGCCGGTATGACAGCTGACCAGGTACGTTTCGTGGGTGCTATCGGTGCTGATCCCGGCGTAATCGTTGTGGCTAAAGACAGCGAGTTTAAAACCCTGGGTGACTTAGTGGAGGCGATTAAAGCTGATCCGTCTAAAGTGACGTTTGCCGGTGGTTCTGCGGTGGGTGGTTTTGATCACCTTAAGCCGTTGATGATTCTGGGTAAAGCGGGTTTCACTGACATCACCAAAGTAAAATACATCGGTGTTGATGGTGGTGCTGATGCGATTACTCAAACTGTGGGTGGTTTCACGCAGGCGATGACAGGTGATATGTCTGAAATCGTTGGTTTCCTGAAAGCCGGAGAAGTGCGTGCGATTGCGGTTCTGACTGAAGAACGTGTGCCGGGTTTTGATGATATTCCGACGGCGAAAGAACAGGGCTTTGATGTAGTCGCAGTTAATTGGCGTGGTCTGTATATCCCTAAAGATGTGAGCGACGATACCTTTAATATGTGGGCAGAGCGTTTACAGAAAGTAGCCGATAGCGATGAGTGGGCAGAGCAGATGACAGCGAATGGTTTAGCGCCGTTCACTAAAGTCGGTGGTGATTTCCAGAGCTATGTTGATGGCGTTGTAGCGGATATCAATAAATTGTCTAAAGAGATCGGGGTCATTAAGTAATGATCAGCGACCGAATCTTTGGTTTGGTCGTTTTGATGGTAGCGCTGGCGTATATCGCCAGTGCTACACAAATTCAGACCAGCTTTCTTGCCGACCCGGTCGGGCCAAAGGCTTTCCCCATTCTTATCGGCTCCATTGCTGCGTTATGTGGTTTGGTGATGATAGTGAAGCCTGATCCTGATCCGGAATGGCCGGTTTTTAAAACCTTTCTCGGGTTGTTGGTTGCGGTGGTGGTTTTAGTGGGCTATGCGTATGCACTCAAGCCTTTTGGTTTTCTTATTCCAACTGCTATTACGGCGGCTATTCTGAGTTACCAGATTTCACCAAAAGCAAGCACAGCGGTGATGGCGGGCGTGGGTTTGTCCGTTGGGTTATTTGTGTTGTTCAAATTTGCTTTAGGTCTCGGCTTAGTCCCGTTCCCTAAAGGCTTAATCGGGTAGGGGGCGCGTTATGGAATTGTTCGATAATCTGGCGCTCGGTTTCTCGATTGCCTTCACACCTTATACTTTGATGCTGGCCATTGTGGGCTGCTTCCTGGGTACTATTATCGGTGCATTACCAGGGCTTGGCCCATCGAATGGTGTGGCGATTCTGATCCCGATTACCTTTACCTTGGGACTGGATGCGACTTCTGCATTAGTACTAATGACTTCGGTTTATTACGGCGCGATGTACGGCGGGCGGATTAGTTCGATCCTGTTGAATATTCCGGGTGATGAACCTGCGTTAATGACCACGTTGGATGGTTATCCGATGGCTAAACAAGGTCGTGCAGGGGATGCATTAGTGCTGTCCGGTGTGGCCTCATTTGTGGGTGCGTTTTTGGCGACTATCGGCTTAATGTTGCTGGCTCCTTTGTTGGCGCGGGTGGCTTATTCGTTTGGCCCTGCGGAGTACTTTGCGCTTTACTTGCTAGCCTTTTGTACGCTGGGTGGTATGTCATCGAATAATCAGGCGAAGTCTGCGTTGGCGGCTTGTTTGGGTCTGGGTATCGCGATGATCGGAGTGGATAATTCTTCCGGTATGCCACGTTTCACGGGCGGAAGTTTGCACCTTATGGATGGCATTGATTTTCTGGTCGCCATTGTTGGCTTGTTTGCGATTGCTGAGGTGTTTTTCTTTATCGAAAGTCACGGCAAGTCGTCGTCCATCGGTGTAAGGCTGGAGAAGGTAACGATTCCCTGGAAAGACATTGTGGCGACCAAATGGACGATGTTACGTGCCAGTCTTGTCGGTTTTATTGCCGGTATTCTGCCTGGTGCGGGTGCATCGCTGGGTAGTTTCTTAGCCTATATGACTGAGAAGTCGATTGCTGGTGAAAAGGGCGGATTTGGTACCGGTGTTCCGAAAGGTATCGCTGCGCCGGAAGCGGGCAATAATGCGGCGGCGGGTGGTGCGTTGGTGCCTATGTTGACTTTGGGGGTTCCGGGTTCGGGTACTACGGCTGTACTGTTGGCGTTGTTGATGACGTTGAATATCACGCCGGGGCCGACGTTGTTCACTGAAAAGCCGGAAGTGGTCTGGGGTTTGATTGCTTCGCTGCTGATTGCTAACTTTGTTTTGTTACTGATGAATGTACCGATGGTGAAAATCTTCGTACGTATTCTTCAGGTGCCGCCCTGGGTGTTGTTGCCGGGTGTCACTATGGTTTCTTTCGTGGGTATTTATTCCTTATCCGGCAGCTACTTTGACCTGTTGTTGATGGTTGGGTTTGGTGCGCTGGGTTATGTACTGCGTAAATTGGATATTCCGACAGTGCCGGTAATTCTGGGAATTCTGTTGGGTGGTCATATGGAAGATGCTTTGCGTCGGGCGATGGTGATTGCTGATGGTGATTTCACTTACCTGTTTTCTTCGCCGATTTCGATTGGTTTGTGGATTGCGGCGATAGTGGGTTTTGTTGCGCCGATGTTTTTACGCGGTGTGTTGAAGAAGCCGGATCGGGTGGCTGATTGAGTCTTTGACA
Organism: Caprella mutica; assembly: GCA_947561585.1. Taxonomy (NCBI): domain Eukaryota; kingdom Metazoa; phylum Arthropoda; class Malacostraca; order Amphipoda; family Caprellidae; genus Caprella; species Caprella mutica. The sequence goes on along the minus strand of CANNZV010000002.1, from coordinate 164,936 downwards.
GGGATTTATCAGCTGTTTAATAGGGCTGGTGGGGTTTCTCGTCAGCCCTTTGTTGTGTGTGCGTGATAATATTGCGCCACCTTGTTTTCTGACTGAGATTATATTGTGACTGATACTCAAACCAAACCCCGTCAATTGATCGAAGGCCGCCCGGCGCTGATTGTTATTGATATTCTGGAATCCAGTGTCACTGACACCATAAAAACAGAAGACCTGACCATGCCGCATATGCCCGATTATACCGCCCGGATGCGAAAGGCTAGGGTGGCTGTTGATAAGGCACATGCTTGCGGAATCCCGGTGATTTTTATTCAGGAAATCCATCGTGCTGATCTGGTGGATTTCGGGCGTGAACTGGATGGTAGCGAGACGGTTCATTGCCTTGACAGTAATCCAATGACTGAAGTCGCGAAAGAGGCTATGGGTTATCTGCCTACGGATTATATTGTGCAGAAGCGCCGTTATTCTGCGTTTTTCGCGACGGATTTGGAGATACTGCTGCGGGGGCTGAAAGTTGATACCTTGTTGATGTGTGGTGGTTTGACGGATGTTTGTGTGCATTACACGTTTGTGGATGGGCATCAGCATGATTATTTTTGTCGGGTGATTGAGGATTGTGTGGCTGGTTCAAGTTTGGATGCACATGAAGCGTCGTTGCGGGCGATGGAGTATCTGCAAACGGGGGCGGTTCGGTCGTTGGTGGAAGTGGTTGATGCGATGGGTGAATCTTTTTAGCAAGGCTACGAAAAACTTACGGCAACGGACGTTGGAGAAAGCGAAAGGGTTTTGCCAACATTCAACTCCTTGACGGAACAGAGCTAAGTGCTGAAATTCATTGGTATGAAGCCAGTGGCATTGGTAAAAAAGAATTTAAAATCAAACAAATACTTGGTAGTTAAGATTATGAATCAACATAAAAAAATTCGTTATTTGCATTGATAACAAAGACTACCCTGCTTCATTAGAGGTAAGGAAGCTTTATCAAACTTTGCCCGACTCAATTGCTGAGAAAATAGGCCATATTCGGGTCATTGATGAATCAGGCGAAGATTACCTTTACCCTGAAAAGCGCTTTATGACGATAGATCTGCCTGAAGAAATCGAGCTTCAACTACTTCAGGCAGCCTAATAGTTAGCTCCGCATAAACCCCAAATCAGTCTCTGGAAAGTTAACCAACATCGGCAACACAGCGGGCAACTGCGCCTCCGGAACCCCAAACCACTTGCACAACGTAGCCGCATACTGCTCAGTAGCAATCTCCGGCAACAAACGTCCTTTCTTCACCATGTTCGGCCCATCCAGCGCCAAATCAGGCATGGTGCCATAGATATCTCCACCTTTTACCGCGCCACCCAATACCAAATGGTGCCCACCCCAACCATGATCCGTACCATCTTCATTAGCACTAATCGTGCGCCCGAAATCGGAGGCAGTGAAGGTAGTGACCGAGTCACTGAGCCCGTGATGTTCCAGTGCGGTGATAAATGAGTTAAGCGAGCTATTGAGTGAACCATATAAAGCGGTGTGGTCTTCCAGCTGATCGTTATGCGTGTCATAACCACCTTGCGTCACATAAAAAGTCATGCGCGGCAGTTGCAAATCACTGAGTTGCTGGTTGGCAATAATCATTTGTGCCGTGATGCGCAGGCTACTGGATAGCTTATCATCGGTATCAAAACCAAATTCACTCAGCGATGGCAGATCAAGAAGAATGTCATTGATCGCTTCGCCTAATCTGACGGCATTTTTCTGTGCCTGCCCATGCATATTTGCGTAGACACCTTTGTGTTCAGTTAGCCCCAGTAATTGGCTGAAGGCTTCGCGCTCATCAGAGCCGGGTGAGATAGCATATTGCGGTGTAGCTCCGGTTGGCTGAAGGCGATAGAAGCCATTTTTCGTGCCGGACTGCCAGAAGTTAGAGCCGGAAATAGAAAGGGAGGGTGGTATTAAACGCCCACTGGGTATACTGAATTGGTCAATCATGCGACCGGCCCAGCCACTATCTATGCCGGTGCTCAACGGTGTCGCTGATTGCCAAATGTTTTGCTGAGTGGAGTGAGAAAACAGATACGGCGGAAGTGAAGCACTTTTATTGTCCACCGCCTCTTTGGTGGTGGGTTCGAGTAAAGTGCCAACATTTGCTATGACTGCTGCTTTATTTTGGCCAAATAGGCGTTGTACATCGGTGAGTTGCGGGTGAAGGCCGAAGTCGCCCTGATTAGCTGTATGCGGTGTGATCGGCAACAAGCTATCAACCGGTAACGCAACAGTGGGGCGGGATTCAGCATAAGTTTGGTACTCAGCATCGCTACGCGGAACCACCATGTTGGCGCTATCGTTCCCGCCCAGCTGCATGATGCACACCATCGCTTTAAAGTCGGTGGGCGTGTTGGTTCCCGCTGCCTGGGCTGCTGAAAATAATGGCCCAGCGAAACTGCTGCCTGCGCTCAGGCTCATCAGGTGTTGTAAAAATAGACGACGATTCATGATAATTCCTTAGCGCTGAACAGCTTGTTGAGACGATCCCATGATCAGGAACAATAAACGTCCGACCAGTTTTTTTGCGTCATACCGGCTTTTACGTTTATCCACATAACGCAGCAGTACTTGCTTCATCGCAGGTGACATACTTCCACTCATTAGTAACAGGTTATAACGCTCAATGAGTGCGGCAGGGTCGCTGAGTACTAATGCACTGTCCTGTTCCAGATTAACGACGATTTGATTCGGGTGATCCTCCGGTGTTTTATTCCATTTTCCGGCGGCATTAAGCATATAGTTTCGGGAACGGGTCAGCTGATCTTCGGTGGCAATCTGCATTTCCGGTGACACTAAATGGTGATCGCCTTCCGGTTGGTAATCCGGACGGTAAAAATTAAATACCGAGGGTGATTCATAAGGTGCCTGGGTGAGGTGGTAATTAGGTGAAAAGCGGTAGTTAATAGCTTGTTGTCCACCCAGCGCACGCCAAAAAGCCATTTGCCGTATCAACGGTTCTTTTAACTTACCAAACTGTTGCGGCAGGCTGCGATGTCCGTAACGTGCTTCGGGGTCTAATAACAGGGCTTTCACTACTGCGCCAAGATCCCCTCGCACGCCTGCGCCATTGTCTTCGAAGACCTGACTTATACGTTCAACGTACGCGGGAGTAGGGTTGCTGGTGACTAAGCGCTGGATGAGTTGTTTGCTGATAAATGGCGCAACATTGGGGTGATTGGCTAAAATGTCCAGTACTTGTTCCAGTTCTGCTTCCATCGAAGCCGCATTAATAATGTGCCCATCAAGCACTTTTTTATCACCGGTTTGATGATAATCAGGCCAGCCGACCATCGGTGATACAAAGTCGTTATTGTTCTTCCAGAACTTTTCCACACCCGCGAAAGTCCAGCCGGTAAACACAGCGGCCAAGCCCTCAATATCTTCCTGTGTATAGGTCGGAATGGTGGAGCCGTTATCGTCCAGCTTGGGTGTGCCATCTAAATTCAATTGATGCAAGCCGATGGTGAACAGCTGCATGACTTCCCGTGCAAAGTTTTCATCCGGGTGGATATTGCGTGTTGGGTCAGCTTTCCTGTTTTTGAGCATATTCAGGTAACGGCCCATCACCGGGTTTAGCGTTACAGCTTCCAATAGCTCCCGGAAGCTACCAAAGGCATTGTCCGCCAATATGTCATTATAATTACCAATAGCGGCTTTGGCATCGGATAGGCCACTGCCACGTATAGAAACCACCATAATCTGACTCAGCGCATTAGCCACGCGTTGGCGCAGTTGATCCGGGGCATATAATGTCTGCGCCCGCCAGATGCCATGAAATTCAGTGTAAGTTGTACTGTCTTTTTCTGCGGCTTCAAGCAAAGCGAGATGAGCGTCATAGTGACGGGTGGTGGGCAATACCAGTTGCTGGTCTATCCATGCTTCATAACTGCCCAGTTCATTCAGTTCAGCGATACTTTCCATTGTCGGGCCGAACGTTGCCTGGGTCAGGAAGCGGGCCGCCTCTTTGTCAGAGGGTACAGAGAGCGTATCTGGTTTGTCCGCCAGGTGTCCCTGAACAATGAAGTTGGCATTGAAATCTTTGTTCTTTGGGTGCTTGAACGTATTCGAAAATAGGAGTGTCGTGTCGTTATCAGGGCCGCTGAAAATGACTCGACCATCCATATTGAGATCCAGCGGGTTATAGCCATGAAACTGGAAGTTGGCATTGTATTGGGTATTGTTTTTATTGGTCAGAATACCCTCATGCACAGAGTTAACGTCACTGCCTGGCCCTTGGGTAATAATGCGTTTATCGCGCTGCAAATCACCCGTCCACAACATCATCTTGCCGTTCACTTCAGTCCTCCCGTTTTCACCGGCAACAAGGGTCTGTTCGGAGGTAAAATCGATGAGGGCAGGGGTGTCATTAAGCAGTAGCGGTTCGGCAGTCATCACACCAAGATGATTACGGTGTTGCAGCCCGATAAGGTAGCCGCCTTGTTCCAGGCTAAAACTTAGTGTATCTGAACCGGTAGCAGGATCAACCAGGTCGCCATCACGTTGCAGAATCACGGCTTGTGTATGCAACACACTGCCGGTTTCGCCGGGGTCACGCAGTTCAAGCAAGACCCAATCAACCACGGCATCCCCACCAGACGCATTCATCACCTCATCAGACATTACTTCGGTGCCATAGTAGTCAAAATGTTCATTGCGGTAAGGTTGTTTGAGTGGAACGAGTCCTTTGACCATCAAATCATCATGCATCAGGTCGTTAACAGGGTCATAAGCCCCCTGTAACCAGGCTTTTAGTTGTAGCCGGATTAACCGGTCATCACTGACTGAGATGTTTAATGTTTGCGATGCGCTTTCACTCAGTGAGTTTTGCACACTGACAATGACTTCGTATTGGTTGTTTTTATCAGCATCCAGCGGGTTTTCAAAATCCGGCGCTACTTTAAAACTCAGTTCGCCGCTGGTCGGATCAATAATAAATCGCTGCTGATCAGCGCCACCGCTGACCGAATAGCCCAGTGCTCCATCTTCACTATCTATGGCGCTGATGGTGGTAACCGTTTGCTGATTTTCGGGTGATGCGATAATAACTTCACTATTGCCTTCGTGGTTGATGATCTCAGGAGGGTCGGCATGTATGGCCTGGGATGTACAGAGTAGGGCGAGGGTTAATGTAATTGTGCTATTTCTGAGCGCACGGGTGGTGCTGGATTTTTTGGAGAGGTTTTTAGTAAAAGTCATTGTAATTTTTATTGATTATGGGGCATAAATTCTATTGATACATGTTTGAAGCAGCAAAGTCAATTTTTTGAAAAAACGCGGGTAGGCCATCGGCATGATTGTTGATGTCGGGTCATTGTGGATTGTGTAACTGGCTCGGACCCGGAAGCATATAAAGCGTAGTTAAATGCTATGGAGTACTTGTGAATAAGGGGAGTTAGGTAGTCTAATTAATAAGTTAATACGGTAGGTGAGTTTGTTGGTCTGCCAGTTATTAATCGAGCTATACATCTATTAATATCCCTGTTAGGATCCCGCTCGCTGCCGATCAATCACTGAAATACAGCGCTTATTTAAAGCCGGTCTCTGTCATGGCTGGTTGGGCATCTGGCAAGGTGTGAGTATCACCCTCTATCTATAAAATAACAAAGAAAACAAAGACTTAAATTATTATGAAACACGGCAAATGTATTATTTCCGGCTACGTGGCTGGTCAAAAATTTCGCCCGTCCAATTGGGCTGAGCGGGTGTGTGAAACTGGTGCTACCTTCGATCCGCTAAAGCGGGTTATGCGTTACTCCGCTGATTTGCACCCCAGGCAATGCGACAATTATGGCTGTAGTATCTACGTCAATTTCGACGCACTGGATACTGAGTTAGCCAGCTACATTAGCTGGTTTGTTGAGAGTAATGAACTGGAAGTTATTTCGTTAGCGCCGGTTTATTTGCAGAAAGTTGAAAAGCCTGTCTGCCAGGCTCAATATGCACCTCGCCGTAAGGCTGCATAGGCTGACGCTAACATTCCCCTGTGTCTGTCAGACCTTCCTTGAAAATTTTAGCTTGCATCCCACCAAACAATTGATATGATGTTTCTATGAACATATTAAGTACCCAACGATTTATTCAACCAGCCGGACAATCTGCCCTTATCGGGACGGATTTCTCTTGGCTGGTTTATTTTGTTTTTGACGAATAAATCGCTGATGCTACTCGTGTAGGCGGTTTTAACTGCCTACCGGACGGAAGACCCTGTTAGGCGGACGCTTAACGGGGTTTTTTTTGGCCTTAAGGAAATTCGAGATGAACAGCAACTCAACTTTGGAAGATATTAATGTGCTTAGTGCAGAGACTTTGATTACCCCGGTAGCATTGAAAAATAAAATACCGGTTTCAGAACAAGGCACAGCGACCATTAGTAACGGTCGACGTACTATCAAAAACATTCTGGACCGGACTGATCCGCGCTTGTTTCTCGTGGTTGGCCCTTGTTCTATCCACGATACCAAAGCAGCATTGGAGTATGCGGAACGCTTGAAGATTCTGGCTGAAGAAGTATCGGATACACTGTATCTGGTCATGCGGGTTTATTTTGAAAAACCACGTACCACGGTGGGTTGGAAAGGTTTGATTAACGATCCTCATCTGGACAATTCATTTAATATCACCGAAGGCCTGCATATTGGGCGTGGGTTGCTGACTACTTTGGCTGAAATGGGAATGCCAACCTCTACCGAAGCACTGGATCCGGTTTCACCGCAATATATGCAGGATCTGATTAGTTGGAGCGCGATTGGCGCACGTACCACAGAATCACAAACCCACCGGGAAATGGCATCGGGCCTGTCTTCAGCGGTTGGTTTCAAAAATGGTACTGATGGTGGGTTGAATGTTGCATTGAATGCCTTGAAATCTGTCTCGGCACCTCACCGTTTTCTGGGCATCAATCATGAGGGTGAAGTCGCCATTATTCATACGAGCGGTAACCAACATGCACATATCGTCCTGCGCGGTGGTAGTAAAGGGACTAACTATGATGCACAAAGTGTCGCCGAGTGTGAAGCCGTACTCAATAAGGGGGGGCATCCCGCAAACATCATGATTGATTGTAGTCACGCTAATTCTTCAAAAGATCATAACCGCCAACGTGATGTTATGGCATCAGCAGCCGAGCAAATTGTTAATGGTAACCAGTCGATTATTGGACTGATGGTCGAAAGTAATATTGGCGCGGGTAATCAGAAGATGGCCGCCAACCCGGCTGACCTGGAATATGGTGTGTCGATTACGGATGCCTGTATTGATTGGGCAACGACTGAAACCGCGATTCGGCAATTACGTGATCAGGTTAAGGAGCACTTGCCACAGCGTGCCGGTTAATAGCGATAATAAACGCCAGCAGGAGCACGGAACTCCGTGCCTTGCATATCACGTTTGTCATACAAGGCTTTGGATACCCAACGTGCTGCCGGATTCATGCCAAATCCAACATGGCTAAAACCATAAGCTACGGGGTCATCCCATGATGCCAGATAATCACGGAATAGCTCAGTATCCAGATTGTCGCCGATGATCTCAGTGATGTAATCATTCTTAATTTCCAGTGTGATCCGGTCACGTAAATAGGCTTTAAATGTCAGGTTCATATCACCGGTATCCATCACAATACGTCCGTTCACGGTATTCTCACCCGGAAAGGCCAGACACAGACCGCCCGGCCAATGAGCTACCCCTTTGGAGTGTGTAGTATTTGAAATTTACATCGGTCTTGGTGCGAGTCAAACGGCGCCGGCAAGATACTGCTTACGTTCCTGTGCCGTAAATTTCTCAATCGCATAGCGCAACATGGTACGCGGCATGTGCTGGTAATGTTGGTGTAGAAAAGCTTTTTCCACTGTCACATCACGCTTGCCCACCTCACGCAGCATCCAGCCGACGATTTTATGAATCAGGTCTTCTGAATCATCACGCAAAATTTCGGCCAGTTTCAGTGTGTCCTGGTATTGATCACGTTTGATGAAATAATAGGTGGTCATCATCGCGATACGCCGTTCCCATAAGCTATCGGACTCTGCCAGTGTATAAAGAATCTGTCGGTCTTTTTCAAACAGGTATGGCCCCATAATTTTATGGCAGGAGCTATCCACCAGATCCCAGTTATTTACATAAGCCGTGTGCTCAAGATAGGCTTGGTAAATGGTGGTTTTCTCATGATTACTACCTTTGGTGAATTGAAGCACCAGAATGAATAATGCACATAAGCGTTCCTCATGATACGGCGAGCGCAGCGATCCCAACACGCTGCTCAGTGGTTCTGTTTTAAAGCGTTTGGACTGCTCACGTAAGACCGGGGCGCGGATACCCAGGAACAGGTCATTTTCACCGTACTCGCCTTTGCCTGTTTTAAAGAAGCGCTGAGAATGTGCGGCAATTTCAGGATTAGCCAGTGTTTGCAGGGTTGCTGTTAGTGATTGGCTCATGGTTGTTTTTCTGCTGCTGTGGGCGATGGCTTATCATCGTAGTTGATTTTGCGAAGGTTGTGTAAGCTCCCAACATAAAAATGCCACCCGTAAAAACGGATGGCATTCGTCGGCTGAGGCCGCGTCAGAATTATTTTAAGCTGGCGATATGACGAAAAAAGACTGCACAGAAGAATGGGCCTTAATTAACGGGCATTTATCTTAGTGATGGTTTTCCAGTAATTCAGAAGGTGCCTGTTGACTATTTCGTCGTATTGACCCGATTCATTAATTTTATCCAGTCCTGTATTCATCTTATTAATGATAATTTTGGCACGTGGGTGTGTCTTATGTATTAGGGCGTGCAGTGCATTGAGCGATATTTCGCGTTCCTGCGATTTGATTTTGTCGTTAAAGCCCTGTGTAGCAATTGATTCACGTCCGGTAAAGCCGTTGAGTGTGACACCGGCAACTTCACCATTGACGAGCATCTCAAAACAATCACTGACCAATGGCGGTTGCTTGAGTACTATTTTATTATCTCTAACCCAGTTACGACCATTTGCATTTAGGTCATGGATGGTATATCCAGCTGGTCTGCACACTATTTTACCCCAAATATCTTCATCTTTTGTGAACTCAAATGGGTCGTCGGCGCGGGTAAATAACTCGGTCAGGATTTCAAAAATCGGCTTGGAAAATAAAAAATCACAACGTGAATTGCCTTCATCAGGGCATGGGTTGGACCATGGAAAACCAACATCATACTTTTTTTCTGATAATAAAGGTTCAATATGGACTGACAAGTCATTAATCCAATTGACGCGATACGGGGTGTTATTTGATTTCAGCGCGGATTCAAGCAGTTCAGTTATTAGACCGCCATTAGGTAATTTACGATCGGCAAAAGGAGAGTAATCGTCGGCTGTTAACAGGGTGATCACCTGTTCAGTTGATCGTGGTTCCGATTGGTTTTCTGTGCTGGTTTTTTCGGCGCTGTCTGTTGGCAGGCTTGTCTCCTGTGCCTTTGGTGTCTCAGGTTGGTCTTCTGAGCTGGTTTGTTCGGTTTTTTTCGTATCAGCATCGCTGTTAGCAGTCGTTTCTGCCGCCGCTGTTTTTTTATCTGGATCGAAGCAGGGAATCACGAGTTTTTGCCCGATACGAATAACCGAAGGGCCTGATTTTAATATTGACTGGTTGGAATAGTAGATTAGCTGGTACTTCGATGATTTACCATAAGCTCGCTCTGCGATCAGACTAAGTGTGTCGCCTGATGAGACGACATAAGGTACTTTACAATCAATTTCTTTAGCATTTGCAGCAGACGAATATTGCGCGAGAACAAGTAGCATAGTCGCAACGAAAAGGAACTTAGGGCGGAAATAACCACGATACACAAGCAGTACTCCAATTTTCAAAAAAAGTGAAATAAAAAAATTTAAGTTAATATTAATCTGGGGTTAAGTTAAATTTTAAAGCGCCAGATAAGATCATTTAATTCTGTTCTAGTCAAGGAATTTAGAGCCAAGTCGTACGAAGCGTCTGTTATTTTCGACGAAAAGGTTGGGGGTGAAGGGTTGTTGGTTTTATGTAATTTATATTGAATATCAATATATTAAAGGGTTTATTGTGTTTGGTGGGTTTTGACCAGGGCGGCATCCACAATGTTTGTTAGTTCGGTGAGTAGCAGTCAATGAGTTAGCGAAGCTACGCCGCGTTGACTGATCAGTTTTTTTAAAAAAGATAAAAATTAGCATGCCCATTATTGTGGATATTGTAAATTATTCGATTTTCAACGGTGAGTTCTTTTGGCGTTACTGAATTGGGTGGCTTGGTCTTGGTTCGCTCTCAGTGGGATAACTTTTGTCAAAGTGCTGCCACAAAGTAGGGGTTGCGGTTGGTGTGAAGTCAAAATAGTATGTCTCTATTTTTTGATCATTGTAAGGAAGCTTTAATGAAATTGATGACTCCCGCTTTAGGTTTCGCGGCTATAACATTTATGTCAACGGCAGTAGCTGCCCCACTGGAAACTCTTGAGCAGCGTTTGAGCTATATTTTAGGTCAGAATTCAGCGACTCAGATGGGCGAGTTAGGATTTAATCTGGATATGGATGCGTTTAAACTGGCCTTGGAAGAAGCTGCGATGGAGGGTGATAAAAAGCCTAGTCTTTCGCAGGAAGACATCATGAAAACGATTCAGGAAGCACGTAAGGTCGGCGCTGAAAAAGCTCAAAAGAAAGCGGCTGCTTTATCTGAGGAGAATACCAAAATAGGTGCTGAGTACATCGCAGCTAATGCCAAAAAAGAAGGTGTGGTTGTTACTGAAAGTGGCCTGCAATACAAAGAAATCAAAGAGGGCACCGGAGAAATACCCAAGTCCACTGATCAGGTGAAAGTCCATTACAAAGGCACACTGATCGACGGAACAGTATTCGATAGTTCTTATGATCGTGGTGAACCAGCTACTTTCCCGGTTACCGGCGTCATCAAAGGCTGGATTGAAGCGCTACAATTAATGAATGTAGGTGATAAATTCCAGCTGACTATTCCACCGGAATTGGCTTATGGTGTGAAGGGTACAGGTAAAGACATTGGCCCGAATGCGACCCTGTTGTTTGATGTTGAACTACTTGAAATTATGAAGAAGTAGTCACACCCAGAGTCTACAAAAAACTGTGTACAGAAGGGGAGTAATAACTTAATGGGTGACGTGCTGAACATCGCTATTGTGTAGCGTTGTTTTGGTGAATCGTTGCTCGGGTTACCCCTTCTGGTTGGTTTATTTTTTGGGCGGATAAACCCAATGCCCAAACCAAGCGGCTTAGCTGGTTTTTCCAGCGTATCCAGTCGTGGGTTAGCTTTGCCACGCTCAATATCCCTCAGTACGCGCGGTGCAATGCCGATTAATCGTGCGTATTCCGGTTGAGTCAGTACTCACACCTTTCCGGAATATTTCCCCCTTGCCGGATAATTTTTAGCGTATACAGGAAACCGAATGGATAATATGCGTGGAAGTGCCTTTATGGTGCTGGCGATGGCGGCTTTTTCGCTGGAGGATATGTTTGTAAAATCTGCTGCCCAAACCCTATCTGTTGGTGAAATACTGATCCTGTTTGGCCTGGGTGGCATGTTGGCATTTATGGGGTTAACCAAGCGCAGAAATGAAGCCATTATCCATCCGGCTATTTTGTCGCGTCCGGTTTTACTGCGGGCGGTGAGTGAAGTGGTGGGGCGTATGTTTTTTACGCTGGCTCTGGCGGCGGCTCCGCTTTCCAGTGTGTCTGCGATCTTGCAAGCCACGCCTTTGGTAGTGGTGATGGGTGCTGCGTTGTTGTTTGGTGAACAGGTTGGTTGGCGACGCTGGAGTGCTATACTGGTGGGCTTTGCGGGTGTATTACTGATTATCCGCCCCGGTACGCAGAGTTTTGAGGCGAGTTCACTATTGGCGGTGGCTGGTATGTTGGGTTTTGCGGGTCGTGATTTAGCCACGCGTGCAGCTCCCTCCGTTCTATCTCATATGCAACTGGGTGTGTATGGCTTTTTTGTGCTGATTCCTGTTGGGTTTGGCCTATTGTTGTATAACGGGGGAGGGAGTGGGTTGACACTTGAATCCGCATTACAAATGACTGGGGTGATAGTGTTTGGGGTGATTGCGTATTATTCGCTGACGGTGGCGATGCGTACCGGTGAGGTGTCTGTGGTCACACCGTTTCGTTACACCCGTTTGGTGTTTGCGCTGATTCTGGGGGCGATTATATTTGCGGAGCGGCCTGATGCGCTGACGTTGATCGGTAGTGCGATTATCGTAGGTAGCGGAATTTATACTTTGTTACGTAATCGGCGAGTGAGTTCTTGACAGGTTGACGCTAATGCGTGGGAGGCGTTATTTTCAGGTAAACGTGCTGTGTGTCGCTGTTTTTTTGTGTTTCTGGCTGGTCATAATAAAATTGTGAATATTTCACAGATTGTTGCCATGAGTTTCACTACAATGACCTTATGTTCAGGTGTATAAAGAGCGTTCAATATTAATAAAAAAAAGGCGGATAAATGGAAGTATTTCTACATAATATTTTTACATTCCCAACTGTGTTTTATAGCGGGCTGTTAGTGTTGGTGGCACTTTACTGGTTAGTTGCCATTGTTGGTTTGGTGGACATTGATTCCGGTGATGCTGATCTGGACGCTGATACGGACACAGGTGTCTTGGGTGCGTGGCTTAGTAAATTCAAACTGGAGGGTATTCCACTCACTATTGTTCTATCTTTTATCACCTTAGCAAGCTGGGTGCTGTGTTTTCTGGCGGTGTATTTTATTTACCCGCTATTGCCTGAAACATGGGTGAAAATCATGGTGGGTTTCTGGCTGTTAGTCATTACACCGGTGATCGCCGCACTGATTGTCTCGCCTTTGCTGCAACCGGTAAAACCACTGTTTAAAAAGCAACGTGTCACCAGTAATACCGATCTTGTCGGCCAATATGCCGTTGTCCGTAGCGGTAAGGTGAGCGCTACATTTGGTGAGGCTGAATTTCAGGATGGAGGTGCGGGGTTGATCGTGAAAATTCGTGCCGATGAACCTAATCAGATTAGCCGTGGTGATCAGGTAGCATTACTCAGCTACGATGCCACAGACAGCACTTATCATGTGCGTGGCAGCCAATAAATTTCGTATTTAATTCAATAAAAATTTTTCATTTCCGGAGAACTTCATGGATACACTTTCTATCATGACGATGGTCGTCGCTGCGTTTATTGCTTTGGTGGTCATCGGCTTGATCGTCATGATCACACGCTTTTATGTCAAGGTTCCACAGGGCTGGGCATTGATTGTTAATGACACCAGCAGCACGCCTAAAGTTAAGTTTACCGGTGGCGTAGTCTGGCCGATCATTAATAAAAAAGAATTGATGAAAATCTCCCTGATCACCCTGCAAGTCGACCGTGCCAATAAAGATGGTTTGATCTGTAAGGACAATATCCGGGCTGATATTAGCGTGGCGTTTTATCTGAGAGTGAACGAAACCAGTCAGGATGTTCTGAAAGTGGCTAAGTCGATAGGCGTTGAACGGGCCTCAGACCGTGATGCGGTGCATGAACTGTTTAATGCCAAGTTTGCTGAAGCACTGAAAACGGTGGGCAAACAAATGAATTTTGTTGACTTGTTTGAAGACCGGATTGGCTTCCGTGACAAAATTGTTGAAGTGATTGGTAATGATCTGAATGGTTATGCGCTGGAAGATGTGGCCATTGATTACCTGGAACAGACACCGAAATCATCGCTGGACCCTAATAATATTCTTGATGCTGAAGGTATTCGCAAGATTACCGAGCTGACTGCTACGCACAATGTTCATACCAACAATCTGGAGCGTAATGAACAGTTGGCGATGAAGAAAAAGGACGTTGAAACACGCGAGGCGATGTTAGCGCTGGAGCGTCAGGAAGCAGATGCTGAGGCGCGTCAGCAGCGTGAAATCGATACTATTCAGGCACGTGAAAGTGCTGAAACGGAAAAAGTCCGTGAGGAAGAGCGTTTGCGTTCAGAGCAGGCGCGGATTGCTACGCAGGAAAAACTGGAAATTCTGGAAGAGAATAAGAAGCGCGAAGTGGAAGTCGCATCACACAATCGTCAGCGTGCGGTGGTTATCGAAGAAGAGAAAGTGATTCGTGCGAAAGAACTGGAAATAGTTTCTCGTGAGCGTGAAGTTGAATTACAACGCATCGACAAAGAAAAAGCGGTGGAAGAACAAAAGAAAGAAATCGCCAATACAGTGCGAGAGCGCATTATGGTGGACAAAACGGTTGCTGAGCAGGAAGAAAAGATTAACGAAGTGCGCGAAGTTTCTGAGGCTGAACGTAATAAACAGGTCATGATCCTGAAGGCGCAGGCTGAAGCGGAAGAAGAGCTGGTAAAGCAGGTTAAGCAGGCGGAAGCCGATGAGACGAAAGCAACGCACAAGGCGCAGGAAATTAACATTATGGCGGCGGCTGAGTTGGAGGCTTCTGCTAAACAGGCCGATGCGAAAAAGAAACTGGCCGAGGGTATGCAGGCTGAACAGGCAGCGACTGGTTTAGCGCAAGCACAAGTGCGCGAGGCAGACGCGGCAGCACGTGAAATCGAAGGTTTAGCTGAAGCGAAGGTGATTGAAGCGACAACGGTTGCCCGTGGTAAAGAAGGGCTGATGGAAGCTCAGGTGCTGGAAGAGAAAATGGAAGCTGAAGCCAAGGGTGATGAGTTGATTGCGCTAGCGGCTGCGCGTGGTAATAAAGAGAAAGGTTTCGCTGAAGCTGAAGTGATTCGTATGCGGTTCCAGGCTGAAGCGGATGGACTGGTCGAGAAATTCAAGGCAATGGATCAAATGTCGGATGGCGCACGTGATCATGAAGAATTCCGCCTTAAACTGGAGAAGGAATTTGAGCGTGCGATGTCTGAGATTGCGGCGAATGAGACTATGTCTATTGAGCAATCTAAGGCACTGGCGACTGCATTAGCGAATGCCAATGTGGATATCGTGGGGGGTGATGGGGATTTCTTTAATTCGTTTGCCCGTTCGTTGTCGCTGGGGAAGTCGATTGAAGGTGTGGTGTCCAAGAGTCCTACTGCTGAGCAGTTGATTCAGAAGTTTTTGGGTGGGGCAGGGAAGTCTGAGTCATGAATAAGACATTAGTGTAGCACCCTCGAAGCCACCTTCTGAATTCGTAGCAGGTGGCTTTCTAAAGCAATGCATGAATTATGATGAAAATTGCATTCACTCGACAGATCACTTAAATTAAGACAGCAGTATCTTTATTTTAACGGAGTACAAAATGCCATCCTTACAAGTACGTGACATGCCGGATAACCTTTATCATTTGCTGCAAAAGAGAGCAAAAAACGAACACCGTAGTTTAGCTCAAGAGGCAGTGGTTGTACTGGCCAAGGGTTTGCAAACGTCAGTTTCTCAACAAGACCGACGGAAAAAGCTATTAGCCACCATTGAAAGTAATGCCATTAAAATCATGGCAACGAACGCCCCTGATCCTGTTGATCTGATCCGTGAGGACAGAGACAGATGATTGCAGTTCTGGATGCCAGCGCGGCGGTCGAGATTATTCTGCAACGTGATGCAGCGGGTCGTTTTTCTGAGACTCTTCGTGAAGCAACATGGGTTATCGCGCCAAACTTGTTTATTGCTGAGGTCAGTAATGTTTTCTGGAAATACCATAAAATTATTGGCTATGACATCAGCACCTGTGAACAAAGTATCGAACAAGCAATTTCCCTGCCTGATGATTATATTAATGAGCTTGATCTTTATCGGGAAGCATTCGCGTTGAGTTGTTCAATTAATCACTCTGTTTACGATATTTTGTACCTGGTACTTGCCCGTCGCCACAATGCTAAGTTGCTGACTTTGGATAAAAAATTGCTCAAGAAAGCTCAGGAATGTGGGGTGGCCATTTAAGGCAATATGTTTAAACTAAAGAATATTGAAAAAAAAATAAGTAAAAAATCATGATTGAAGAAAACAGTACCACCAACCAAACCATCGCAGAAAGCAACGCTTACGAGATCATTCGTACCCGCCTGGAAAAACAGGGCAAGGCACTGGAGGATTCGACTTCCCGGCTTAATGCTGCCCGCCTTGCTGAGTTCAAAAGTGCAGCGATGGAGGTCACCGGCCGTCTTCGCGTGCGCACCGAAAATAACTGTGTTGCCCGCGATATTGTGCAGGTAGGTGAGCAACTGCTGTTTGGTTATAACGTTTTCATTGGTCTGAAAAAAGAAACCCGTATTGAGGATGTGTTCACGCTTTACACCTTGGCTGAAGACGATGGTCAATACGAGTTACACCCTGTTGCGTTACAGGATAGCTTCCTGGCCCACGGCAGTTTCATGGGCGATTTCCGCGAGCTATACGCTTATTACAAACATGCCCGCCTGATCCAGTTAACGGTTAAGGATAGCAAGCTGTTAGCTGCTTTCCAGATCGGTGAACGTGTCACTGATTTGCGGGTGTTCCGCTGGGCGATCAGCTCGCAAGGTGAATTAACCTATATTGATAATCGGGGCGAGCGTGACATCGCTTTACCGAAACCGGTTGACTTTGAATGGGTGGAAATCGGGCGGGATAACACCGTGCATGGCCGTCATCCACACCTGAATATACTCGACACTTTATTCGTGGAAACCTTAGGCGGTGATTTAACCATCAAGGTCGAAAACAACACAGATACCGGGCTGGGTATTTTCAGTGAGGAAGTATCGGATAAAACCCAGTCTCTGGATGACGGTCGATTTTTCTATGCTGAAGTGGGTAAGCTGATCCTGCTGAAAGTATTACCCTATCGGGAAGAAACCTGGCGCTATCTGGTTTTCAATCGCATCACTGAGCAAGTACAACGCATTGATGCTATCGGCCAGTCCTGTATCCGACTGCCGGAAGATCACGGTATTATTTTCCCCGGTGGTATCTACCTGCAAAATGGTGAAAGTCGCCAGTTTGAACATGATATGAGTGGCATGCATTTCAAGCGCAGTTTCCGCTCACCCAATGGTGAAGATGTCTTGTATATCTTCTATGCGGTGGATGCGGGGTACTACGCACTGTTTAGTTACAATATGATTGAAAAAGACCTGCGCAATCCTTTATTAGGTCACGGTTATGCCATTTCCGCTGATGGCCGGATGGTTTTATTCAGTTCAGAAAGTGACGAAGCCACCCGTATTCACCCCATGCAAATCTGGCAAACACCCTATGTGTCGGATGAATACGCCAGTCAGCAACCGGCCGGTGATAGTTTCTACGCGCGGATTGGTAATGCCGAACTGGTGCGCGGGATTTCAGATTTATACAGCATCACCCGAAGTATTGAAGATTCCAGTGTTTCGACCGCCCATTACAACCAGCTCATACAAGACAGTTCGCGTTTATTTGAAGCGTATTACTGGTTGGATAAGACTGAATTGGCGACCATTAAAACCACCGTCAATGAAATCGTCAGTACCTCTGAAAAGGTGTTGGATGAATTCGAGAAAGTTGAAAGTATCCGTGTCCAGGCCGACAAAGCCATGCAGGAAGCGGAGGCAGAACAGAAGGCCATTTTATCATCACTCATGCCTGACACATGGAGTGAGGCTGAATCATTTGTTGATGCCTTAAACCGCATTCGTCACCACCGTGGTCATCTGATGACCATTCGCGAATACCGCTATATTAACCGAGAGCGAATCGCGGAACTGGATGAGTCGCTGATTGAAGCACAGGATACGCTCGGTTCGGATACCGTACATTTCCTTGCCAGTGAGAAAGCACTACAGCCCTATCAGGAAAAACTGTCCGCGCTGGAAGACGAGTTATCAGCTGCCGATACGCTGCTGAAGCTGGAAGCGGTGCTTGAGCTACAGTCAAAAATGGCGGGTGATCTGGATTTGTTGTCTGAGTTGATGGCAACGCTAAAAGTCGATGATGCCAATGTGCGCACTCAGGTTATCGATGATATTTCCGAGATTTACGCACGACTTAACCAACTCCGCGCCCGCACCACTCACCAGAAAAAAGACATTGGCAAATCAGAAGCCGTCGCGCAGTTTAGTGTGCAATTCAAGTTATTCAGCCAAAGTGTCACCAATGCGTTGAACTTAGCCACCACACCGGATAAGTGTGACGAACAACTCAGCCGTTTGTTAATACAAATGGAAGAGCTGGAAAGTCAGTTCAGTGACCATGATGAGTTTTTGGCTGATATCATCGGTAAGCGTGAGGAAGTCCACGATTCATTCGAGGCGCACAAGCAATCACTGATTAATGAGCGCCAGCGGCGTGCACAAAATCTGATGGATGCGGCCCAGCGTATTATCGCTTCCATCAAGCGCCGCACTACCCGTTTCACGGAAATGGATGAGCTGAATACCTTCTTCGCCTCCGATACATTGGTGATGAAAGTTCGTGATATTTCCAAGCAGCTGCGTGAGTTGGATGACAGCGTTAAAGCTGATGATCTGGAAAGCAGCCTTAAGGGTCACAAAGAACAGGCGATACGTGGCCTGCGCGATAAGCAGGATATTTTTGAAGACGGTGGTAATGTCATCAAACTGGGGCCGGTGCATCGTTTTAGTGTCACGACTCAGGAGTTGGATTTAACCCTGTTGCCACGGGGCGAGCATCAATATATTCACCTCAGCGGAACTGACTTCTTTGAGCGGATTGAAGCACCTGAACTGGAAAGCCTGCATGCGTATTGGGAACAGAATCTGGAGTCGGAAACACCGGAATTTTACCGCGCGGAATACCTGGCGGGACAGATACTGGAGGCATTGGAGCAGGGTGAATTAAAAGCCGAGGGTGACTTGTTGGAAATGGTGCGCCAGTTTGCTGCGCCGCTGTATAAAGAAGGTTATGAAAAAGGTATTCATGACCATGATGCTGCGCAAATTTTAAAGCAGGTGCTGCCGGTTAAAGAGAAGGCCGGGTTATTGCGTTTTGACCCGTTGGCACGGGGTATTGCTGCTGTATTCTGGGCTAATACGTGTGAACAGGAGCCACAGAAGGATTGGCCGGATCGTGCGCATGCAGCGGCTGAGATGCGCCGTGTGTTTGGGAATGGTGAAGCGCTGATTCAATTGCGGGATGAGGTTTTGGGGGAAACGCGGAAGTTTTGGGCTTCGGACGAAATCCCACAAGCACTACAAAACGCAGCCACCTACCTCTGCGAAGAGCTAGCCAAGCCGGAAATCAACTTCATCACCAGCACCTATGCCCAACAACTGGCCGACAATCTACGTCGCAGTCTCGACACAGCTAACGCGTTGGCTAGTTTCAATACGGCGTTAGCAAAGCTCGAAACCAAACCGGCACAACGTTGGCAAGCCATTGAAGCCTGGTTACAGGCAATGCTTAAAGGCAAAGATGATGCGTTGGCTCATTATATTCCCGAAGCTATTTCGTTAATCAGCCTTAATGATAAACTGCCTCGCCAAACAGTCGATGCGAACCTCGAATTACGCATTAACGATATCATGGGCGATCATCCATTAATTAAAAGTGACGACGGTAAGCGTTACCTTGATTTATCATTGGACCAATTCCTCAGTCGCTTTCAGCAACACCGTGAGCAGGTGGTGCCAGCTTATCAACGTTATTTACATTTGCGCAGTGAAATCATTACGAAGCAGCGTGAGCATTTACGTTTGCAGGAATTTAAGGCGCGGCCACTGTCATCGTTTGTGCGCAATAAGCTGTTGAATGAGTCCTACCTGCCGTTGATTGGCGATAATCTGGCTAAGCAAATGGGGACGGTCGGTGATGACAAGCGCACTGACCTGATGGGGATGTTGATGCTGATCTCGCCACCGGGCTACGGCAAGACAACATTGATGGAATACGTCGCCAGTCGTTTGGGGCTGATCTTTATGAAGATCAACTGCCCGTCGTTGGGGCACAATGTGGTATCCCTCGATCCCGAACAAGCCCCTGATGCGACGGCAGCCCAGGAATTAGTGAAGCTGAATCTAGGCTTGGAAATGAGTAATAACGTGATGCTGTATCTGGATGATATTCAGCATACTCATCCCGAGTTCTTACAGAAATTCATTTCACTAGCTGATGGTACACGTCGTGTGGATGGTATCTGGAAAGGCAAAAGTAAGACCTATGATATGCGTGGTAAGCGCTTCTGTATCATTATGGCGGGTAATCCTTACACCGAATCCGGTGATGTGTTTAAGATTCCGGACATGCTCGCTAATCGTGCGGATATTTATAACCTTGGTGAAGTGCTGGGGGATAAAGAAGATATTTTTGCGCTGAGTTATCTGGAAAATGGCTTGACCTCCAACAAGGTGCTGGCACCGCTGGCGACACGTGACATGAAAGATATTTACACCCTGATTGATATGGCCAAAGGCCGTGAGGTGAGCACCAATGACTTGGGTCATACTTACAGTGGTGCAGAACTGAATGAGATCAGTGAGGTGTTTAAGAAGTTGTTTGTGGTGCAAAATGTAGTACTGAAAGTGAACCAGCAATACATAGCCTCCGCCGCGCAAAATGATGAATACCGCACCGAACCACCGTTTAAATTGCAGGGTAGTTACCGCAATATGAATAAGATGGCGGAAAAGGTGTCGGCGGCGATGAATGATGATGAACTGATGCGGATGATTGAGGATCATTATCAGGGTGAGGCACAGTTGTTGACCGGTGGTGCGGAAGAGAATCTGCTTAAGCTGGCTGAGCTGCGTGGCAATATGACGGGTGTTGAAAAAGAACGCTGGGAAGTGATTAAGGAAGAATACCGCCACAATCGTTTGGCACGCAAGGCGGATGTAGAAATCGGTCTGGAGATTGCTGAAAAACTGGGTGAGATTAGTATTGCCTTCAAGCATTCAGACCAGTTATTGGAAAACGGCCAGTTACAGCTACAAACTATGGTTAAGCACATGGTCAAACACCTGCACCATATTAGTTATGCGCTGGCAAAACAGGGCAAGAGTGACGCGCTTGATCTTAAGCTGGGCGACATTTCCAGTGCATTACAGGCGCTGGGCAATCAGTTGCAACAGACATTGAGCCAACCCGGTGCGGGTGAAATGTTGATGCCGCAGTTGAATACTATCAGTGAGCATTTGCAGCAACTTAACACCAGTGTTAACGGTGTTAAGGATCAGAGTCTGGTCGCTGAGCAGTTAAAAGGTATCGCACAAGGGGTTCAGTTAATGGGCGAAGAACTGGCTGAGGTGTCGGACACATCAACTCAGAAGCTGGATTGGCTGACCCGGATTAATCAGAAGCGTCAGTCCGGACAGCCAACTGACAGGAATTAAAAGAAAAGGGGGGAGCTAATGGATTTTTTGTAAATACAGATTCCTGCTTGACCCGAATCACCGTTTTCGATTAGTGTATATGACACTCTATTACTGTTTATTGATTTGCTACTAATGAATACCTTTTCAAACACTTCTTCTCTGTACCCAACACAACTGCTTCTGGCAGTGGTGGTACTAGTCGTGTCTGTCGTGGTGGTCAACGAGGCCATGCCGTAGCGGTTATTAGACAACACATTCTAAAAACCCTGCGGCGAAAGCCACGGGGTTTTTTTTTACCTGAAAACTAAAGTGCGAGATAGCAAATGACTGACGTAGACAGTGCAACACAAGCCATCAGCGCGGATCATCCGCAAGCTGCCCAGCGTTTATCCGGCTCACAATTAATCATTCGGTTATTGGAGCGTCAGGGAATTACAACCATTTCCGGTGTTCCCGGCGGTGCGGCGCTGCCAATGTATGACTCATTGGTGGGGAGTTCGATTAAGCATGTGCTGGCGCGTCATGAGCAGGGTGCAGGGTTTATCTGTCAGGGTATGGCACGGGTCACAGGGGATGCACAAGTTTGTTTCGCCAGTTCCGGCCCCGGTGCTAGCAACCTGATTACGGCGGTGGCTGATGCGCGTTTGGATTCGATTCCTTTAATCGCTATTACCGGCCAGGTGCCACAGGCTATGATTGGTACGGATGCGTTTCAGGAGATCGATACCTTTGGCCTGATGTTGCCGATTACCAAGCACAATTGGTTGGTGCGTTCTGCTGAAGAGTTGCTGGAAGTGATTCCGGAGGCTTTCCGTATTGCGTTATCCGGTCGCCCCGGCCCGGTATCCATTGATGTGCCGAAAGATGTTCAGAATCAGATCATTGAAGTAACAGAGTGGCCTGAGCCAGGTAAGGCCATCGCTACACCGGACTTTGAACCGGAAGAAGTGGATGCGATGCTGGCGAAAATCCGTGAAGCACATCGTCCGGTGTTGATGATTGGCGGTGGTATTGTGTATTCCGGTGCGTCTGAGCAGTTACGTGAGTTTGCGGAGCAGTTGTCGATTCCGGCTGTACAGACTTTCATGGGACTGGGCATTATGCCGCATGATCACCCGTTATCGTTGGGTATGTTGGGCATGCACGGTGCACGTTTCACCAATTACATTCTTGAAGAGTGTGATATGTTGATCGGCTTGGGGGTACGTTTTGATGATCGTGCCACGGGCAAGGTAGAGGCATTCTGTCCGAAAGCTGAGATTATTCATATTGATATTGATCGCAGTGAAATGGGTAAAGTTAAAAATCCGGTATTGGGTATTTGTGCTGATGTCGGTGAAGTGCTGACGATGGCTAACCAGAAGTTAGAGCCGACAAGCCGCCCATTGTGGCAGCAGCGTGTGGATCAATTGAAGGCAGCCCATCCGTTGATTCTGGACGGCGAAGATGAATTGTTCCGTCCTTATGGTGCGATTAAAGCGGTAGCCGATATTCTGGATGACTCCGCAAATATTGCCACCGATGTGGGTCAACATCAGATGTGGGTAGCACAGGCTTATCCGTTTAACCGCCCGCGTCAGTGGGTGAGTTCCGGTGGTTTGGGGACGATGGGTTTTGGTATGCCAACGGCGATTGGTATGGCGTTGGCTCAACCGGAGCGTAAGAGTATTTGTTTCTCCGGTGATGGTAGCATCATGATGAATATTCAGGAATTGGCGACAGCTGCGGAAGAAAATCTGGATGTGAAAATCATCATTCTGAATAACGGTCACTTAGGCTTAGTGCGTCAGCAACAGACCTTATTCTATGGCAAAAACCTCAATGCGGTTAAGTACCATCAGGTGACTGATTTTGCGCTGGCCGCTCAGTCGATGGGCGTGAAAGGGGTTGATTTGGCGAAGTCTGAAAACCCGTTGGAAGATCTTAAAACAGCCTTACTGGAACATGGGCCTTGCGTGATTAATCTGCCTATTAGTGAAACAGAAATGGTGTATCCGATGGTGGCACCGGGTGGTGCTAACTGCGACATGATCGGGGGAGAAGCGTAATGGAAAAAACGCTAACGCAATCGGTGCTGCGGCTAACCGTAAAAAATCATCCCGGTGTTATGTCACATGTGTGTGGCTTGTTTACCCGCCGTTCTTATAACCTTGAAGGCATTATGGTTCGCCCGCTCCGTCAATCCGGGGGCGAAAACAGCCGTATGTGGTTGTTGGTGAATGAAGAGGATAAGTTGGAGCAGATTATTAGCCAGACTCTCAAGCTGGTGGATGTGATGGATATCGAGCGCCATGACGTGGCGGGCAGTGTGTTTGAAAAAACTGATGGTTTTTTTGCGAGCTAGGTTTTAGGCTCCCCCTCTCTTTAGGCTAGGTCGCCAGCGAAGCAAGCTACCTCTATAATGCTTAATAGTCTTTTGAGAGGGGATATAACATGACGTTTGAAAGTTTTGTATCAGCGCAATGGTTTTTGCTGATCGCCGGTTTCGTGATTGCCTTCATTATGGGGGCAGTCGCTAACAAAACTAATTTTTGTACCATGGGTGCTGTATCCGATTGGGTAAACATCGGTGATACGGGGCGTTTTCGTGCCTGGTTGCTGGCGATTGCGGTGGCGCTGATCGGTGTTGTGCTGTTGGAAACGACGGGTTTGGTACAGGCTGACGGTAGTTTCCCACCTTATCGTGGTGGCAACTTGGTCTGGTTTGAAAACCTGTTGGGTGGCTTGTTGTTCGGTGTGGGTATGACATTGGCCAGTGGCTGCGGTAATAAGTGCCTGGTGCGTATCGGTGCCGGTAATATCAAATCGATTTTTGTTTTTCTGGTGATTGCTGTTATCGCCTATTTCATGGTGGTGCCGTTTCCCGGTACTGATATGACCTTGTATTCCACACTGTTCTATCCCTGGATGAATCCCTTATCTATCTCATTAGAAAACGGTCAGGATTTAGGTTCGATGATTTCCGGTGCGGAAGGCGCGTTGAATACCCGTTTGATTATTGGACTGGTGCTCGGTGTAGTGCTGATTGGCTTTGCGTTCAAATCTGCCCACTTTCGTGGCAATAAGGACGATGTCTGGGGTGGCGTTGTGGTGGGGCTGTGTGTTTTAGCAGCTTGGTTTGTTACCAGTAATATTGGCGTTGATGCGGACGGTGATACGATGAAGCTGGCGGATTATTACAGTGAGTGGGACATGATGGCCGACTCTGATGAGGGTAAGCCTGCTAGTGGTAGTGGTTTGAATGCACAGTCTTTCACGTTCATTAATCCAATGGGGCAGGCGTTGGGTTATGGCTTGGGCGGATTTAATAGTGCCTTGCTGACCTTTGGTGTGATGGCGTTTTTCGGCGTGGTCGCTGGTTCCTTTTGCTGGTCGATTGTGACCCGTACTTTTCGTATTGAATGGTTCGCCAGCTTGAATGATTTTGTGACTCATATCATTGGTGCTGCGCTGATGGGGTTTGGTGGTGTGTTGGCGATGGGCTGTACGATCGGACAGGGTATTACTGGTATTTCAACGCTGGCGCTGGGTTCGTTTATTACCTTTATTGCGATTGTGCTGGGCAGTGCGCTGACCATGAAAGTGCAGTTGTACAAGATGGTGTATGAGGACGAGGCTGGTTTGGGTAAGGCGTTAGTGGCTGGTTTGGCGGATATGAAGCTGCTGCCGGATGGGTTGAGGAAGTTGGATAAGGTCGATTGATATAAAGGAGTCGGACTATGAGTGAGTCACTGCCGTCGGAATATTCGGCGGTTTTATTTAGCTTTTCCAATTTGGCAGGCAGTGTGTGCCAAATTGAGTTGGGTGTATTATGACGTGTCTGGAAAGCATTACCTGACCGTGTTGTAGGAACAAGTGGTAGTATAGAACCAAATCCTACAACAAAAACTAACCCACTTGAAACAAGCTAAAAAAGCTTTGATGCAGCAACCCTTGATCAGAAAATGCAGCGTCACAACAAACCCCACTGAGGAAGCGGTATGCTGATACAAATCCACATCGAAAACTTTAAAAGCTACCAAAAACAGATTCTGCATCTGGCGCCTTTGACATTAATGATCGGCGCAAATGCTTCAGGAAAAAGTAATGCATTAGAAGCGTTCCGCTTCCTTTGTTGGTTAGGCGAGGGGCAGAAGCTGTCGACTCTGAAGCACCGGGTTGATGATTCCGATCAAATCCTGCGTGGACAGGTACAGGATTTAGGTTACTTGAGGTCGGATCATTTTAAGTTGGGTTGCGTTGATAGCTTAGAATTAAAAGGTATTGAGGGTATTGAACTGTCCGCCGCTGATTTTGAAGTTCAAATTACCTTGCGTGATGGTGATTTGCATATTACGCAGGAAACAATAACATCGTTTTTTGATAATATGCCCCTTTATAAAATTGAACAGGCTTCAGCAGGGTTAAGTACTGATGTAAAGGTGTCTTATAATAACTTTGCACGCGGTGGTAAAAAACCACAAATCACCTGTACTGATCAAATCGCGATTATGAATCAGTTAGCCAGTTCTGCCATATTTCAGTCTGGCCATAAAAAAGCACAAAAAGTTATTCCGGAAACGACAAGCAGATTTCAAAAATTATTTACTAATACTTTATTTTTAGATCCCATTCCATCATTAATGCGCAGTGAAAGTCACCCGGATAAAGTACTCCGTGGTGATTGTGCCAACCTATCCGGTGTGCTCTACACATTGTGGCAGGATGAAGCGTTCAAGCCTGTCATCATTGATTTTATCAAAAGCCTGCCGGAGCAGGATGTACAGACGCTGAATTTTTTTGAAGGCCATCGGCGGCAGGTCGCACTGGAATTAGTGGAAAGCTTTGGTAATACCGAGCGTACCTGGTCAGTTGAATTGCTATCAGATGGGACGCTTCGTGTGTTAGCAATTGCCGCCGCTTTGTTATCTGCGCCGGAAGGCTCTACGGTTGTTATCGAAGAGGTGGATAACGGCGTACATCCCTCTCGTGCGCGGCAGTTGCTGGCAGCTATGCGTGAACAGGCCGAACAACGAAAATTACGTCTACTGCTAACTACCCATAATCCGGCACTAATGGATGCACTACCTGATGAGGCGCTGGGCGATGTCGTTTTTTGTTACCGTGACCCTGATAGGGGGGATAGCCAATTAGTCAGGCTTTCTGATTTGCAGAATTATCCGGGACTGGTTTCACAAGGGCCGCTGGGTGAACTGGTGACGAATGGTGTGGTTGACCGATTTGTGAAGTCACCCATAACGCCCGAACAGAAAAAGCAGAATGCCCTGGATTGGCTAGCCCGGATGCAGGGGACAGATAAATGAGTGCGGTTTGCCTGATTGATACTACTGTCTTTCTGAATCTTCTCAATGTGCCAGGTAAGAATCAAAACAAGAACAAAGTGGGTAGAGATTACCTTGATTATGTGGAGCTTGGCATGACTTTTATTCTGCCAATGGCAACGATTATTGAGACGGGTAACCATATCGCTCAAAATGGTGATGGTCGTGTACGGCGTGAGACAGCTACTCGTTTCTGTGAGGTGGTGAAATGCTCCTTTCAGGGTGAAACGCCTTATACACCCAGTGAGTTTCCGAATATGAAGGCTATCTTAAGTTGGCTGGACAAGTTTCCCGAATTGGCCGGTCGTAATAAATCACCCAGTAGAGTTGGAGAAGGTACAAGCTTCGGTGATTTAAGTATCATTGAGGAGTACGAGCGATGCACCGTTCTTTATTCAATGTCTGAAGTTTTTATCTGGTCCTTTGATGAAGATCTTGAAAGCTACCAGTATCTCTCAGCAGAGGAGAAACGTTAATGCTGATCTTTAACTGCACCAAAGCCGCTCAGGATTTCTTCACCGTCACCCGTAAAGGTGAAAAGCGAACTATCGTCGAAGCGCCACCCAGTAAGGACGTAAGTGAAGATGCCCAGCACCTTAACTATGAAGATGGTAGTCCCGCAAAACCCCAGCAATGGTTACTGCACGCAGTAAGTATCAAGCGTAAACACTGCTTAGTGGCGATGGAGATAGACACCCGATTCAGTATCATTGTGATGGCTTTGGGCAAAGCTGATGTTGAATCCTTCCTGAAAACATTCCACGCTTTTTTAGCGGCTCAGGTGTCGGCTTACGGAGAAGCATACGGTATATGGGAAGAGTCAGATTCTGATACGATGATTGCTAGCTGCTTTAATCATTTGAATGAAGTGCGTTTTTTTAAGCGCTCTGACCGTAGCGTACAAACTCAGATCAACGAGACAGTGCGCTGGCTGCGCTATGATGTGGATCTAAGTCATGAGCTATTAACCGATAATAATAGGGTGCAGGATTATATTGAACACACCAATGATATTCTCCGTAAAAGTCGTGCATTTCCCGATCAGGATTACATCTATCCGTCTGAGGAAATGTTTATTTACTGGCAGCGGGAATATCAGGGGGTGAACGCCAAACAACTTGATGCCAGCCGTGAAATACTGGCTGCATATAGAAGAAAAGATAGTCTACGTCCTCTGCCAGACGAGCCAGGTAGGATAGTGCCGGAAAGTGGAGCGATAACTAAAGCAGAGTTGGTTTATCTGGATGATGTGCTACTGAAATATGATACAGATACCTCCTTGAATAATTCATCCATGTTGCATGGTTTTCTGACAGCCATTGTGTCTGGCCCGAATATGCTGCCGCCGAGTGCCTGGATGGCTGAAGTTTGGGGGAGTGAAGCTAATCAGCCAAGCTGGGAAAGTATGGAAGAGGCGCAGCAATTTATGGGTACCTTGTTCCGCATGATGAATGATATTTCCGGGACACTGATGACTAATCCACAGGATTTTTCCCCAGTGTGTCTGGTGAATGATGAGTTCACCGTGGTAGCTGATTGGTGTTTCGGTTATATGAAGGGTGTGTGGTTGGATGAGAAGGCGTGGGAAGCGCTTCCTGATGATATGTTGAAACAGTTTAATTTTCTGAGCAAAAATGCACAGTTAATTAATGTTAATAAGCCACTATCTTCGAAAGCGCTTGAACAATACCGTGATGATATGGTGATTGATGCTGCACAGGAGTTACATGCTTATTGGTTAAAGCAGCGCAGCCCCCAAAAACGTCCTGATAATGTGGTCGAACTCAGACCGCAGCATCCAGTGACTTCGGAAAAAGTCGGGCGCAATGAACCCTGTCCTTGTGGCAGCGGTAAGAAATTTAAAAAATGTTGTTTGCATTGAGTGCACGACGACTGAGGATAAACGTATGTTGACACCCCCCATTTTTTCTTCGATAGCCGCCGAAAGATGAGTCACTCAGTTGTGCAGCGTGGTCATAGAATGTCGATTACTAAAGATTTCATCCACCCCAGTCCAGCTGTCGTAGCGCCCACTGGCTTATACTCGGCCCCTAATGGCGCGTCATAACCCAACTCGCGTAATACCCCAAATACATGCCGGTAATTCAATTCCCCGCTATCCGGCTCATTGCGTTTCGGCACAGAGGCAAACTGAACATGCCCGATAATCGGTAATAAGTCCTGCAAACGATGAGAAATATCACCCTCCATCAACTGAAGGTGATAACAGTCAAACATCAGCTTCAGGTTGTCCGCACCCACTTCTTCGATAATGGCCTTAGCTTGTCCGGAGGTTTGCAGAAAATACCCCGGTGCATCGTAATGGTTCAAGGGTTCAATCAGGATGGTAATGCCATGCTCTGCCGCCAATTCCGTTGCATAGCGCAAGTTATTAACAAAGGTCTGATGTGCATCATTACCTGAAGCAAAGCCCGCCATCACGTGGATATTCGGTGTGTTAATCGCTGACGCATAAGCAATAGCCTGATCAATTGCAGCTTTGGCCTTAACTTCTTGACTGGGCAGGGCTGATAAACCATTCTCGCCACCCGCGACATCACCCCGAACCGTATTTAATCCCATCATCACCAGCCCGGTTTCAGCCAGCGCTTCATTCACTGCTACCGTAGGTGTGTCATAAGGCCAATGGCACTCCACTGCATCAAATCCTGCTGCTTTCGCCGCACGAATCGCCTCCGGTAAGCTCAATTCATTCCACAAAAAGCCTAAGTTAGCTGAAAACTTTATGCTCATTCCCACTCCACGTTAAAATGTGTGACGACATCATTGATTTGTTCACTGTTCAGGTGCCTAGGATTGCAGCCGCGCAGCAGCATAGATAACTTGGCGGTTTCTTCCAGTTCTTCAATCGCATACACCGCCGCTTCGATGTTTTTTCCCGCCACTACCGGCCCGTGTGCTGCCAGCATGACGGCTGCATGTTTGCCTGCTAAGCCTCGTACTGCATCGCCCATCGCCGGATCGCCCGGACGGTAATAGGGGAGCAATTTCACCTTCCCCAAACGCATAATCGAATAGGCTGTTAACGGTGGCAGGAAGTTATCCACATCAAGATCAGGTAATAACGAACGGGCCACTGAATGACAAGAATGTAAATGCACCACGGCATTAGCGCTGGAGCGCGACTCATAAAACGCGGCGTGCAAATTCATTTCTTTGGTCGGTTTATGGCCGCCAATCTGTTTGCCTGTGGCATCAAACCGGCTGAGATTGGCCGGATCTAGCTCACCAAAACAAGAACCGGTTGGGGATACCAATAAACCACCGTCTTCGGTGCGGGCTGAGATATTGCCGGAACTGCCGCCGGTTAAACCCCGGTCAAACATCGATTTAGCTAACTTACATATTTGTTCGCGTTGCTGATTTTCTGTCATTAACCACTCTCCAGTACACGAGCGGCTTTACTAAAAAAGTCCGGCGCTCCGAAGTTACCGGATTTCAGCGCAATAACCAGCGTGTCGCTGGCGCGGGTCGCCGGCACGCCAGGATCAATTTCAGGGCCGATTTCCAGGGTAGAAATACCCAAACCTTCGGTAATTGCGCCTGAGGTTTCACCACCGGCGCTGATTAGGCGACTAACGCCTGCTGCGACTAATTGCCGTGCTACTGCCGCAAAAAAGCTCTCCAGCGCATGGGCTGATTGTTCACGGCCAAATTGTTGTTGTATTGCTTCCACGGCTTCCGGATCAGCCGAGCTGTAAGCCAGTGGCGTGCCGGACTGTTGGACTAACCAGGCACAAACTTTCTCTGGTGTTGTTGTGCCATCGATTACTTCGTTGGCGAGTATTTCCAGGGTAGGGTTGTTTTCAGCGTGTACGGTTATTTGATTACGGGTAGCGATCGAGCAAGAGCCGGATAAGGCGACACATTTCCCGCTTTCCCCTGACCATGCGGTGGGTGTTTCTGCTATTTCGCCATTTCTGCGGAAATTATCGGGTAAGCCCAACGCAACGCCGGAGCCACCTGTGATCAATGGTAAATCTGTCGCCGCCGCGCCAATCTCCATCAGGTCTTTATCATGGATAGCATCCACCACAATCAAACGTTTCCCCTTCGCGGCCTCGAACCGTAGACGCTGTTTGATGTTATCCGAACCCGCCTCTACATCCTGCGCGGCGACATGACCGATAGGCTGTTTACTTTGTGGCGCTAACCAACGGCGAATATCAGCATCAGTCATCGGATTCAGCGGGTGATTTTCCAAGCCACTTTCATTCAATAATTTATCGTTTACAAACAAGTGGCCCATATACAGCGTGCGTCCTGTGCCGGGAAAGGCGGGGCATACAATGACACAGTCTGTGCCCAGTGCTTCGGCCAGTGCATCAGCTACCGGCCCGATATTGCCTTCTGCTGTGGAGTCGAAGGTCGAGCAGTATTTAAAGAAAAACTGTTTACAACCCTGCGCTTGCAACCATGCCAGCGCTTCCAGTGATTGCGCCACCGCATCGGCTACCGGAATAGAACGTGATTTAAGCGCGATAACACCAGCTTCAACATCCTTGGTGGCATTATTTGTCGGTGTGCCGGAGTACTGAACGGTGTGCATGCCCTGTTTCGCCAGGGTGTTTGCCAGATCACTGGAGCCGGTGAAGTCATCCCCAATACAACCCAATAACATTACGTATCTCCCGGCAGTTTGATGCCTGCATTACGCGCATAAACTTTAGCTACCGCTGCATCATCCTCAAGCCCTAAACCAGAACCGGAGGCGGCTACAAACTGTTGCAGTGCGGCGGCGGTAATGGGGGCGGCGAATTTTTCTGATTTGGCAATGTCGAGCACGATGCCTAAATCTTTTGGCCAGATGTCCACCGATGAATGCGGGGTGTAATCACCGGCAACAACATGTGGGGCACGGTTTTCAAACATCCAGCTGTTACCGGCGGATTGGGTGATGACTTCGACAATTTTTTCCGGTGTGATGCCTTGTTTTATGCCAAAGGTCATCGCCTCTGCCATCGTGGCAATATGTACGCCTGCTAATAGCTGATTGACTGATTTCATCGCTGATCCAGCGCCAACATCGCCCAGCTCAAATACAGTGGCGGCCATTGCATCTAACGCTGGTTTAGCCGCTGTGAATGTTTCAGAGCTACCGCCTGCCATTACTGACAACTCGCCGTTGGCAGCTTTCACTGAGCCACCTGAGATAGGGGCATCCAGGTACATAATGTCCTGAGCTTCACACCGTGCCGCCATGGTTTTAGCAAATTCGGGTGCAACGGTGGCACAAGATAAAATGACAGTGCCGCTTTTTAAATGGGGTACAACGCCTTGTTCACCAAATAGAACACGCTCAGTCTGAGCGGCATTCAGCACCACTACAACGACGGCATCAAGCGTTCCGGCAATATCGGCTAATGCGCCATTTGAACCACCTTCGTTTTGAAAACGTTTGATTTGTTCGGGCATTATATCAAAACCATGTACCTGGTGGCCCGCCCGCAGCAGTGAGGTTGCCATGCCGTAACCCATTGACCCCAAACCGATGACGGCAATTTTTTGTTTATCTGTCATAAAAACTCTCCTTCTGTTATCGATGTGCCGGTCTTACAATCACTTTCCCCATCACCTTCCGGCTGGTCAGTTTATTAATTGCCGCTACGGTATCTTCCAGCGCAAACATCTCGTCCACGACGACTCGTACCTTGCCTTCCAGATACCAACCCATCAGCTCTTGCATATTGGCCATGAAGTCTTGTGGTTGTTTTTGAGTAAAGGTGCCCCAGAAAACCCCGACAATACTACAACCTTTCACCAAAGCCAGGCTGATAGGTATTTTCGGAATATCTCCGCCGGCAAAGCCAATGACCAACAAGCGTCCGGCCCATGCGATATTGCTTAGGCTGGCTTTAAATACATCGCCGCCGACGCATTCATAAATGACATCGGCACCTTTGCCTCCGGTGGCTGCTTTCAGTGCTGCTTTTAAATCGCCTTTTGATGAGTTAACCAGTACATCCGCACCATTGTCTTTGGCTATCGCGAGTTTTTCTTC
The DNA here is from genome assembly GCA_947561585.1 of Caprella mutica. Taxonomy (NCBI): domain Eukaryota; kingdom Metazoa; phylum Arthropoda; class Malacostraca; order Amphipoda; family Caprellidae; genus Caprella; species Caprella mutica. The sequence continues at coordinate 132,356 of CANNZV010000002.1, read as the reverse complement.
GGTGGAGCATACTGCGATGACTTTCGCGCCTATTGCTTTGCCGATTTGCACGGCAGCCAGGCCTGTGCCGCCTGCTGCGCCTGTTACCAGCAGTGTTTCACCGGGCTGTAGCCGTGCTCGTTGACGTAAAGCATGATGCGCAGTGGCATGTGCCGTCAGCAGGCCTGCTGCTTCTATGGCTGGAATCCCATCCGGTAACGGCATCACCGCCATCGCATTCACGGCAACCTGCTCGGCAAAACCCCCTAACATGCAAAAAGCCAGGACACGCTGCCCTACCTTCAGGTGTTTGACCTGTTCACCCAGCGCACTGATGGTTCCTGCGACTTCGGTGCCGGGTGTAAATGGTCGATCCGGCTTTATTTGATAAGTGCCTTGAACCAATAAGCTGTCAGGGAAGTTAACCCCGGCGGCTTCAATATCAATCACTACTTCATGTTTATCCGCTTCAGGTGCCGGGATCTCTTTTAGTTGCAGATCTTCAACCGGGCCAAAATCCGCACAGACAATTGCTTTCATGGTGGTTACTTTTCCTTGTGTGTGGTCAAACATACTTTCCCGCCAGGTTCCGCCCCAGCTGCATCATATGAACCTGATCCGGCCCATCTGCAAACTTCAGCGCCCGCTGTAAGGCAAACATTGAAGCCAAAAACGTATCCTGGCTCAAGCCCACTGCACCGTGGATCTGGATCGCACGATCAATTACATCCAGCGCCATATTCGGCGCAACAATCTTAATCATGGCAATCAGGTCTTTGGCAGATTTATTACCGTCAACATCCATGTGTTGTGCCGCCTTCAAGGTGAGTAAGCGGGCTTGTTCAATCTGGCAGGCCGATTTGGCAATGTCTTCGCGTACCGATTGCTGTTTAATCAGTGGTTTACCAAAGGCAACCCGTTTGTTAGACCGGTCACACATCATTTCCAGCGCACGTTGTGCAGCACCCACTGAGCGCATGCAGTGATGAATACGCCCCGGGCCGAGGCGACCTTGTGCAACCTCAAAGCCGCGCCCCTCACCCAGGATTATGTTCTCCACCGGAACCCGCACATTATTGAAATGGATTTCAGCATGACCTTCTGGTGCATGATCATAACCATACACCTCCATTGGCCGAATAATCTCGATGCCGGGTGTGTTGACAGGCACCAGAATCATCGATTGTTGCTGATAACGATTCGTGTTGTCCGGATCAGTTTTGCCCATCACAATGAGAATTTCACACTGCTTACGGCATGCGCCACTGATATAAAACTTGGTGCCATTAATGACGTACTCATCGCCGTCGCGTTCAATCCGTGTCTGGATATTGGTCGCATCACTGGAGGCAACGTCCGGCTCAGTCATCGCAAAAGCAGAGCGGATTTCGCCTGCTAACAGCGGTTCCAGCCATTGCGTTTTTTGCGCCTCACTGCCGTATTTAGCCAACACTTCCATATTGCCAGTATCGGGGGCGGCGCAATTAAAGACTTCGGGTGCCCAGGTGACACGGCCCATTTGTTCAGCCAGTGGCGCATATTCGAGGTTGGTCAGGCCGGGTGAATAATCGCCATAAACCGGAGGTAGGAACAGGTTCCATAAGCCTTGCTCTCTGGCTTTGACTTTGAGTTCTTCCATCAATGGCGCAGTAGACCATCGCTCATCACCCTCACTATGCTGCTCATGCATGGCGTGTTCATTCGGGTAGACATGCTCATCCATAAAAGTGCTGAGCTGTTCGAGTAAATTTTTGACCTTGTTGCTGTATTCGAAATCCATGTTCTATCGTTCCTAAATTAACAAAAAGCCGCCATCAACATTAATACACGCGCCCGTGGTATAGCTAGCTGCATCACTCACCAGATAAAGCACAGTGCCCGCCATTTCACTCGGCTCGGCGACGCGTTTCATGGGTATATGCGTCATAACCTGTTCCAGAATAGCGGGATTGTCGATTAAAGTTGAAGCAAATTTGGTATCCGTTAAGCCCGGTAGCAAGGCATTCACCCGAATCCCCAACGCAGCGCACTCTTTGGCGAAGGCTTTGGTCATGGAGATGACTCCGGCCTTAGTGATGGAGTAGATGCCTTGCTTATCGCCGGGTGTCAAACCATTGATAGAGGCGACATTGACGATGGCACCACCGCCATTCTCTTTCATCAGTTTTCCCGCTGCGACGGACATATAAAAATAGCCGCGCAGGTTCACATCGACGGTTTTGTCGTAGGCGCCCAGCGGTGTATCCAGTATGTGACCAAAATAAGGATTGGCCGCTGCATTATTGACTAATATATCCAGCTTGCCGTGTTGTTCGGTAATGGTGGCGAAGGTGCTTTCTATCTGATCCATCTCGCCGACATGGCAGGCTATGGCCTGTGCGCTGCCGCCTGCTTCAGTGATCTGATCGACAACGTTTTGGCAGCCAGCAATTCTCCGGCTGGATACAATGACATGGGCACCTTGCTGCGCTAGTAGTTTAGCAATTTCTTCGCCAATCCCACGGCTGGCACCGGTCACTAATGCGGTTTTGCCGGATAAATCAAACAACGTGGTGCTTCCTGTGTTTTCGCTCATGGTTTTCTCCTTCTCAATGTTGTTGGTCTTGTCGGCGTTTGAGTAATTTCTGGCCCTCAGTTTTCATGATTTCAGCAAATGCTTCAGGTTGGGCGCGTTTGTGCTTCCATTGGTCCTGCACGGTCTGATGGGGCTGAACCATAAACTGCTGTTCATTAACTGCGGTGAAGATTTCATTGGCGATATCATTCGCTGAAATTTCCGACTTTGCCATCCGGAAGCTGACAGTTTCATTTACACCTTCGTTAACAGCCTTCATATTTTCTAACAGGTTGGTGGCGAAGAAGGCAGGGCAGACAACAGTGGTATTGATATTAAAGGGTGATAATTCGGCTTGCATACTTTCTGACAGGGACAGTACACCGGCTTTGGCAACGGAATAACCGCTCATGTCGGGTGGATTGAACAGACCAGCTGCTGAGGAGATATTGACGAAATGCCCGGATTTTTGTTGTTTGAAGCCTGGTGTAAAAGCGCGGATTCCTCGCATCACACCATTAAGATTTATGTTCAGCACCCAATCCCAGTCTTCTACCGGTACCTCATCAATCGGGCCGCTGGTGCCGCCAACACCGGCATTGTTCACCACGATATCCACGCCACCCCAGCGTTCAGTTAGTGTCTTATTGGCTGATTCCAGGTCTTCAAGGCGACTGACATCACAAGGCAGGTAACAGGCATCATTTCCAAATGACTGTAATTCGGTTAGCACTTCCTGTCCGCGTTCATCATTCACATCACCAATGCAGACTTGGTAGCCCTCAGCGGCATATTTGAGGGCGATGGCTTTTCCCAGGCCGCTGGCACCGCCTGTGATGAAAATACGTTTCATGGTTGGAGTCCTCTTTATTTGTTGGGGTAGTTTATCATGCAAACCGTCATTAGTTGTTTTGCCAGTCACTCAGAGTATTGGTTGGCTCCAGTCTCAGTCGTACCATCACCACAAAGACTTTTTTGCTCGCTCAGGCCATTCTGTATCGTATTTATCGCCACCCAATCTATTGTTGCTCAAGCCTGCCAGGATTTTCCCTGCTGTTGGAGCATCTGAAGATTGAAGATTGAAGATTGAAGATAGTGATCGGGATTAATGAATTTTAGGTGGCTTGGCAGGCAAGCGCATCATATTATTTCACGCATCACGATGAATCCCCTTAGTATCGCTGGCATCAATATCAGAGCATGCGGCTTCAATTTCCTTTTTTTGTACCTCCCTCCCTTGAATTTTCCGATTTCACCCTTATCTCTGTGAAGCGATTTAACTACCTGTTCTCCGAACAGGCGTGAACCCGATTTTTGGAGACCTGAAATGACCTCGCCAGAACAAAATAATACACAAGATGAGCCGGTTAAAACGGCAGCTGAAATGCAACAGGAAGCACAACGTGCTGAAATTGAAGCGGTGCTTGATGCTGAAACAGAGCAATCAGATGGCACAGAACCACCGGTTGTAACAGTGGAAGTTGCACAGTTACAAATTGAGTTGGACGCAGCGTTGGCTAAAGTCACCGAAGGTGATGATCGCGCTTTACGTTTGCAGGCTGAAATGGAAAACCAGCGTCGTCGCTTAGAAAAGCGCGTGGATGATGCACATAAGTATTCTGTGCAGAAGTTTGCAGAAAGCCTGTTGCCTGTGGTGGATAGTCTGGAAATGGGCATGAAGGCCGAAGGCGGTATCGAGCAGATTAAAGAAGGTATGGAGCTGACGCTGAAGCAGTTTGAGTCGGTGATGGAAAAATTCAAGTTGGAAGCTGTGGGAGCGGAAGGAGATAAGTTTGACCCTGAAGTGCATCAGGCTATCTCGCAGCAGCCTAGTCCTGAGCATGAAAATAATACAGTCATGGCAGTAATGCAAAAGGGTTATACCTTGAATGGCCGCACAATCCGTCCAGCCATGGTTATGGTTTGTAAAAACTGACTCATGTTATGAAAGTTCCTTTCACGCCGAATAGTGAAGTGCGAACTTTAATATTACTTACAGATTTTGTTGGTGCGATCGCTTGAAAAGCACTAAATGACCCCAACAAATATAGCTAATCGAAAAGGTAGCTGGTTTAAAGATTAAGTTGCCGGTTTTTTGAAAAAACATAGCTGAAAAAGATTTTCTGGAGATTATGAAAATGGGAAAGATCATTGGTATTGACCTGGGTACAACCAACTCCTGCGTAGCAGTGATGGATGGTGATAAGCCACGGGTTATTGAAAATTCTGAGGGTGATCGCACCACTCCTTCCATCGTTGCTTTCATGGAAGAAGAAGTGCTGGTTGGCCAGACGGCAAAACGTCAGGCGGTGACTAACCCTGAAAACACGTTGTATGCAGTTAAGCGTCTGATTGGACGGCGTTTTAATGAAGATGCTGTACAGAAAGACATTAAACTGGTGCCTTACAAGATTGTTGAAGCTGACAACGGTGATGCATGGGTTGAAGTGCGCGGTGAGAAAATGGCACCGCCGGAAGTTGCTGCCCGTGTTTTGCAGAAAATGAAGAAGACCGCTGAAGATTATCTGGGCGAAACAGTGACTGAAGCAGTTATTACTGTTCCGGCTTACTTCAACGATTCCCAGCGTCAGGCAACTAAAGATGCCGGTAAGATCGCTGGTCTGGACGTAAAGCGTATTATCAATGAGCCTACTGCAGCAGCACTGGCTTATGGTATGGATAAGTCTAAGGGCGATAAAAAAATCGTTGTTTATGACTTGGGTGGTGGTACGTTCGACGTCTCTATTATTGAAATTGCTGATGTCGATGGCGACATGCAGTTTGAAGTACTGTCTACCAATGGTGATACGTTCCTTGGTGGTGAAGATTTCGATAACCGCATGATTGATTATCTGGCTGACGAGTTCCGTAAGTCTGACGGTGTTGATCTTAAAGGTGATCCACTGGCGATGCAGCGTCTGAAAGATGCGGCTGAAAAAGCGAAGATCGAGCTGTCTACTGCACAACAGACTGATGTAAACCTGCCTTATGTGACAGCTGATGCATCCGGCCCTAAGCACATGAACATCAAAGTGACCCGCGCTAAGCTGGAATCACTGGTTGAAGATCTGGTTGCCCGTACGATTGAGCCTTGCAAAATCGCATTGAAAGATGCTGGCATGAGCGCGTCTGAAATCGACGAAGTGATCATGGTTGGTGGTCAGACTCGTATGCCTCAGGTGCAGCAAGCCGTAGAAAACTTCTTCGGTAAAGAGCCACGTCGTGACGTGAATCCTGATGAAGCCGTTGCTGTTGGTGCAGCGATTCAGGGTGGTGTATTGGGCGGTAGTGTTACTGATGTGTTGTTGTTGGATGTAACGCCTCTGTCTTTAGGTATTGAGACCATGGGTGGCGTGTCCACTAAGCTGATTCAGAAGAACAGCACAATTCCTACCCGTGAATCACAGACATTCTCAACGGCTGATGATAATCAGACTGCGGTAACGGTACATGTGTTACAAGGTGAGCGCGAAATGTCACGTGACAATAAGTCATTGGGTCGTTTTGACTTACAGGATATTCCACCTGCACCACGTGGCATGCCACAGATTGAAGTAACTTTTGATATTGATGCTAACGGTATTTTGAATGTATCGGCGAAGGATAAGGCTACTGGTAAAGAGCAGTCTATCGTGATCAAGGCTTCTTCCGGTTTGTCTGATGAAGAAGTCGAACGCATGGTTCAGGATGCGGAAGCGCATGCTGAGGATGATAAGAAGCAGCGTGAACTGGTCGATACCCGTAATCAGGCCGAATCTTTGATTCATGGTACTGAAAAGTCACTGAAAGAATATGGTGACAAAGTTGACGGCGCTGATCGTGCTAACCTTGAGAACCTGATGAATGAGTTGAAAGACGCAGTCAAGGGGGATAACAAGGATATCATCGAGCGTAAGAGCGAAGCATTAGGCGAAGCATCTGGTCAGTTGATGCAGAAGATGGCTGGTGCTGGTCCTGAAGCTGCGGCAGCAGCAGGTGCTGCTGGTGCAACGGGCGCTGAAGAAGCGACTAAAGCAGAAGATGATGATATCGTTGATGCTGAATTTGAAGAAGTTGATAACGATAAGAAGTAAGCTGCCCCGCAGCTTATAAATTCAGGCGCGGCGGGCTTAAACCCTTCGCGCCTGTGTTCGTTTTATGATCTGTTCTTTTTAGGCGGTTTTCGCCGTAACTATTACAAGTATTATCAGGGTACACCGATTATGTCCAAACGGGATTTCTACGAAATTCTTGGCGCTGAGAAAAACGCCAGTGAAGCCGAGCTGAAAAAGTCTTTCCGTCGTTTAGCTATGAAATATCATCCTGATCGTAATCCGGATGATGCAGAGGCCGAAGGTAAATTTAAAGAAGCCAGAGAAGCCTACGAAGTGCTGAGTGACGCAAATAAACGTGCTGCTTATGATCAGTTTGGTCATGCCGGTGTGGAAAAATCAGCCGGTGGTGGCGGTGGGCCGGGTGGTCAGGGCTTTGGTGATATTTTTGAAGATATTTTTGGTGATATTTTCGGTGGTAGTGGCGGCGGTGGGCGTCGTGGTGGTGGCGGTAACCGTGCGTATCGCGGCAGTGATTTGCAATACAACCTTGAACTATCGTTGGAGGATGCTGTATTTGGTACTGAAGTTGATATTCGTATTCCTTCAATGCAAGGTTGTGAAACCTGTGATGGTTCCGGTGCGAAAAAAGGCTCTCAGCCACAATCGTGTCAGACTTGCCATGGCCAGGGTCAGGTACGTATTCAGCAAGGTTTCTTCTCGGTTCAGCAGACTTGTCCGCAATGTCATGGTCAGGGAAAGGTCATTTCCGACCCTTGCACCGATTGTAATGGCCAGGGGCGGATAGAAGAGCAGAAAACCTTATCGGTGCGTATTCCAATGGGTGTTGATACGGGTGATCGTATTCGCCTGGGTAATGAGGGTGAGGCCGGACTAAATGGCGGGCCTGCTGGTGATTTGTATGTGCAGGTGCATGTCAAAGACCATGAGCTGTTTAACCGTGATGGTGATAATCTGTACGCTGATGTGCCTTTGCGTTTCACGACGGCAACAATGGGTGGTGAAATTGAAGTACCGACCTTGGAAGGCAAGGTGACGCTGAAGGTACCGCCTGAAACCCAGAGTGGCAAAAAATTCCGCTTACGCAGCAAGGGTGTCAAGTCAGTGCGTAGCGCCAGTGTGGGTGATCTGATTTGCACAGTAGTGGTGGAAACGCCAGTGAATCTGACCAAGCGCCAACGCGAGTTGTTGGCTGAGTTGGATGCGTCGATGGATGAAGGTGGCAAGCGCCACAGTCCGCGTGAACACGGTTGGCTGGATAAGGCGAAAGGTTTTTTTGATGATGTGAAACATGCTTTCACAGACACTAAAGACTAAAACACCGACAAAGACTAAGACAGGAGAAGGCGTATGACAGAGGTAATACGAATCGCAATCGTTGGCGCTTCCGGACGCATGGGCAAGACTCTGATTGAGGCTTGTGCTGAGCGGGACGCACTTGAGGTGACTGTTGCGACTGAGCACCCACACAGCCCTTTGTTGAATGTTGATTCCGGTGCCTTAGCTGGCGTGGGTGAGAATCAGGTTATTATTGCGCCTTCATTAGCTGAAGCCGCAGGTGATTTTGATGTGTTGATTGACTTCACCCGCCCGGAACCGGCGCTGGCGCACTTGCAGTGGTGTGTTGATAACAATAAGAAAATGATTATTGGCACGACTGGTTTTGATGATGAAGGTAAGGCCGCAATTAAGGCGGCTTCTGAGAAAATCGGTGTGGTGTTTGCGGCTAATATGAGTGTGGGCGTGAACCTGACGCTGAAGTTGTTGGATATGGCAGCGCGGGTGCTGGGTGATTCGGTTGACATTGAAGTGACTGAGGCGCATCACCGCCATAAAGTTGATGCACCCTCTGGCACGGCACTGGCCATGGGTGAGGTGATTGCTGATGCGCTGGATCGTGATTTAAAAGAGTGTGCGGTTTATGGGCGTGAAGGTCATACTGGTGAGCGGGATCGTAAAACCATTGGTTTTCAGACGATTCGTGCTGGTGACATTGTCGGTGAGCATACCGTGATGTTTGCGGATATGGGTGAGCGTATTGAGATTACCCATAAGGCTTCCAGTCGCATGACCTTTGCTAAAGGTGCGGTGCGGGCTGCGGAGTGGTTGGGCAGTAAGCCTGCTGGTTTGTACGACATGCAGGATGTGTTGGAGCTGGCTTAAAAAGCTTGATGGCTAAATAGTGTGGAGGTTAGTGGGGCTATGAAAACTCATCCGGTCATCATCTGGGATTTACCAACCCGTATCTTTCATTGGGTGTTGGTGGCTGGTGTTGCTTTTATGTGGTTCTCCACTGAAATATCCGATTCACTGATGGACAGGCATGCGCAGGTGGGTGAGTTTCTGTTGTCGCTGGTGCTGTTCCGGATTATCTGGGGGTTTGTCGGCAGTGACAGTGCTCGTTTTGGTACTTTCCTGACTTCACCGGTCAGTACTATCAATTACGCTAAAACGTTATTTTCCCGCAAGCCGTCATGGCATGCAGGGCATAATCCGGTGGGTGGTTGGATGGTGCTCGCCTTGCTGTTGGTTGTTCTGGGGCAAGCCGTTAGCGGATTGTTTATGACCGATGACATAATGACGGAAGGGCAACTTTATGCGTGGGCACCTTCCTGGCTTGCCGATCAGATGATGAGTATGCATCACCTGCTGTTTGATGTTTTGCTGGCGCTGATTGTTTTGCACGTTGCGGCTATTCTTTTTTATCGCATCTTTAAACGCACCAATTTGGTTTCAGCAATGGTGAAGGGCAGTGCTTCATGGCCTGAAAATGAGCCTGCTTCAAAGGTGCTGAAATTCCGTAGTGCGTGGCTGGCTTTGATAATTTTTGTGGCTTGTTATGCCGGGGTGTATTGCGGGCTTCGGGTTTTGGTGTAAGTTTTCAATCAAAGCTTCCCTGATGGAATGTACTGTGAAATCACAGCCCATTCCATGTGAATATCGGGATGGACAGAGCTTTAATTAGTCCTTTTTCCGGTACGCTTTGTGGCAAGCTTTACAGGATTGTCCCACTTTGCCAAAAGCTGGTTTCAAAGCGCTTAAATCGCTACCACTCGCCGCTGCTTTAGCCAGATTAGCCGCTTCGACTTTAAATGTTTCCATTTTTTCTTTGAAATCATCCCTATTGTCGCCGATTTTTTTCTTGGCGCCTGAATCACCACCATAGCTACCATCAATAAAACCATTCATAGGGAACTGACTGAGTGCGGCGACAGCTTCTGCGTTCTTTGTGAAAGTTTCAGCATCAAACTCCATTTTGCCTTTTACCATGGCAGCCATCCCACCAAAATGATGGCCGATCATGGTGAAAGCACCCTGGCGGTATTCGACAGCCTTTTCTTCAGTTGAACTCTTGGCGATGGCCGTCGCAGCGATGCCTAGTGCCAGTGTGGTAGCGATGGTCAAAACAATTTTCTTCGTCATCAAGTTTTTCATTGTTGCTCCTCTTTTGTGCTAATTAAAATAACTCCATTTCCAGTTCACGGTAAACAAAGTCGATATTCTTTTTGTGATTCAGGTGGTATAGCCTGATCCTCCCCCAGTCTTCATAATGCGTGTTATCCACGGTGGTCTGCAAGTCCTGGTCGTCCTCAATGGCATCAGTCATGTCTTTTCGCAGGCGTTTCATGTAGTCCTGTGTTTTGGTAACCATTGGGAAGGGGGCTGTCTGCACGCTGCCATGACCGGGCACCATGAGCTTGGCATCTTTAAAAGTTTCCAGTAACCAAGTGTGTGCGTCGATCGCTTTTTCTGAGTTACCGTCCGCCATAAAGGTAACGCGGTTATTAAAAGCCAGGTCCGAAATCCAGACAATGTTGTCTTCTTTCTGGTGGACTATCAGGTCACCAAAAGAATGGTGTGCGCCGGTATTATAAATGGCGAAGGTTTTGCCACCCGTTGCCAATGTCTGTTTTGAGTATAATTCACCGCCAACCATAATGTCAGGTTTGACCGGGTTAAAACCGTGCATATCCTCTTTAATAAAGGTATTGCGGTAATTGACAGAATGTTCAATCCGGTCGGACTCTATGTATTCCATAGTGCCTGCATGGCCAATCACGGTGATGTTTTTTTGTTCTTTAAAGGCAATGGCACCATAAGCGTGATCAGGGTGGTTGTGCGTAATAATCAGGTATTTGACCGGTTTGTCGGTGACGGTTTTAATGGTGCTCAGGATGCGTTTCCCTAATAACGGACTGCCTAGTGAGTCAATGACCACGACGCTGTCTTCTGTCACAACGAATCCGGCGTTGCCGTTAAAGCCGCGATTGTTTTCATCTACTTCGGCGATGTTGCCATAAAAGAAATAGGTTGAAGGAGCAATCTCATAATATTTCAGTGGTTCGTCAGGGCTGGTTTCAGCGCTGAAAGCAACACTGGGTACTTCGTCAGTGTCGATGGCCAGTTCGGGGTGTTGGGATTTTCCCGCTTGTGTGCCAAACGCGTGATCCACTTCTTCACGTGTGTAGTGAGCTTCGGTTTCATCGGCTTGTATCGTGGTAGGCGCTGGTGATTTTTCGGCAAGAACCAGCCCGTGGGACATCAATAATGAGATTGCAATAAGGGACTGGTTGATGAGTGGTTTCATGTGCAGCATCCTATGTTTTCTTTATGCGAGTAGTTTACTCTTTTTGTAGCGCTTTTTGCTGAGCTTTAAACATTTCCATTTGTACAACCGGCATTACATCCGCCATGTAAACGCCCATTTTGCTCATGGCTGATTTTGCTTGTGGTTTACTGTAAAAGTCAGCTAATACCGATATTTCTTCGGCGGTGAAGTGTTTAACCAAGGACTTATGCATGGTGTCATTTAATGCTTCTAAGTTGAGGTGTTTTGTTAGCATGTTGATAAAAGGTTTGCGCTCGCTTTCGGGTAAGGCACCCTGAGTGCGCTCGGCAATATCCTGGAAAATGTCTTGGGCTGAATTGACTTCAAGGTAACGTTCAGCCTGTATTTGACGGTTTTTTATTGTGTTTTCCAGGTTTTGTTGTGCATAAACAATACTCTTGAAAAGCAGAATACTAAGAGCAACTAATAGGGCTATTTTCATGAGCGTAGACAACCTTACCTGTGGGGTTTTGGGTTCTTGATCAAGTGTAGTCGATTTTAAGCGGTGCTTGTGGGTTGTTTTTGTTGATATTCTATTAACGGACTTGTTCGAGTGTCATAATTTCATGCTTTGTCATGTCGCCTTCTGTATTGAAATAGATGGCTTGTATCTGAGGAGTGCGCTTTAGAATATAGGCTGCCATCAATGTGCATATTTTCTGATTGCCATTAGACAGTGCGGTAAGTATCCGGTCGCCAACAATTTGGCAGCGTTGTTGCTGATTTGGGTTGACCACCCAGGTGCGACTCATTTGATAGCCGTTATTCATGTCATTATCCATTTTGTCGAAGAATTCACTGGCCTCGTCGAGCATGGCTTCAGCGACAACAATGTCCTGAACAGTCTCGTTAATATGAACCCTTAATTGCATGACGCTTCCTATCTTGATAATTATGATACTTTACAAGACTAGCGTATTCGTGGGGGCAGGGGAAATCGCCCTATTGGTAGGGATGATTACCATCAGTTACCAGGGTAGGGTTGTTATGGCATCGGATGGCAGCGGTTTTCTGGAAAGGAGTGGGGTGTGTTAATTCATATTAAGGCAGTGTTGGATCAGTCGCGTTTGCAGGAAGTGCAGTCATTATTGGCCAGCGCTGAATTTGTGGATGGTAAGTTATCGGCGGGTAAGGAAGCCGGGCAGGTGAAGCATAATGAAGAATTGTCACCCAATAGCCCGTTACGCCAGCGACTGGATGCCAATGTGATGGCTGCATTGATTCAGAATCCGGAGTACCAATCTGCGGTATTACCCCGGAAAGTGGCGACGGCATTTTATGCCCGTTATCAGCCTGGCATGGCTTACGGGTTCCATGTGGATGATCCGGTGATGGGGCCTATGCAGGGGCGTTACCGCAGTGACGTATCCACGACGGTATTTTTAAATGATGCGGGTGACTATGAAGGGGGGGATTTGATTATCCGCACACCATTTGGCGAGCAGCGAATCAGGGGTGGGGCGGGGGATGCGATTGTTTATCCTTCGGGTAGTATGCATAGGGTTGAGGCAGTTCGCAGCGGCGTGCGTTTGGTGGCTGTTACCTGGGCGCAAAGTATGGTGAAAAGTGCTGAGCAGCGCGAGTTGTTGTATCAGTTGGCGCAGGCGCGTGAGGGCTTGTTGCAGAGTCAACCACAGTCAGAAGAAACGGCGGGAGTGAGTACGGTTTATTCTAACTTGGTGCGGATGTGGAGTGAGGTGTGATAGCCGCCTCTGGCCTTTCCTGGCCAGATACGGTTAAAAACTTGCCAGCCTTAAAATCCTTTAGGGTCTCTTAGGCGTCTGGTAAGGTACTTCTTTCTGAAACGGTTTCCAGGTCGTTTCGTATCCCACAAAACCTTTATCAGTTGCTTTCATTTGGCGGGTGGTAACATACTCAGTCACACCTTCTGGAACGACGGGGCGCGTCTTGGTTGGTTCACTCATGGCATTCTCCTCTTTTCAGTTATTGGATATTCAGGCGATTGACAGAGCAGTCTAATACGTCTTTTTCTGTCAACCGGCTAACTAGTTACCCTTAAGGTAAGATATTGTCACACTTGTAATGAAGCAACAAGTGCTTGTGCTTGCTGTGATCGTTCTAAGGCCTGTGTTTGGTAGTGCGTGTATTCAGTGTCATCGAATAAGTCATGAATCTTGTTAAATTCAGCGACTGCCGCTTCAGCCATGTCCAGGTAGTCTGACTCAGCGGCCAGGGAATACATCGCTGATACCCTGTTGGCAGAAACCATCGACCAGATGAGTGGTAGCTCGTCTCTATCCAATACTTTCAGGACAGAATCATACACCGGGATCGAGGCTTCCAAGGAGCCAATGTCTTCTTCATGCTCACCCAGTGCTTGCAGGGTAGCAGCAAGATTGTTGCGTGTTATCGCCCATGCAATTTTGTTCTTGTCCAGGGTGCGCTCAGTCAGTACGTTACGGAACGCCACCAAAGCCTGTTCCAGTGTGCGCGAGCCACGGCGATGTGTACCGAGTTGGTATAACACGGTGCCGACACTGGACATTGCACCAGCCCAGGCATCGTTACCGTCTTCACGTGGCATTAAATGCACTACCTTCTTGAAAGATCCCAGAGCCTGTTTCAGCATGCCGGTATCATCTTCAAGTTGGCCGACTGCCTGTATCACAATGGCCATATTATTAGTGGATTGCGCCCATTCCAATGGCATGCCGTCTTCGGTGCGTATTTCCAGCGCTTGTTCGTAAGACAAAGCAGCCTGTTCCAGAAAATGAACGCTGCCGCTGCGCTGGCCGATGAACCCCATGACATCACCGATGTTGTGATGAATGGCTGAGAGCCTGGTCGGGTCTTCCTCCCGATCCGTCATCATCTGCATGCCTTGCAGTAGTTCAATGGACTGTTGAAATACATGGGCGCTGCCAAGGCGTAATTCCCGTCGGTCAGCGCCATCTTGCAGCGTTTCTTGGGAGTTAGCCCATTCGATCAGCGAAGGTTTGTTTAAACTAAGCTCAAAAACAGTGTGCTCGAATCGCTCGATGGCCCTGCGAAGGGCGCCGTACACGGGTGACTCCGGATCAATGAGAGCGAGCAGGTCACGGCTATTATTCTGATGGCGCCATTGGAAAGAAACACCCAGACCGGGCGCTAATAATGTTTCTGAGTATAGATGAGACAAATCGATTCTCCGTAAAGCCTAATGAACTATCCGGAAATCGGTTTTACGTTTTGATCCTTGCCGACGATGTCGCTGATGTCTGGCTCGGCATCAATCGGCCCGCCAAACTCAAGCTCTTCCTCTGTCGCATCACGTACTGTGAGGATGTCCAGCCTGAATATGACTTCGCGGCCACACAGGGGATTATTGCCATCGATCGTAACAGACACGTCATCAACCCGGGTGACCAGAAATGATTTGGTGTTGCCCTTTTCGCTTTCCATCAACACAGATGTGCCGACTTTCCGGTATTCCTCGGGTACATTTTCGAGTTTATCGGTGAAGACTAATGATTCGTCTCTGTCGCCAAACAGTTCCCTGCAGTCGATCGGCACCTCAATAACGTCGCCGGGCAGTTTGCCTTCTAATTCAGCTGTCACCTGTGGTGCAAGAATTTCGTTAACCCCATGCACATAGCCAATCGGGAACTCGACTTCAGTCAGCACGCTCTTGGTTTTTACATCGATAACTTTGTAAGTCAGTTCTACTAACTTTCCGTCACCTACCGGGTCTTCCATTGACATATCGTTCATTTATTTACTCCGCAAAGACTGTGTTGAAGGTGATCGGCCAGCAAATGCTGTTGCCTTGTTAGCATGATTAAAAAACTGATGCGCCATAAATCTTAATCTCGCCTTCTTTGTTGTAACCGAGAACCAAGCGACCTAGCCATTCACCGGCCTTTTTGGTGCTGCGTACCCGATACAAGCATGAAACATGCTCACCACGACGGATCAAGCCAAGGCAGTCGTAGTTTGGATCAAGGCTTCGGGTCAATTCACTTTTCGCAAATTGTTTGCCAATTTCAACTTCGTTGAGACCAAACAGCAGTTCATAAGAAAAATTCCGGATGAATTTTCCATATTCCCCTTCGTTGGAATATTTGATGAGGTCATCCCACATTGGATGGGCAACCGCGAAGATCTCGTCGTCTGATTGGTCAATAATATTCATTGGGGGACTTTTGGGTAAGGTAAAGGAAGGGTGATTTCGGGGAGCCACCACTCATTAGCAGTGGCTCCCCCTCAGTTTGACAATCAGGCAGCCTGATCCTTACTTTCATCTTTATCAATCAAATGATAAAGCGGTGCTTTTTCCATGGTGTATTCGCCGGTCTCAGGATCGCGTCGTGAAACAGTCAGCACATGCCAGTTTTCATCATCCAGCTTCATGTGGTCACCACGATAGTAATAACCAGGCCAGCGTGTTTCTTTGCGGAACAAGGTGTGCTGAACCACAGATTCAGAAGTCAGGTGACGATGCTTGATCTCCCAGGCACGCAGTAATTCGTGAATGTCTTCTGCGGCTACTTTTTCCAGATCTTCTTCAAGTAATTTCAGTTTCTTCAAGCCAATATTCAGCAACTTGTCATTGGTCATATAACTAACTGTCACGCCGCCGGCATACTCGTCCATCAACTTCTGCAAGCGATCAAGCGCCTGGCGTGGGTTGATGTAATGCGGGTTAACAGAACCTGCTGTAATTTCGTTGCGATAAGTCTTATAAACTTCCATCGGCTTATAGACTTCTTCTTTGCGACGTTCGATCTGCTCGTCAGAAACACGAATGCCTTCGGCTTTGCCATCATCAATGTACTGGCAAGCTGATTTTGCGGCGATGCGACCTTCAGTGAATGAACCCGAAGAGAAGGCATGCGGTGTGCCACCCACAGCATCACCCGCACCAAACAGTCCCTCAACGGTGGTCATGCGATTGTAGCCCCACTCGTATTCAGGTGGTGAAAGGTCGGCTGGGCCGGAACACCAGGCACCACAACCCGTAGCGTGTGAGCCCATGACATATGGCTCTGAAGTAGTGAGTTCAGGGTTTTCAAATTTCGGATCTACATCAGTAGAGGCCCACAATACCGCCTGGCCAACAGTCATGCCCAGGAAGTTGTGCCAACCAATTTCTTCAAGATGAGGATCCTGGAACGCTTCCATGGTCACCATGTGGATCGGGCCACGGCCTGCATTGACCTCTGAAATGAATGCGTGGTTACGCAGACAGGTTGGGATTGGGCGATGGCTAAGGTGCGAAACTTCCGGATCGAGATATTCTTTGCCCACGATTTCTTGCAGCGATGGCCACCATTTGGACTCATACTCTTCACCCGCACCATTACAGGTGTAGGTTTTAAGGTGCAGGAAGTAAGCGCCAACCGGGCCATAACCATCTTTGAATCGTGCTAAAACAATACGATTCTCCATCTGGGTCATCTTAGCTCCGGCGTTGATTAACAGCCCATAAGCCGATCCGGACGACCAGGGTGCATACCATACACGACCAGCGCCTTCACCCACCGAGCGTGGCTTGAAGATGTTGGATGCACCACCTGCGGCTACTATGACAGTTTTTGATTTGAATACATGGTAGTTACCGGTGCGCACGTTGAAGCCGACTGCACCCGCGACGCGGTTTTCTTTCGCATCATCCATCAACAGATGAGTGACACAAACACGGTTGAAGACCTGATCAGCTGATTTCTTTGCTGCGTCGGCAACAATCGGCTTGTAAGACTCACCATGAATCATGATCTGCCAGCGGCCTTCACGCAGGTAATTACCCGTTTTCGGGTTTTTCATCAGCGGCAGGCCCCATTCTTCGAATTGGTGCACGGCGGAGTCGACGTGACGCGCCATATCAAACAACAGATCTTCGCGAACCATACCCATAAGGTCGATTCGGGCGTAGCGTACGTGATCTTCCGGGTTGTTCTCGCCAAATCGCGTACCCATGTAGCAGTTGATCGCATACAGCCCTTGAGCTACAGCGCCGGAACGGTCAATATTTGCTTTCTCGGCGATGACAATTTTTTTGTCCTGGCCCCAGTAACGGGCTTCAAAAGCGGCACCGGTGCCGCCCAGGCCTGCGCCACAAACCAGGATGTCGATTTCGTCTTCAATAATGGTTTTATACTTCATTAGTAAGACACCCCTTCTTTCATCACCAGACCGTTGGATTCGAGGGTATGAATATCCCCTTCATCAAAACGAATATACTTAGGTTCGTTGAACAGTAACTGGCTGTTGCGTTGCTCCTGAGTCGGAGGCTCTACATCCCGTAGTTGAGGCGTACCACTGCCCCAGGGCTTGGTGGTGATAGGTGCGAGCAGTTCCATATCTTTTTCGCCGTTACGGAACTTGATGCGCCAGGCGATAACGCCTTTTTCTTCATCACGTTTTACCCGAACTGAGTGCCCTAGCGGTGCGAAGTCTGCATAGCCGCGAACATCAATGGCATTATGTGGGCATGCCTTAACGCAGGAGTAACACTCCCAGCACATGTTAGGCTCGATGTTGTAAGCACGTCGGGTAACTTTATCGATGTGCATGATGTCCGACGGACAGATATCGACACAGTGGCCGCAGCCGTCACAACGTGTCATTTTTACAAAAGTTGGCATAGTAAAATCTCCAGCTTGGAAAGCCGTTTAGTAGACATTCAATTAGTAGTGACGAGGTGCTTCTTTCTTGATACCCAGACCCATGTTAGGTGGGTTTTTGCCCATGTATTCAGGGATGTCAGGAAACTTCGCATGTAACTCCGGATCCGATAAATCGAAGTCGCCAGGCAGGTTTTCGTTTGAACCATCTGCCTGAGCCACTTTCTTTTGGTAGGCTGCTGCTGGCTTGAAAAACATGTGTGCAAATTTCGACCAATAAACACTCCCGAACAATACAGTAGAGCTAATGATGAATAGTGCAAAGAGAAGCATGGATCCTGTGAATGACCAAAGCAGTGCGAACGTTGCTGTCGACAGCAGACCAAGAATAAAGAGATCACCACGGCCATTAAACTGATACCACTGGACACCTTCAGACGCGACATCAACACGGATCGAGAACCAAAACCAATAACCACCGGCACACAGTGATAAGGCACCAAGATGCCACAGGAAAGCAACTAACCCCGGTGCTTCAGCGCCAGAGCCGGTGTACTTGAAAATCAACAGGGCGGTGGTGACGGCAAAGAAGATAAAACCATACATCGTCATCAGGTGTGAGAGTCGGCGGTTCTTATTGCAGAATTCGGATGATGTCAGTACCTCATTGGCGATGGTCGTAACAGCCAGGCCAATTTTATGGCTGCCATCAATTTCACGTTTAGCATCTTTTTGTGCCTGGCGAGAAGTTTCGAAGAAATATTTGGCGCTCTGCTTGTGCATCATGTCAAGCAAGGTGCCGCCTATGACCAACAGGATCATCAGGATGACGTAGCCCTGCATCACTTCTGGCGATATGAACGCCGAAAGCTCATTAAATGGGTTGTTGGTAAGCATATTAAGACAATCTCCTCAGATGTTTCTGGCTAGCGTGCGGTGCTTTGGAAAGCGGGCCTGATAAAGTAATGTTCTGGTGACACAACTGTTGAAGTTGGCGGAAAGCCAGAGTGGTACCTATTACAGTGATGATCATTGTATAGAAATTGGATGATAATTGATCCTTATGAACAAAGATATTCAAATTTATTATTACATGCATCAATTAAATTAATCAATGACTGGGTAATCCACAGTAGAAAAAGGCTTATTTTCCACGTAACTAGCTTAAATTTTCCGTGGATTTACATCGCCGGTTTTGGCGCCAGGGATTCGGTGTTGACTTAAGTTATAGACATTTCAGCGTAATCAAGATAATGTTTTTTAGCCTTTTCTCATTGCCGGAGGCTGCGGTCATTCAGGTCGTAGTGGAAGCAGGGAAGCATCTTAATCAACAATGGAACGCCGATGAATACTCTTATTTCTCCTCATGGCGCGGATGCGCTCAAGCCACTATTTGTTACTAATGATTCTGAGCGTGAACAGCTTAAGAGCGAGGCTCAGTCGTTACCCTCAACAATAGTCAGCTCTGCCACAGCAGGTAATGCGGTGATGCTAGCTGCTGGTTATTTCACACCACTTGATGGCTTCATGAACAAAGCAGACGCTTTGTCGGTTGGGCAGTCGATGCACACCACCAGCGGATTGTTCTGGCCAACACCTGTGCTCAATTTGGTTAACGATGCGGGTGATTTTAAGGTGGGTGACCAGATTGCTTTGCGCGATCCCAATGTCGACGGGGCGCCCGTATTGGCTGTGCAGAACATTGAATCTATTGATGTGTTTTCTGACGACGAAATCAATACGCTGACACAACAATTATTTGGTACCACTGATCCTGAACACCCCGGCGTGGCAGAATTCCGGGCGCAGGGTAACACGGCAATCGCCGGACAAATTCAAGTGCTGAACTACAGTTACTTTGAGGCTGAGTTCCCTGATACATTCCGCACAGCCGGGCAAATCCGTGAAAGCATAGCGGCACATGGTTGGCAGCGCGTGGTAGCGTTCCAGACACGTAACCCAATGCATCGCGCTCATGAAGAACTCTGTCACATGGCAATGGAGCGTCTGAAGGCTGATGGGCTGGTGATACATATGCTGCTGGGCAAACTCAAACCGGGTGATATTCCGGCACCTGTGCGTGATGCGGCAATTCGTACCATGATTGATCTGTATTTCCCGGCTAATTCTGCGATGGTGACGGGCTATGGCTTTGATATGCTCTATGCCGGCCCGCGTGAAGCACTATTACATGCGGTTTTCCGGCAGAATATGGGGGCTACCCATTTCATCATCGGGCGGGATCATGCGGGTGTAGGCGATTATTACGAACCCTTCGAAGCGCAGGAGATTTTTGACCAACTTCCGGAAGGAGCGCTCCAAATAGCCTTGTTCAAGGCAGATCACACGGCATATTCGAAGAAGCTCGATAAGGTTGTCATGATGAGTGAGGCGCAGAACCACACTAAAGAAGACTTCGTTCTTTTGTCCGGGACAGCTGTGCGGAAGATGCTCGGTGAAGGTATTGCACCTCCCGTTGAGTTTTCCAGGCCTGAAGTTGCAAAAATTTTGATGGATCACTATCAGCAGCAGGCATAGTTAGCAGTTTAACGCCCTGCCATGTTGTAAAACCCCTGCTTTGATAAGGGGGAGGGGTTTGCAGTCGTTCGGCAACTATAGCTTATTGTATTTTTTCGCTGTGCCTCGTGATTTCTCAACGGGGTATTTTTTATCGTTGGTTTTGATTTTTTCAGCAGCGGCCTCCTGAATATCGATGCCTGCTCGTTCCGCGATTAGCAGCAGATACAAGAACACATCTGCGCACTCTTCGCGCAGTCGTTGCTGCATATGCGCTTCGTGCGCCTCTGCTTCAAAGTCACTCTCTGATTTCCATTGTGCTAATTCCAGCAGCTCACTGGCTTCAAGATTAAGTGACAGAATCAGATCTTTTAATGAGTGAAATTGCCGCCAGTCACGCGCATCCCGAAATGCTATTAATTGCCGAGTCAGTTCGGCTATCGATGGGGAGTTTTGGGCCATTTCAATCCCCCTCTAGCCTATGCCACTAAAGCTAATGCCTCTATCCGGATTCTGAGGATCAAAATCAGGGCTGGTATCTTTGATTTCCACCGTGACATAAACAGGTCGCACGTGATCAAAACTGACCAGTTCCGGTGTTTTAGAGGTGGTGCTTTTGTCAAAGTTATTCTTTTTAACAAAATACTCTGCGTCAATTTGCGACTGAAAAATAGTAGCTTTTCGTGCAGACTGCACCCATTCAAAAGAAGGTGAGACAAAAGCAAGCAGCTCTCCCTCTGTATCAAACGCTGCTACCACGTATCGGTTATTAAGTGGCATATTGTCTCCCCCCCAGATTTTGAAATGAACTCCTAAGGGGTTTATACCACAATTCACGCCACAATACTGATTGGGTGGGTAGCAAATGCCCGCTGGTGTCCCACCAAAAATGTTGAGTTACTCATCAAAGTTCCAGAAAAAATACTTTAGAATTTCGTTTAAAGTTATACATCCGTTTCTTATTCTTCGGAAGATCATCAACCGTTACTTCGCGGAATCCATGTTCTCTGAACCAGTCTGTAGTCTGGGTGGTCATGACCATGATTTGTTGCATACTCTGCTGTCTGGCAGCTTTGATAACGGCTTGTAGTAATTGTTCTCCCCGATCAGAAGACCGGTAATTGGAAGCAACCGCCAGGCAAGCCAGTTCACCCGTGTGCGGGTCACCTGTAGGGTACAAAGCCACGCAGCCAATAATCTGTTGATCCAATACAATCACCTGGAATCGGGTTATCTCCAGTTCCAGGTGTTCACGCGAGCGCCTGACCAGTGCGCCAGCTTGTTCCAGTGGCCGGATAACTTCCATAATGCCGCTGATGTCTTCAACAGTGGCGGGGCGTATGGATTCTGAGGCATTGGCCGCAATCATGCTACCCACGCCTCGACGGGTGTAAAGCTCCATCAACAACGAGCCGTCTGCATTGGCATCCAATAGATGAACTCTGCTCACTTTATTTTCCAGTGCATCAATAATCTTTGGCAATAAGGGGTGTTGTTCACGGCACTGGCGTGCTTCTTCCAATGTCATCGCAGTCGGCAGATCAACGGGGGAATCACCCAGCATCAGTACCTTGTCAGCATGTAATACTTGCGCGGTTTCAATGGCCAGTTGTTCATAGCTCAGGTTGTAAGTTTCTCCTGTGGGTGAATAGCCCAATGGAGACAGCAATACTATGCGCTCATGGTCTAGCTGCGTCAGTATGTGTTCATGATGAATGCGTCGGATTTGGCCGGTATAGCCATAATCAACACCGTCCAGTACACCCACCGGGCGGGCAGTGATGAAGTTGCCGGATGTGACGATTTGGCCATTCTGACTAAAACCGGGTTGAGCTAATGCAAAACTCAGCAGGTTTTCGATTTCAATGCGCAGGTATCCACAAGTTTCCTTTGCAGCTATCAGTGAAGTAGGGTCAGTGATGCGCAAGCCGTTGTGAAAGCTGGGAGGGTGATTTTGTGCTTCCAGGCGGCTATTAATCTGTGAACGCATGCCATGCACCAGGACTACCCGTGCACCCAATGCAGCGATAATGGCAATGTCCTGAATAATACGTCGAAAGTTGTCAAGCTCAATGACTTCACCCGGAATGGCGATAACAAAAATACGCTTCCGGTGCTTGCGTACGTAAGGGCTGGCCTCACGGAAGAAGGCAACGCTATCTGTTTGTGACGGGCGATTTATCAGGGGGGCGGGTGTTTCTGGCATGGGCTTGTTTTCTGATGGCTTCTAATAGTGATTAATAAGTGGGTGCATCAAATGCGTTTTGTATCCACTCTATGTCATCTTTGCCGTGAATGGCAACTACATCAAAGCGAGCTGGTAATTCAACCCGGTAACGGTACAAATAATGCTCGGCTGTTTGAATGAGTTTTCGCTGTTTCCGGTGATCGATACTGTAAAGTGCACCGCCAAATTGCTGAGTTTTCCGGTAGCGGACTTCGACAAACACCAGATGGGTAGTGTCGCGAAAAACCAGATCAATTTCACCACTACGTAAGCGGTAATTCCTCATCAACAGATGCAGACCCTGGGCCTGTAAATATTCACAGGCCAGGTTTTCAGCTGAATCACCTAAATCTTTGGTGGTATGAGCTGTCATAGTAAATAAGCTTAAATGAACCGGGTAATTAGTTGCCCAGCCTTTGTACCTTGCCATCCCTGAATGTCGCAAAATTCAATTGGCGCTGGATACGATGTTGTTGATTCATGCTGATCTGGCCGGTTTCACCTGCGAGCCGCTGATTTTGAGTGAGCTGTGGCAAGCTTTTTGCAATCATCACTGCATCCATGCCCAGTGCAAACAAACGCGGGTATTTCAGTTCACTGAGGCTTTCGCTGGATTTGTTTTGCAGCACCCAAGGGATTTCAGTGTAGATAATTCCATCCAGGTCGATATCGTCGTTTTCATTGGCTCGGCCAGAGTAAATATGTGAGGTGGCATAGACGGGTATTACGCCTGCCTGGTCTTTCAGTAAAGGGCGGAGTAAGCGTGCCTGCGTCGGCGATGCTGCGAGAAATACCATATTTGCGCCAGCCGCTTTAGACAGCAATGCCTTCACACGTTTAAGGTAAGTGACGGGTGACTTGGAATAAAACTCTGAGTTCAGTATGGTGCCACCCCGCTGTTGGTAGGCTTGTGCAAACGCACCGGCGAGACGTTTACCCCAACTTGAATTCGGGGCGATAATTATACTTTTGTTTTGCTGGCGGCCCATAGCAAACTCAGCAATCTGGCGGGCTTCATCTTCGGGTGATAAACCAAACTGGTACAGCGTAGCAGGTACATTATTTGTGCCAGTGATGTAATTCAGGCTGAGAATAGGCACATTTAAAGCCTGTGGCTGGGCCATTAATGTCGCTAGTGAGCCTTTGTCCAACGGGCCTACTACAATATCTGCACCATCTGCGACGGCCTGTTGGTATTGTTGCATGGCGTTACTTTTGTTGACGCTATAACGTTTTGACAGCGTGCTCGCACCATACTTGCCTTGGGCGCTTTTTATGCCCTGATAGATTTCATCGCCTACTTTGCCTAATGCACCTTTTGATGGTAATAGTACCGCTATTTTGTTGGTGCTTGCAGGTAAGGCAAACCGGGGCGGCTGTGCAGGTTGTTGCTGTTGGATTTGTGGACGTTGAGCTTGCTGATTCCCGTGGTTCCGGTGATTTTGGGCTTGTCCCTGATTCAGCATATTAGGGGTCATATTGTAATGCGATAGCTTATTCGGTTGTGTCCTTCCCGGAGCTGCCGGTTTCTGTGCCATAGGCCTTTGTACAGGCATTGTCGCGACAGGAAGCGGGGTGGATGAGCCTGTGTATTTGCCGCCCATTTTAATGGCACGCTGCCGCACCAGTTCTACCTTGTCTCGTAGGCCCTTTGAGAAGCCATCTGTTTTACGTGGCAGAATATTTAAAGCCTGATTCGGCGTTTTGTTGTGTAAAGCCAATAAGGCTTTTATGTAGCGATAGCGAATTTGGTTGTCTGGTTTTAGCGACTGTACTGGCATCTTGCTTAAATAATCTGCTGTCTTGCGGTTGTCTCCTAATGAAGCGGTGATTTCAGCGGCTTGCAAAATAATGCGCTCACGCTGTGGTGAGGGGTAATTGAATGCAGACCGGTAATAAACATCAGCCGCCTGTGCTCTGCGCCCCTTTTTCATTAGCTGATTTGCCTGCTTAAGGGTTGGTTTAGTCGCTTCAGCTGGTATTTCGGTCTTCTTATTGGGGGGTGAGGCACTTATTTGCCCCTGAGTAACCGGTGGATTAGGCGTGTTTTCAACTTCCGGCGCAACAGAGCAGCCCCCTAGCGTTAGTGCAGCGAAGATCAATAAACTGCTTGAAAACAATTGTTTAAATGTATGTTTTTTCATTAAGGACTACCAAGCCGGTTGTTAAGCGTTGTTGCAGAGAAAATTAAGTCAGAAACTATAGCATTGTTTAATTATTTCTGCCGTTTGAATGGTAGATTAGTGCTTTACTGTTTAACGGGTGCTGAAATGGAAGCGGCTTTATACTGTGTGGCAACACCAATTGGGAATTTGGGCGACATAACAGAGCGTGCGGTGTCAGTACTTCGCACTGTTGACGTGATTTATGCTGAAGATACCCGTGTGACGCGCAAGTTGTTGACCCACCTTGGTATCCAGAAATCGCTGTCCAGTCTTCATGATTACAATGAAGCTGCCCGTGTTGAGGAGATTCGGGCTGCCATTGCTGACGGGCGCAGTGTTGCGTTGGTGAGTGATGCCGGTACACCATTGATTAGTGATCCGGGCTACCATCTGGTAAAGGCATTGGTTGCGCAGGCTATTAATGTGATTCCGATTCCTGGGGTGAGCGCTATTATCACAGCGCTGTCTGCGGCTGGGTTACCCACTGACCGGTTCGCTTTTGAAGGTTTTTTATCTGCCAAAGGTAGCGCGCGGCGGAAATCAATGGAAACGCTGAAGTCTGCGACACACACTTTGGTTTTCTATGAATCCAGTCACCGGATTAAAGATTTTCTGACCGATTTGCAGGAGACTTTTGGTGCGGAGCGTGAGGTTGTGATTGCGCGTGAGCTGACGAAGCTTTATGAGCGGTTTTATCGTGGGTCGGTGAGTGATTTGTTAACTCAGCTTGAAAGCGATGAAAATATGCGCAAAGGCGAATTTGTGGTCATGGTGGCCGGTGTTGGGAAAACAGAGGATGAGTCTGAGCAGACTGCTCTGGATACGGTTCGGTTACTGGAGATATTGATTGAGGAATTGCCGGTGAAGCAGGCTGCTACTATCGCGGCTAAACTCACCGGACAAGCCAAAAATGGCTTGTACCGGCAGGCGATGGAAATTAAAAGCCGGGAAAATACTTAACCAGTGTTGGTGCCAGCAGTTTTCTCTGGGCTATCTGTCTCTGTGGTGGTTGTGTCGACCGGGTCTTGCTCTCCATTTTTGGGAGTATCTGTATCAGTCGGCATATCATCTGGCACATCGATTGGGCTTTGTTCATCATCTTTGAAGTTAATAACGATTTTACTGTCATCCAGCGCCAGAATTTGCACACCGATTTCTGGTGGAATCAGGCAGCGCTTGCCATCCATGAAGGTGATGGATAACTCGCCATCGGCAATAGCCTTTTGCTGTTCTTCGGTAACATAAAGGTATTTAACCGTTTCGCCGACTACGAAATTAAAGCGAACACTGGCGTCTTCTGCATTTTTCGAATGTTCCGCGATTAAGTCGCGGAGTTCTTTGCGTACTTTTTTACGGCGTGCGGCAGCTTCGCGTTTCAAGCGTTCCTCGGTCTCACGTTCGTTACGTTCTAACTGATTGCGCTGTTGATAAAACTTCGCCAGGTCCGAACCTTCTTTTTTAGCAGGCTTTTTCGCCGCCGGGGCATTTGGTGTAGTTCCCTTTGGCATCGGTTGATTTTTTCGTGCAGCGTTTGGCTTGCCCGAATGACCAGGGTTTTTATTTTTACCAGACTTGTGATCTTTTGATCGGGATTTTGCTCTGGCTTTCTGCTGTTGCTTGTTCTCTTCAGATTGGTCGATCTGGTTTTGTGTCACCAGACCGGCCTTCAGCAACTGATCACTGAGTGAATTTGACATATTTTTCTAATGTTACCTAAAGGGTTGCAAGTTCAGCTTCTATCGCATTGTAGATGTCTTCCATTTTGCCGACACCATTGACGCGCTTCAGTAAGCCTCTCTCTTCATAGTAACCGATTAAAGGTGCTGTACTTTCTTCATACACAGACAGCCGGTGACCAATAGTCTCTTCATTATCATCTGAACGATGAAACAGTTCATCATTACCGCACGCATCACAAGTATTTTCCTGTTTGGGTGGTGAATAATAACGATTATAAACCGCACCACAGGATTCGCATGACAAACGCCCGGTCAGTCGCTTCATCAGTACTTCAAAATCGACATCGATTAAGAGTCCTGCTTGTACCGGATGATCGACTTCACCCAATAACTCATCAAGCTTGGCGGCTTGGTGGAGATTGCGTGGAAATCCATCAAGGATAAAACCGTTTTGTGCATCCTGTTCCTGGATGCGTTCTTTTAGCATTCCAAGCACGATGTCATCAGAAACTAAATTTCCGGCTTCCATAGCTTCTTTGGCACGGATTCCCAGTTCAGAACCTGATGCCACTACTGCACGAAGCAAGTCACCGGTAGAGATTTGGGGGATATTATAAACCTTGGCGAGTCGTTGTGCCTGGGTTCCTTTACCTGATCCGGGTGCGCCCAGTAGGACAATGCGCATAATGTTTTCCTCTCCATACCATCATTAGGGGTACCCCTTATACTCTAAACAAATGTTGCAGTGCAAGCTAGATTCATACTGACGCGATAAGCAATGTGACTTAACGGGTAATAATCTTTGCCTTTGATCCTGTTTATAACGGGCTTTGTCAATTGAATACATATAGCATGCTGCCTATAATAGCCCGATTTTAATCACAGGTAGACTTAATTATGAATATGGACAAGCTGGCAGTGGGGACAGATGTTCCTGAAGCAGTCAACGTCATCATCGAAATTCCGGCGCATTCCGCCTCCCCGGTGAAATATGAGGTTGATAAGGATAGCGGTGCTTTGCTGGTTGATCGTTTTATGTCTGCCCCAATGTTTTATCCTGCTAACTATGGTTTTGTGCCACACACTTTGTCTGATGACGGTGATCCGGTTGATGTATTGGTGGTTACTCCGGGGCCTTTGGTGCATGGTTGTGTTATTTCGGCGCGTCCTGTTGGGGTGCTGAAGATGTCTGATGAAGCGGGTGAGGACGCTAAAATTGTGGCTGTGCCTGCTGCCAAATTATCTTCTGAGTACAGAGACATCACTTCGTATAAGCAGCTGCCACCTTTGTTGATCGAGCAAATCCAGCACTTTTTCGAGCACTATAAAAAACTTGAGCCTAACAAATGGGTTAAGGTTGATGGTTGGGGTGATGCTGATGAGGCGAAGGAAGAAATCTTATCCAGCATTCGCCGTTATGAGGCATCCTGATCACCAGGTGAGCGATGAGGTGACATTTCCACAATATATCCCGTTTGGGGTTTGTGGATAGTTGTCCAAGTTAGTTATACTGTCCTCATATCTTATAAGGAATTGGATATGGGGACGGGGTTGGGCCACTTACTATTAATGATCAAAAAATTATAGGTATAACTGATATATATGCCTCAGGGTGAGCGGATATCCATAAAAACTGAGCGCGACGAACTGCGATTGTTTCGTTCACGCGCCATTGTGGCTGCTATTTTGGTGTTAATCGCCTTGTTGGGAATTGTGGGACGCCTTTATATTCTTCAGATTCAGGGCCACGACGAATACACAGAATTATCACGGCTGAACTATCAGCGCAGCATCCCTATACCGCCGATTCGTGGTCTTATTTATGATCGCAATGGTGTGCAGGTGGCGGATAACCATGCCCAATATGTACTGGAAGTGGTACGTGATAGTGTTCCTGACCAGAATAGTGATGGCAAAAGGCGTTGGGTGGATGTCACGCTGATGTTGGAGCGTTTGGGTAAAATCGTTCCGTTATCTGAAAAAGAAGTTCGTATTTTTACGCAACAGGTACAGCGCCGAAGTCGTTATGAGCCAACGTTGTTGAAAGAAAATATGACGGATGAAGAAGTTGCCCGCTTCGCCGTGAATAAACTGCGTTTCCCCGGGGTTAACCTTGAACGCCGCATGCAGCGTTATTACCCGCACAAAACCATAGCCAGCCATGTTATTGGTTATGTGGGGAGGGTGGATGAGCGTGACCTGAAACGTGTGAATCAGAAAAACTATGCGGGCACTTCCCATATCGGCAAGATCGGTGTTGAGGCAGCTCATGAAGGGTTGCTGCATGGTACTACCGGTTACAAAATGATCGAAGTGGATGCACATGGCAAGCATCAAAATGTACTCTCTCAAGAAAAGCCGGTAGGTGGGCAAGATTTAATTCTGGGGCTGGATATGCGGCTACAGATTAAGGCTGAAAACCTGCTTGAGGGTGAGCGTGGTGCGATTGTTGCACTGGATCCCCGTAGTGGTGAGCTATTGGCAATGGCCAGTGTGCCGGCTTTTGATCCCAATTTATTCGTTGATGGTATTTCGCATAAAAATTACAAAGCCTTGCGCGATAATCCGGGGCGGCCATTGTATAACCGTGCTTTACAAGGAACTTATCCGCCGGGATCAACCGTTAAGCCGATGATCTCATTAGCGGGCTTGTATGAAAAGGCGACTTACGTAA
The DNA here is from genome assembly GCA_947561585.1 of Caprella mutica. Taxonomy (NCBI): domain Eukaryota; kingdom Metazoa; phylum Arthropoda; class Malacostraca; order Amphipoda; family Caprellidae; genus Caprella; species Caprella mutica. The sequence goes on along the minus strand of CANNZV010000002.1, from coordinate 103,337 downwards.
ATAGGCGGGTTTATGATCCGGGTTTTTTCCAGATTCCGGGGCACCGCCATCGTTACCGGTGCTGGAAAAAAGTAGGCCACGGTTCGATGGACATGGACCATGCGATTGCTAAATCCTGTGATACTTACTTTTATGATCTTGCTTATCGCATGGGCATTGAAAAATTCTCTTCTTACATGAATTTATTTGGTTTTGGCGAACGTACCGGGATTGATCTGACTTCTGAGTCCAGCGGTTTGATGCCGACACCTGAGTGGAAATCACGTCGCCATAAACAGTTCTGGTACCCGGGTGATACGGTTAATATTGGTATTGGACAAGGCTACTGGTTGGCAACACCGTTACAATTAGCACATGCAACAGCAGCAATCGCTATGCGTGGGAAACGTATCCGCCCCAGAGTTTTACGGGGTGTACGTACTGCAAAAGATGAGCCGGAACGTTTGCTGGAGCCTGAATTAATATCACATATCCCGTCACAGAATCCGAAGGATTGGGAACGGGTAGTCACTGCGATGGTGCATGTTATGCATTCTTCTTATGGTACCGCGCGTGGTTCAGGCAAGGATGCAAAATTTATCATTGCTGGTAAAACCGGAACTGCTCAGGTGTTTGGTATTGCACAGAACGCCACTTATGATGCTTCTCGCTTAGCTAAACGTTTGCACGACCATTCTTTATATGTGGCTTTTGCACCGGCTGATAATCCCCGCATCGCTATTGCCATTGTGGTTGAAAATGGAGGTAGTGGCAGTAAGGTGGCAGCGCCGACCGGACGTAAAATGTTAGATGCTTACTTGCTGGATCAATATGAGGAGCCAAAGGAAGAAGGCGAAGAAGATGATGAAAAACTGACGGTTAGCCAAGGAAGTACGGTGCAATGATTTCAGAATTGCTCCCGCCTTATGTCATCAAAGCATTGGAAAAAGTTGATCTGATCATGATGGCGGCACTGTCGCTGTTGGTGTTCATTGGGGGGGTGACACTTTACAGTGCAAATGATGGTTCAATGGCATTGCTCTACCGACAGGGTGCACACTTTCTGGTGGGTTTGATCTTGTTGTTACTGTTTTCTCAGGTACAAAGCAAAACCTTGAAGCAGTTTGCTATTTGGGCTTACGGCGCTGGCCTGATCCTGTTGGTGCTGGTGCTGTTGGTTGGTGTGGAGAAAAAGGGTGCTACCCGCTGGTTGTATATCGGGATTGATTTTCAGCCATCCGAGGTCATGAAGCTGGCTGTGCCGATGATGTTGGCTTACTTCTTTGCGGAAAAATCTTTGCCCCCGCGATTTATAGACGTACTTATTGCGCTGGTGCTGGTGTTTATTCCTATGTTGTTGATTTTGCAGCAGCCGGACTTGGGTACTTCGTTGCTCATTGCCTTTTCAGGCATCTTTGTTATTTATCTGGCGGGCATATCCTGGTGGTTGATTGGCGGGGCAGTCACGCTGATTTCTATTGCTGCTCCCCTGATGTTTTTTTACGGGATGCGCGAGTATCAGCGACAACGCGTATTGACGCTGTTTAATCCTGAGCAGGATTTACAAGGTGCTGGTTATCATATCTTTCAGTCTAAAATAGCCATTGGTTCCGGCGGCACTTATGGTAAAGGTTGGCTGGAAGGTGATCAGTCGCGCCTGGATTTCCTGCCGGAGCGACATACTGATTTTATATTTGCGGTGTTTGGTGAAGAGTTTGGGTTTCTGGGCAATGTATTTTTGCTGTGCCTGTATATGTTTATCATCTGGCGTGGTTTATGGCTGGCGACTAAGGGGGCTGATACCTTCGCACGTCTACTGGGCGGTAGTTTAAGCCTGACATTTTTTCTGTATCTGGTGGTGAATACCGGTATGGTGAGTGGTGTTCTGCCGGTGGTGGGGGTGCCTTTGCCGCTGGTGAGTTATGGGGGAACATCTATTCTGACCCTAATGACCGCTTTCGGTATGTTGATGGGGTTGAAAAAACGTAAACGAATTTATCAGGCAGAGGATTAAAATTAGCAGGGAAGGGATGGGCTGATTAAGCGGAAGGGGGGTTGGATTGTTAAATACTGTTGATATATATAGTAACGCGCATGTAGGGCTTCGCCTCGCAAGCATGAAGGTCTCTGACTTCCGTAGTAACGTTGAGCAACATTTCTTCTATAACGGGCTTGGTTTATAGAATAGATAATTATAAGCGATAATAATGATGAAAAGTTTATTACAAAAAAGCACTTTGTGGGGTACTTGCGCACTGCTGGCACTATTGAGTGGTTGTGGCATGATGGGTATGAAGGATGACGCTTCGCCTGAAACTGTGATGGCGACGCCTCCGCTAAAAATTACTACCCGTGTTACAGGTGGTGGCAAAGCTAGTTGTGGCAATGAACCGATGTATACGTTGAATGGTAAGAGTTACCGGGTGCTGAGTTCGGCGACTGGTTACCGTGAAGAGGGTGTAGCATCATGGTATGGCGCAGCGTTTCAGGGCAGTGATACGGCTGGTTGTGAAACGTTTGATATGAATAGTTTCACCGCCGCTCATCGTACCTTGCCTTTACCCAGTATTGTGCGGGTGCGGAATTTACAAAATGGTAAGTCTGTGATTGTCAGGGTCAATGACCGTGGCCCGTTTGATAGCAATGGCTTGATTCAATTATCATTTGCAGCGGCCAGTACGTTGGGAATGACCAAAGGTTCTGGTGTTGCTAAGGTGAGTGTGGAAGCTTTGGGTGGGAAGGTTGGTGCTGCTCCAGTGGTTGCATCCAATCGACCGGTTTCACGTCCGGCGCGGCCAGCACCTGTCCGACAGGTGAAAAAGCCAAGCCCCGCGCAAGCAGCTGCGATACAACAGGCTAAGCGCAGTGGTAAGAGTTTTTTTGTGGTAGTGAATAATTACCAGGATCAGTCTGAGGCTTTGGATATGTTTGTGCGTCTGACGTCTGTCGGGTTGAAGAAAACTGAAATGGCTTCTGCGATGAGTCGGGGTCAGAAAGTGCATCAGGTGCGGGTTGGCCCGTTGTATACGCAAGATCAGATTGATAATGTGCGGGATACGTTGGAAAGTAATGGTTTAGCAACTTTTAAGGTTGTGGAAATTAAATAAAAAGTACGCATGTAAAAGTTATCAAGAATTTTAAATTTCAGGTTCTTACCGATAGTGGGATTTGCTTGCTGAGAACATTTGATATGCTGCTTAGTCATTTAGGGATAAAGGGATGTTGACTAGAAAATTTGTGTTGTCGTGGTTATTGTCACTGGCGCTAATGGGTTCGGGATGGGCTGAAACAGGTGAAATACATGCGCTGGCCCCCGGAGCACCGGATGTTGATGCTAATAGCTTCCTGCTGATTGATTTTCAGAGTGGGGAAGAGCTGGTTGCTTTAAATCAGGGGATGCGGGTAGATCCGGCCAGTATCACCAAGTTGATGACGGCTTATATTCTTTACCGTGAGCTGGCCAAGGGCACCATCAAGCTGGACGAAGATGTGTTGATTTCCCAACGGGCGTGGGAGATGAAAGGTTCGCGCATGTTTGTTGAGGTCGGCAAGAAGGTGAAGCTGGAAAAATTGTTGCGTGGTTTGATTATTCAATCCGGTAATGACGCGGCGGTTGCATTGGCTGAGCATGTGGCGGGTAGTGAGGCGGCGTTCGTTAAGCGGATGAATGAGACGGCTAAAGAGCTGGGCATGAAGGATACACGTTATCAGAATGTTACCGGCTGGCCTGCTAAGGATCACTTTACGACGGCGCGTGACATTGTCTTGCTGACGCGTGCTTTGATTACTGAATTTCCGGATCGTTATAAATTGTATTCTGAAAAAGAGTTCACTTATAACAACATCAAGCAACATAACCGCAATAAATTATTATGGCGTGACGATACGGTGGATGGTGTGAAAACCGGGCACACTGAGTCGGCAGGTTATTGTTTGGTGGCGTCTGCATTCCGCGATAATATGCGTTTAATTTCGGTGGTTCTGGGGGCGGGTAGTGAAAATAGCCGTTCTGAATCCAGCCAACGCTTGTTGGAATATGGCTTCCGCACTTTTGAAACGCATAAGGTTTATGATGGCGGTGAAGTGCTGTCTGAAGTGCGGGTCTGGTCGGGTGACAAAAAGAATGTGGCGGCAGGTGTGGTGGATGACTTTTATGTCAGCACGGGTAAAGGGCGCTATGATCAGCTCAAAGGTGTTGTGCAGTTCGATAAGTCGATCGATGCACCTATCCGGCGGGGCGATGTGTTGGGTAAAATTATCTTGTCTGATGAAGGTGTTGTGTTGAAAGAAGCGGATTTGTTGGCACTGGAAGATGTGGGTAAAGGCGGTATCTGGAGTAGCATGTCTGATAGCGTTCTGAAAATTTTCTCGGATTAAGGTGGTAGAAGATGCAACGTTTCGGACAGGAAAAAGAGTTAGAACTTGAGTTTCCTTGTGACTTTCCCATTAAGGTAGTCGGTAAAACGGATGCTGCGTTTGAGGCGCAGATTTCTGAAATTGCTGCACGTAATGACCCTGCGTTCTCAACGACTAAAATTCTTCGCAATCAAAGTCGTACGGGTAAGTACAGTAGTGTGACGTTGGGCATTACTGCGACCAGCAAAGAACAGATTGATACGATTTATCGTGATTTAAAAAGTTGCGAGCTGGTGCTGTGGGCGTTGTAAACGCACGCGTACTTGGTAAAGACTTGTCGTACCCTGAAATCCTGCTGAAAATGCAGGATTTTACACGTCAGCGTACCGAAAATACGGTGGATGAAATCTGGTTGTTGGAACATGAGCCGGTTTTCACCTTAGGCCGCAATGGCAAAATGGAGCATGTCTTAAACCCTGGTGATATTCCTGTTATTCCTATCGACCGGGGTGGCCAGGTGACTTATCACGGGCCGGGGCAGTTGATTGCTTATCTGCTATTGGATGTGAAGCGTATGGACATGGGGGTGCGTGAGCTGGTGATGCATATTGAGCAGTCAGTGATTGACCTGTTGGCTAAGCACGCGATTGATGCCGTTGGTGATCGTGATGCGCCGGGTGTTTATGTGGCGGGTAAGAAGATTTCAGCGTTGGGTTTACGGGTGAGCCGGGGCAAGACTTATCATGGGTTGAGCCTGAATGTGGATATGGATCTGAAGCCGTTCCAACGGATTAACCCTTGTGGTTACGAGGGGTTGGAAGTGACGCGGTGTGTGGATTTAGGTATGGATGAGAGTGTGATGGAAGTGGCCGGGGAGTTGTGTGAGGAGCTGGCGCGCAACCTGGGTTACGCGCAGCTCTGTTGGGAGATGTGATTATTAAGGTTGGTTGTTACAGGTCGTTGCTATCAACCTGAGTGGTATTTTCATAAGCACCATCCCCGTTAGCATCTACCTGGATTTGTAACATAATAAGATATTCGTCCAGCTCAAGTGAGTACTGTTCACCCAATGCAGTTACTTTGACTTTGCTGTCAGCCGCTCCTTGCATCAGAATCTCACCCGCAATAGGTGTATCGTTAGCATTATAAATCACTGGCTGTAATGTGCTGATTTTGGCCTGGCCATAGCTCCCGTTATAAATAGAACCGTTTATTCTGATGGCGCCATCAGCAGCAAAATACTGGCGGACTGTATCGACCAGCACTTGTGTGCCGGTATTGACTGTCTGGCGGTGTAGTTGTGTGGTGACACGGGTTGAGTTGGTGTTGTAATCGACCACCTCATCCACTGTGCCGGTCATTCTGAATGCTTCGCCACCGTCAGTTGGTGTTGCTTGGATGCCTTGATAAGTGACGCTTACTGAGCTGATTTCCTGAAACGTACCATTGGTGGCGTAAATCAGCATGGAAGCCTTCCCATCAATCACCAGGTTGCCATAGCGGCAATTGTTATACTCGAGATCGGCTTTTCCTTTAGAGCTTCCATCCTCAAGGGTTCCTGTAATAACCACATTACCATCAGCGTTATCGCAGGCTTCTGTTTCAGTAACAGAGCGTTGCATGAATTGAATAGGAGTAACTTGTTGCTTGAGGCGCTGTAGCATCTTTTCCTGCTCGCGCAGAAAGTCATTTTTTGCCAGCGTGATACCCTGAGTGCTGCGGAATGACAGCGAGGGTGTCTCGAGTCCGGAGCTATAAAGTATGTTCAGAAAATCTGGCGTATTGCTGGTGTTTAATGCCGCCAAAGTGCGCAGGCCGGTATAACTGGCGTTGCCATCAGTTGAGAGCGATGTGTCATTGTTGTTATCGCTGCTGCCACCACAGGCGGTGAGTAAAACAGCAGAAAACAGGCAGGTCGTCCATTGTTGGATATTCATTTAAATTACTCGCTTATTTATCTTGGGGTTGTTTGGGGTTAAGAGTGCCCAGATTATAGTTCCCGTGTATTTTGTGCTAGTGGAATATCACACCTCTCCGGCACCCCGTCCAGCCTGACAAAGGTAAAACGTGGCCACGCGATCAAATTTTTTAGTATAACCGTCATTAATAACCTGCTTTACACCCTCAATCGCATCGTCCGGGATCAGTGCAATCACACAGCCACCAAAACCACCACCGGTCATACGCACACCACCACGTTCACCAATATGCGCATTCACAGTAGCTACCAGCCAATCAATTTCCGGCACAGTAATTTCAAAATCATCCCGCATTGAGCGATGTGACTCCGCCATCAATTGTGACAGTTTGGCAATATCATTATTCGCCAGTGCATTTGCTGCGTCCAACGTCCTGGCATTTTCAGTAATCACGTGACGCGCACGTTGGGCCGTGACTGCATCCAGGTCATTCGCCGCGTCCAGCTGGGTCAGCTCCACATCCCGCAGCGCTTTCACGCCAAAATGTTGGGCGGCAGTTTCACATTGCTGTCGGCGGGTGTTGTATTCACTTTCCACCAGCCCTCTGGGTTTATTCGAGTCGATAATCATGATATTCAGACTATCCGGCATCGAGACCGGCTTAGTGCTCAGGTCGCGACAATCAATCAGCAGCGCGTGCCCTTCGACGCCACGGGCGCTGATCAGCTGATCCATAACCCCGCACATACAACCAACGAATTCATTTTCCGCCTGCTGACTGATTAACGCCATGTCAGTAGGGGTAATATTCAGCCCGTAAGAGGTGTTAAAGCACTGCACAATCAGCACTTCCAGCGAGGCAGAAGAACTGAGTCCGGTACCTTGTGGAATATTGCCGCTGATGACTATGTCCAGCCCACCGAATTGATAACCTTTCTCCAGTAAAATGCTAATCACGCCCCGGATGTAATTTGCCCAGGGTTTATCATGGCTGTGTTCTATTGGCTGGCTGATATCGAAGGTATCTATTTGTTGTCCATAGTCAGTAGCTACCACACGCACGATAGGGTCATCACGCACCTTAGTAACGGCCAGCGTGTGGCGGTCAATAGCACAAGGCAGAACAAAACCGTCATTGTAATCGGTATGCTCACCAATCAGATTGACCCGCCCGGGAGCCGCAAAGCGATGAGTCGCAGGTGCTCCGCATGTTTGCTTAAAAATAACTTCAAGCGGCGAAAAATCTTTCGATAGGTTGTCTTTGTTCATTAGTTAGCAGCTAAATAATGTTTATCGTCAACGGCTCGTAAGCGTTCAGCCGCCTGTTCCGGCGTTAAATCACGCTGCGCCCCAGCCAGCATTTCATACCCCACCATGAATTTGCGCACCGTCGCCGAGCGGAGTAAAGGCGGGTAAAACACCGCGTGTAACTGCCAGTAATCCAGCGCTTCTTTGTCACAATCAAAGGGGGCGTAATGCCAGCCCATTGAGTAAGGAAAGCTGGTTTGGAACAGATTGTCATAACGGGTGGTGAGTTGTTTTAAAGCCAGCGCCAAATCTTCGCGCTGCTCTGTGCTTAATGCGCCAAAGCGGGCAACAGCACTCAGCGGTAATAACAAGGTTTCAAAGGGCCATTCCGCCCAGTAAGGCACCACGGCTATCCAATGCTCAGTTTTCACCACGATACGTTCGCCGGACTCAGCTTCCAGCCGGGCATAATCGAGTAACAGGTTGCTTTGTTGTTCCTGCCAATATGCTTTCAGGTTTTGATGCTTGCATTCAATTTCATTCGGCCAAAAGTCACTGGCCCAGATCTGACCATGCGGATGAGGTTGTGAGCAGCCCATCATGGCACCTTTGTTCTCGAAGATTTGCACCCAGCTGTAATCTTTGCTCAATGTGGTCGCTTGCTCAGTCCACGTGTTGATAATTCCGCTGATCGCCTGGGTTGATAGTTCTGGCAAGGTCAGGCTGTGATTTTCTGAGTAACAGATCACCCGGCTTAAGCCACGTGCGCTCTGATTGCGCAATAAAGGATGGTCACTGTTTTCAGCTAAAGGTGTATCGGTTAATAAAGCCGGAAAGTCATTCCCAAATACATGCGAGCCTTGATAATCCGGATTGTGTTGGCCGCCCATGCGTTCATTGCGCGGGCACAGGTAACACGTCGGGTCATGGGCAGTATGAGGCTGGCGTTCGTTCTCTTCAGCTTGCCCCTGCCAGGGGCGTTTACCACGGTGTGGTGATACCAGCACCCATTTGCCATTTAATGGATTGTAACGACGGTGCGGGTGTTCTTCTGGGTCAAAGTCGATCATTCAGGACTCACTAGTTATGTAATTAATCAGTGTTTAAATTTCAACTACAATGTGCCGGCACATCACTTGATGCGATGGCTGGCAGTTGGTGGTGCTTAACGCCGGTGTCGGAGATAAAGGTTAGTTTCATGGGCCAGGAATAGGGTAGTGGAAAGCATTTGTTATGTTGACTAACTTTGGGGCGTGGGTCAAATAGGGGGTGTTTCGTATGAAGGGGCGTAAAGATTTTACGCCTGGACGCGAAAGCTTATAACTTTCACCGTCAGCACAGAAGTCAGCACCTTCTGCTGTAATACTATTCCATAAAATGGAACATTAGCGCTGAGGCATTATAAATAATAAGGGGGTAAATACATTATACGAATATCACTAGCTGGATGCTATCTGCGCATTAGGTTGTGATATGGCTGCTTTAGGTGGAAAGCCGAATACTAACGGTGTTTTTCCAGGGCAGTTTGGGGCTATCGAGAGTGGAGCCATCCACGATGCTGTCAGTTTGCCTGAGTATAATCCCGTTGTAATAACTCTTGATTTAGAGGGTGTTGGGTGCATGATCCTGATTCAGTATTCTAAAATTATTGGCAGGTGATTTAGCCGGCTAAACCACGTAATAGTCGGATGAGGTGTGCCTATCTGTTTCATTGCGCCCTTGTTCTGCCCCCCCGCTCAAACCCTTCCTCCACAACCTTACCATGCACGGTATCCGTCACATTTTTGAGGCACGGTAATACTTCATGGTCATGATTACGCTGGCCTCCTCGAAGGTGAAATTCCATTTTTGATTGATAAATCCTAATTATAAAATTTAAATGTTAGGATTTTTATTGCAAAAGGTTATTTTTAATTTATTTAAAATAAAAGTTTTAGCTTTTTGTTGATGGTTATTGAGTAATGTATATTTTATTTTTTGTAGGTATGCCATGAACTAGCTTTAACGGTTAATTATGGTTTATTTTTATAAATTCAGTTCGTTATCTTTTTGAGGGTTATTCGGTGTTTTAAAAGCTATTTGGTTTTTTGATGATTATTAAAATTAATAACTGTATTTTTTTTTTGGTTTGATTTTAATGTTGGGTGAGTGTGTTTTTTTGTTGGTTTAATGAAAGAATAATTTTTTTAAAGAGGTGCAGTCATTGTTTTGTGAGTGTATTTATTTTGGCGATTATTTGGTATTTGTTTTTTGGACTTGTAATGTAAGTAGCATAAATGAATTTTCTGAAAAGATTGTTATCTATTTTTTCTTGTATGTTATTTTAAGTATTTAATCATCAAGTTTAATATGGCTTTTAAATGATTTGAGTTGTTTTATACCGTGCCATTATTTTTTAAATCGGGTTATGTGTTCCAGGTCTCGTGAATAATATGCTCAACCATGCCGTTAATTTGTGGGTGACGAGGATGAATTGAATGGTGCCACGTGTTGTCCATTCCTCACCCCTGACGTTGGCGTTAAAGATATGCATACAGCCCCAATTTTTTGTGTATGTCGTTTTACAGCTTAGGTACGTGTAATTACAGCACCCGTGTTCGCACCCCCTCAGATTTTGACCATAAAAAAACAACGCGATGATATTTTGGAAAAAGAAAACCCACCAGAATTCTGGTCATTAATTTAATAACTTATATTGCAAGCTTCAATGGATCTTGTGTTGGTGTTAACTTAATAAGGTGCATTGCAAAATTTAATATTTTCAGTTTCATTGCTAATTAAATAACTTGTATTGCAAATATAAATAGTCTGGTTTTTAATAATTGATATTGTATATTTTAATGGCTTTCGTATAAGTATATAAAGGATTCGGTAGTAATGATTTTCTGATTTATTTATTAAATTGAACATTTCAGTGTCGCTGTTTGGTATTCGTTCATATTGGAGCTGTTAGTATAAAAATTATTAATGGTTTTCCTGTCTGTGAGCTTAAGGAGTAAGTTAACAGGCTAAGGCTTTAGTGCATAATTAGTGCACTAAAGCTTGCCGATGGTAATGCGATTTATTGGCTTGATTTCGGTATAAAATAGGTAATGACTTTTATATTAGAGACTAAGTCATTTAGTGGTTATAAGCTGATGATCCAGCCGTGCGACTTAGATGAAAATGATTGTTTTATACCAAAAAAATACCGTTGAAAACGACTTGGAATGGCAGTCGTAGAAGTATCAATTAACAGAAAAAATTCATAACGAGAAATGAAATATGGAACACCTTCAAGTGCCAAAACGACTCAAACAGCACCGACATCTATCAACCGTGAGTATAGCTGTACTCTCCAGGTTCGCGGGTTTACACCAGCTAATGGCTGTCGTATTTCTTGCTGCCCTGTCACTGTTATTACTGACAGGTGTGGGGACTGCGAGGTTTTTTGATTCGTTTGCGGTATCTTCGGCGCATTATGTGCTGGAGACAGTTGTGCCGGAGGCCCAGGCTGCACCGGGGGATCAGGATGATGATGGCGTGCCAGATATTAGCGACCTTGATGACGATAACGACGGTATTGGGGATGCAATTGAAAGGCAGTCAGAGGTGCTGGATACCTTTACGACGGAAATGTCCATTACCACAACAAGTAGCAGCGAAACTATCACTGCGAGTGGAGGAGAATCGGTTGTCGTCGGTTTAAGTAGCCCCAGTAATGCGCAAGAATTGCGTGTACTTTATGAAGGATTTCATAGCTACTATATTTCAGCAGACAATGTCTCCGCAGAACTCACCTTTACATTCGATAAGCCTGTGACCGAATTGAAGCTTTACGTTACGGCACATACTGATTCTGCCTCTCAGTCAGAGCAAATGGAAGCTGAGTTGAATGGTGTTCCTGTCGTTTTTGATGCTGGAAAGTTTGTGGTCACGAATGAGAACCCATATATCAGCGCGGACGGTTCTGCCATTCTTGGTTCGCAGGTCGAGTCTGGCAATGGCTTCTTTAATTATACATTTAGTGAGCCTACGGGTATTACCTCACTGAAGATTAAGCATGTCATATTGAGTGGCGATCCCGCCGGGTCTGGTTATGACTTGCGCTTAACGGGTGATATATTGAGTGCCGGTACCGATTCGGATGATGATGATGTTCTTGATTACCTGGACCTCGACTCTGACAACGACGGCATTCCCGATAACGTAGAAGCCCAAAGCACCGCCGCTTATATCGCCCCGTCCGGTAACGACACTGATGGTGACGGCCTCGATGATGCCTATGACACTGACGATGGTGGTACTGCCATCACGCCGGTAAACTCGGATGGTACCGATGAAGCTGATTATCTCGACACTGACACCGACAACGACGGTACTTCCGACGCCGACGAATCTGGTCTGACCTTAAGCGGCACTGTCGGTGCTAACGGCCTCGATAGTGGCGCAGAAACGGCGGATGATTACAGTGATGTCAATGGCGCTGTGCATGATGGCACGACTTCCAGTTTGCCTGATGTAGATGCCGGGCCAGGCGATGTTGAAGTAGAACCGGATTTTCGTGACACGGTAACTCAGTCTAACAATACAGAGCCGGTCATTAGCTCCACCCATACAGCAAGTGTAGCTGAAGGCACCACCACTACTGTGCTGGATGTAGATTCCACCGATGACAATGACAGCGAAGGTTCAGGCCTGTTATACAGCCTGATCGGCACTGGTGCGGACGACAGCTTATTCAGCATCGATGGCACAACGGGGGAAATCACCTTTAATACCGCACCGGACTTTGAAGCACCAGCGGATAACGGTGGTGATAATGTCTACGACATCGAAGCACAAGTATGTGATAGCGAGCCATTGTGTACGCCACAAACCATCGCCATTACGGTGACCGATACTGATGATACTGACACCGACGGCGATGGCGTGCCAGATGTTAGCGACCTTGATGACGATAACGACGGTGTTCCGGACTCAATAGAGTTGACCGCAGGGTCATGTGACATAACGTCTGGCGTAACGCCTAACTCGGTGATTCTCAATGGTGATCTGACCGATAATACCGGCTGGACTGTTTACACCGAGCAGGCTGGAAAGAATGGTTTCCAGCACTATCGCGAGAGTTATTACTATGGGGATGATGCATCAGGATTAAATACACTCACACCCAGTCTGAGTAGTGTGGTTTCGGCCAATACGCTTAAATTTGACTTTGCTTTCAGTCAATATACAGCCGGGTTGACATTAGAAGTTCTGGTTAACAACACCAAATACGCTGAAATCTACCTACCTCCTGGTGTAAGTCCCGGAACAGACAGTGACGGCGATGGGTCTATGAGCGCTGTGTTCAGCTATTTCAATGGAGGCTCCGGAACAGATAATAATATTCCGACCACTCCCTACAACACCTGGATATTGGAGCCTGTTCATATCCATTTTCCTCAAGCAGATGTTAGTAGCATTCAACTGAGGATCAACACAACGGTGCCGACACCTAATGCTGATTTGATGCTGGATAACTTTATTCTAGGCAATGCTATTTGTTCAGCAGGCCAGGCCAAAGACAGTGATTTAGATGGCATTGATGATCATCTTGACCTCGACTCCGACAACGACGGCATTCCCGATAACATCGAAGTCCAAAGCACCGCCGCTTATATCGCCCCGTCCGGTAACGACACTGATGGTGACGGCCTCGATGATGCCTATGACACTGACGATGGTGGTACTGCCATCACGCCGGTAAACTCGGATGGTACCGATGAAGCTGATTATCTCGACACCGACTCCGACAACGACGGTACTTCTGACGCCGACGAATCTGGTCTGACCTTAAGCGGCACTGTCGGTGCTAACGGCCTCGATAGTGGCGCAGAAACGGCGGATGATTACAGTGATGTCAATGGCGCTGTGCATGATGGCACGACCTTTAGTCTGCCGGATGCCGATGCAGGTAATGATGATGAAAACGAACCCGATTTCCGGGATACAGTGACACAGGCTATAACCGTCGATACCGATGGGGATAGTGTGAGTGATGATGTGGATACCGATGATGATAATGACGGGATTATTGACAGTATTGAATGTTTTGTTACTCCTGTAGATGTGGGAGGGACAATCTACAACGTGCAGGAAACCTTCGGTGCCTATACGATTGATTATACTGCAGCGAATGGAGCGACTCCCGGAGATGGATTGACAATCCCTGAAGTTCAAACACAGGGTGGCTTCACTGCGACCGAAATTCCATCAAATTCCCCTGAAACTGGTGGTGGGTCGACAACTACCCCCAATATTAGGATCACGAGCAATACTGGTCCAGTGACCTCGATGACGCTGCGATTTGTAGGGATAGATTCGATTCACTCAGAACTAATCAAAGTATTGGGAATAGATGCAGGTTCAGTCGATACGTTATCGTACACAATAACAGCGCCAAACGGTGCATCAGGGCTGTCATACAATGCAGGAACAGGCACTATCACTCCGAGTGGGGTTGGTAATGCAGGCGAGGTCACGTTCACTTCGACGGTGCCGTTTTCTAGTATTGCGATGGCATCAGTAGGCCCCTACAATGTTATTTCTTCGATTATAACGGGCACTAGAAGTGCTAGCCCTTATCCTTGCTCAGATTTTGATGATGATGGTCTCAGTGATTTTCTGGATCTGGATTCCGACAACGACGGCATTCCTGACAACGTAGAAGCCCAAAGCACCGCCGCTTATATCGCCCCGTCCGGTAACGACACTGATGGTGACGGCCTCGATGATGCCTATGACACTGACGATGGTGGTACTGCCATCACGCCGGTAAACTCGGATGGTACCGATGAAGCTGATTATCTCGACACTGACACCGACAACGACGGTACTTCTGACGCCGACGAATCTGGTCTGACCTTAAGCGGCACTGTCGGTGCTAACGGCCTCGATAGTGGCGCAGAAACGGCGGATGATTACAGTGATGTCAATGGCGCTGTGCATGATGGCACGACTTCCAGTTTGCCTGATGCAGATGCCGGGCCAGGCGATGTTGAAGCAGAACCGGATTTTCGTGACACGGTAACCGAGGTTAACAATACAGCGCCGGTCATTAGCTCCACCAATACGGTAAGTGTAGTTGAAGGCACCACCACTACTGTGCTGGATGTAGATTCCACCGATGACAATGACAGCGAAGGTGCTGGCCTGTTATACAGCCTGACCGGCACTGGTGCGGACGACAGCTTATTCAACATCGACGGTACTACGGGTGAACTCACTTTTAATACCGCACCGGACTTTGAAGCACCAGCGGATAACGGTGGTGATAATGTCTACGACATCGAAGTACAAGTATGTGATAGCGGGCCATTGTGTACGCCACAAGCCATTGTCATTACGGTGATCGATGTGGTTGAAGACTCCGATGCTGATGGTATTAACGATCCAGATGAAGTGACTGGTGGCACTGATCCCTTTGATGCTGACACCGACAATGACGGTATCAACGACGGTGACGAACTGGCTGGCCCGGACAACGATCCTGCGATGACCACTGATAATACTGACCCACTGGATTCTGATTCAGATGACGATGGTGTGAGCGACGGTGACGAGCTGGCTGGCCCGGATGGTGATCCTGCCACGAGCCCTGATAACACCGATCCGAATAACCCGGACAGCGATGCTGATGGTTTACAGGATGGTACAGAACTGGGCATGACGACACCGCTTGAGGGGGGTGACAGTGACGGTTCAACGCCGGTTGCCTTTACGGGGACTGACCCTGCGGTAATGGTGATTGATGCTGATCCGGCCACCACCACTAACCCGAATGATCCGGATACGGATGATGGCGGTGCGTGTGATGGTAGCAATGCCGTATCAGGCGTTTGTACTGCGGGTGAAGATGCTGATAACAACGGTGCTATTGATGCAGGAGAGACGGATGCCAACGTAGCGGGTGACGATGATTCTGATGGTGATGGCGTTAGTAACGCTAATGAAGTTATCGCCGGTACCGATCCGGAAGATGCTGACACCGACAATGACGGTATCAACGACGGTGACGAACTGGCTGGCCCGGACAACGATCCTGCGATGACCACTGATAATACTGACCCACTGGATTCTGATTCAGATGACGATGGTGTGAGCGACGGTGACGAGCTGGCTGGCCCGGATGGTAATCCGACGTTGACTGATGACAATACGGATCCAAATAACCCGGACAGCGATGCTGATGGTTTACAGGATGGTACAGAACTGGGCATGACCACACCGCTTGAGGGTGGTGACAGTGACGGTTCAACACCGGTTGCCTTTACGGGGACTGACCCTGCGGTAATGGTGATTGATGCTGATCCTACAACGATGACTAACCCGAATGATCCGGATACGGATGATGGCGGTGCGTGTGATGGTAGCAATGCCGTATCAGGTGTTTGTACTGCGGGTGAAGATGCTGATAACAACGGTGCTATTGATGCAGGAGAGACGGATGCCAACGTAGCGGGTGACGATGACTCTGATGGTGATGGCGTTAGTAACGCTAATGAAGTTATCGCCGGTACCGATCCGGAAGATGCTGACACCGACAATGACGGTATCAACGACGGTGACGAACTGGCTGGCCCGGACGGCGATCCTGTTTCGGTGGCTGATAATACTGACCCACTGGATTCTGATTCAGATGACGATGGTGTGAGCGACGGTGACGAGCTGGCTGGCCCGGATGGTGATCCTGCCACGAGCCCTGATAACACCGATCCGAATAACCCGGACAGCGATGCTGATGGTTTACAGGATGGTACAGAACTGGGCATGACGACACCGCTTGAGGGGGGTGACAGTGACGGTTCAACGCCGGTTGCCTTTACGGGGACTGACCCTGCGGTAATGGTGATTGATGCTGATCCGGCCACCACCACTAACCCGAATGATCCGGATACGGATGATGGCGGTGCGTGTGATGGTAGCAATGCCGTATCAGGCGTTTGTACTGCGGGTGAAGATGCTGATAACAACGGTGCTATTGATGCAGGAGAGACGGATGCCAACGTAGCGGGTGACGATGATTCTGATGGTGATGGCGTTAGTAACGCTAATGAAGTTATCGCCGGTACCGATCCGGAAGATGCTGACACCGACAATGACGGTATCAACGACGGTGACGAACTGGCTGGCCCGGACAACGACCCCGCGATGACCACTGATAATACTGACCCACTGGATTCTGATTCAGATGACGATGGTGTGAGCGACGGTGACGAGCTGGCTGGCCCGGATGGTAATCCGACGTTGACTGATGACAATACGGATCCAAATAATCCGGACAGCGATGCTGATGGTTTACAGGATGGTACAGAACTGGGCATGACCACACCGCTTGAGGGTGGAGACAGTGACGGTTCAACGCCGGTTGCCTTTACGGGTACTGACCCTGCGGTAATGGTGATTGATGCTGATCCTACAACGATGACTAACCCGAATGATCCGGATACGGATGATGGCGGTGCGTGTGATGGTAGCAATGCCGTATCAGGTGTTTGTACTGCGGGTGAAGATGCTGATAACAACGGTGCTATTGATGCAGGAGAGACGGATGCCAACGTAGCGGGTGACGATGACTCTGATGGTGATGGCGTTAGTAACGCTAATGAAGTTATCGCCGGTACCGATCCGGAAGATGCTGACACCGACAATGACGGTATCAACGACGGTGACGAACTGGCTGGCCCGGACGGCGATCCTGTTTCGGTGGCTGATAATACTGACCCACTGGATTCTGATTCAGATGACGATGGTGTGAGCGACGGTGACGAGCTGGCTGGCCCGGATGGTAATCCCGCCACGAGCCCTGATAACACCGATCCGAATAACCCGGACAGCGATGCTGATGGTTTACAGGATGGTACAGAACTGGGCATGACGACACCGCTTGAGGGGGGTGACAGTGACGGTTCAACGCCGGTTGCCTTTACGGGTACTGACCCTGCGGTAATGGTGATTGATGCTGATCCGGCCACCACCACTAACCCGAATGATCCGGATACGGATGATGGCGGTGCGTGTGATGGTAGCAATGCCGTATCAGGTGTTTGTACTGCGGGTGAAGATGCTGATAACAACGGTGCTATTGATACAGGAGAGACGGATGCCAACGTAGCGGGTGACGATGATTCTGATGGTGATGGCGTTAGTAACGCTAATGAAGTTATCGCCGGTACCGATCCGGAAGATGCTGACACCGACAATGACGGTATCAACGACGGTGACGAACTGGCTGGCCCGGACGGCAACCCCGCGCTGCCCACTGATAATACTGACCCACTGGATTCTGATTCAGATGACGATGGTGTGAGCGACGGTGACGAGCTGGCTGGCCCGGATGGTAATCCGACGTTGACTGATGACAATACCGATCCAAATAATCCGGACAGCGATGCTGATGGTTTACAGGATGGTACAGAACTGGGCATGACGGCACCGCTTGAGGGTGGTGACAGTGACGGTTCAACACCGGTTGCCTTTGATGGTACTGACCCTGCGGTAATGGTGATTGATGCTGATCCGGCCACCACCACTAACCCGAATGATCCGGATACGGATGATGGCGGTGCGTGTGATGGTAGCAATGCCGTATCAGGCGTTTGTACTGCGGGTGAAGATGCTGATAACAACGGTGCTATTGATACAGGAGAGACGGATGCCAACGTAGCGGGTGACGATGATTCTGATGGTGATGGCGTTAGTAACGCTAATGAAGTTATCGCCGGTACCGATCCGGAAGATGCTGACACCGACAATGACGGTATCAACGACGGTGACGAACTGGCTGGCCCGGACAACGATCCTGCGATGACCACTGATAATACTGACCCACTGGATTCTGATTCAGATGACGATGGTGTGAGCGACGGTGACGAGCTGGCTGGCCCGGATGGTAATCCGACGTTGACTGATGACAATACCGATCCAAATAATCCGGACAGCGATGCTGATGGTTTACAGGATGGTACAGAACTGGGCATGACCACACCGCTTGAGGGTGGAGACAGTGACGGTTCAACGCCGGTTGCCTTTACGGGTACTGACCCTGCGGTAATGGTGATTGATGCTGATCCTACAACGATGACTAACCCGAATGATCCGGATACGGATGATGGCGGTGCGTGTGATGGTAGCAATGCCGTATCAGGTGTTTGTACTGCGGGTGAAGATGCTGATAACAACGGTGCTATTGATGCAGGAGAGACGGATGCCAACGTAGCGGGTGACGATGACTCTGATGGTGATGGCGTTAGTAACGCTAATGAAGTTATCGCCGGTACCGATCCGGAAGATGCTGACACCGACAATGACGGTATCAACGACGGTGACGAACTGGCTGGCCCGGACGGCGATCCTGTTTCGGTGGCTGATAATACTGACCCACTGGATTCTGATTCAGATGACGATGGTGTGAGCGACGGTGACGAGCTGGCTGGCCCGGATGGTAATCCCGCCACGAGCCCTGATAACACCGATCCGAATAACCCGGACAGCGATGCTGATGGTTTACAGGATGGTACAGAACTGGGCATGACGACACCGCTTGAGGGGGGTGACAGTGACGGTTCAACGCCGGTTGCCTTTACGGGTACTGACCCTGCGGTAATGGTGATTGATGCTGATCCGGCCACCACCACTAACCCGAATGATCCGGATACGGATGATGGCGGTGCGTGTGATGGTAGCAATGCCGTATCAGGTGTTTGTACTGCGGGTGAAGATGCTGATAACAACGGTGCTATTGATACAGGAGAGACGGATGCCAACGTAGCGGGTGACGATGATTCTGATGGTGATGGCGTTAGTAACGCTAATGAAGTTATCGCCGGTACCGATCCGGAAGATGCTGACACCGACAATGACGGTATCAACGACGGTGACGAACTGGCTGGCCCGGACGGCAACCCCGCGCTGCCCACTGATAATACTGACCCACTGGATTCTGATTCAGATGACGATGGTGTGAGCGACGGTGACGAGCTGGCTGGCCCGGATGGTAATCCGACGTTGACTGATGACAATACCGATCCAAATAATCCGGACAGCGATGCTGATGGTTTACAGGATGGTACAGAACTGGGCATGACGGCACCGCTTGAGGGTGGTGACAGTGACGGTTCAACACCGGTTGCCTTTGATGGTACTGACCCTGCGGTAATGGTGATTGATGCTGATCCGGCCACCACCACTAACCCGAATGATCCGGATACGGATGATGGCGGTGCGTGTGATGGTAGCAATGCCGTATCAGGCGTTTGTACTGCGGGTGAAGATGCTGATAACAACGGTGCTATTGATACAGGAGAGACGGATGCCAACGTAGCGGGTGACGATGATTCTGATGGTGATGGCGTTAGTAACGCTAATGAAGTTATCGCCGGTACCGATCCGGAAGATGCTGACACCGACAATGACGGTATCAACGACGGTGACGAACTGGCTGGCCCGGACAACGATCCTGCGATGACCACTGATAATACTGACCCACTGGATTCTGATTCAGATGACGATGGTGTGAGCGACGGTGACGAGCTGGCTGGCCCGGATGGTAATCCGACGTTGACTGATGACAATACCGATCCAAATAACCCGGACAGCGATGCTGATGGTTTACAGGATGGTACAGAACTGGGCATGACCACACCGCTTGAGGGTGGTGACAGTGACGGTTCAACACCGGTTGCCTTTACGGGGACTGACCCTGCGGTAATGGTGATTGATGCTGATCCTACAACGATGACTAACCCGAATGATCCGGATACGGATGATGGCGGTGCGTGTGATGGTAGCAATGCCGTATCAGGTGTTTGTACTGCGGGTGAAGATGCTGATAACAACGGTGCTATTGATGCAGGAGAGACGGATGCCAACGTAGCGGGTGACGATGATTCTGATGGTGATGGCGTTAGTAACGCTAATGAAGTTATCGCCGGTACCGATCCGGAAGATGCTGACACCGACAATGACGGTATCAACGACGGTGACGAACTGGCTGGCCCGGACAACGATCCTGCGATGACCACTGATAATACTGACCCACTGGATTCTGATTCAGATGACGATGGTGTGAGCGACGGTGACGAGCTGGCTGGCCCGGATGGTAATCCGACGTTGACTGATGACAATACGGATCCGAATAACCCGGACAGCGATGCTGATGGTTTACAGGATGGTACAGAACTGGGCATGACCACACCGCTTGAGGGTGGTGACAGTGACGGTTCAACGCCGGTTGCCTTTGATGGTACTGACCCTGCGGTAATGGTGATTGATGCTGATCCGGCCACCACCACTAACCCGAATGATCCGGATACGGATGATGGCGGTGCGTGTGATGGTAGCAATGCCGTATCAGGTGTTTGTACTGCGGGTGAAGATGCTGATAACAACGGTGCTATTGATGCAGGAGAGACGGATGCCAACGTAGCGGGTGACGATGACTCTGATGGTGATGGCGTTAGTAACGCTAATGAAGTTATCGCCGGTACCGATCCGGAAGATGCTGACACCGACAATGACGGTATCAACGACGGTGACGAACTGGCTGGCCCGGACGGCAACCCCGCGATGACCACTGATAATACTGACCCACTGGATTCTGATTCAGATGACGATGGTGTGAGCGACGGTGACGAGCTGGCTGGCCCGGATGGTAATCCGACGTTGACTGATGACAATACGGATCCAAATAACCCGGACAGCGATGCTGATGGTTTACAGGATGGTACAGAACTGGGCATGACCACACCGCTTGAGGGGGGTGACAGTGACGGTTCAACGCCGGTTGCCTTTACGGGTACTGACCCTGCGGTAATGGTGATTGATGCTGATCCTACAACGATGACTAACCCGAATGATCCGGATACGGATGATGGCGGTGCGTGTGATGGTAGCAATGCCGTATCAGGCGTTTGTACTGCGGGTGAAGATGCTGATAACAACGGTGCTATTGATGCAGGAGAGACGGATGCCAACGTAGCGGGTGACGATGACTCTGATGGTGATGGCGTTAGTAACGCTAATGAAGTTATCGCCGGTACCGATCCGGAAGATGCTGACACCGACAATGACGGTATCAACGACGGTGACGAACTGGCTGGCCCGGACAACGATCCTGCGATGACCACTGATAATACTGACCCACTGGATTCTGATTCAGATGACGATGGTGTGAGCGACGGTGACGAGCTGGCTGGCCCGGATGGTAATCCGACGTTGACTGATGACAATACGGATCCAAATAACCCGGACAGCGATGCTGATGGTTTACAGGATGGTACAGAACTGGGCATGACCACACCGCTTGAGGGTGGTGACAGTGACGGTTCAACACCGGTTGCCTTTACGGGGACTGACCCTGCGGTAATGGTGATTGATGCTGATCCTACAACGATGACTAACCCGAATGATCCGGATACGGATGATGGCGGTGCGTGTGATGGTAGCAATGCCGTATCAGGTGTTTGTACTGCGGGTGAAGATGCTGATAACAACGGTGCTATTGATGCAGGAGAGACGGATGCCAACGTAGCGGGTGACGATGACTCTGATGGTGATGGCGTTAGTAACGCTAATGAAGTTATCGCCGGTACCGATCCGGAAGATGCTGACACCGACAATGACGGTATCAACGACGGTGACGAACTGGCTGGCCCGGACGGCGATCCTGTTTCGGTGGCTGATAATACTGACCCACTGGATTCTGATTCAGATGACGATGGTGTGAGCGACGGTGACGAGCTGGCTGGCCCGGATGGTGATCCTGCCACGAGCCCTGATAACACCGATCCGAATAACCCGGACAGCGATGCTGATGGTTTACAGGATGGTACAGAACTGGGCATGACGACACCGCTTGAGGGGGGTGACAGTGACGGTTCAACGCCGGTTGCCTTTACGGGGACTGACCCTGCGGTAATGGTGATTGATGCTGATCCGGCCACCACCACTAACCCGAATGATCCGGATACGGATGATGGCGGTGCGTGTGATGGTAGCAATGCCGTATCAGGCGTTTGTACTGCGGGTGAAGATGCTGATAACAACGGTGCTATTGATGCAGGAGAGACGGATGCCAACGTAGCGGGTGACGATGATTCTGATGGTGATGGCGTTAGTAACGCTAATGAAGTTATCGCCGGTACCGATCCGGAAGATGCTGACACCGACAATGACGGTATCAACGACGGTGACGAACTGGCTGGCCCGGACAACGACCCCGCGATGACCACTGATAATACTGACCCACTGGATTCTGATTCAGATGACGATGGTGTGAGCGACGGTGACGAGCTGGCTGGCCCGGATGGTAATCCGACGTTGACTGATGACAATACGGATCCAAATAATCCGGACAGCGATGCTGATGGTTTACAGGATGGTACAGAACTGGGCATGACGACACCGCTTGAGGGTGGAGACAGTGACGGTTCAACGCCGGTTGCCTTTACGGGTACTGACCCTGCGGTAATGGTGATTGATGCTGATCCTACAACGATGACTAACCCGAATGATCCGGATACGGATGATGGCGGTGCGTGTGATGGTAGCAATGCCGTATCAGGTGTTTGTACTGCGGGTGAAGATGCTGATAACAACGGTGCTATTGATGCAGGAGAGACGGATGCCAACGTAGCGGGTGACGATGACTCTGATGGTGATGGCGTTAGTAACGCTAATGAAGTTATCGCCGGTACCGATCCGGAAGATGCTGACACCGACAATGACGGTATCAACGACGGTGACGAACTGGCTGGCCCGGACGGCGATCCTGTTTCGGTGGCTGATAATACTGACCCACTGGATTCTGATTCAGATGACGATGGTGTGAGCGACGGTGACGAGCTGGCTGGCCCGGATGGTGATCCCGCCACGAGCCCTGATAACACCGATCCGAATAATCCGGACAGCGATGCTGATGGTTTACAGGATGGTACAGAACTGGGCATGACGGCACCGCTTGAGGGTGGTGACAGTGACGGTTCAACACCGGTTGCCTTTGAAGGTACTGACCCTGCGGTAATGGTGATTGATGCTGATCCTACAACGATGACTAACCCGAATGATCCGGATACGGATGATGGCGGTGAGTGTGATGGCAATAAAGGTATTGTCGGCACTTGTATTGTCGGTGAAGATCTTAATAGCAATGGCAGTGTCGATTTCGGTGAAACTAACCCAACGGTCTGGGCAGATGATGATGCTGATAACGACGGTTTAGATAATGCAGCAGAAGTAATCTCAGGCACCGACCCGACTAATGTTGACTCCGATGGTGACGGCATTAACGACGGCGATGAGTTGGCTGGCAAAGATGGTGA
This sequence comes from Caprella mutica, assembly GCA_947561585.1. Classification (NCBI taxonomy): domain Eukaryota; kingdom Metazoa; phylum Arthropoda; class Malacostraca; order Amphipoda; family Caprellidae; genus Caprella; species Caprella mutica. Next base: position 79,492 of record CANNZV010000002.1, on the reverse strand, counting down.
TCCGGCAACAATCGAGGACAACACTAACCCGCTGGATAGGGATTCGGACGATGATGGTCTGAGCGATGGTGCGGAACTGTTCGGTGCAGACGGTAATCTGTTTACACCAGAAGACAATACCAACCCGAATAATCCGGATAGCGATAATGATGGTCTCCAGGATGGTACGGAACTCGGTATTACGACACCAATTCCGTCTAATATGGGACTTGGGCCAGTGCCCTTTGGTTACCTGGGCACTGACACCAACTTATTCATTCCGGATGCTGATCCGGCGACCACTACTGACCCGAATAATCCGGATACGGATAATGGCGGTGAGTGTGATGGCAGCAATGCAGTGAGCGGTGTTTGTTCTGTTGGTGAAGATGCTAATAACAACGGCGGCATTGATCCGGGCGAGACTGATCCGACAGTGACCACTGACGATGATTCCGATGGTGATGGTGTTAATAATGCTGATGAAGCCATAGCGGGTACCGATCCGGAAGATGATGACACCGACAATGACGGTATCAACGACGGTGACGAACTGGCTGGCCCGGACGGCGATCCGGCTTCGGCGGCTGATAATACTGACCCACTGGATTCTGACTCAGATGACGATGGTGTGAGTGATCATGACGAGCTGGCTGGCCCGGATGGTGATCCGACGTTGACTGATGACAATACGGATCCAAATAATCCGGACAGTGATGCTGATGGTTTACAGGATGGTACTGAGTTGGGCATGACGACACCGCTTGAGGGTGGTGACAGTGACGGCGCTAACCCGGTTGCCTTTGATGGTACTGATCCGGCGGTGATGGTGGTTGACGTTGATCCGGCGACCACGACTGACCCGAATGATCCGGATACGGACAACGGTGGTTTATGTGATGGCAGCAATGCGGTGAGCGGTGTATGTACTGTTGGCGAAGATGCTAATAACAACGGTAGTGTTGATCCGGATGAGACTGATCCGACAGTGGTCACTGACGATGATTCCGATGGTGATGGTCTTGGTAACACTGGTGAAGCGATCGCGGGTACCGATCCAGATGATATGGACACCGATAATGATGGCATTACCGATGCTGCTGAGCTGAATGGCCCGGATGGTGATCCGGCGACGACTGATGATAATACGGATCCGCTTGATGCCGATTCCGATGATGATGGTCTGAGTGATGGTGAGGAGTTGGCTGGCCCGGATGGTGACCCTGCTACGACGCCTGACAATACGGATCCAAATAATCCGGACAGTGATGCTGATGGTTTACAGGATGGTACTGAGTTGGGCATGACCATACCGCTTGTGAGTGGTGATAGTGATGGCGCTAACCCGGTCGCCTTTGACGGTACTGATCCGACGGTGATGGTGGTTGATGCCGATCCGGCAACGATGACTGACCCGAATGATCCGGATACGGACGACGGCGGTGTGTGTGATGGTAGCAATGCCGTCAGCGGTGTTTGTATCGCTGGTGAAGATATCAACAACAACGGTGAGGTTGATTTCGGCGAAACGGATGCTGCGGTAGCCAATGACGATGACCCCGATGCTGATGGTCGGAACAATGGCGAAGAAATAGCGGTCGGAACTGATCCGTTTGATGCTGACACCGATAATGATGGTATCAACGATACTGCCGAGCTGAATGGCCCGGACGGCGATCCGGCAACCACTGATGACAATACCAACCCACTGGATTCAGATTCAGATGACGATGGTGTGAGTGATGGTGACGAGCTGGCTGGCCCGGATGGTGATCCGACGCTGACTGATGACAATACGGATCCAAATAATCCGGACAGTGATGCGGATGGTTTGCAGGATGGTACTGAGCTGGGTATGACGACACCGCTTGAAGGTGGTATCAGCGACGTTATGGGAGTTGCCTTTGACGGTACTGATCCGACGGTGGTGGTGGTTGATGCTGATCCGGCAACGATGACTGATCCGAATGATCCGGATACGGACGATGGTGGTGTGTGTGATGGTAATAACACGGTCGTAGGTATTTGTATCGCCGGTGAAGATGACAACAACAACGGTGGTGTCGATCCTGGCGAAACGGATGCAGTAATAGCCAATGACGATGATCCCGATGGTGATGGTCTGAGTCATGCAGAAGAAATAGCGGCTGGCACTGATCCGTTTGATGATGACACGGATAATGACGGTATCAACGACGGTGACGAACTGGCTGGCCCGGACGGCGATCCGATGACCACTGATGACAATACCAACCCACTGGATTCTGATTCCGATGATGATGGTCTGAGTGATGGTGACGAGTTGGCTGGCCCGGATGGTGATCCGACGTTGACTGATGACAATACGGATCCAAATAATCCGGACAGTGATGCTGATGGTTTACAGGATGGTACTGAGTTGGGCATGACGACACCGCTTGAGGGTGGTGACAGTGACGGTGCTAACCCGGTTGCCTTCGACGGTACTGATCCGGCGGTGATGGTGGTTGACGTTGATCCGGCGACCACGACTGATCCGAATGATCCGGATACGGACAACGGCGGTGTGTGTGATGGCAGCAATGCAGTCGCAGGTATTTGTGTCGCCGGTGAAGATGCCAACAACAACGGTGGTGTCGATCCTGGTGAAACGGATGCAGCAATAGCCAATGACGATGATCCTGATGGTGATGGTCGGAACAATGCAGAAGAAATAGCGGTCGGAACTGACCCCTATGATGCTGACACCGATAATGACGGTATCAACGACGGAGACGAGCTGATTGGCCCGGATGGTGATCCGGCAACGACTGATGACAATACTAACCCACTGGATGCCGATTCAGACGATGATGGTCTGAGTGATGGTGATGAGCTGGCTGGCCCGGATGGTGATCCGATGTTGACTGATGACAATACGGATCCGAATAATCCGGACAGTGATGCTGATGGTTTGCAGGATGGTACTGAGTTGGGCATGACGACACCGCTTGAGGGTGGTGACAGTGATGGTTCTAACCCGGTCGCTTTTGAGGGTACTGATCCGACGGTGATGGTGGTTGATGCTGATCCGGCAACGATGACTGACCCGAATGATCCGGATACGGACGATGGTGGTGTGTGTGATGGTAATAACACGGTCGTAGGTAGTTGTATCGCAGGTGAAGATACCAACAACAACGGTGGCGTCGATCCTGGCGAAACGGATGCGGTAATAGCCAATGACGATGAACCCGATAGTGACGGTCTGAGCAATGAGGAAGAAATAGCGGCTGGCACTGATCCTAATGATGCTGATACGGATAATGACGGTATCAACGATGGTGACGAGTTGGCTGGCCCGGATGGTGATCCGCTGACCACTGTTGACAATACCAACCCACTGGATGCCGATTCAGATGATGATGGTGTGAGTGATGGTGACGAACTCAAAGGCCCGGATGGCGACCTGACGACTACCGATGACAATACGGATCCAAATAATCCGGACAGTGATGCTGATGGTTTGCTGGATGGTACTGAGTTGGGCAAGACGACACCGCTTGAGGGTGGTGACAGTGACGGCGTTAACCCGGTTGCCTTTGACGGTACTGATCCGGCGGTGATGGTGGTTGATGTTGATCCGACAACGACGACTGATCCGAATAATCCGGATTCCGACAATGGTGGTGTGTGTGATGGCAGCAATGCAGTCGCAGGTATCTGTATCGCCGGTGAAGATGCTGATAACAACGGTGGTGTCGATCCTGGTGAAACGGATGCAACAATAGCCAATGACGATGATCCCGATGGTGATGGCCTGAGTCATGCAGAAGAAATAGCTGCTGGCACTGATCCGTTTGATGCTGACACCGATAATGACGGTATCAACGACGGTGACGAACTGGCTGGCCCGGACGGTGATCCTGTTACGACGACGGACAACACCAACCCACTGGATGCCGATTCAGATGATGATGGTTTGAGTGATGGTGATGAGCTGGCTGGCCCGGATGGTGACCTGACGACTACCGACGACGACACTGATCCAAATAACCCGGACAGTGATGCTGATGGTTTGCAGGATGGTACTGAGTTGGGCATGACGACACCGCTTGAGGGTGGTGACAGTGACGGTTCTAATCCGGTCGCCTTTGACGGTACTGATCCGGCGGTGATGATAGTTGATGCTGATCCGGCTTCCACCACTAACCCGAATGATCCGGATACGGACGACGGCGGTGAGTGTGATGGTAGCAAAGGAATTGTTGGCATCTGTGTTGTCGGTGAAGACCTTAATAACAATGGTGGTGTCGATAGCGGTGAAACTGATCCGACGGTTTGGGCGGATGATGATGCTGATAACGACGGTTTAAATAACACCGAAGAAGTAGGTACTGATCCGACGAATGTTGACTCCGATGGTGATGGTATTAACGATGGGGATGAACTGGTTGGCCCGGATGGAGATCCGGCGACAACGGCTGACAATACTGATCCGATGGATGCGGATTCGGACGATGATGGTCTGAGTGACGGTGATGAGCTGACTGGCCCGGATGGTAATCTGTTTACACCAGAAGATAATACCGATCCGAATAACCCGGATAGCGACAATGATGGTCTCCAGGATGGAACGGAACTTGGTATGGCGACACCGGTTCCATCTAATGCGGATGTTGGGCCGGTACCCTTTGCTTATCTGGGCACTGATACCAGCTTATTCATTCCGGATACTGACCCGTCGACCATTACTGACCCGAACGATCCGGATACGGATGATGGCGGTCTTTGTGATGGTAGCAACGCAGTGGCTGGTGTTTGTGTCGCTGGTGAAGATGCCAATAACAACGGTGGCGTTGATACGGGTGAAACTGATCCTTTACTGGCGAAGGATGATGACAATGATGGTGATGGCCTAACGACTGTAGAGGAAGCTGCGGCGGGCACTGACCCCGAAGATGCTGACACGGATGGTGATGGTATTAGCGACGGTGATGAGCTGGCTGGCCCGGATGGAGATCCGGCGACGACTGCTGATAATACTGACCCGTTAGATGCTGATTCGGATGATGATGGTCTGAGTGACGGTGACGAGCTGGCTGGCCAGGATGGTGATCCGCTGACAACGGCTGAAAATACTGATCCGAATAACCCCGACAGTGATGCCGATGGTTTGCAGGACGGTACCGAGCTGGGTATCACGACACCAGTGGATGGTGGTAATAGTGAAGGCACAACGCCAGTGACGTTTGTCGGTACGGATGCGACCATGTTTGTGGTCGATACTGATCCGGCAACCACTACTGATCCAAATGATCCGGATACGGATGATGGTGGACGCTGTGATGGTGGTTTACAGGTGGTCGGTGTGTGTCAAAGTGGTGAAGACACCAATAACAATGGTGGCACAGACAGCGGTGAGACTGATCCGGTAACGGGTAACGGTGGTGATGATATGCCGTACGGAATACCGCTTCAGGTGCGTGGTTTGCTCCAGGGCCCTTATAAGGCTGATACGAAACTGATGGCGGATAACCTGCGTACTAAAGGCTATATACCCACCGATCAACCTTTCGCAACCTTGACCGATATGGGTTATAGCGGCACAGAAACAACCAACGCTGCTACGCTGGCTGTGACGGGTGATGATGCGGCGGTTGACTGGGTGTTACTGGAGATTCACGATCCGGCTGACCTGGACACGCCGTTGTATCAACGTGCATTGTTATTGCAACGCGATGGTGATGCGGTTGATGCGGCTACGGGTGCAGACATGCTTTACCTGACTGGTTTGGACGAAGGTGATTATGTCGTGACTCTGCGTCACCGCAACCATCTGGATGTGCGCACAGAAGAGGCCATCGAACTGCGCTATGACACGCCGGAAATGGTTGATTTTACCTTATCAACAACACCGGTGGTGGGTGCTGGTACAAGAATCCTTGGATCGGACGGCACTGCGTTCATGTGGGCTGGTGATATCAACATGAACCAGACGGTGATTGCGAATGGCCCGACGCTGGATACCAATGTGGTACTAAGCCAGGTATTACTCGCAGCGGGTAATACTTACCTTAGCGCAAACTACTTGCTCTATGGCTATCACAATGGTGATGCCAACCTTGATGGAACGGTTATCTTTGCCGGGCCTGACAATGACATTAATCTGTTATTGGCTAATGTGTTGCTACATCCACAGAACAGTACGATTGTGGCTAATTACATTGTTCGGGGTAGCTTGGCGCATTAAGCGAGTGGTTTAGGTACTTTATCTGGGTAAAAATAGAATCAGCCACCGGTAATCCGGTGGCTGTTTGCGTTTGGGAGGTTAGCGAATAGTCAGGCCAATCTAGGCCGCCAAAGCCTCAGCGATATAAAGCTCACGCAATTTCTTCGCAAACTCACCCGGCTTACCATCAGCAATCATGTGCTGGTCAATTTCAATGACCGGCCACACAAAAGTAGTCGCCGAAGTCACGAACGCTTCCTTGGCGGCATAGGCTTCTTCCAGCGTAAAAGAACGTTCTTCAATCTTTAAATTAGTTTGCTCAGCCAGTTTCAGCACCGCACGACGAGTAATACCGTTAAGAATCGCATTGCCTACATGACGTGTCACCAGCACATTATCCCGGGTGATGATATAAGCGTTGTTAGACGTGCCTTCGGTGACAAAACCATCTTCCACCATCCACGCATCATCGGCCCCGGCTGCTTTGGCCTGCATTTTGCCCATGCAAGGTGCCAGCAGACCCACGGTCTTAATATCACGTCGCGCCCAGCGAATGTCCTCAATCCCGATCACTTTAATGCCTTTCTTGGCAATCGGGCTGTTAATCAGGGGTTTTGCCTGCGTAAACATGACTAAAGTAGTCGGCGTATCAGCAGGTGGGTAAGCAAAATCACGATCAGCACTACCGCGTGTCACCTGCAAATAGACCAGGCCTTCCTGCACATTATTAAGCCTGATCAGTTCTTCCTGTGCGGTATTAATAGCTTCATCACTGGCCGGTGCCGCCATGCCTAATTCATCCATCGAACGATGCAGGCGGATAAGGTGGCCTTCATTTTCGATCAGTTTGCCGTTCAGCACGGAGCTGACTTCATAAACCCCGTCGGCAAACAAAAAACCTCGGTCAAATACCGAAATTTTAGCATCTGCTTCGGGCAGGAATTCGCCATTCACATAGACAATTCGTGACATAATCTTCTCTCTTGATTTCAAATAATTTCAGGCTAACTGACAAACCCGGTCAGTCGGCGCAAATCTTCAATTAACTGCTGGCCATTGATAGCTTCCAGGCCATCTTCTGTCAGCGTATTTTCCCGGGTCACACCATCGACACTGCCTTTGCGTGAAAGGTATTCCAGTATTTTGTTGGTGTCGACCTTTGCTAATAAATCTTGTCCTGACCAAAAACCTAACAAGGCAATCAAACCAAATCCCGCCCAGTTAGAAACGTCCGCAATCAATAACTCATCACAAGTGGTGACAGCCGGAATAATATTCAATTCCTTGAGGCCTTCCAGCACATTACCCATGCCAATTTCGTTGCCACCATCACCTATCGCAATGGTTGGGCATTGTGCATCTGTGACAAAATAATCAAAGCAGGCACAACCGTGTGAGATATCTTCGCCGCGCATGTTCGCATAGTGACCATCGGCATTGAGGCCGGGCCGTTCAATAGAAATAACTAAGTCCGGCTGGTATTTTTCCAAAGCGACTCTGGCCTCTTCCCGCCCTTGAGAAAGATCACCGACGCTAATTTGATGGATCCGATAGTCTTCACTCACTGCTGAGGCCAGTGGTGTGCCACAGACTAAGACCGGATGCGCCCCCAGCGTCTCGAATGCATCGTACATCGCAATAGCACCGACCGGGCCATCAGTTTCAAATGTGCCAATCACCGGAAAGCCGGTGCCAATCAAAACAGTGCCTTTGCACTTAAAAGCCAGTTTCGCCGCACGCTCAAAATAACCTGGCTTCATGTGCGCCTGCAATTGCTTCATGCCCCGCAGGTTTTTACGCACCATCATGTCTTCCAGTAGTGCTGTCATTTGTGCCTGAGCGTGGGTGTCGATTGTGTGCTGCATTAAGTTTTATTCCGCAGGATGGCCGTGTAATGGCGTGTTATTAAAACGTCGCGCAGCCAGGTGCAACTGGTTGTGAGCGTCTGCTTGGGTAATGGGGGTAAAGCGCACTTTGCCGCCGGGTAATAATTGCGTGAGTCGGGCAATATCCAATGAAAACACTGAGCCGATTTTTGGATAACCACCGATGGTCTGCCGGTCATTCAGCAATACAATCGGCTGGCCATTGGCCGGAATCTGGATGGCACCGTAACAAATACCTTCAGATAGCATGCCGGTAATGTCGGCCTTTACTGGCTGTCCGTCCAGCCGGAAGCCCATGCGATCACATTGCTCACTCACGGTATATTCGCTATTGAAAAATAGTGCCTGTTGTGTGGCAGAAAAATGTTCCTGCTGATAACCCATAATGACTTGTAATGTCACGGAGGTTGGGTAGTTTGGGCGATCTTGTTCTGCCAGTATTAACTGTTCCGGCCCGGCAACTGCCCGGAAAGGCAACTGATCACCATTAACCAGCGCCTTACCTTGTAAGCCGCCAATACCTTCACGGCTTACGGTGGCTGTACTGCCAAAAGAGGGCGGAATATCAAAACCACCTGCTACCGCCAGATAAGCACGCGCACCTTGTGTGGCGTAACCCACTTCAATTCGGTCACCGGCTTTTACACGCAGCGTCTGCCATGCGTTGACCGTTTGTTGGTTAATTTTGAGCGGCATTTGTGCGCCTGCGAAAGCAATGGAAGTATCCGTTCCCACACTCATTACCAAGCCACCAATACTGATTTCAATCGCCGTAGCAGCAGCTTCCGGTGCGTTACCACATAAACGGTTCGCCCATTGAAAAGCTTCGTTGTCTAACGGGCCGCCTGTGGTCAGGCCAATGCGGTGTTTTCCAAAACGTCCGGCATCCTGCAATAAGGACAATACACCGGGCTGAATGATTTTCATCATGGTAACTCACCTCCCAGCGCCAGAAACTCATCACGTTCGATGGCCTGAAAACGAATCTGATCACCCACTGTTACGGGCATAGCCGGTGTGGCATCCGGATTAAACATGCGGGTAGGGCACAAACCAATCAGATTCCAGCCACCCGGAGACACCGCCGGGTACACCGCTGTTTGCCGGTCGGCAATGGCGACTGCGCCACGCGGGACTTTTAAGCGGGGGGAGGCTAAACGCGGTGCGGCAATGCGTTCGTCCACTTGTCCCAGATAAGCAAAGCCCGGTGCAAAACCAATGGCATACACATGATAGGCGGTGCTTTGATGCAGCTCGATCACTTCAGCCACTGACATTCCGGCACGTTCGCTTAAATCTTCCAAATCAGGGCCGGATTCGATGCTGTAATAAACAGGAAGCGTGACGACCTTGCCTTCAGCAGGTGTGGTGTCGCCTTCAGCCGCTATGGGTGTACTAAGCTGTTCACGAATGACTTTTCGGACATGTAAATGGTCACAACTCAGCGGGTTATAAATCACCAGTAATGAGGCATAAGATGGCACCATATCAATCAGGTGTTCGCCCAGCTCAGCTTCCAGTCGTTGTGTTGCACGTTGTACCTGTGTCGAAACTGCGGGACTGGTTTGTTCGCCGAAATAAATGATTAACGAGTTTTCGCCTGCGACTACTATTTTCATTGGACTATGGAGTGCAATCATTGAGTTGCCGGATGTAACAAAGCACGGATTTCCTGAATAGCGGCCACGCCTTCAGCATTATCACCATGCACACATAAGGTATCAGCATCCACTTCCAGGGTATTGCCACTCACGGTGGTCACCGTCCCCTGTGTATTTAACTGTTCAACCTGTGCCAGCATCTTCTCGCGGGTATGCACTGCACCCGCTTTAGTGCGTGACAATAACTTGCCATCGTCGTCATAACAACGGTCAGCAAAAGCCTCAAATTGAAGTTTTAACCCGAGCGCTGCTGCTTCTGTTCTGTGTTCATCAGCTTGTTGTGTGGCCAGCAACATAAGATCAACGGGATAGTGGTAAATCGCTACGGCTTCCATGATGGCTTTGCGAATAGCAGCATGCGCCATCATGTCATTGTACAAAGCGCCGTGTGGTTTAACGTAGGCCACTTGCATGCCATTAGAGCGGGCCATGCCATCCAGCGCAGCAATCTGGTACAGCACTGTTGCGGTAATTTCTGTTGCGCTGCATTTCATTGAGCGCCGCCCAAAACCCACCAGATCAGGGTAAGCGGGGTGCGCGCCGACCGTAACGCCGTGTTCTTTAGCCAGTTTAAGGGTTTGTAGCATGATCTGTGGATCACCGGCATGGAAACCACAGGCTATATTCGCCTGATCAATATGTGGCATAGCATCAGCGTCCATGCCCATTGTCCAGGAACCAAAGCCTTCACCCAGATCACAATTTAATCGTAATGCCATAGTCAGATTCCCTTAAAGCACAGCTAGTTTGCTATTGCGCACATCGGTGACCAGCATGCAACCTGGTGTGTGCGTGATACAAATGGGTGGTTTAGCCTGTTCCAGCGCTACCTGTGGTGTTACACCACAAGCCCAGAACAACGGTAATTCATTCTCGTTAATGGTGACGGCATCGCCGTACTCAGGCTTGGAAATATCGTTAATGCCGATTAATGACGGATCACCGATATGCAACGGTGCGCCGTGTACCGCAGGAAAGCGGGTGCAGATTTGGATAGCACGAATAGCATCAGCCGCCAGAAACGGGCGCATACTGACCACACTGTTGCCACTGAAACGTCCGGCAGGTGTGCATTCGATATTGGTGCGATACATGGGCACATTGCGGCCTTCGCTGACATTGCGGACGTCTAAGCCGTCGGCTTGCAAAGCTTCTTCAAATGAGAATGAACAACCCAGCATGAATGTAACGAAGTCTTCCTGCCAGATATCCCGAATGTCAGTAACTTCATCTTTCAGCACGCCGTTTTCAAATACGCGGTAGCTAGGAATATCGGTGCGAACATCCAGATTTTCAGCCAGGGAGGGGATTTCCCAGCTTCCAGGTTCCGCCATGCCTAATACCGGGCAGGGTTTTGGGTTCAGTTGGCAAAACTGTAAAAATTCATCAGCCCAGGACTTGGGCAGAATGGTCATATTGCATTGTACAAAGCCGGAACAATAGCCGGATGTGTTGCCGGTATGCTCGCCGTTACGGATGCGCTGGCGCAGTTCGCCGGGTGTCAAATCAGTGTCCATTTTATTCTCTGTCTACTGCTTTAGGGATATTCGCAGGCTAACACAGAAAAATAACAAGAATCATCTTGTTTGGGTAAGAACCAGAAATGTTTTTTGGGGCGGCCAGCGTGCCATTTGTGCTTTAAATGACACGCTGTCATTGGTATTAGCTTTTCGTTCCACCATAGTGTTTAAGCATCACTTTCATTCCGGAACCGAGGCGTTCGATAGCCTTCGCCAGATTGCCGATCTCATCGCGTCTGTTGGTCTCCGGAATGTCCATATCCAACTGGCCCTTGCTGTAAGTTTCCGCGATGGCAGAGAGTTTATTGATGGGGCGGCTGATGTTATTACTGAGCAGGAATGAGAGCAGTAATATGCTAAAGGCGAGTATCCCACCGGCAATCATGGCTTTCTTTTTTGATGCTTCAATAATCGCGTAGGCATCATCGTAATCCTGTGCCACGGTTATGCGCCATCCCAGATTAGTTGATAAGCTATAGCTGACAATTTTCTTGTCATCGATAGTGGCTACAATAGGTTCCTGCGTCAGCCCCAGTGCTGTAATCGGATCATCACTCAGGTCTTTAAGCTCTTCGGTGGTTTCATTGCTGTCACCGTGTGCGATCAACCGGAGTTTGCTGTCCATTAAACGGGCAAAACCGGTGTTGCCAATACTGACGGCTGCTACATGCTCAGAAATATTCACCAGTTTAGAGCATTGTACCAATGTGCCCACCAGTTGTTTATTACGTGAAATAGGGGCTGATAAGCACAAAGCAGGCTTGTTGTTTACCCGGCTAATCAGTACTTGTTGCCCGACTTCGTCGCCATTGAGAATGGCTTTAACATATTCCCGGTCACCGTAAAATTTCAGCGGTTTGCCATCACTTCTGGCAATGGCATTACCTTTCAGGTCAGTCGTAAACGCGGCGTACGACCACTCGAATGTTTCATCGGTGGCTTGCAGTATCGGAACCTGTAATTCCGGATCCATTGATTGAATGTCATTGGTTTTCGCAATTAGGGTTGAAGAACGGAGGTTAAGTTCGACCCAGTTATTGACATCAGCAACAATCAATTCCGCCGTAGACATGAGGGTCTGATCGACTGCTTGTTTGGTGGTGGTCTGTGTCTGCCATAGTTGATAAATATTAGCCGTAACAGGGATCAGGCTAACCAGTAATAAGGCTAGGAAGAAGCGATAAAATAACATAGCAGGCACCTTTGGGAATTAGTTATTAATGGTTTTGCGCGGCTTATAAATTGCACAAATTTCGTTGGATTGGGCTGATTATAGAATAAGCAACTGCATTTCGCCGGAACATTTTGGAAAATAGTTCTATAGTACTTAACTGGGCGATGTTTGCTCTTGTGAGGTGCGCACAGCCGCAACTGAACAGGGTGAACGTGATAATCTTAACCTCATCCCAAACGGGTAGCTATATTGGCTGTAGCATGGAGCATTCTCAGTATCATGACACCTGGAAAATTTGTACAGAAGCAATCTTTGATTAATGAAATTAAACAGACTGTGCTTGCACAAGAGTCAGCTTTCTTTAGTATTTTGACGGATATGAAGCGTTCTGCTTTATTGCGCTTTTCGATGGGTAAGTTGATTCATAGTTATTGTCGAGGCCGCGATGTGACGCTCTCGATTAAAGCAATTAACGAATGCTCTCAACTTAAATTTACCCGTAGTAGCGGGCAGTTAAAGGATGCTCCGGAAATTATGCAAGCGGAGCTGTTTTTGGAATCGATAGGTGGTGGGGGCACTGCGGCCAAACCCGGATTGGGTGGGGGTGAGTCGGTGGCCACTACTGTTGGGTCTGATGTTGTCGGGGTAACAGAAGAACTGCGAACAGAATTTGTTGAGATAGCACGTGATTATATTGGTCTGGTGGCTGATATGTTAGTGGTTGATATTTGCCTTCAGGGGCAACCTTTGGATATGACCATTGAGCAAATTGCAAAAGCCATGCCGGCTAAAGCCCAGTCAGATGCTTTTCGTGAAAGGGCGTTGGCCTTGATAGCGCCGAGTTAACGCATATTGCCCACTATTTTTTTCAAATGAAGTAGCTCAGCTTTTCGTTCTTTTTCGTTATCAGGTACGTAGCACAGTTGCTCATAGGTTTGATTAAATGCCTGAATCGCTTTAGCAAGGTGTGGTAAGGCCCGGGCTGCTTGTTTAGCAAACTCATTAGGCGTTTGGTCCATCTTGCGTTCCACGCCTTTTTTGGCCAAAGCGGCTGTGAATTTCCGGTATAACTTATGTTCCGGTGCTTCCTTATCCCGTTGGCGGCCAATACCCGTCATCAAAACCCAAAGCAGGGTGATGGCTGCAAACAGGCCACCTATGACGATGATCATCTTCTGAAGGGTAATTTCGCCAAACAGTTTTTGTAATAATTTGCTTTGGGTATCGTTGTCATAACCTAATACCCAGCGCCGCCAGCCATGTTGCACGGAGTCTATTTTTTTACGTAGGTCATTCATCCAGGCCACGTTGCGTGTGGAAAACATCTGGCCTTCAAGAAAGCTGCCTTCTTGTTGCATTGCGGCTTCCAATCCGCGTTCGGTACGTTCCGGTGCCACCATGGCTGTCGGGTCAATGCGCACCCAGCCTTCATTTTCCAGCCAGATTTCAGTCCAGGCGTGGGCATCAAACTGATACACCGATAAATGCTGGCCTGCCTCGTTCCATTCGCCGCCCTGGTAACCCGCGACAACACGCGCCGGGATGCCCACAGCACGCATCATGAATACAAAGCTACCGGCGTAGTGCGCACAAAACCCACGTTGGCTATCGAACAGAAAGTTGTCGATCGTGTCGTTGTCGCCTAATAAGGGTGGGCGGAGGGTGTAGTAAAAACCCTGATCTCTATAACGTTGTAAAACCTGCTGAATATACGCTTTTGGGTCAGCTGCACCGGCATATAAACGTTCAGCTAGTTGCCGGGTGCGCTGATTGCCCTCGCGCGGTAATTGTAATGCTAATTGTTGTGTGTACTTATTCAGCGTTATATCACGGCGGGAATCCGGGTAACTAACGGCTTGTACCATCGTTGGTGATTGTAATTCCCGCGTGGCCATTATGCGGTAATCAGCACCACGCAATACTTCACCATAAACCTCTGTGGTTGGCGTTAGGGTAAATAACCAGGGCTGGCCGGTTTTTTCGTAAATAGCTTCGTATTCAATAGCATCGCCCTTGATTTGTAAGTTATCAGGTTGCCATTGATAGATTGATTGGAAGTGGGATTTGAGTTGCCGTAGTTCGTAGTTTTCCGCAAATTGTTTCCAGGTACGCCCGTCAAAATGATTCAGTGTTAAACCACGCCAATACAGTTTGCTTTGGGCGGGACGCTTACCTTTGAATGTTACCCTGAAAGCCAGGTCATCGGATTGACTGAGTTGGGCAATGTCACCCGGCGTCATGCTGTCGGAAACACCTGTCTTAGCCTGTTCAGGGGATAGTGGCAGGGTGAATAGCGGTGGGAGGCGTGGTGCAAAGACAAAAATAACCAGCACCAATGGCAGGCACTGTAATAACAATAAACCACTGAGGCGCAGATTATGCCGGATAGCACGTGAGGTATTCATCAGTGGCATAGGGTGCCGTATACCAATCAGCGCGGCTGTTTGTATCAACAGTGCAATAATGCCGTACAGACCGGATAACAAGGATTGTGAATACAGAAAATAAACGGCTATCAGGAAGTAGCCAAGAAATATGACCACAATTGCGTCACGTTGTTGGAGCACTTCCAATGACTTAAAGGCGTAACCCAGTAGTAACAAAGTAACCATCAAATCGAGTGAAGGGAATGGCATGCCGCTATAGGCCAGCCCGGTTAATCCAGCGAGGATCAGGGCTACTTTTATGGGTGTGCCGGGTTGGCGTACATGGCCCTGCATCGCTCTGATACGCCAGCCTGCTGTTATTATCAGCACCGGAATTAGCCACAACGACAGGCTGAGTGTGAATGGCAATATAATGGTCAGTTGTGCGGCCAGTAACCACAACATATTGCCATAGGTGATCTGTTGTATCGCAAGTTTTGGCAGCTTTTTATTACGCGGGGCGCTATTCATGGCGTGACACCATATATGGCCAACGCATGCAGACAGCGGGTTTTATGGGCTTCGCTGTGATCAGGTTCGATGCGTGTGCCGGGTAGCTTCAGGCCATAAGTCTGCCGTTGTTCGTGCAGTTCCAGTACCCGACTGCACAAATGTGAGAGCCGTGCCTCTATGCCGGGAAATGTGAGGGTGTCCCAATCCAGCCAGCAGTCATCTGTTTGGTAATCAACAAACTCTTTGGTGTACAACTCACCGGTTTGGGCGTATTTACCCCAGTGGATCTGTTTTGGCGTATCACCGTGTTGGTATTCACGAATGCCACCAAAGTCATTGCTGCCGCGTGGTATACCGGTGCCCTGATCATTTTCAGTGCCAGCCTGTGTGCCTTGTGGTGGCAGCAGACTGTTTTTGGGGGCAGGGTAGATAATGGCTTGCAGATCAGGCGTGAAATAAGACCATGCTACAGCCAGACCAGTAGGGTAGGTGGTGCTGATTTTTAAACGGGGAATTTGGAAGTAACCCCGCCTGAGTGCGGAGTGAGTGATTTTTATGCGCATGGTTTGGTTGTCAATCAGATCAACCCGCACAGTATCCTGTTCCGGCCAACCGACGGTTATTGCATATTTACGTTGTCGTTCCGGGCGGGATAATTCCAGTTCCACGGTTGTGTGTTCATTGGCAAAACACGGCTCAGCTTTGATGACACGTATGTTTAGTCCGGACAGGTTGTGGTAGGTATGCAATATGTTCAGTATCAGTATCGCTAATAACCAGAAGCAGACAATATAAATCAGTGAATTCTGGAAGTTTGCTCCCAATACAAACAACAACAGAATCAACCCCAACATAGCGCCGGCCAGTTTGTTGGGCACGATAAAAATTTGGCGCTGGTTGAGCGTGGTTTGCCTGGACTTAGGAAGTCTCCGTTCCACCCAGTTTGTCCACATGCCGGTCAGCTTATCAGTGCTATTTTTTACTTCTGTGATGTCAGTCAAAGTGCTGTCCGCCTTTATCGGTTGGCGATCACATCAACTTCGCTGAGAATCCGGCGTGCCAGTTGTTCATCATGCAGCTCCTGACGTCCGATCAGACGATGTCCGGCGACAGCAATAAATACGGCTTGGACATCTTCTGGTAGCACATGGCTGCGAGCTTGTAATAAAGCCCAGCTTTGGGCGCTGCGGACCAGTGCTTGTGCGCCGCGTGGTGATAAGCCGACCTGACAATGTTCAGACTGACGGGTGGCGGCAATTAAACGCTGTACATAATCCAGCAGGGTATCGGTCATTCTTATTTGTGGCACCAGTGATTGTAAGGCCGTTAATCGACCCTCACTTAGCACCGGCGATAATTTGTCAGACATGCTTCGCCCATTGAGACCTTTGAGTAATTGGCGCTCAGCCGCCGGGTCGGGATAGCCCAGTGAGATGCGCAATAAAAACCGATCCAGTTGTGATTCCGGTAAGGGGAATGTGCCGGATTGATTTTTGGGGTTTTGGGTGGCGATTACAAAAAAGGGTGAAGGTAAGGGGTGTGCTGTGCCATCAACGCTGACTTGTTGTTCTTCCATAGCTTCCAATAGGGCGCTTTGGGCTTTGGGTGAGGCGCGATTGAGTTCATCCGCTAAAAAAATCTGTGTGAACAGAGGGCCTTGGTGGAAGCTAAACGTACTGTTATCACGGTCAAAAACCGAGATACCTGTGAGGTCAGCAGGCAGTAAATCACTGGTGAACTGAACGCGTTTATAATTCAACCCACAGACTCTGGCTAGTGCGTGAGCTAATGTGGTTTTGCCCATGCCCGGCAAGTCTTCCAATAATAGGTGGCCGTTGGCTAATAGTGAGCACAGAGCGAGTTTGGTTTGATGTTCTTTGCCTAACAACACGGTATTTAATGCAGTCAGTGCGGCATTGATCAGCTGTGGGGTGGCAGCAGTCATGGCATTCTCTTTTTTATTGGTTATAGTTGCATATTATAGGTGGATCACCGGATTGGCTACAGGGAGGTGATGATTGGAGTGAGTCATAAGTGTTCACATGCTTTCGGCTTGCCTATACAATAACGTACATTCAGGGACTACACCCGCCAGTATAGAAGTCTTCGACTTCTTCAATAACAGACAGGGTATATCAGGGGCTATATATGGAAATCCGTTGCATTGTTTTCGGGCTGTGGTTGGTCGCTCTTTTGGGCGGGTGTGCTGAGCAGGAATCGGTTGTTGTTACGCCACCTGCAATGGCAGATAAATATGCAGATACTGCAACGTTGGCTGAATTACTACCTGCTGAACCACGTCAGCCTGTTCCTGCGTTATCTGCGTATCGCGAACGGGTAGCCGCTGCGCTTAAAGCCGAACTGCCGGTGCTGTTGTTGCCTGATTCTGAGTTGAGTGACCCTAAAGCACGGCAAGCTCAGCAGTTGGTTCTCAACTCCGCGCAGTTTACACAGCGTTTGTTTCACCCTCAGACGCGTGCTGCGTTACGCAATGAAATTATGTCGGTAAGGGCGGCGTTAGCCGGAGATTTCAACGGTAAAATGGGGCCGTGTAAGCAAGCAGAGTGTTACCGTGTAGAGATGTATAGTCACTTTTTTAATGCATCAACCATTGCTTTTGTCGATGTGAAAAGCGGGCGCTTGTTGGGATTGGGGCAGCAAAGTTACTCCCAGCCTGATTTGCCGGATCATTTGATTAAACTGGCACAGGCTATTGCTGATGCCGCCCCGGAAGTGAAGGCGCTATTGGCTGAAGATTCCGGGCGTAAATTATCCAGCAAAGCTGAATTCAAAACGGCGCTTAAAGATTCCCGCTGTGAGCGCTCACATCATTTATGTGTCGCCCCGACTTATGTGTTTGAGGAAGATGCGTTATGGGCGATTGTTGATCTGACAGAAGGACGGCTGGTGGGAACGCGCTGGACAGAGTTGGGCCAAAGCGGGCCTCCTGCCGTAGTGACGGAGCGCAGCTTGGAAAATGAAGTCACTTTCCGTAAGTATTGTGAACAGGTTAATTCATTGGCTCAGAATGGCTGGGCAATGGATTATGTCATCACCGGGTCGGATGGCTTGCAGCTCACCAATGTACGTTACAACGACAAGCAGGTGATTAAAAACGTCAAATTACTGGATTGGCATGTTAGCTATTCCACCAAAGAAGGCTTCGGTTATAGCGATGCGATTGGTTGCCCTTTATTTAGTTCTGCAGTAGTGATTGCGTATAACGGCCCGCAAACTGAGGACATCGTGCAAGGTGGCGAGAAAGTGGGGTTTGCAGTCGTGCAGGATTTCCGTCAGCCACCTTGGCCAACGCCTTGTAATTATCGTTATGTACAGCGCTTTGAGTTTTATGATGATGGTCGCTTCCGTGTTGCGCAGGCGGATTTTGGTCGTGGCTGTGGGACGGATGGTACCTATCGTCCAGTGGTGCGTATTGATCTTGAGGCGGGTGATGCGGCCGGTGGTAATAATGTCGCTGAATGGAATGGGGAAGAGTGGGAATACTGGGAAAAAGAGCAGTGGCGTTTGCAGGATAATGTGAAGTTGACGTCTGCAGGTTACCAATACAAAGTGACTGATAAGCAAGGGCAGGGATTTTATATCGAGCCGGGGCGCGGGCAGTTTGGTGATGGCGGGCGTGGTGATCATGCTTACAGTTATTTCAGCGTTTATAAGCCGGAGGAAGGTGAGCAGGATACGGTGACTATGGGATCTTGTTGTAATACGGATCATCGGCAGGGGCCTGAAGCTTTTGTAGAGCCTGCTGAAGCACTGGATAATCAGGATGTGGTGATGTGGTATGTGCCACAGATGAAAAACGATGGCACACCCGGTAGTGAATATTGTTGGGCTGACACGCGGGTGAAAGACGGAGTGAAAGATATTCAGGTCTGGCCGTGTTGGTCCGGGCCAATGTTTTTTCCTGTACAGACTGTGAATGGATAGTTGGCTAGATTAATAATCAATATTATTTTGTGCAATTTATCTGTTTTCGTTTGTTTTTCCTCCGGATAGATGATATTTCTATAGGGGTGATTAGATCTGTTTATGATGATTGCGCCTTGAAAGAGTTAATCAGAGCTGAACAGTTCTTGAGCGAGGTTTAGGCAATAGAAGTGATGCTTTTATTTCACTTGGTTAAGCTAAGTGACATAAAATTATTGCTACAATTATGTTAAGTGGGGCACAGGGCGAAACGCTCTGGTTTACAACAATTAGAAAAAATTAAAAATAAGAGAGCAAATAATGATGAAAAAAATGAAGACTCCTAATACATTGCTACTGACTTTTTGTGCGGTTGGTGTATTAGCAGCAAGCAACCCTACCTGGGCTGATGCTGATATCACAAACTGTGCGGTGGTTACCGGAACCCAGGAAAATGATGCTGACTCATCAACCTCTAATATAACTCAGGAAGCTCTCTTGAGTGCATATATTGCTGACCCTAGTATTGTTACTGAAGATGATGAGTCCTGTGCTCCGATCACCGTTGTGTCAATTTTCGACTTTGGTGATGCCCCGGATACTTATGGGACATTGGATGCTAGTGGTGGTGCTAAGCATGAAATCATTCCGAAGCTGTCACTGGGTTCTCTAGTCGATGAGGAAGATGGTACGTTGACTAATGCTGATGCGAATGCTGATGACAATGACAATGAATCAGATGAAGATGGTTACTCTGTTACTACGTTGACTGAAGGTCAGGATTTGGATTGGGACGTGGTGGTTACCAACGAAACAGGGTCTAATGCTAACCTGGTTTGCTGGATCGATTACAACGGTGATGGCGCCTTCGCAACTGATGGTTCTGAGTCTGGTTCTGCTGTAGTTGCCTCGATGGCTGGCGCACAGACAATCACTGTTGATATGCCACAAGTTCCTGCTGGAGCCGCAGCCGATAACCTCGATAGAGTGACAGCCGGCTCAAGTGATAGTTACACACGTTGTCGTTTAAGTACTGATACGGCTCTGAATATAACAACACCAAGTGGTATGGTTGCTGATGGTGAGGTTGAAGATAGAAAAGTTACCTTCGTAAGTGCACCGGTCTTCGATTTGGCATTACGCAAGAAATTGACTGATCCTGCTGCGACTATTCAGGCTGGCGATACCGTTAGCTTCAATATCGAAATTATTAACCAGGGTACTGTAGACGCAACAGGCGTTGTGGTGACTGATTACATCCCAGCAGGCATGGAGTTGGATCCAACTGAAACGAACTGGACGGTTGATTCTGCTAATCCTCAGCTTGCGACTTTGACTACGCCTATTGATGTTGCGGTTGGTCAGTTGCCTGTTCTGACAATTAAGCTAAGAGTGTTGGATGATGCCTCTGCCGGGGATATCACAAACACTGCTGAAATTTCTGAAGCGGTGGGTGTTGATGATAATGGTAATACGCTGACTGATGCTGACTCTATGCCAGATGCAGATGGCAATAATGATGGTGTGGTATCTGATGACACTATCGATAACACGGATGGCGACCAGGATGATCATGATCAGGCTGTTCTGACCGTTGCACCTACTGTCGATGTTGATTTGGTTAAGGCAGTATTTGAAGCTGATGGAACTACACCAGCAACTTCAGTACGTCGTGGTGATACGTTGATCTATGTATTGACCGTAGCTAACGCAGGTCCTGACGATGCAACTAATGTTGCCGTAACGGATGTGTTGCCAGCTGGTCTGACTTATGTATCTGATGATTCTGCCGGTGCTGCTTACGACCAGGCTAGTGGTGTTTGGACTGTTGGTTCTCTTACCAATGGTGCCAGTATGTCCTTGCAAATCACGGTTACTGTAGACTAAATAAACAACATTTGTTTTAGACGAGGTTGTTGAATGCCGGAACAGGTTTATCTTGTTCCGGTATTATTAAGAGCTGATCAGAGTGACTTTCGGTTAAGGTTGTTCGAGTTAGTTTTTGGATGTAGAAGATATAAAACACTTATAAAATAAAAATAATAGCAGTCAGGGTCAAATATGAAAATAGCAAAGTTCCCCTTATGTGTCTCAGTCGCTAGTTTACTGGCTGTTTTGAGTCCTACTCAGTATGCCCAAGCATCCGATTTGGTGACGAATTGTGTTCAGGTTACTAGTACTGATGGAGTAGATAGTGACTCCTCTCCTAATAATAAAGCCGGTTTTCAGGAAATCCTGGATGCTGTCAATGCAGTTCCGGCTGTCAATGAAGACGATGAGTCTTGTGTCAAAGTTCTGATTCCTTTCGATTATGGTGATGCGCCTGATAGTCCCGGTACGGACGCTCCTGAGCCGGATTACCCGACGCTTGTTGGTAGTGACGGTGCCAGGCACCAGTTAGGTACTGATGTTTATCTTGGACAGTGTGTTGATGCTGATCTCGGTGATACTGCACTGGGTGCTTACAGTGATGATGATCTCCCCAGCGACCCTTATTGGGGTGCGTGTGTTGAGCAGACCGATGATGAAGATGGTGTCGTCTTTGACACGATACGTGTTGGTGTTCAGGATATTAAGGTAACTGTTACTGCAAACAAAGCTTGTAAGTTAAACGCTTGGATTGACTGGGAAGGCGATGGTTCCTGGACGGGTATGACTGAACAGGTATTTGTGGATGAGCAGTTATCGGACGGTGTTAATGAGCTGACTTTCAGCGTACCTACACTGGCTAAAGAGGGTGAAACATATGCCCGGTTCCGTTGTTCTACCGAGGGTGGTGATGGGATCACCGGTGAGGCTGCGGATGGTGAAGTCGAGGATTACAAAGTAGTCATTGAGCCTGCAATACCAGCAGTTCCGCTGTCGGTAGGTAATTTTATTTGGTTGGATGGCAATGAAAATGGTATCCAGGATACTGGTGAGTTCGGATTGGTTGGCTCCCAGGTTAATTTGCTGAAAGCGGATGGTACGCCGGCACGTGACTTAAACGGTATTCTGTTGCCGACTCAGGTTATTACAGCAACGGGTGAGTATGGCTTCACTAACTTAGCTGAAGGTGAATATATTGTCCGGGTTATTCCCCCTAGTGATTATGTGCCAACGTTGGGCGGTGATGATGTTGATACCAACGACAGCAATACAGACAATAACTGTCTGGTTAGTGATAGTACGGTACAAACACTTCCTTTCCTTCTGACAGAAGGCGGTGAGCCGGTTACGGACATTGATGGTGATGACAATAACGGCAATATGACCGTTGATTGCGGTTTCTATAAGCCTGAAGTGCCAATGTACAGCGTGGGTAATCAGATCTGGATTGATGATGGTGCGGGTGATGCCGGTAACTCTAATAACGGCTTGAAGGATGATGGTGAGCTAAATATTAGTAATGTCGTTCAGGTTGAGCTGCGCAATAGTAACGACGAAATTCTGAACCAAACCACCTCGAATAATGGTTTCTATTTATTCAGTAATCTGGAGGCTGGTGACTATAAGGTTTGTTTGACTGCTGCTAACTTCATGACGGGCGAGCCTCTGTCTGGTTATACAGGAAGTACCGGTAGCGAGACTGATCCGAATCTGAACGTCGATAGCAACGATAATGGCAGTGATAGCGTTCTTCAGGGTATTTGTTCTGGTCTGGTGACTTTGGGCTCAGATGAGCCTCTGAACGAGCAGCCCACCGCCAGTGGTATTGTCGGTAATGATGGTGCAGGAACACCTGATGAAAATTCTAATTTGACGGTTGATTTTGGTTTATTGCCTCCTCCGGTGGTAGTTGTGCCGGTCTCTGTGGGTAATTTTGTCTGGAACGATTTCGATGAAGATGGTATCCAGGATGATGATGAAGAAGGTCTGGCGGGTGTGCAGGTAACACTCTTGAAGTCAGATGGTAGTGTTGCAGTGGATCTGGCCGGTAATGAGGTTACGCCACAGACAACTGATGTGGCTGGTCAGTATCGATTTAATAATTTGCCGGATGGCGATTATATCGTGAGAGCTGTTCCACCTGCTGATTTTGTATTAACGACTGGTGGCGCTGATGCCGATGTCACGGTTGATGATAAAGACAGTAACGCGACAGAGAAGGTGCATGGCCCTGAGACAGAGCCCTTTACATTAAAAGCGGGCAGTGAGCCGGTTGTTGCTGTAGATGGTGATGATGAAAACGGCAACATGACGGTTGATCTCGGTTTCTACAAGCCAAAAGAAGCAGCCTTGGCCTTGGGTAATTATGTTTGGGTTGATGCTAATGTTGATGGCCAGCAGAATTTGGGTGAAAAGCCACTTCAGAATGTCACAGTTAATCTGACTGATGCTACGGGTAATAGTGTTACTGATATTTATGGTAACGCTGTAGCTTCGCAAACCACAGGAGCTGATGGCTTGTACCGTTTCGGTGACTTGCCGAGCGGTGATTATGTTGTGAACATGTCAGCACCTTCAGGTTACTACCTGACTAGCGGTGGTCTGGATGTTGATGATGACCCTAGTGATACCGATAGTAACTGTATTGCTGATGATGATGGTTTGATTAAAACCCATGCAATCACGTTGTCTGCGGATAGCGAGCCGGTTGATTCGATTGATGGTGATAATGCCAACGGTAATATGACGGCTGACTGTGGTTTCTATCGCACGGTAAGCGTGGGTAATTATATCTGGGAAGATGCCAATGCCAATGGTACGCAGGATGCTGATGAATCAGGTCTGCCGAATATCACGGTAAGTTTGACGGGAGCTGATGGTATTTCTCCGGCTTATGATGTGAATGGCGATAAGGTTGAGCCGGTGGTGACGAATTCAAGTGGTCTTTATGAGTTCACTAACCTTGAGCCAGGCGAATACAGTGTAACAGTGATGGCGCCTGAGGATGGTTATCGGTTATCTCCGGGTGGCTCTGATCCTGATAATAATGCTTCAGATTCTGACAGTAACTGTGCTGCGGTTTCCAGTGTTTATCAAACGCCGGTCTTTAAGTTACCGACAGGCGATAAAATGGATAATCTGACCGTGGATTGTGGTCTCTATCGTTCGGTAGGTGTGGGTAGTCGTATCTGGATTGATTTGGATGGTGACGGCAAGCAAGATCCGGGCGAGCCGGGTGTGCCAAGGTCTACGGTCACATTGTTGAATCCGGATGGTACTTTTGCTGTTGATTTGAAGGGTAACGTGGTTCAACCGCAGATCACCGGTTCAAACGGTGAGTACTTCTTCGGTGATCTACGCGAAGGTGAATACGTCATTAAAGTGACGCCACCAGCAGGTTATCTGCCAACGATTGATAACGGTGATCCGGATAATGATGATGGCACTGATAGTAATGGTGTTAAATTCACTGGTGACAGTGTGTTGAGTGATCCTATCTCATTGACGTTGGGTGGTGAGCCTGATACGGATGGTGATGGTGATACATCGACTAATCTGACCGTTGGTTTTGGTTTCACACCAAAAGCCAGTACTCAGATCCCGACTGCCAGTGCCTGGTCACTGGGATTGATGTCGCTACTGTTGTCTATGGCAGCATTCTGGAGACGTCGCCGCGATTCATAATGTAATTTGCAACAAGTTATGAAAGTGGTATAGAAAAGGTCGGTTATCAGTTGATAACCGACCTTTTTGTTGATGGGGTATTTAAATAGTGCTGACCTGATTATGGGGTGAGTTCCTGGTTTCCCTTGTATTGGAATGGATAGACAGACCAGGGGTTGTTGTTTCTAGGCTTGGTACACTTAATGGGCTTACAGGCTTTTTCAGGGTCTCTCAGGGTATATGTCTGGCTGCCTGTTCGGAATGGTTTGTTAATATGACAATGATGAATTTAGTTTATGGATGTGCGAGTGATAGTATCGTGTGGGATTAGCACGATTAAGTTAAGCGAATGGTAGCCATTGCTGAAGGACTCAAAGTAGCTAATAATGTTAAACTAGTGCGTTCTGTGCCGGATTGCGGTTTGGTTGTGCAGTAATACATTCTTTTGATGTCTGATTTATTGGGTAGGAAAATGTCTAAGACTTATGATGTGGCAGTGGTGGGTGCAACTGGTGCGGTGGGTGAAACAATGTTGTCCATTCTGGCTGAGCGTAATTTCCCGGTGGGAAAAGTTTATGCTTTGGCGAGTGAGCGTTCTGCCGGGAAAAAAATTGAATTCGGGCGAAAAACACTGATTGTTGAGGATCTCTCCACATTTGATTTCTCAAAAGTGCAGATTGGGCTGTTTTCACCGGGTGGGGCTATTTCGGCTGTCTATGCACCAAAGGCCGCTGCAGCGGGCTGTGTGGTCATCGATAATACGGCACATTTTCGCTATGATGATGATGTTCCTCTGATTATTCCGGAAGTAAACCCTCATGCTTTAGCTGGTTATAAAAAACGTGGCATCATCGCTAATCCGAATTGTTCTACCATTCAGATGCTCGTCGCTTTAAAACCTTTGCATGATGTAGCTACGATCACGCGTATTAATGTGGCAACGTATCAGGCTGTTTCTGGTACCGGCAAGGAAGCTATTGATGAGTTGGCATCACAAACGGCCAGCTTGTTGAGTGGTAAACCTGTAGAATGTTCCGTCTACCCTAAACAAATTTCGTTCAATGCCTTGCCCCACATTGACGTTTTCCTTGAGAATGGTTATACCAAGGAAGAAATGAAGATGGTGTGGGAAACCCACAAAATTATGGAGTCGCCCGATATACAGGTGAATCCGACTGCTGTTCGTATTCCGGTTTTCTTTGGTCATTCTGAAGCAGTTCATATTGAAACTGAGAAAAAATTGACCGCCGGACAAGCCCGTGAAATTCTGGAGAAGGCTGACGGTATTGTTGTAATGGATGAAAGAGTGGATGGTGGTTATCCAACTGCTGTTACAGAAGGCGCTAATAGTGATCCGGTTTATGTTGGAAGGATTCGTGAGGACATTTCTCACCCCTGCGGTTTGAACCTTTGGGTGGTGGCGGATAATGTACGTAAAGGCGCTGCATTAAACAGTGTTCAGATTGCTGAATTACTAATTCGTGACCATATATGAGCCGCTTTTACGGGTGGTTCAGCACAAATTAATTGGCACCTGTAACAATAACCCTATAGATCGCCGTTGCTGTTCGGTGATCTGAAAAGGGCTAGGTTGGTTTGATTGCGTGTTTACATGCTCTGAGCTATAGTCTATTGCTAATAATAACCATAAGTCACTATTCATCCTGAATAATAACACTAAGGGCACAGACTAACCCCGTAAGGATGGACAGAGATGCTAAAAATTGCACTAGTTAAAGGGGAATCGCATTGAAAAAACAGGCTCTAAGTTTAGCCGTGCTGGTTGCAGGATCATTTCCTGTGGCATCAAACGCGCTGAGTCTTGGCGATATCAGGTCAAACTCCAGCTTGAATCAACCGTTGAGAGCGAAAATTGAGTTACTGTCGACCAGTGCTCAGGAAGCTCAGCAGTTACAAGTTCGGTTGGCTCCCAATAATGTATTTAGTCGGGTGGGCGTTGATCGTCCTGCTTTTCTGGATAATTTGCGCTTCCGTAGTGCGACTGAAAACGGAAAGCCGGTTATTTTCATTACCTCTGATGCGCCTATCTCAGAACCCTTTGTAAATTTCTTGTTGGAAGTGAGCTGGCCTCAGGGGCAGCTGC
Organism: Caprella mutica; assembly: GCA_947561585.1. NCBI lineage: Eukaryota > Metazoa > Arthropoda > Malacostraca > Amphipoda > Caprellidae > Caprella > Caprella mutica. The sequence goes on along the minus strand of CANNZV010000002.1, from coordinate 52,643 downwards.
TCAAAGAATATACCGTTATGCTGGATCCGCCGGTGTTGATGCAGCCTGGTACTGCCTTAGCTGGTAACGAAGCGGCAGTCAGAGCGGAGCCGCGTTCTACCGGTATTGTCAGCAGACCACCCGCACCCTCTGCCAGCCCAACACAAATTGCATCTGCTCAGGCACGGCAGCAGCAGGCACAACGTCAACGTGCTGCGCAGCAACAGGCACAACAGCAGCAGGCGCAGCAGCGCCAACGCGCTGCTCAGCAACAACAGGCACAGCAGCGTCAACGTGCTGCACAACAACAGGCGCAGCAGCAGCGGTCACAGCCTGCACGGGTGAGTAACGCTAGTCGCACTTACCGTGTGCGTAGAGGTGATACTTTATTTAAAGTGGCTTCAAGGTTACGGCAGCCGGGCACCAATGTTGATCAAATGATGATGGCGCTTTACCGGGCAAATCCGGGTGCATTCATCGGTGGGAATATTAATGGCTTGAAAGCAGACGTAGTATTGCGTGCACCTTCAGCGCAGGCTGTTAAAAGTTCTTCCCGCGCCCAGGCACGTCGCCAGGTGCGACAGCAGTATTCACAATGGAAGAAATTCAGATCTTCACTGGCCAAAAGAACAGTGCCGCAAAAAGCTGTGTCGAAGCAAACAACGAAGACAGCCAGCACTAAGCAATCTACGCCGACTAAACAGCCAGACAAGGCGCGCCTGGAAGTACTGGGCAAAACCAATAAAGCTTCAACGGCAAAAGGTGGGTCAGCAGGCTCACCGAACCTGGCTAAAATTGAGAAAGAACTGGCCTTGGCTAATGAGGCTATGGTCGCTCGTCAGCGTGAGAATAAAGAACTTAAATCCAGAATTACTGATCTTGAGTCAATGTTGCGCAAGAAGAACCGCCTGATCGCATTGCGTGATGATCAATTGGCGCAGTTGCAGAAAAAATTGACGACATCTGGTAATCAGGCCAATGCTCCGGCATCTCAACAAAATGCAATGGTGCCCGGCGGCGCAGCAAATAATACAACCACGCAGCAGCAGCCTCTTAAGAATGTCGTGCCACGCACTGCTGGTGAGACTAATCAGGCAACGACTGGCAGAGATATTCAAAGCCAGGTAGCTAATGCGGCCCAGGCTGGAAAGAATAAAATTGTTCGTGCGCAAGAATCCGCAACTGATCAGTTGTCAGCTGCCGAGCAGCGAGCTAAACAGTTGGCTGATGATGCACGTAAGATGGCTCAGGATAAGCTGGCGAATAAGCAACCAACTACTGATCCGGCTACCGATAAAGCAGAGAGTAAGTCACCTTTTGCTGATGAACAGGAGGGTGGCACTGACCTGATGAGCTTGTTGTCATCACCGATGGCGTGGAAGATTGGTGCTGGTGCTTTAGCTTCATTGTTGTTGTTATGGTTGCTCTCGCGTTTGTTTGGGCGCAGGAAGGTGAAAGGGGATCGTATTTCACCCGTTGCAAATGAGCCTGTGTCATTTGGCGATGATGAAATAGATCTGGTAAAAACTGATCCCGATAGTGGGCAGCAGTATGCCGGGCTGGAAGCCGAGCTGGATAAAGCTGAAAAGTACAACGAACTTGATGATGATCCGTTTGGTACTCAGTTGACTGATGAAGGAGCCACTTCTAACGTCAATGATATTGTTGAGGCCGAAAGCGCGCCTGATGAAGATGAAGTGCTGATGGAAGCTAATGTTTACATTGCTTATGGCTTGCATCAACAAGCGGAAAGTGAATTAAAGAAGGCTTTAGAAAAACACCCTAATCGTCTTGAGTATCGCCATAAGTTATTAGAGAACTATTTTGCATCTAATAATCGGGATGAGTTCGATGAGCAGGCTGCCACGTTCATGGCTACTGCCGGAGCTGACAAAAATAGTAAAATGTGGCGGGAAATTGCTGAGTGGGGCGGAAAAATTAGCCCTGATAATAAGCTGTATAAACAGTCAGGTGGCGTTGGCGGTGCTGGTTTGGGGGCGCTTGCTGCCGGAGCTGCGGCGGCAACAGCGACAGTAGGTGCGGGTGCTGCTGCGTTGATGGGTGGTGATGGTGACTCTAACGAAGTGACTCTGTCTGCTGAGACTGACGCTATAACCAGTCAGGATGAGGGTGATTTGGGTCTGGATGATTTTGATTTCGATCTGGATGAGTTAGAAAATGAGCTGGATAGCCTTGAAAGCCAGAATGATGCTGTTGCCGACATGGATAGCCAGCGAGAAACCGATGATAATCCGGTTTTTGATGACGCCGAACTGGCTAATACGGTTGATGATAGTGTTGATTTCAGTTTGGATGATTTGGCTGATGAATTGGAAAAAAGCCAGGAGTTAGCGGGTGATTCCGGTATCGATATGCCGGATGCTGTATCAGCAGAAATCAATAATCTGACTGAAACAGTTGATGATCCGCTTGATTTTGAAGCTTTGCTTAGCGGTGCTAATGCAGACGACCTTATCGATAGTGCTTTGCCTGACATGCCTGACATGCCTGACATGCCTGACATGCCGGATTTACCTGATATGCCTGACATGCCGGATTTACCTGACTTACCTGATTTGGCTATGCCTGATTCATCGGATAAGGATAGCGGTATTGGTATGTTAGGTGGTTTAGCTGCCGGGGCAGTGGCGGCGGCTGGTGCAGCTACAGCTGCAGTGATGGGTGGAAAAGATAAGGTTGAGGAGTCACTGGATTCTACTGGTGATGAGCTGTCAGGTGTTGGTGATGCTTTGGGTACAGAGTTTGACTCTCTGGATGATCTGGATTTTGATCTTGGGTCAACAGATATTCAAACGGAATCCGGAAATGACCTGGACTTTGATTTGGATCAAATGGAGCCTGAAATGCCGACGGTTGAGGCAGTGACTGAAACCGAGATTGAGGCTGAAGCTGAAGCAGTCACTGATAATGTGACTAACCTGAATTTGCACCTGGATCAGGATAGCGGTTTGCGTAAAATTCTCCCTCAGGATACTTTCTACGCTCAGGACAAGGTTAAGTCTGTTGCTGAAAATGACGATGGTAACTGGTTAGGTGACATTGATGACGCGCTGTCATTCCTTGATATGCCGGATGAAGAGATTGACCTTCATGAAGCGCATATCAGTACCAAGCTGGATCTGGCTCGTGCTTATCTGGATATGGGCGACATTGAAGGCGCTCGTAGCACGCTTGAGGAAGTCATGGTTGAAGGTAATGATAACCAGCGGCGTGAGGCAGAAGATCTGTTGCATGAAACAGGTTGAGTCTAACCTCTAATAACGTTATAAAAGCAGAAGGTCAGCATTAGCTGGCCTTTTTGCTGTTTGTGGGAGTTATTTTGTGTCTGAGTTGATTCGGTTTGCGGCCTGTGTTGAATATGATGGCTCTGCTTATTATGGCTGGCAACGCCTGAGTCACGGGCCATCTGTGCAGGAAGAGGTAGAGCGTGCAGTGTCTGTGGTTGCTGATCAGTCGGTGCATGTACAGTGTGCGGGCCGTACGGACAGTGGTGTGCATGCCACCGGACAGATTATCCATTTTGAAACGACGGCTGAGCGTCCGCTACGCGGTTGGCTGAGAGGCAGTAATGTTAAGTTACCGGATGGTATTGCCTTGCGTTGGATTCAGCCGGTGGCCAATGATTTCCATGCGCGGTTTTCTGCACAGTCCCGGCGTTACCGTTACATTATTCAAAACCGGGATGCCAGACCTGCGTTATTAAAAGGGCGTGTAGCCTGGAATTATCATCAGCTGAATGTTGAGCGTATGCATGAAGCTGCACAGTATTTACTGGGTGAGAATAACTTTAGTAGTTTTCGGGCAGCAGCTTGTCAGGCTAACCATGCTATGCGGGAAATGCAGTTTATCTCAGTGAGTCGCAATGGTGATTTTATCTATATTGATGTGCAGGCTAATGCCTTTCTGCATCACATGGTGCGTAATATCGTTGGGTCGTTGTTGCTGGTGGGGAAGGGTGACCGGCCTGTCGAGTGGATAGCTGACTTGTTGGCTGCTCGTGATAGGAATCAGGCGGGCATGACTGCCGCAGCGTCAGGTTTGTATTTTGTGCATGTGAATTATCCGCCGGAATTCAATTTGCCGACGGATTATGTGTTGCCCGAGTTTGTACTGGGGTAGCGTGTCTTTGCTTTAGTCTGACGTGATTTCTTTGAGCAGCTTTAATAGCCACTCTACACGTTGATCAGCATCCTCAATGGCTTTGGTGATGCGCAGTTTATCCTGGCCATCCAGTTTGAATTCCCAGGGACGCTTCTGGATCAGCTCAATAATTTTAGCCGGATTAATTTTTGGCTGCTCATCGAACACAATCCGTCCACCAGCAGCACTCATGTCCAATTTGCGGATACCGAGTTCTTGTGCTGCCAATTTGATTTTTGTGCTCGCAAATAAGGTTTGCACCTGCGTCGGGAATAACCCAAAGCGGTCAATCATTTCAATACGCAAGTCATGCAACGCCTCATCATCCGGTGCACTGGCAATACGTTTGTACAAAATCAGGCGGCTGTGTACATCCGGCAAATAATCTTCCGGAATTAATGCCGGGCTACCGAGATCAACAGTGGTGAGTTTGTGCAGTGGTTTATTAATATCAGGTATTTGGCCTGATTTCAGTGCTTTAACTGCGCGCTCAAGCAGTTCGTTATAAAGTGTAAAACCAATCTCCTGAATCTGGCCACTTTGGTCGTCACCCAGTAATTCACCTGCGCCACGAATTTCAAGGTCATGTGTCGCCAGTGTAAAGCCAACACCCAGATCCTCCAGTGACTCAATAGCCTCCAGGCGTTTTTTGGCATCAGTGCTCAGCCCACGTTTTGGTGGTGTAATTAGGTAAGCATAGGCTCTGTGATGAGATCGCCCGACACGCCCGCGCAATTGGTGTAGTTGTGCCAGTCCAAGCTTGTCGGCGCGGTTAATAATAATCGTATTGGCCGTTGGTACGTCGATACCACTTTCAATAATGGTGGTGGATACCAGAATCTGGAAACGCTGGTGATAGAAGTCCTGCATAATGGTTTCCAGCTCACGCTCGCGCATTTGGCCGTGTGCAAAGCGGACGTTGATGTCAGGCATCAGTTCGCTCAGGTCATTGGTCATCTTTTCGATGCTTTTGACTTCGTTATGTAATACATAAACCTGTCCGCCACGTGCAACTTCCCGCGCACAAGCTTCTTGTACCAGTCCGTTGCGCCACTCGCTGACAAAGGTTTTAATTGCATGACGTTGTACCGGCGGTGTGGCGATGATGGACAAATCACGCAGGCCGGACAGTGACATATTCAATGTGCGCGGGATCGGCGTTGCTGTCATGGTTAGCATGTCGACATTGGCGCGTAGCTTTTTCAGTTGCTCCTTATGGCGGACACCGAAGCGGTGCTCCTCATCGATAATGACGATTCCCAGATTTTTGAACACGACATCAGGCTGTAAGAGTTTATGTGTGCCAATCAGAATGTCAATTTGACCATTGGCGAGGCTGGCCAGTGCTTTCTTTAATTGAGCCGGGGTTTTAAAGCGTGAAATGGATTCAATGCGGAACGGCCAGTCAGCAAAACGATCCATGAAGTTATTCAGGTGTTGTTGTACCAACAGTGTTGTCGGTGCAATCATCGCGACCTGTTTTCCGGCGTTGGCCGCCACAAAAGCAGCACGCATAGCCACCTCGGTCTTACCAAAGCCCACATCGCCGCAGACCACACGATCCATAGGTCGTTCTGATTGCATGTCGGCAATAACGGACTCAATGGCTAGCGCCTGATCCGGTGTTTCTTCAAACGGGAATGCACTGGCAAATAAGCGGTAATCAGATTCATCCAGAATAAAGCTCTGGCCTTTTTGTGCGGCACGACGGGCGTGTACTTCCAATAACTCTGCTGCCACATCATGTGCCTTTTCGGCGGCTTTCTTACGGCTTTTATCCCAGACTTCGCTGCCTAGTTTGTGCATTGGTGCATTTTCTGCCGCCATGCCCGTGTAGCGACTCACCAGGTGCAGTGAAGCGACCGGTACATAAAGCTTGTCACCACCGGCATATTCCAGCATCAGGTATTCAGACGTGATACCACCGGTTGTCAACGTTTGCATGCCCAAATAGCGACCAATACCGTGCTCTTCGTGGACTACCGGTGCACCTTCATTCAGGTCGGTCAGGTTGCGGATAATGGCATCGGCATCACGGGTCGTGCGGCTACGTCGGCGTTTCTGTTTTACTTGTTCACCGTGCAACAGGTTTTCAGGCACTACAGCAATGCCTGAGTCTTCGTGCCAGAAACCTGCTTCCAGTGGCGCAACAGTGATGGCCATGTGTTCATCACTGGCCATGAATGCCTGCCAACTGTCCACAGCGGTAATGTGCAGGTGATTATCGCGCAGCATACTGATTAATGCTTCCCGACGACCGGGGGATTCTGCTGTGAAAAGTACACGTCCCTTAAGTGCTTTCAGAAATTGGTGCAGTAGCATTAAGGGTTGTTCATGGCGGGCATGAATCAGCAGTGAGGGCAGGGCGCGGGTTGCATAATTTCGTGCTTCTGTTTGCCACTCAAAATTACGGGTGTGAATGACACGCTGCAGGTTGAGTTTTTCCTGTAGTTCAGCCGGTGAGGTGTACAAATTGGCAGGCGGCAGAATAGGGCGTTCAATATCATGGCGGCGCTCCTCGTAGCGATGTTCGATATTGTCCCAGAAATTCTCAATGGCAACAGGCACTTCACCGACCTGGATAACCAGGGTTTTATCAGGAAGATAGTCAAACAGGCTGGCTGTCTTTTCGAAGAATAAAGGCAGGTAATATTCGATGCCGGTGGGGGGATTACCTTTGCTGACATCGTTATAAATCCGACTGACGGTAATATCACCTTCAATCTGAGTTCGGTAATTTGAGCGGAATGTTTGTATTCCTGTCTCATCCAGTGGAAATTCACGGGCGGGCAATAATTCAATCTGCTCTATTTTTGCATTTGTGCGCTGGGTTTCTGGTGAAAAACTGCGGATGGTTTCTATTTCATCATCGAATAAATCAATACGGTAAGGTTCTGTGCTGCCCATCGGGAACAGGTCGATGAGTGCCCCGCGTGTTGCATATTCGCCATGTTCCATCACCTGACTGGTGTGTCGGTAGCCGGATTTTTCCAGGTGGTTACGGAAGCTATCAATATTGAGCTTCATACCGATATTCAGCATCAGACTGTGCTGTTGGATGTAATCCACAGGCGCGATACGCTGCATCAGCGTTGTCACCGGAACGATGAGTACGCCCTGTTGCATATTGGGGAGCTGTGCCAGGGCTTTTAGGCGTTCAGAAATAATATCTTCATGCGGTGAAAATAAATCATAGGGCAGCGTTTCCCAGTCCGGAAAAATCCGCGTATTGAGCGATGGATCAAAAAACTGTAAACCGGATTGCAATACATGGCCGGTGTGTGTGTCGGTGGTGACTAATACAATGACCCCTTTAAATTCAGCAGCAGTTTTTGCAATCAACCATTCCTGTGAACTGCCATAGAGTTGTCCCCAGCGTACCAAGCCCTTTTTGGGAGGTGGGTACACAGCTTGCAAGGTGTTTGAATTGGTCATAGTGTGGTTCAGGGTAATCGGAATGCAGCGCATTGTACCCGAAAGTGATGCCACCTTACATGATGTAAGGTGGTGTGAAAGGGGGGAAATTATTTGGATGTCGCATAAAAAGGTTGGTCACGACCGATCGATAGGCCGGATGTTTTATTTTATGGGGGCTGTTGGCCCGATGACATGTTGCAGCTTGGAGTTAAGGGTTTTTAGTTCTTGTTCATTCAGGTTTTGTAAGACCGAGCCACGTGCTTGTACTGCATGTTCCTGGCCTTGCGCTGCAGCCAGTGAAATCCAGTAGGCGGCCAGAAACATGTCTTGTTCAACACCTACGCCATTAATGAGGTAAGCACCCAGTCCGTATTGGGCCATCGGATGATTCAGTTCAGCCGCTTTGCTAATCCAGTGCACCGCCTGTTCTTCTGATTTCTGAACACCTTGCCCTCTGGCGAACATCAAAGCTAATTGATATTGAGCTTCCGGATAAGCATGTTTTGCCGCTGTTTTGTAGAGTTTCATGGCTTTGCTGTAATTTCTTTCCAGCAATTGGCCTTGAATGTGATAGCTGGCTAACAGAGTTTGAGCTGCCGGATTGCCGCCTTTAGCAGCTGCCCGAACGAGTGCTAAGCCTTCGTCAATGTTTTGTTCAATGCCTTGCGCAAATAAGTATCTGCGACCCATATTAAACATAGCATCCGGCATACCCTGTTCGCTGGCTTGGCTGAACCAATAAGTAGCTTGTTCCTGAGCTTCCTCAGAGCCTTGCTGTTCATAGATCAAAGCCAGATTATACTGAGAGTCAGCATCACCTTGTTCGGCTGCTGCATGAAACCAGGTGAAGGCTTTGTCGATATTGAATGTCTGATCATTATCTTCGATGTAGTGGCTGCCCAGTGTGTACTGTGCTTTGCGATAGCCATTTTCCGCCGAACGTGTTAGCCATTCAAGGTACTTTTCCTGATTTTCTTGTGTTTCAGGTTGTTTATCACGATACAATACAGCAAGGCTGTATTGAGACACGGTATCATTCTGCTGTGCGGCATGGGTCAGCCAATAAATACCGCGTTCAGGATCATAAGTTGGCAGGTTTTCGTTGAGCAGTAAGCTACTGAGTTGGAATTGTGCAGCAAGATGCCCTTTGCCAGCTGCTGATTCATAAAGCGCTATTGCTTTATAGTAATCTTGTTCAGTGCCATCAATACCCAATTGGTGGTAAAATCCCAGCGTATATTGTGCTTCAGGATATTTGAGAGCTGCGGACAACTTCAGCCATTTAAAGCCTTTGCGGAACTCAGCGGTGCTGAGGTTTTCGTTTTCAAGTTGCTCCATCGCAATTTCAAATTGCTTTTTAGGATCAGATACATCGCCGAATTGTTTAGTTTGGTCGGCAAAAGAAGTATGTGTGTAGCCCAGTAAAATACAAACAGCCCCGGACATAAGAAGTTTGCTCTTATACATAAAGAGACCCCCAATCTGTGGTGTGAAGGTAATAAAAGTTATTATTGTAATGATAATATTGTATAAGAATTGTTACTGGTTGCAAATGGTCTTTCAGTAATTTTTTTTCATACTATTAATGGAAGTATTAGCATTGACAGACGGGTAGCTATCATGCAACTTCTATTGTGGTCGGCCCCATGAAAGCGAATAGTCCGTCTATTTCGATACGGAATTTACAAATGCAAAGGAGTGGTTCAGTTTGAGTAGTCAGGCATTTGAATTAAAAGGTGAGATGTCACTGTTGAGCGTACTGCTATTATCAGCAGTAGATATGAATGAAATTCAGACTGCGTTGGATGAAAAGCGTGAAAACGCGCATCAGCTGTTGGAGCGTAGTCCGGTTATTGTAGATTGTCAGAAAGTGATCGAGCAGGCAGCAGAACTGGATTTTGCCCGGTTAAGAACAATGATTGCTGAAACGGGCTTGATTCCGGTGGGTATTCGCAATTTACCGGAAGCACTTGAGGATAGTGCCAGTGAATCAGGGTGGGCATTATTGCGCCAGGGGCACGGGCGTGTCAGAGCGACAACTATTCCGGATGAAACTGGCGCGGTAGCTGCGGATCCCGATGATGTGGATGCAATTGATCCTGTTGGTGATAGCACCACAACGACAGAAAATGTTCAAAGATTACGGGTAGTTCAGCGCCCAGTTCGTTCAGGCCAACAGATTTACTGCCCCGATGGTGATATCGTTGTTATGCAGCAAACCAGTGCTGGCTCAGAGTTATTGGCAGGCGGTTCAGTCCATGTTTATGGTGCACTAAGGGGGCGTGTGCTGGCGGGCGTTCAGGGTGACAAGAATGCGCGTATTTTCTGTCAGAACTTAGAAGCTGAATTATTGTCCATAGCAGGGCGTTATCGTCTGTTGGATGAAATTGAAGAAGATTTGAAGGGACAGGCTGTTATGGTCTATCTGGAAGGTGAAAAATTAAAAATCACACCAATTTGATTTGAATTCAAGCAATGTTCGGTATATTGCTTTCATATTTTGTATGATTGAATTTATACCCTCAGTAACGCGCATGAAAAAATTTACCTCACAAGCATGAAAGTTGCTAGCGCAAACTTTTACAGTAAGTAACATGGCAGAAAACTGCTGATATTATTACATGCGTAATTTAACATTAAGGAGAACTAATTTGAGCAGAATTGTTGTCGTAACCTCGGGGAAAGGTGGGGTTGGCAAAACGACTTCCAGCGCTGCATTTGCCACTGGATTGGCATTACGCGGTTATAAAACAGCGGTTATCGATTTTGACGTGGGTTTGCGTAACCTGGATTTGATCATGGGGTGCGAGCGTCGTGTTGTTTATGATTTTGTTAATGTCATCAATGGCGAAGCAAACCTCAGGCAGGCTTTGATCAAAGATAAACGCACTGATAACCTGTATATATTGCCCGCCTCACAGACCCGTGATAAGGATGCATTGACTCAGGAAGGTGTAGGCAAGGTTCTGGAAGATCTGAAAGCGGATGCTTTTGATTTTGTTATTTGTGATTCTCCGGCTGGCATCGAAAGAGGCGCTGCGCTGGCAATGTACTATGCGGATGATGCAGTCATTGTCACCAACCCTGAGGTATCTTCTGTACGTGATTCTGACCGTATTCTGGGGTTGTTACAAAGCCGTACTCAGAAGGCTGAGCAGGGCGGTACTATCAAAGAGCACCTTTTAATTACCCGTTATAATCCCGAGCGTGTTGAGAGTGGGGATATGTTGGGATTAGAAGATGTTTTGGATATATTGGCGGTGCCATTGATTGGCGTTATCCCTGAGTCAGGGGGTGTGTTACAAGCATCAAATAGTGGTAACCCGGTAATTTTGGACACTGAAAGCACAGCTGGCCAGGCTTATGATGACTTTGTCAGGCGTTTTCTGGGTGAAACCGTACCTCATCGTTTTCTTGAGGTAGAGAAAAAAGGAATTTTCAAGCGGTTGTTTGGAGGGTGATAAGTGATGGGATTATTTGATTATTTTAGTAAGAAAAAACCAAAAAGTGCGCAGTTAGCCAAAGAAAGGCTACAGATTATTATTGCCCATGAGCGCGTAAATCGTACCGGGCCTGATTATCTGCCCCAGATGCGCCGTGATATTATGGCTGTTATTAACAAATACGTGCCAATTGCTGAAGATCAGGTCAATGTGCAATTCGAGAAGGGTGATGATTGCGATATTCTGGAGTTGAATATTACTTTGCCAGAGCGGGAAGAGGCAGTTCGTAGCTAAGCGTCCGTTTCTGCGACGTTTGTGCCGTATTCCTAGATCGCCTTTGTTTTTTCTGCACCCACTGAATTTATCAGGGGGTGCAGGAAGCGCTGAATGTTTGTTTAATGCTACGGGTACCTTAAGGTCTGGCAGGCTATTTAGCTTCGTCCTGTTCGATAAAATCAATCACGTCCTGTGAAATGATTGCACCTACTTCAATGCCGCGTAGTTCACCTTTAGGGTTAAACAGTAGTACCGATGGCGTGCCGTAAAGGTCTTCCTCAAAGTTATACAGAAAGTTATCAACTTCGACGGTTCGGCCTAATAACGTCGGAAAGGTGAGTTGGTGTTCTTTCATAAATGCTGCGGCCATCGCTTTGCCTTTATCACCATGATCACCATCCACAGATACGCCAATTAACTCAACTTTATGGCCATAGCGTTTTTTCAGGTTCTTCATGTAAAACACGGCATCAGGACAGGCAGGGCAATCTGAGGCCCATATTTCAAATACCGTCCACTTATCCTTGCTCAGCATGTCAGCCAAACGTTTGTTATTGCCTTGCATATCGCTGAGTGCAAAGGCTGAGCTGCTGGTAAAAGCTATCAGTGCCAACAAAGTAAGGAGGGTGGCAGTTTTGGCTAATATGGCATGCATTATATTTCTACTCCTGGTGCGGTGGCTCAGTTTACTGTGCCCGGATGAAGTTAATCAGATCAGCCGGTGTTACTGTGCCAGGTTGTACGGCTTCTATTTGCCCCTGGGGGTTAAAAAGAATGATGGTCGGCGTGCCAATCAGAGTGTCACCTACTTTGGCATACAGGTAATCATCTACTTCACCATCATTTGATAATAAATTTGGGAATTTTACGTTAAACTTCGTAATGAATTTATTGGCATCTTGTCTGCCATTTTCGCCATTTTTACCATCTACAGAAATCCCAAAAACATTGACTTCAGGGTATTTTTGTTGGAATTGGTTGGTTTGATGAATTGACTTGTGGCAAGCCGAACAATCTGAGGCCCAAACTTTGGCTACCGTCCACTTGCCCTTGCCAATCATGCTCTGAAGGTGTTTAGTATTGCCATTCATGTCAGTCATTGCCAGTGCTGATGTGGAAATGGCCAATAGCAGAAAGCTGCTAATCAATGTAATAATGCGGGTTGTAGTGCTGATTTTTGGGGTTAAGTTCATAGATATTCTCATTGATTAATTAGTAAATGGATTTATCACGCCATTATAACCGTGGATAATACAGAAGCAGACACCCATGTATAGAGGTTATAATTAATGAATAGTTCCGGAGCTGGGGTTGGCTATTTTATCGACAATAATCTGCTGCTTATTGTTGCTTTGCTGATGTTTTTGTTGGGTGTGTTGTTATCCTATTTCATTTATAGCCGTCCGTTACAGCAGGCCAGGCGTGAGATTGACCGGCTGCAGATGCAATTGCAGAATGAAGGGCAATTGCATGAAGAGCGCTTGCTGATGTTGGATGATGCACAAGATCGTTTGCATAATACCTTCGCCGCAGCTTCGCAGCGCTCATTGCGTGAAAACAATCAGCAGTTTTTACAGCTGGCTGAGGAAAGTATGCGCCGTTTTCACACAGAATCCAAAGCTGATCTGGATCAGCGGAAACAATCGATTGATCATCTGGTTGATCCGATTAAGCAAGCGCTGGAAAAAACGGGTGAACAAATACAAGAAATTGAAAAGCATCGGCAAGCTTCATTTGGCGCATTAGGTGAGCAGCTGCGTAATTTGAGTGTTGATCAGTTAGCGTTACGCCAGGAAACCAGCAAGTTGTCTACTGCGTTGCGCACTCCCGGTACGCGGGGACAATGGGGAGAGATGAGTCTTAAGCGTATCGCTGAAATGGCTGGTATGGTTGAGCATTGCGATTTCATGGAGCAGGTTCAGCGTAGCAACGGGGAGCGCACCATTCGACCGGACATGGTGGTACGGATGCCGGATAAGCGTGAGTTGGTGATTGATGCTAAGTCACCGATGGATGCTTATATGGATGCTTACGCAACAGAAGATGAAGCGGAACGTCAACGTTATCTGGTGCATCATGCCAAACGGGTACGTGAACATGTGCGTATATTGGCAGGTAAGCGCTATTGGGAGCAGTTTGAGAATGCACCCGATTTTGTCGTGTTATTTATGCCGGGTGAGCAATTTCTCGGGGCAGCGATGGAGCATGATAAAAACCTGATGCAGGATGCCTTGGAAATGCGGGTTATTTTGTCTACTCCGGCAACCTTGATGGCGCTGTTACGTGCCGTGGCTTTTGGCTGGCAACAATCTGTGCTGACTGAAAATGCGGGTAAAATTCGTGATGTTGGCACTGAGTTGCATAAACGTTTGACGATATTCATTAATCATATTGAAAAGTTAGGTAAGAATCTGGAATCTGGTGTGGATACCTATAATCGCTTATTGGGTTCACTTGAGCGGAGTGTGTTGCCGGGTACTAAGAAACTGGCTGAATTGGGTGTATCTTCCGGGCGGGAGCTGGCGGTTACCCAGCCTTTAGAGATTAGCCCGCGTGTGCCTGTGCAATCTGAGCTAGAATCAGAGGATATAGGAATACCTGATAATAAAATGGAAAGTGCTCCGGAGCCTGTGGAATCTGTTGCTGACATGGCAGTCCATAGTGTGAAACTGGGGGGGAATCAGCATCATTATGGTGCTTCCGCTGTAGTACCTGATCTTAAAAAATAAGGGAGTTCTTACTTTGAAGCCTGTAAAAATTCGTTCATATACAACAATAATTCAAATTGTAGTGTTATTGGTTCTGGCGGTTGGTTTTTCGATCTATAAGAAAGAAGTGGTCGTCCAGTTTTTTCACATTACTGAAACAGGACTAATGGGCCTGATTCTGAATGGAATGATTATTGTTTTATTTTTATTGGGTCTGTTGCGCATCATTTTATTATTTATCAGTTATGCGCGTGAACAGGGAGTAGTTAACCGGTTCATTGGCCGTATTCGTGACAAAGTGGCGAATCCGACTTATCAATTAGGCCAGGAGGCGTTGATTGTTCAGCGCTATAAAGCTATTCAGCATATCAATCAGCAAAATGCTGTCATTGATCAAAGTGCTTTAGCAGCCACCTTGGCGGCTACGCAGGCTTCACGGTTCACCTTGGTGCGTTTTGTGCATAATACGTTGATTTTAATGGGCGTATTCGGAACCATTGTTTCATTGTCGGTGGCATTAGTCGGAGCAGCAGAGTTGTTGGACTCACCGGATAGTCTTGAGCAGATGGGCACCATTATTGGTGGTATGTCGACGGCATTAAGCACGACTATTACGGCGATTTTATGTTACGTGTTTTTCACCTATTTTCACCTGCGTTTACAAGATGCCCGTACCCAGTTGCTGGCAAATATTGAAGAGGTCACTTCGCTGTATATTTTGCCTGGTTTTCAGACGACTGAAGAAAACTTGTTGCAGGATGTCACGCTACTGTCAACCGAGTTGCGCCACTCAGCCGAAATGGTACGGCAAATTCAGGAGCGTTTTTTGCTGGTGGGTGAGCGCTTGCAATTAGCCGTTGACGATTTGCACAGTAGTATCGGCGGTGGCCGCGAAGATATTCGTGTTATCCGCGAGTCATTGCGTGAGGGCTTTCGTCTTGGCGATGATGTTCCGCCGTCAACCCCACAATCGCCTGAGCAACCCACCCATGCAAATCAACCGAATAGCCCCTATGCTTCGAATCGGAGATTTCGTTAATGAGTTGGGGGAATGTGTTTCATGCAGAGGAGGTGGAGGATAGTTTCTGGCCTTCGTTTACTGACATTATGATGGTCATTGTCATGACTTTTTTGTTGGTGACCGTGGCCGTTGTACTGACCAATACCCGTTTATTGGATGAGTTAAAAAGTAGTGTTGTCGCTGAAGAAGCAGCGAACCAACGGGTTGAGTTCACTTTAAAAGAGAACGCAACGCTGGAGGAGCAACTGGACTATTTCCAGCAACGTAGTTCTTCGTTGGAAATGGAGTTGCTGCGCAGCCGGGCGAAAGCAGAGAATACCCGTGCTGAATTGTTCGATACACAAACTGAATTAAGCCGTTTGCAGAACCTGGATCAGCAAAAGTCATACCAAATAGAAGATATGGAACTGAATCTGGCATCTCTGCAAAGTCAACTGGAGTCCAGTCAAGCCGCTGCAACAGCTAGTGAGTCAGCGTTGGCATCTCTGCAAAATCAATTGGAATCCAGCCAGGCCGCTGCAACAGCCAGAGAGTCAGCGTTGGCGTCTCTACAAAACCAACTGGTATCCAGCCAGGCTGCTGCAACGGCCAGTGAGTCAGCACTGGCATCTATGCAAAACCAACTGGTATCCAGTCAGGCTGCTGCAACAGCCAGTGAGTCAGCGTTGGCAGATCTGCGGAAACAAACTTCGGATGAGCGTCTGAAGCTAGCTAGTTTGAAAGGTGAGTATGATGAGCTGGATAAAAAATATCAAAAATTAGTCAAACCCACCCGATCCTCAAAAGATAAAACAGTCGTTGACGTGATGTATAGCCGGTCAGGTTATCGCATTCGTAAGCCCGGTGAGACCAACTATCGGAACGTTGGACAGGCGGCGATGAATAGTGAGTTGAGTGAACTAAAGGCCGAGCACGGGACAGATCTGTACGTGAAAATCATTATCCCGGAAAATAGCGGTCTTTCTTATAACAAAGCCTGGGTATTTACCCGCGATATGCTGAATAAATACGACTATTACTACCAGAATGATACCGGTTCACCTGAGGATGATGGTGAGTGATTTAGAAGAAGATGAATTTTTTCATTTATTAGCGTAAACTTTTACTCCAGTAAATCGAAGAGTGTTTTTTCTTTTAACTCAAATGGATGGCAAGGATATGCGAAGTCGTTTGTTCACTATAATACCCCTGATTTTTTGTTTCATTCTACCCACGGCAACATGGGCTGCTGGTCAATTTAAAGTAGTCAAAGTTGAATCCTGGGATACCTTAAATATGCGCTCTGGCCCCGGCGTGAAAAATTCTGTTGTTGTGAAGTTACCATCTGATGCGAAAGGCTTAAGTATGGCAGGTGGCAAGAAGACCGTGGGCAGGACTCATTGGGTCGAAGTCAACTGGCAGGGTAAAACCGGCTGGGTCAGTAAAGCTTATCTGGGCGCACAAGCAACGGTAGCTGTCCAAAAAACAGACAATGTAGTCATCGCTAAAAAGGAAAGGGAAAAGGAAAAGGAAGTTGTTCCTACTCCCCAGGCTAAACCAGCGCCAGCGATGATTGTTAAGAAAAAGCAAAGTGGCATGTGGATTCTTGAATGTGGCAATAGCTCACCTTTCTGGAAGGTTGAGGTTTTACCTGAATGGATGTCTGGCAAGCTGGGAAAACATCAAACCGGTATGCCAATTACCCATAAGCGGCAGGATCATGGTAAATACCATAAAGTAGCACTGGAAACGGAAATTCGTGGCTCCAATCGCTGGAATCGTCTGCGGATGACGATGAATTACACCAAGTCCTGCTATAGCCGCCTGACCAAGAAGAAAGAGGCTTTCAGTGTTAAAGGCATGTTCAATAATACCGAGATTTCAGGTTGTTGCCGTGCTTTACAAGTGAAGTAGTGGTTAAGGGGTGGTATTTAATAACCTGGTGGAATGAGTGATTTTTTCAGTAGCCGCTGAACCTTAAGTGTAGCTGACGGCCTG
Source organism: Caprella mutica (assembly GCA_947561585.1). Lineage (NCBI taxonomy): Eukaryota > Metazoa > Arthropoda > Malacostraca > Amphipoda > Caprellidae > Caprella > Caprella mutica. The sequence continues at coordinate 35,661 of CANNZV010000002.1, read as the reverse complement.
AGTGGGTGATTTTAATGATGTTGGGTTTGGTGGCTGTTAATCCGCGACCAAGTCACACAATTTCAATCGCTGCACTTTCCCCGAAGGCCCCTTGGGTAACTCCTCCAGAATGTAAATGGCCTTAGGCGTTTTGAATCTCCCCAATTGTGACTCAATATACGCCTTTAGCTCATTTACTTCTGCGCTCTCACCCTGTTTAAACACCACGCAAGCCATCACTTCCTGGCCATAAGCCCGATCCGGAACCGCGAATGCAGCAGCCTCCAGCACTGCAGGGTGCCCGAAAAATGCTTCATCAATCTCACGCGGTGAAATGTTCTCGCCACCCTTTATAATCAGTTCTTTCAAGCGTCCGGTAATAAAGAAGTAACCATCCTCATCCTGTCGCGCTAAATCACCGGTATGCAGCCAGCCATCAGGCCGCAATGCTTCACGGGTGGCGGTTTCGTTCTTGTAGTAACCACACATCACATTGTCGCCACGAATCATTAGCTCACCCGGCACACCCTTGGGGCAATCCTGTCCCTGGTCATCAATAATTTTTGCCTCATTGCCAATCGCAATACCCGGCGATCCATATTTAATTTCACCCGGCGGCAATGGATTGGACAGAATCTGTGCTGCAGTTTCTGTCAGCCCCATCGTTTCAATCAGTGACACCGAAAACTTCTGTTCAAACTCCCGGTGCATTTCCGGTGATAACGGAGCAGAGGCCGAGCGTCCGAAGCGAATATATTGTTTTATATAATCACGGGTTGCAACATCAATGGGTTCACGGTTCTCATGATCCAGCAGGTAAGTCACAATTGTCGGCACCAGACTGAACCAGCTGCATTCATACTTAACCATATCCTGCCAGAATGTTGAAACACTAAAGCGGGTAGGCAAAACAACGGAACCACCACGCAATAATGAACTGATCAGTGAGACAATTTCAGCATTTATGTGATAAAGCGGTAAGACGCATAAGCCCCGGTCAGCCTGAGTGAGTTGGTGTGCGGTAGCGGTGTTATGACCACCCGCCAGAATATTGCGGTGCGACAGCAATACACCTTTAGGCCGGCCTGTGGTGCCTGATGTGTAAATCAATACGGCATGGTCATCCGGTGTTATCTCTGGCAGATTTTGCTGTGCCTCAGCTAGTTTGTTGCTGCTTAAACTGGCAGGGCTAAAGTCGGCATTATCCACTGAAATCACTGCAACATGATCAGGTGTGTTAGCCATTAGCTGAGCGTATTTTTCGGTATAATGTGGCGATACTAATAACAACTGTGCATCACTGTGGCTCAGCACATAATTCAGCACGCTTTCACCCGCCACGGCATTCATGGGCACAATAACTGCCCCCGAATACATTACGCCCAACATAATCACCACAGTCCGGTAGCCATTATCCAGCAGCATAGCAACCTTATCGCCTTTACCTATTCCCCGCGCTACCAACTGCTGTGACAGCTCTTGAGCATGCTGTTGTAATTCACCATAGCTCATGGTTTGTGCTGTCTGTGGGGTGATCAGGTAGGTCGATTGCGCTTGTGTTGCTGCGTGCTGATCAATGATATGGCGAACCGTGCTCTCCATGTTAGTTGCCTTCTGCCGTTATGCCATGTGCTTGCCAATAATCAGCAAAAATATCGGCTACCTCCGGTTCATTGGGGGGAATGGTGCGAGCGATACGTGTGACATTCATAAAGTGTCGGTAATTCAGGTTGTCGCCAATGCTATTGCCGCCCCATGAGCCGCAACCCATCGATAATGAAAACGGTAAGCCGTTATTAAACCCGCCGCCTGTGCCGAAGGTGTGAGCTTGGTTGACGATGACGCGGCATACCGGAAGATGGTGGCCGATATGATTGATATGTTCATCATTGTTGGAATGGATGCTGATGGAATGCCCCTGGCCTTTAAATTTCAGGATACCGTCCGCAATGTCACAGGCGTGTTTAAAATCACGGGCGCGATAAACAGTCAGTACCGGACTAAGTTTTTCATCTGAAAATGGATAGTCTGTCCCCCAGCCCGTTTCACTCACCATCAGGCAACGTGCATCCTGTAATGCTTCACGTTCCAGTCCGGCTACTTCGACAATCCGGCTGGCTTTCTGGGCAATAACATGGCGGCTTAAATGACCCTGTTCATCCCACAATACCTGTTGTAATTGCTGTTTTTCCTGCTCATCCAGCAAGCGTGCGCCTGCTTCATCCAGTGCTGCCATCATTGTTTCATAGACTGTATCAAGAATGATCACGCTATTTTCAGAGGAGCAACTCGTGGCATTATCGAATGTCTTGGATGCCATGATTTTGACGGCTGCATCTTCGCAATCCGCTGAGTCATCAATGATTGATGGCACATTGCCGGAACCGACGCCAATCGCAGGCGTGCCACTGGAATAAGAAGTTTTCACATTGTTTTGTGAGCCGGTGACGATGATGAGGTCTACCTGGCGCATCAACTCATAGGTCGTGGCTTTACTGGTGGGAATGGGTAGCATTTGCACTAATTCTTGCGGTGCACCCAGTTTGTCGAGTACGGCATGAATGCCACTGATAATCTCTGCGCAAACCTGTTGGCCTTTAGGGGAGGGGGCGAGAATAATGGCATTACCACATTTCAGGGCATTCAGAATCTTGTTATAAGGTGTAGCCACTGGATTAGTGGAAGGAACAACTGCGCCGATGACACCTAATGGCCGGGCAATTTCTATTAAACCCCGTTCCGGGTATTCAGCAATCACGCCCGTTGTTTTTGTGTTTTTCATGTCACGCAACAAGCCCAGTGTCTTGCGGTGATTTTTGGTGACCTTATCATCGATATCACCAATGCCGGTATCTCTGACCGCTTGCTCTGCGAGGCGGCGGTTGTTAACCGGTTCCATTAATGTCCAAGCTACGCCTAAAACCACTTCATCTAGTTGTGCCTGGTCGTATCCGGCATAAATGGCTTGTGCCTTTCGGGCATTTTTCATGAGTGCAGATACGGTTTCAATAGCGGCTTGTTGTGCCTCGGGCGTTATTGTGCTCATTTTTTTCTCTGTTTGTAGCTAAATCCCCTCCCCAATTATAATAGGTAGTAACCAGAGGGTATCCCCCCTTTGTAAAAGGGGGAACAAGGGGGATTATTTGCTTTATAAATTATCTGATAACGTTTAGGGAGAGGTTTTTCTCACTATTTCTTCAGATCAGCCAGCAACTCAGTCAACGTTTCCTGGCGTACTTTCCACATTTCCTGTAATTCTTTGCGGGTCATAATTTTCACCGGTGAACCACCATCTTTCATTTTTCCGGCTACTTTGCCATCACCAAACATGGCATGGACGCCTGTGCTCAGAAATTCGATAACATCATCTGGCGTACCTTTTGGTGCCATAATGCCACGGAAGTTGACGCTGGAGTTATCCACATCGATGTCTTGTTCTATCAAAGTAGGCACATCCGGCAGAAAGGCTTCATTTCGCTCCATGTCAGCTACCGCCAGTATTTTAATACGATCCTGATTCCGGAAAGCGTCAGAGAGGTTGTTAAAGCCGGCTTTGACCTGGCCACCCATGACAAACTGTAGAGCTTTAACGCCACCACCGGCGGGAACATACTTGGTTTCAATCTCGGCAGCTTTGTCCAATTGTAGGGCTGCGATATGATGCCCAACGTACAAACCAGCACCTGAAACGGTTAGTTTTCCGGGGTTCTCTTTGGCAAATTTAACGACATCTGCCATCGAGTTGAATTCACTGTCCTTGCCCACAATAAACACCGCAGGGTCAGCGCCCCAGTTAGCGATAGGCTCAAGGTTGTCAATGTTGTACTTCACCTTATCGGGGAAGGCGATAGATTGTGCAATGAAATGCGGCACGTTATAAGCGGCTAGTTGATAACCATCTGGCTTGGCTTTGGTCACAAAATCATTCCATCCGACTTGTCCACCAGCGCCCGGCCGGTTGATAACAACCACTGGCTGTCCGCCGAGATAGACGCCTTTGCCTTCTTTATCAGTTTTAGCGGCCATCATGGTCACGATGCGTGCCTGGAAATCAGTTGCCCCGCCCGCACCATAAGCGACTGTCAGAGAAATAGGACGATCAGGAAAGTCATCCGCCGTAACGGTTGCAGACAGTGAAAATAAGAGTGCGCCTGAAGTCAGGATATGACCCCATTTTGATTTTAGTGTTGGAAATATCATAATTACAACCTTCCTGGAGTTTATGGGTGTGGCTCAGTTGTCACGCTGAGCCGCGTTACTTAAATTAACAATCCTATGGGTGTTTGGACTTTTAATAACACTGAAAATAGGATGTACATTGCCCCGGTAAATAATAAAGCAACCAGGGCGCTACTTTTTATCCGCGCTGATAATGTTGTTGGCGGATGGTAAATAAAAGTGGTTAAAAATAAAGATGACATTGAACTGCTATACATACCTAATAGCTCAATAGCGTACAAATAGGTAATAAAAATACCCAATGCAGGTAGTAGTTTTAATAGTCCAAAAGCTTCAATATCGCTGGTATAAATTCCCAATAATTCACGTGCCAGCAGAAAACCGCTTAATAAAGTCAGTGCAACACTGACAATGAGTGGAAACAGATAGGCTTCAGGCGTTTCGTGCCCGATGCATAAATAAAGCAAAAATAATGACAGGATGAAAACGGAGACACTGGCTATTAATGGTTTTTTTATCACGATCATAATGTCGCCTCATCCGTACTTTCCTGCTTTTCTTTGTCCCGTCTGGCTCTGGTCTCCCGCATCTCTCCCCGTACGCTGAACACAATGGAGAGAACACACAGAGCTATCAGGATCAGGTTAATGGGGCCGGAAAAGAAATAGCCCCACACACCGCCATCCATGCTTTCACCAATCATGCGGCCTTGGAGGAAATTGGTTTCTGTTAACTTGCCCAGAATCAAGCCCAATACCAGCGGAGCCGGGCTGAAACCAATTTTGGCAGCGAAGAACATCATTACGCCCAGCGAGAGCATGACCAGTACATCGGACATACTATTTTGTACGCTATAAGTACCGAAAACGGCCAATACAGTAACGGTAGCGGCCATCATATGGTTAGGAATACGGGTAACAAACCGACTGTAGCGGCTGATTGAGAGGCCGAAGATCATCATCAGTACTTGTCCAACTAATAATGAATCGATAAATGTCCAGGTGACCTTTGCGTGGATGGTGAATAAGTCAGGGCCGGGGAATAAGCCATTAATCAATAGGCCGCCTAATAGTACGGCAGCGGTTGGGCTACCTGGTATGCCCAGCGTCAGTAATGGAACTAAAGAAGGGCCAACCATTGCATTGTTAGCACTTTCTGCGGCGATAACGCCATCCGGTTCGCCTTTGCCAAAATCACTTGGGTTCGGGCTGGTTTTGCGGGTTTGGTCGTAGGCTACTAATCCAGCGATCTGGCCACCTGCGCCGGGAATAACGCCCACAATGCTGCCGACGACGGTGCCAATGGTGAGTGCGCGGACACGACTGATTGTGTAACGAAAGGAGTCCAGGATGCTGTGGTTTTCAAGCGAATGCATTTGTACTTCGCTTTTTTGGTCTGAATTCTGTAACAAGGTTAAGACTTGCGGGATGGCGAATAAACCAATTAGTGCTGCAATGATATGTACGCCACCGGCCAAGTGATCAGTAAATACAAAACGTTCTTCACCCAGTACCGGGTTATAGCCGATGGTTGAAATCCATAAGCCCAGCGCACCGGCAATCAGTCCTTTTGTTACATTGCCACCGCCTAATGAGGCAATGATGGTGACACCAAAAATGGACATCCAGAACAGTTCAGGTGGCCCGAATTTAAGGGCGAGGTCGGCTAGTGGAGGTGTAAAGAATATCAGTAAAAATACACCGACTACGCCGCCGATCAATGAACTGATAAAGCAGTAATGTAATGCTTCAGTGGCGCGGCCGTTTTTGGCCATTGGGTGGCCATCCATCACGGTGGCGATGTTAGCGGGAGCGCCGGGGATATTGACTAATATGCCACTGACAGCGCCGCCTGCTACTGTCGATGTGTACACTGCGCCTAAGAGGATGAGAGAGGCTGTGGGTTCCATCTGAAAAGTGAAGGGGATGAGTAAGGCAACAGCCATCGTCGGACTTAAGCCCGGTGTCGCACCCAGCAGCAAACCACCGATGGTTCCGAATACCAGAATTGTAAAATGGGTCAAGGTAAACACTTCACCAAAGTATTGAATAAACTCCAAGCCTTTTTCCTCCAAAAGACGCTGAAATCAGTGTATCAGATAGCTCATGTGATTCATATATAGGAATTTGCAGGAGTTGTCCTGATATTGCCCTAACAATGTTATACTGTAGACCTGTTTGCCCGCGAACTCATCAGAAATGAATGACCGAATTTATAACAAGCCGCTTTATCAGTTGGTTGAGGAGCACATCACCGGACTTATCGACCGGGGTGAATTGGTGCATGGTGATTTAATTCCTGCCGAACCACGTTTGGCTGAGCAGCTGGGTGTGAGTCAGGGCACCGTTAAAAAAGGTATCGATAATCTGGTGTGGCAAAAAAGACTCTATCGTCATCAGGGCAAGGGAACTTATGTCTCCGCCATCGATTTTAATAATTCATTGTTCCGGTTTACTTCTTATGGTGATGCACAAGGGGGCGATGCACGGATACGTAAAGAGACGATGGTGCGTGAGCGGCGTCAGGCGAAAGCTAAAATTTGTGACCGATTGAACATCCCGCATGATTCTGAAGAAGTTTATATTGAGCGGGTAGGGCATGTGTCAGGTGAGCCGGTGTTGGTTGAGTACTCTCACTGGCCGGCTGACAAGGTGGCGGGGTTAGAAGATGATGCTTTGCACATCCCCGATTTGTTTTATGCGCTGATTGTTGAGCGGTTTGGTTTGCCTATTGTGCGGGCAGAAGAGACTTTACTGGCCGGAGCGGCGGGGGCAAACACCGCTGCCCGCCTCGGGATAGAGGAAGGCACGCCTGTGCTGATTCTGAAACGGGTAACTTATACGGTTAACAATCAGGTGGTTGAGGCACGCACCTCGGTAGGGCGTTCCGATAAGTTTAGTTATAAAACAGAGATACGGTGACCGGGAACTCCTTATTTTGTACCAAAGATTTTATCACCGGCATCACCCAACCCAGGGATAATATAACCGTTTTCATCCAGGCGTGAATCAATAGCGGCTGTATACAAACTGACATCGGGGTGTGCCTCCTGAAGCTTCTGGATACCTTCGGGGGCGGCCACTAACACGAGTGCGCGGATATTGCTACAGCCTGATTTTTTTAGCATGTCGATGGTGGCAATCATCGAGCCGCCGGTTGCTAATATGGGATCAATGATCAGCGCCATACGCTCATCAATTTCACTGGTGAACTTCTCGAAATAAGGCACCGGTTCCAATGTTTCTTCATTGCGATATAAACCAACCACACTGATTTTTGCACTGGGCACTAATTCTAGTACGCCATCCAACATGCCTAATCCGGCACGTAAAATAGGCACAACAGTAATCTTTTTGCCTTTGATCCGCTCGACCTGCACTGTGCTGTTCCAGCCTTCAATTTCGTAAGGTTCCAGTTCAAGGTCTTTGGTGGCTTCATAGGTTAATAAGCAGCCCACTTCTCCGGCTAAGCGGCGAAAATCACGGGTACTTAATTTGTCCTGCCGCATTAGGCCTATTTTGTGACTAATCAGTGGGTGTTTGATTAAATGGGTGCTCATTTGGTGCTCCTGATTGGGTTGATCTGAAGTATTGTAAGTCATCTATATTTTAGGGGTACACCGGTTTCTGTGATCGGAGCCGCAGGCGGTCTTGATTGTATATGTGGTCGGGTAGTCAAGCCCGCAAAGTTTGCCAGCAGATTCATGCTTGCCGTACTCCGGCGTTGGGAGGCTTTCGGCTGCATTGTGCGAACTGTGATGAGGCAGGCTTTCTTTACCACGCCTGCCGAAATCGTCATTGTCCTAGGTGTCAGCATAAAGTCAGTGAAGAATGGGAACAGGCGCGGCTGGCGGATGTGGTGGATGCGCCGTACTTCCACCTGGTGTTCACGCTGCCGCATGAGCTGAATCACTGGGCGCGTTTACACCCCAGCGTTATTTATCACACCTTGTTTCGGTCTGTATGGGACACGGTTAATACACTGGGGCAGGACAAGAAACGCTTGTCAGGGCAGTTGGGTATGACGGCGGTTTTACACACCTGGGGTCAAAACCTCAGTCAGCACATCCACCTGCATTGTTTGATACCGGGGGGTGCTTTGAGCGCAGACGGTGAATGGCATCCGGCGAAAAGTAACTACCTGTTTCCGGTTAAAGCCCTGTCACGGTTGTTTCGGGGGAAATGTGTCAAAATCTCAGCCAGCATATCCACCTGCATTGTTTGATGCCGGGCGGTGCTTTGAGCGCAGGTGATGAATGGCATCCAGCGAAAAGTAACTACATGGTGGTTGTGGGGGTGCTGTTACCGGATAAGGCAGATGCTGGTTTAATGATGAACTGAGTAGACTCTGCCGGTTGTTTATGAGTGGTGATTTAACTGTCTGTGGCGGTTAGAGTGTGTTGTGCCTGTTGACTGATAATGCCTCGAAGCTGAGAGGTATTTGTGCTAATTTACGGTTATTGATGGCTTGAGTGATGTAACTTGTGCCAGTGGATTCAGGCTATTCAGTGACTTTGTCTGAACCGCCGAGCGCTGAAAGGCGAGTTTGGAAAAAGCAATCTCCTTTATCGTATTGTGCCAACATCACGGTTCAATCCAACCAGAGATTTATATCACTTCAGTGGATGCCGGAAAGGTCGTTATGCCGTGGACATTGTGGTGTTTTTTTTGGCTGGTGGATGATATAAATACTTAAACGTTAGGCTTCAAGGAGTATATAACGTTAGGCTTCAAGGAGTACATATGGAATTCCCAGGTGAAAAACTGGTTATAAAGATGTGGGAAACACTTGCCGAAAAAGGAATTGGATCAGCTTTACAACCTTGGCATGAAAAACGAATAGGCGAAGCTAAGAATCAAGTTCGAAGAAATGAAATATTAATGTTAGCAGAAGCTGAGAGGTTAGCTGCCGATATAAAAGCAGGTAAAACTGTACCAATTGACACATCTGTCCCCTTAATTGGCATGTCTACACAAGAAAGAATAGAACCTACTATTAACCTCCCTGACTTAGCAATTACAGCAGCTAATATCGATATTTCTGAAACCATAAGGAAAGAGGTTAATGTAAGTAAAGCAGTTATTGCGGCTGAAAATATATTAGCTAATGAAGAACAGGAAGTACCTGTACAAGATGTGGAGGATGATTGGTTATATTCATGGAGAGAAAATGCAGGCAAGGTTTCTTCTGAGGAATTACAGGATCTTTGGGGGCGAATATTAGCTGGAGAGATTAAAAACCCCGGAAGTTACTCGTTTAGAACCATGGAGTTTTTAAAAGGCCTGTCTAAAGCTGAGGCTGAATTAATTAGCAATGTGGCACAATTTGTAGTTGGCGGAGCTATTTTTAGGGAAAAAGACTCCTTCTTAGAGCAAAGTGGTATTAATTTTAGTACGTTGTTGTTTTTACAAGAAATCGGAATAGTTGCCGGTGTGGAAGCCGTTGGCTTAGAAGTAACTTGGGGTTCTTTGGCTCCTGATAAATTTATGAAACCATTAATATCTAACAACAAAGTAATAGTGCTAGAGCATGATGATATAAACAAAAAAGCTAACGCAGGTGTATATCAACTAACTAGCGTGGGTAGGCAAGTATTAGCTTTAACTTCATTTGGGTCAAAAGAAGATTATCTACTTTCTATTGCCCAAGATTATGCAAAAAGTGGCTATAAAGTGAAGCTAGGAGATTGGAGGCCTGTTACAGCAACACAAGGTCAAATCTTAAATGCTCAAGAAATTGAAGCCTAACAAGTGACTTTGGTTCCAAGTCAAGCTTTTAAGCCAGTTTTGCGTCCCACACCTCGCCGTTTTTAACCAGGGTATTTAGGATCGTGATCATCTTTCTCATGCAGGCAATGATGGCCACTTTCTTTGGTTTTCCTTTCGCGATTAGTGCGTGATATTCGCGTTTAAATTTAGCGTTTGACTGCCTCTAAGAAACAACGCGAAACGCTGAGTGAGTTGTACCGTTGGATCAAGCAGATGCGTTCACAACTCCTACGGGATTGGATGCCGAGCTTGAAGCGAAAGCTAACAGGATTTACTTTGGGTGATTCGTTGTGGGATTTGGAAACAGAAATCATAGCCAGCACCGAAAGTCTGTTAGTACCCAAGCTTGGGCGATGGGAGCGGAGCCAAACATGGTAGCATCAAATAGATTTCCATGGAGATGGAAAGAGAGAGCTTAACTTCATCGGTTCGGTTTTCAATGTCGGGATACTGACTGAGCTTCAGTCTTTACTAATCGGTTCTATGCGAGTTTTTGCATTTTTCATCCAAGTTCCAAGATCAATGGACGAGCTGGGGAATAACTCCTATGGAGAAGCAGGGGTATTTTCTAATCGAATCATTGCAACCAGGGCATTCGTCAATAAATATGGCAAAGGTGCCTAACTGGGCGTTGCTGGTTTGGTCTATCTGTTTGGTGTAGTCTGTAACATATGAAAACAGTCTACATCGAAACATCAATTCCGAGCTACCTTACTGCCCGACCCAGTAGGGATGTACGTGGAGCGGCATGGCAACAAATCACCCAGCAGTGGTGGCTTGAAGAAAAGCAAAAGTAGGAAAGCTATATTTCGGAGTTGGTGCTTGCAGAAGCTTCAGGTGGAAATGCAGAAGCAGCGGAGCGTAGGCTAAAATCTTTGGAAAATATTCCAGAGTTACCGATTGATGAAGAAATGGGTGAGTTTGCTCAATTTCTGATGTCAGGTGGTGGGATACCCCCATCATCTGAGGCTGATGCTTTGCATGTTGCTATCGCAGCAATTCACCGGATTGATTTCTTGCTGACCTGGAACTGCCGACACATCAATAACGCAGCCACAAAACCCATCATAAGAAAATTGTGTGAAGAGGCTGGGTATGTGTTTCCCGAGATATGCACACCACTTGAGCTAATGTCTGAGGACTTTGACAATGTATAAAGATGAAATTATTTCTGAGGTATGGGCGAATAGGGAAGCCTATGTAATTAAGCACTCACATAATATTGCCTCTATGATTAAAGAGTTAATGAAAAGGCAGAAAATTTCTACACGACCGTTGATAGATCGGAGGCTGCAGCCTAACAAGAAAATCCAGTCTGACTCGCCAGACGCTCGCAGTTGATTTTGGCGTTATGCAATCAAAGGAGTTGATATTTGAAGACCCAATATAAAGGTAGTTGCTTATGTAGTGGTGTTAAGTTTGAAGTTAGTGGATTTAGTGCTCAAGCTGCAAATTGTCACTGTTCAATGTGTAGAAAATTTCATGGTGCTGCATTCGGTACACTTGTTGGTGTTACGGAACTACATTGGTTGTCGGGCACTGAATTGCTCAAAGAATTCATAGGTCATAACGGATCAATTCGTACGTTTTGTTCGGAGTGTGGTTCAAGTATTGGTTACAGAATTAAAGATACTCCGTTTACTAAAATTGAAATGGCAATATCAACTTTTGATGAAGAAATTCCAGTAACAATTGATGCCAACATCTATACAAATTACAAAGCCAACTGGTGTGTTATTAATGAGAATTTACTCAATTATAATGAAGGTAGAACTGGTTAACTGGTAATATTAAGTATGCATGACAAGTGACTGTTGTTCCAAGTCAAGCTTTTAAGCCAGTTTTTCATCCCACACCTCGCCGTTTTTAACCAGGGTATTGAGGATCGTGATCATCTTTCCCATGCAGGCAACGATGGCCACTTTCTTTGGTTTTCCTTTCGCGATTAGTGCGTGATATTCGCGTTTAAATTTAGCGTTTGACTGGATCGTAGACATCATGGTCATGAATAAAGCAGTGCGGATTCTTGCTCGACCACCCCCGGTGTTTGTTAATCTACTCGGATAGTACAATTCCCTTAGTAGCTGTTTGAAACTTTTTTAAAACGTCATTCAATTCAGGGGCCTGATGGATGTCAATCCGCTCTATAAATGGGCAAGTTAGGCAGGCGAGAGCATTACCAAAAGGGTCAAGTATTGGGAACGAAAGATTCGTTGCTCCTTTGACAGTTTGACTGGCTTCGCTGAAGTAACCCTGCTCGCGGATTTTTAACAAAAGTGGTTCATATTGTGCCTTCGGTAGTTTTTTTTCACCTCTAACGAGCTTATGATCGCGAACCATTTTGTTACGTGTTTTTTTATCCTGAAACGCTATCAGTATCAAACCTGAACCCGTATTGTGCAAACCAATAACGCCGCCAAGACGCAAAGACAGACGCCAGTTACCTGGGGCGGAATAAGAAGAACAGATCACGACATCACCATCATCCCAAACGGCCAAATGACAAGACTGTTCAGTTTCGATGGAAAGCTTACGCATCATCGGTTCGATAAGATCAAGTAGTCTGCGTCTTGGGGGATGGATGTTTGCTAAACTCAAAAGTTTCAAACTGAGCATGTAACGGTCGCCTTCAGAAGACCGCGTTACATATTTTCGGCGCACAAGAGTATCGAGCATTCGATAAATTTCATTAGGTCCGCGACCTAAGCCATTGGCAATCTCAGTCTGCGTTAAGCTTATAGGCGTTTGAGCCATATATTCAAGGATATCCAGCCCTTTTTCTAGCGCTGGTGCTCGGTATTTGTCCAAACTTTCTTTGGTCATTTTAGGTGCCCCGTTTTTTCACCTGCATAGTTTAGCTGGGTAGTTCTTTTTGTTCTAGTACAGAGTTACCTTTCCTTGCCGATGTGAGCTACCCGATACTATCCATGTTCCTGAATTACATAAAAATTCTGCGTCTCTCAGCTAGCAGTAAGTTTCCGGCACGTGCCCGGCAGCGGGCATGATCATATGTTGACTTGTATGGTTCTTTGGTTATGGAGATATTTGGTTCTTTATAACTGGTCATCCTGGGACTCCACTTCAAGATTTTTTGAATTGTAGTCTTGTGCAAAACCTGATGGTTTTGCTTGTTCAAATATTCATGGATGAATGTGTTATTTATATTTAAAGATATTTATAGACAGATGCGGAGAGCCTAAAGTATGATGAAAAACGAGTTAATCTCGCTTTGGTGACTATTTTTTTAAGTTAAAGGACGTTTGCTGAGCGAGACGCTTAAAAAGCGTCAGGCAATAACCAATATTATTGAGGAGAAAGCAAGGATGAATGCAAGAAAACTAATCGGGTCTGTAATCATGGTGTCAACATTAATGATTTCGGCTGCCCACTCAGCGGAATGGCGTTTGGGTCATGTGTTACCACCAAATCACCCTGCAAATGTCGCACTGGAGAAAGCAGCAGCAGAAATACAGAAAAAAACTGAAGGTCGGATTGATATAAAAGTATTTCCGTCCGCTCAAATTGGGGGAGCAAAAGAAGTGCTTACCGGAATGACGGTAGGAACTCACCATATGGCGTTTGACGGCGCAGGTATTCTGAGCCAATGGAACGCTCGCGCTGGAGTGTTTGAGGCACCGTTCCTGGCTAAGGATTTCGCGCATCTCGAGCGGATGGCAGCAAGTCCGACCGGGCAAGAGATATTTAACGAGTTATTGACTGAGCACGGCTACCGTGTACTGGATCTCTGGTACTACGGTACTCGTCATCTCACCAATAATCGTGGTGCAATAAACTCTATGGCTGATATGGCTGATCTGAAAGTTCGGGTACCTGAAGTAGCCCTTAGTCTCGCTTTTGCTAAGGCGCTTGGTGCGTCACCGACTCCGATGGCATTTTCGGAATTGTATCTAGGCCTGCAAACCGGAGTAGTTGATGGTCAAGAGAATCCGCTGCCTACCATTGATGCCGCTAAATTCTATGAAGTTCAAGAGCATCTGGCATTGACAGGTCATTTGGTACAGTTTGTAGGACCAGTCGTATCCGAAGCGGCATGGACTGCAGCTTCTGAAACGGATCGCGCTGTGGTTCTCGAGGTATTTACCCATATTGGGAATGAGTACAATCAAAGCGTAGTGAGTCAGGAGGCAAAACTAGTTGAAGCGCTTGAAGTGGCTGGAATGAAGGTTACACGTCCTGATCGGGAAGAAATGGCAGCAGCAATGGATTCTGTATATAAGGAATTTGACAAAGTGTGGGGTGTGGGCACCTTCGGCTCGATGGCTACCGTTAAATAAAAATGAATAGAAGCGGCTGGCTTTTTATAAAGTCGGCTGCTCAGTTTTTTTGAGGGTATATGAAAATTATTTATAAAGCGGAAGAAGTACTTCTTGTAACTCTGTTCTTGGTGGCAGTTGCCGTTTTGACTGCGCAAATGTTGAGTAGATATATCCTACCTTATCCGCTCCCTTGGACTGAAGAGCTTGCTCGGTTTCTATTTCTTTGGATAGTATTTTTAGGGGCGGCCTACATCAGTCGTAACAACGGTCATATAGCCATCAATTTTCTGGTGAATCGCCTGCCTCGTCACATTTACTTGATGGTATTTATCGCTATGCAGACGATCATTGTTATCTTTCTAATCATCGTTGTATGGGTTGGGGTGGATTTGGTGATGAAAGTCTGGAAGTTACCGACTATTGCTTTGGGCATCAGTTCTGCCTGGGAGTACGCAGCAGTTCCGTTTTCCTGCGCGATCATGGCGCTACGCATTTTATCTAATATTATTCACGCTCTGAGGTTCGGGCTGCCTAAGAGCGATGACGCAACCTTATTGTAAGGGCTTTTTATGGGACCCATGATTGTAATATGGATGGCACTTCTGCTGCTGGGAATGTCGGTAGCTTTCACCCTGGGAGCGTCGGCGCTACTTCAGCTATGGCTTGATGGAACGCGGCTGGCTGTAATCGCTCAACGAATGACAAAGTCGATCTCAGACTCGTTTCCCCTGCTAGCTGTTCCATTTTTCATCTTCGCTGGAAACCTAATGAACACAGGTGGGATTACCGAGCGCGTATTTTCTTTCGCACGTGTATTGGTAGGGCATTTTCGGGGTGGACTTGCCCATGTGAATGTTGTCGCCTCAATTATATTTTCAGGCATGTCTGGTTCGGCGCTGGCTGACGCCGGTGGCTTAGGGAATATGGAAATCAAAGCCATGCGTGACGCTGGTTACGATGATGGCTTTGCCGGGGCTGTAACAGTTTCGTCTTCAACAATTGGCCCGCTTATTCCGCCGTCTATTCCAATGGTGATTTACGGCGTTCTCGCTGATGTTTCGATTGGCAGAATGTTTTTTGGCGGTGTTGTACCTGGGTTATTGACAGCTGCTGCTCTAATGATTTTAATCGGTTATTATTCACACAAGCGGTCTTATCCAAAAGATAATAAACCACGAGCTAAAGAAGTAATCACCAAGTTTGGCCGCGCCATATTCCCATTATTTACACCCGCCATCATTATAGCTGGAATTGCATTCGGTTTCTTTTCACCAACCGAAGCTGCAGTAGGGGCATCTCTATACGCGATGTTTTTATCGATGATTATTTATCGATCCATTGGCCTACATGATTTCTCTGTACACGACATTTTAAATTTCCACCGTTTTTTCGGGCCTGATTTCCCTCAATATATTGAGAGGAAATAGCAGCAAAAAAACCGCTCTCAGCACGCCTCTTGCATCATCAACCCTGTGAAATAATTGATCAGCCAGATGATCCAGACCATACCGGAAAAAACTGTATTGATAGCGCCCATGTTTTTTCAGCTTGATGGGCGTTTGTTCATGCCGCCATTCACCGGTTTTGTGCGCCCAACAAAAGCCAAGTACCAACAACGCAATCATTTTTTTGATTCGAAAGTAGTGTGTGATACGCGTATCCTCCATATTGAAACCACGTCCCTTTAACGCTTGAAACAATGTCTCGATTTCCCAGCGCTTAGCATACTCAGTAAGCGGGTTTTGCTGCTTCTGGTTGGCTGCTAGAATCAATAACTCCCCCGTTTCCAATCTCATGGCACTTAACCAAATAGGCTGTCCACTGATGTAGCGTACCTTTCTCAACACTATGGATTGATCGGCCCTTAGCGAGCGAAATAAATGACTAACCGGACGACTGACACCGTGGTATACAGCGTGTTGATTAGCCTTCATCCGCATTAGGAAAGGGATGTCATGGATTGATAGCCACCTCCACCAGTCCTCACCAATAAACTCACGGTCACCTAAAATAGCTGTAATATGACTACTGCCAAACTGATGAATAAAGCGCTTCAGCAAAGCAATACGTTCCCGTTGATTGGAGTTACCTTGCTTGTTCAATACCAACCAATAAATGGGCACTGCAATGCCTTTATACACAACACCCAACACCAAAATATTAAGATTGTGCTTGCCCCACTTCCAGTTTGTTCGGTCTAACGTCAAGTAGTACTTATCTTGTGTAAAACCAAATGATTGCATCAGTAGACGAGCCAAAGCATCGTAATCAAAACGAACTTCCCGGAAAAACCGCTGCAAACGACGGTGACGGGAGGCTATTTGACTAGCACCATTCATAGCAACCGCTAGGCGGCTTAAGTTCATATGTTGAACACGAATAAGCGCTAACAATAAAGCAACAAAGCATGTAATACGGGGCTTGCCCCAACCGAGGTGTTCTTTTAAGCTATTTTGAAGTTCGTCAGCAAGTTCCATGGCTTTACTCTCGGTTTGGTCACTTTGAGTAAACCAACTTGCTGACAACTTTTCAATCACTTACACGTTTTGTCGTGTACAGAGACATGATTTATATGATATCGTCCTCGATACTATAAAAACGACCGCAATGGTCTTATTTATAGTAGCAACGGCTAGCGTTTTTGCATGGGTCCTTGCTGCCCATGAAGCGCCGAAACATCTTTCAGAATGGCTATTATCGCTCACAAGTAATCCTTTGTATTTGCTACTAATTATAAATTTTTTCTTATTTATTGCCGGTTTTTTTGTTGAAGGTTTGGCGATAATGATTCTCGCTGTACCAGCATTGGCACCGACAATCGAGGCTGCGGGCATTGACCCGGTACACTTTGGTGTTGTTTTTATTTTTAATTTGATGATCGGTCTGATGACGCCACCAATGGGAATAGGAATATTCGTGGTGTCTGGCGTTTCGGGGATACCCTTCGAAAAACTGACTCGGGCAACGCTCCCGTTCCTTGTTCCATTGATAGTCGTGCTTGTACTTCTAATCATCTTCCCGGTTTTGGTTACTGCGTTACCGAATTACGTTCTAGGGGTAAGGTGAAATAATGACATTCATTAATACTTATGGGAATTGTAATACTTATCAATTCAACACCCGCTTAAATACATTAATCAGAGGGATTTTTTACAATGACTGACCCGCGCATTGAAAAATTTGAAGCTTGCTATACAAGTGTCGTACATGATGTTATGCGAGAGATGGGACTTCGTAATTTCACGTTGCCTCAGCGCATTACGCCACTTCAGCCAGAGATGACCCTTTGCGGCCCCGCTTTTACGATAGACGGGCGGTTAGATGAAGCCGCTGGGGCGCATGAAACTCTGTTGGCATGGACCGGCTTACTCTCTAAATGTCCTGAGGGACATATTTGGACTGCGCAACCGCATACGCACACGATTGCACAAATGGGAGAACTTTCCGCCGAAACGTTGCACCGTAAAGGTGTGCTTGGTTGTGTGTTGGATGGCGCAATTCGTGATAGTCATTTTATTCTGAAGCTGGGCTTCCCGAGTTGGCGTACCCATCACACGCCAAAGGATATCGTTGGTCAATGGTTACCCACCGAAATGAATGTTGATATTATGATCGAAGATGTGCGCATCCGCCCTGGCGATTGGTTGCATGGGGATCGGGATGGGATGGTTTGTGTTCCCGTTGATTTGCTTGATGAAATAATCGAAAAATCTGCTGAGGCAATGAAAAAAGAAAGCAAAGTGCGTACTGCGATTCTCTCTGGCATGGATCCGCAGGATGCCTATCTCAAATGGGGGAAGTTCTAGGATGGGAGAGACCGATGACAGACTTATTATTCTAGCAGACCACGATACTATTGCTGTAGCCCGTTGTGAAATACGAGCAGGTGAACGGCTGTTGATTGGAGGTCGGGAAGTAATGTTTGAATATGACCTCAGCATTGGACATAAACTGGCTTTGGTGCCCATGGTTGTCGATCAAAAAGTGTTGAAGTACGGCGTGCCAATAGGGTCTGTCACAGCAGAGATTGCAGTGGGCGACCATGTGCATCTACATAATATCAAAAGCGATTATACCCCGACATATTCCTTAGCCGACGCGCAGCATGTTAAAGGCGAAGAGGTGAAATCTTGACTATGCAAGGCTATCTCCGTAAAGACGGTCGCAAAGGAATTCGAAACGTCGTTGCTGTTGCCTATTTGGTCGAATGTGCCCACCATATTGCTCGCGAGATCACACTCCCCAATCGAGAAGCTGCCCACCTTATAGGGTTCCCCGGCTGTTTTCCGAACGAATACGCACAGAAGATGATGGAACGGCTGTGTACTCACCCCAATGTAGGCTCCGTACTATTGGTGTCACTTGGCTGCGAGAGTTTCAATCGGCATCAGCTTGAGCAAGTGATTTTGAATAGCGGTCGTATGTGTCAAACGCTGGTTATCCAGAAGGAAGGCGGTAGCCGAAGCACAATTGCCAAGGGCCAGATGTTAGTGGCAGCAGCTGTGGAGAAATTGGGCAAAGACAATACAGTTCCGATGACGGTGTCAGACCTGGTCATCGGAACTATATGTGGCGGTTCGGACGGCACAAGCGGAATATCTGGGAATCCGGCCACTGGCCGTGCTTTTGACCAGCTTGTGGCTGAAGGGGCCGCTTGTATTTTCGAAGAAACGGGTGAGTTAATTGGCTGCGAAGACATAATGGCATCGCGGGCAGCGACGCCAGAACTAGCAGTTGAATTGCGCCAATCAGTTGAGAAAGCTGCTCATTACTACGCGACGCTCGGCTATGGAAGTTTCGCGGCTGGCAATGCGGAGGGTGGGCTCTCTACTATTGAGGAAAAGTCGATGGGTGCCTACGTGAAATCTGGCAGTTCACCTATTTCTGGCCTGATAAAGCCAGGAGATATTCCCCCCAGAGGAGGGCTTTATCTGATGGATGTCGTCCCTGATGGGCCGGTTCGGTTTGGGTTTCCTAATATCTCGGACAACGCTGAGATTGTTGAAATGATGGCCTCGGGAGCGCATTTGACGATCTTTGTAACCGGGCGTGGGTCAGTTGTCGGATCCGCTTTAGCACCAGTCATCAAAGTAGCTGCCAACCCTGAAATGTACGAGCGACTGCATGAGGATATGGATGTGAATGCCGGGAGTATTATGGATGGGACTGCGACGCTGGATGAAATCGGAACAGAAATATACAATCAAGTTATTGCGGTCGCCAGTGGTAAGCTGACTAAATCTGAAGTACTTGGACACCGTGAATTTATCCTGACATACAAGAGTTTTGAACCTATTGGCCCATCGTGTCTGCCGGTTTGACAATGGAATAGAAATAGAACGACTGAACAGCAAGACCAGCAAGACCAGCAAGACCTGCAATTTTCAGGATTTATATGGATTACTAAAGACTGATTTGCTGTATCAAAGCTGGGGCCAGCTAAACAAACAGGCCACTTCAGGCATTGATGGCATAACGCCATCTGTGGGGGCGGTTCAGGTAATTGGCCGTTCTACCACGACTGGTTCTTGGAGGAATCATGGAAATTTATATATCGCTCGCTAGCATATTGGGCGCACTATTAATTGGTGCGATTACCGTTGGACAAGCCCTGTCCGCTGGTGAAGTTCCCGCTATAACCGCACAGTGATTTCCGGGTTTTGCGACGGCCTGCGCCTGATACCCTGGCGCTTTTCCTCTTGGGCCAGCCAACCACTATCTGTGCAGGTTATTTGTTAAGCATACATCGACTGACTGGTTAATCAATCACTTACAAAAATCGCTGGATGTATGCTAATATCACCGCACCATCATATTATTGACCCTGTTGGAGGAGAGTTCATATGACAGATATGAAGCAGTTGGAAAGTGATCTCAAAAGTGGACGTATTTCTCGTCGTGATTTTGTAAAACTAAGCGCAGTATTCGGGATGACAGCAGCGGCGGCGCCCGGTATTTTATTCGCAGACGGACATTCCCCGAAAAAAGGCGGACACCTGAAAATAGGTACCGGACATGGTTCCACAACGGATTCATTAGATCCCGGAACAGCTAGTAACGATTTTACCAATTTATTATTGAATACCATGCATGGTTATCTGACTGTTGTTGCTGGTGATAACTCACTGCAAGGTGAATTGGCCGAGAGTTGGGAAGCATCTGCGGATGCAAAAACCTGGACATTCAAGTTACGCAAAGCCAAATTCCATAACGGTAATCCGGTAACCGGAAAAGATGTTGTCGCTTCACTGAACTTTCACCGTGGTGAAGACAGTAAGTCAGCGGTCAAGTCGACGGTTGATACCATTGCCGATATGAAAGCCGACGGTGACAGTGTTGTCATTACGTTAAAAAATGGTAATGCTGATTTGCCTTACCTGATGAGTGATTACCACCTGGTTATTGCGCCAGCTACTGATGACGGGAAAATTGATCCTGCCGGTACTATTGGTGCGGGTGCTTACAAGCTGACGAATTTTGATCCGGGTGTGAAGGCTGAATTTGAAAAATTTGCTGACTACTGGAATGACAAAGAAGGTCATGTTGATACTGCGGAAGTGATCTCCATCAAGGACGTTGCAGCACGAACTAGTGCCTTGCGTACCGGCGAAGTAGATATTATTGACCGCCTGGATATTAAGACACTGCATCTGTTAGAGCGTGATAAGAAAGTCAAGATCATGGAAACCAGTGGTAACGCGCATTACTCTATGCCTATGCGCTGTGATATGGATCCATATAAGAACAATGATGTTCGTTTAGCACTGAAATACTCGCTGAATCGCGAAGAATTGTTGGAAACCTTGTTACGTGGTCATGGTTATGTGGGTAATGACCATCCGATTGGTCGCGCTAACCGCTATTTAGCGAAGGATTTGGAACAACGTACTTATGATCCTGATAAAGCTAAATTCCACCTGAAGAAAGCGGGCGCTGAAGGCCTGAAAATTAAACTGAGCGCAGCAGATGCAGCGTTCGCAGGTGCGGTTGATGCGGCTGTATTGTACAAAGAACATGCTGCTAAAGCGGGTATCGATGTTGAAGTGGTACGTGAGCCGGATGATGGTTACTGGTCTGATGTATGGATGAAGAAAGACTTCTGCATGTGTTATTGGGGTGGTCGTCCAACGGAAGACTGGATGTTTGTGTCTGCTTATGCGGCTGACTCCAAGTGGAACGATGCTTATTGGCAGAATGAAAAATTCAACAAGCTCTTGGTAGAAGCGCGTTCTGAGTTGGATGAAGCCAAACGTGGCGATATGTATGGCGAGATGCAGGGCATTGTCAGCAACGAAGGCGGCACTGCGATTCCGGTGTTTAACAACTACTTGTTCGCAAGTACGACAAATGTCGGTCAGCCAGAAAACATGTCTAACAACTGGAGTACAGATGGTCAGCGTGCCATTTTGCGTTGGTGGAAGACTGCGTAAGTTCGGTTTTTCGCTTTAATGTTTAGCGTTTAGATACACCAGCCCCCTCTTTTTCAAGAGGGGGCTTTTCAATGGTAGCCATCCATTCCCCAAGGCTTTATAGTGCGTTTCGCAATCAATCAACAGTACATTTAATTAATACGGCCACCCGCGCT
Organism: Caprella mutica; assembly: GCA_947561585.1. Taxonomy (NCBI): domain Eukaryota; kingdom Metazoa; phylum Arthropoda; class Malacostraca; order Amphipoda; family Caprellidae; genus Caprella; species Caprella mutica. The sequence continues at coordinate 13,873 of CANNZV010000002.1, read as the reverse complement.
TAAAATACCTAGGGACATATTACCTTGATTACACTAGCAAACATCACCATGCAGTTTGGTGCTGATCCTCTGTTTGAAAATATTTCTGCCAAGTTTAGTAACGGTAATCGTTATGGTCTGATTGGTGCGAATGGTTGTGGTAAATCGACGCTCATGAAAATTATGAGTGGTGAACTGGCTGCGACAGCGGGGAATATATCACTTTCTCCAGGCACGACTATTGGTACCTTGAGCCAGGATCAATTTGCTTTTGAAGAATACAGTGTGGTCGATACGGTCATCATGGGCGATGTGCCGTTATGGAAGGTGAAGCAAGCCCGTGATGCGATTTATGCCAAGCCTGATATGACGGAAGCTGATGGCATGGCGGTGGCGGAGCTGGAAATCCAGTTTGCGGAAATGGACGGTTACAGTGCGGAAAGTCGTGCTGGCGAGATTTTGTTGCAGGCGGGTATCGTTGAACATTATCACTTCGGCCTGATGAAGCAGGTGGCACCTGGCTGGAAATTGCGGGTATTATTAGCGCAGGCTTTGTTCGCCAATCCGGATATTTTGTTACTGGATGAACCGACCAATAACCTTGATATTGATACCATCAATTGGTTGACCACGGTGCTGAATGACCGTAAAAGCACCATGATTATTATCTCGCATGACCGGTTCTTTCTGAATTCAGTGTGTACGCACATGGCGGATATTGATTACGGTGAGTTGCGTGTTTATCCGGGGAATTATGAGGCGTTTGTTGAAGCCTCTACGTTGATTCGTGAGCAGCTACTGACTTCGAATGCGAAGAAGAGCGCAGAAATGGACGAGCTACAAGGCTTTGTGAATCGTTTCTCGGCGAATGCCTCCAAGGCTAAGCAGGCCAGCTCGCGTGCTAAGAAGTTAGAAAAGATTCAGTTGGATGAAGTGAAAAGCTCCAGCCGTATGTCGCCTTCTATCAGTTTTAAGCAGAGTAAAAAGCTCCATCGCCAAGCAGTGATTCTGGATGAAGTGGGGCATGGTTTTGATGATGGATTGTTGTTTGATGACGGTAAGCTGATTCTCGACGCGGGCGCTAAATTGGCTGTTTTGGGCGATAATGGTGCGGGCAAGACTACACTGTTGCGCTGTTTGATGAATGAATTTACCGCATCGCGTGGGCATATCAAATGGTCTGAAAATGCAGCTATTGGTTATTGTCCGCAGGATAGCAGTGATGATTTTGATACCGACCTGACTATTTTTGACTGGATGTCACAGTGGCGCACGGCTAAGCATGATGATCTGGCAGTGCGTGGTATGTTGGGGCGTTTGTTGTTTACAGCGGATGATGCGAACAAGAAAGCCCGGGTGTGTTCCGGTGGTGAAAAGAACCGGTTGTTATTCGGCAAGCTGATGATGATGGATACCAATGTGCTGGTGATGGATGAGCCGACGAATCACCTCGATTTGGAGGCGATTGAATCGCTGAATATTGGTTTGAAGGCCTATGAAGGAACGCTGATTTTTGTTAGCCATGACCGCGAATTTGTTTCTTCATTAGCTACACATGTGGTTGAGATTAAAGATAATAAGTTAATCGATTTCCACGGGACTTATGAGGAGTATTTGGTGGCTTACCCGCATTGACCTTGTAAGTTAGTCTTATAGCTGATTGTTATGAGAGTGTGAACTCTTGCAACGCCGCTAAAGCCTCATCGGCTTTTTCCGACTGCACAAAAATATGATCATGATAATAAGCCGCGACCACATTAGCGCTGATGCCACGTGATGCCAACTTCTCTGACACAGCTGCGGTTAAACCGACCGCCTCCAAACTGGAATGGACGGTGAGGGTGATTTGTCTGAATTTACTGTCATAGGCCAGTTGTGCCTGATCAGCTGCCTGCGCTGTGATTATCAGTGTCAGGCCTTCTGATTCGACAAAAGTGCCTATCGGATTGAGCGGCACATAATCTGTGTAGCTACCATCCACGGTGCAAAATACATATTCACCCTCTTTCAGTTCCGGTGACATGGATGTCAGTAGCTCTTCTATTTCGGTGATTCCTGCCATTTGTTTTCGCCTATTGAAAAGAAACGAGGGCATATTAAATGCCCTCGTTTTTAGTTTACTGATTACTTAATGGCTTTAGTTGCCGGAAGATTGCAGGGCATCATCACCACGCTTTTCCAGTAGTTCAGTCAGCCATTCCGGATCCATTTCCGGAACCGAAGACAACAACAGGTCAGTATAAGGATCATGTGGCGGTCTGAACATTACGTCCTTCGGCCCTTGTTCCACCACGCGGCCTCGTTGCATGACCACCACCACATCGGCAATCGAACGCACCGTCGCCAAATCATGAGTGATAAACATGTAAGCCAGGTCTAGTTCCTTCTGCAAGCGATCCAACAGGCGCAAAATCTCTTCCGCGACCAGCTGATCCAGTGCACTGGTGATTTCATCACAGATAATAAACTGTGGTTCTGCAGCCAATGCGCGGGCGATACCTATGCGTTGCTTTTGGCCACCGGATAGTTCAGAAGGCAGACGGTTATAATACTGAGCAGGTTCCAGCTCGATCATATGCAGCATATCATCAACACGCTTTCTCAGCTTGCTACCACTCAACCCACCATAAAACGCAGCAGGTCGACCAATGATTTCACCGATAGTCTGCTTCGGGTTTAACGCCGTATCCGCAATCTGGTAAATCATTTGTGCCTGACGTAGCTGGTCTTTGGTACGACTGGAGTACTTTGGTGGCAGCGCCTCGCCATTGAACTCAATCGAGCCGCTGCTAGGAGGTAATAGCCCGGTAATGCAACGTGCTACCGTTGATTTGCCCGATCCTGATTCACCTACTACGGCTACAGTGCGGCCTTTGTAGATATCAAAGGACACATCATTGAGGATTTGATTCACGCCATCATAAGAGGCATCAACGTTCTTTACCGAAACAATAGGCACATCGCCTGCTGCCGGCCCCGGCATTTGATCGCGGCGGAAGTCGCGCACGGCCCATAAGGATTTGGTGTAGTCTTCCTGTGGGTTTTCCAACATGGTTTTGGTATCAGCTTCTTCGACCTCATCACCTTTCAGTAATACCTTAATGGTGTCAGCCATTTGAGCAACTACTGCGAGATCGTGGGTGATATAGATTGCTGCTGTATTGTACTTCTCAACAATTTCACGAATCGCCGCCAATACTTCAATCTGGGTGGTTACATCCAGCGCAGTGGTCGGTTCATCGAAGATAATCAGATCAGGGCGGCAACTCATCGCCATCGCCGTCATCGCACGTTGTAGTTGTCCACCGGATACCTGATGTGGATACCTGAAACCGATTTCTTCCGGGTTAGGCAATTGCAGTTGGCGGTACAGATCAATTGCATCTGCCTCACTCTCTTCGCTTGAGCGCAGTTCATATTGCACAGGTGCTTCGGTGTGCTGATCAATTAGCCTGTGTGACGGGTTGAATGAAGCTGCCGCTGATTGGGCCACATAAGCGATACGTGAGCTGCGCAGTTTGCGCAGGTCAGCTTTGGCTTTTGAGGTCAGTTCCATGCCATCAAATTCAACCGTGCCATTGGAAATCCGGCAACCATCACGGGCGAAGCCCATCGCTGCCAGTCCAATGGTGGATTTACCTGCACCAGACTCACCAATCAGTCCTAGTACTTCACCACGGCGCAGCGTAATGTCGATACCATGAACAATTTCAGCCCACTTGCCGACATCAACATTGGCTTCGATACGCAGATCACGGATTTTAAGTAATACATCATTTGGATCATCAAACATTAGTTAATCTCCTCACACTTTCAGGCCGGATGAACGATATAGCATCCAGTCAACCACAAAGTTAACGGATACGGTTAACAGTGCGATAGCTGCCGCAGGAATCAGTGGCGTATATTCACCAAATGAAATCAGCGTAGCGTTCTCACGTACCATAGAACCCCAGTCTGCTGTTGGTGGTTGGATACCCAATCCGAGGAAAGATAAGCCGGCGACCAACAAGAATACAAAGCAGAAACGTAGGCCAAACTCAGCAATTAAAGGTGCCATTGCATTCGGCAGTATTTCTTTGCGTATCAGGTACCAGCTACTTTCACCGCGCAGTTTGGCGGCTTCGATATAATCCATAACCACAATGTTACCGGCTACCGAACGCGATAAACGGAAGATCAGTGGCGTATAGATAAAGCCAATTACCAGAATCAGATTAATGGTGCTGGTACCGAAAATACTCAGGAGTAACAGAGCAAGAATCAGTGATGGAATCGCCATAACGGTATCAGCCATCCGTCCCAGTACCTGATCAACCCAGCCGCCTTTAATGGCTGCGAATAAACCCAGTGCTGTACCGGCGAGGAAGGCCAGTGTTGTGGTGGCGATGGATAAACCTACCGTGTTTCGTGCGCCGTAAACAATCCGGCTGAACAAATCACGACCTAGCTGATCACCGCCTAGCCACATGGCTGCATCGGCGGGCGCATAACTGGCCCCGACAATTTCTGATTCACCATAAGGTGCAATCCACGGTGCAAATACTGCCGCAATAATGTAAACGAGGATGACGAACAAGCCAAAGGTGGCAGTTAGTGGAGCCGTTTGTAGCGCTTTCTTCGTTTCCCCCGTGAGTACCAGAGTCAGGAATAACCTGAAGACAAAAGCAACGGCTATGGATGCAGCCAGTAAGCCGACAATAGTCAAAAGAGTAGTCATATTATCACCTCACTTAGGATGACGCAGGCGAGGATTGCTAATAATAGCACCCACATCAGCGATCAGATTTAATAAAATGTAGACTGTGGCGAACGTCAGAGTGCAAGCCAGAATCACCGGGTAATCTTGTTTGGTCACACTATCTACCAGCAATTGACCGATGCCCGGATAAACGAATACTACTTCGACCAGCACCACGCCGGTGATCAGATAAGCCAGATTCAGTGCGACGACATTAATAATCGGTGCTAGGGCATTCGGTAAAGCATGGCGCGTGATGACACGTGATTGCGGAACACCTTTTAGTCTGGCCATTTCGATATAAGGCGACGCCAGCAAAGCAATGATTGAGGCTCTGGTCATGCGCATCATGTGTGCGGTGACGACTAGTACCATCGTCATAGCAGGCAGGAATAACCGGTACAATCTATCGAAGAAATCCATATCATCACTGATGTTGGATAGTGCAGGGAAGTAAGAGTTCTTAACAGCAAGAAACAGAATCAGAATGTAACCAACAAAAAATTCCGGTGAAGAAATTGAGGTCAGTGTCATTACGTTAACGACTCGGTCGAACATGGAATTACGATAGAGTGCTGCCAAGATGCCGAGAATCAGCGCGAGCGGCACAGCTACTGCGGCAGCATACAAAGCGAGGAATAGCGTATTGGCAAAACGGGGTGTGATTAATTCACTGACCTGTTTGCCGCTGGTCATTGACTTGCCAAAATCACCGGTGAGTGCACCAGTGAGCCACTCAAAATAACGTACGGGTGCAGAGCGATCCAGACCCAGTTCTTTATTCATAGCAGCGACGGTTTCTGCGGTTGCACCCTGTCCGAGTACAGCTTCCGCCAGGCCACCCGGCCGTAGCTCAATGGCACCAAAGATAATAATAGAGACTGCGAGTAGTGTAATTAACCCGAGGCCCAATCGTTTAATGATAATTTTAAGCACATCATTCATGTAGTTTTCCTCCTGGTGAAGGTATTTCTAATGTGACTGTGGTGATGAAATCAAGGAAAGAGAAACCAGATCATCTATCATGAGATACATGAAATGGTTTACACAGGGGTTATTTTTACCAAAAAAAATCTGGTAATTAAGACGTCGAACTGAGGAGTCTCTGTATAAGAGACTCCTGTTTTACTTGTTTTATCTGAGCAGATCAGAGTGACCTGATCTGCAAACCCCGTTGAACCTTGGAAGCAGGATCAGGGTTTTAAGCGAACCACCAACGATGCGCAGCACGTGCACCATCATTTTCCCAGCTCGCTGCAACACTTGGGCCATGCATGACATTGCTGCGACGTGCACAAACAAAGTTTACGAATGCCGGCAGGATGGTGCCGCCATCATCTTTAGCTATTAGCTGCATTTCGCCGTACATTTCGCCACGCTTTTCATCGTTTAGTTCAGAGCGCGCCATGACCAACAGTTCGTTAAAACGCTCATTCTTCCAATGACTCTCATTCCAGGCAGCATCGGCTGCATAGGTCAGTGAGAACATATTGTCAGGTGTAGGACGTGCGCCCCACTTAACAAAACAAAATGGCTTCTTCAACCAAACGTTCGACCAGTAACCATCACTAGGTTCACGCACAACGTTAATATCGATACCTGAAGATTTTGCGCTTTCTGCGAACAGGCTCACCATGTCCACAGCACCCGGATAAACACTGTCAGTTGCAGACAGGTCAACAGACAGCTTGTCCATACCAGCTTTCTTCAGGTGGAACTTGGCTTTTTCAGGGTCATAAGGGCGCTGTTCCATTTCTTTGTAGTAAGGCATGTTAGGCGAGATATGGACATCATTTGCGATAGTACCGGTGCCGAACATGATCTTTTCAACGATTTCTTCACGATTGATCGAATATTTCAGCGCCAGACGTACATCGAGGTTATCAAAAGGAGCCACATCACAGAACATAGGCAGCGTAATTGCACTACCACTTGGCGTGTTATCAATCAGAATGTCTTTATTGCGTTTCAGCAGAGACAGCGTTTTCAGATCAGTAGAAGTGATTGAGTCAACATCACCTGTCATCAGTGCAGTTTGGCGTGCGTTCGGATCATTAATGACTGTGAATTCTACTTTGTCGAAGTACGCACCTTCGCGGTGCCAGCCGTCATGACGCTCAAATGACATTGATACGCCTGCATCATGCTTAACCATTTTGTACGGGCCGGTGCCATCACCACTTTCCCAGTCGATGGTATCGCCTTTAGCAGGGCAGATAGGGAGGTGGTAATCAGTCATCAGCCAAGGCAGATCAGCAACACCTTGTGATAATTCAAAGACAACCGTGTGGTCACCATCGGCTTTGATGTCTTTAACTGTCGCCAGTAGAGCTTTGGCCGAAGACTTGGTATCTTCACCACGGTGGTGGTTCATCGAGGCGATAACATCAGCTGCGGTACATTTTTTGCCGCTTTGGAAGGTGGCTTTATCATTCAATTTGAATGTCCACACTGTCGCATCATCGTTGGGTTCCCACGAATCTGCTAAATCTGGCCCCAATGTATTTTCAGATGTGATTTCAGTCAGGAAGCTGCGGCACGTGTGTACAATCTGGATTTGCCCCACACTTGAGAAGGTAGCTGGATCCAGTGTGTCAGAGGTATTTGAATCGTGTATCCCAACGCGGAAGGTTCCACCTTTCTTCGGTGTGGAAGCCGCCACTTCTGATGTCCATAGTGCACTACCAGCGGCTAAACCCATGCCTACTGCTAATGAGTGTTGTAAGAATTCGCGACGACCGGTCTTGTTTTTCTGACTGTCACGTATAATTTCCTCAAATAACTGCTTTTCAGTATTGTTCACCTGAAGTTTCTCCTCTTGTTCAGATTAGTAATTATTAGTGGCCATAACATCATTTTACGACAAGTAAATCAAGTCTGATTGATCACTCAGTCAAAGTGTTTTTGGTTATATTAGCATTTATAGACGTTGCAACTGTAAAAAGCTGTACCGAGGTACAAATTATGTGCAAAATTTGTGGGCAAAGTTTATTTGTAAATTAATTGTTGAGTTGAGTAGACGTTTATGATGAATGAAAAGTATCAGCAGCAACTCGATCAGGAGATGTTAGCCTTTATAGCGAAAGGTGAGTCTATCTGTCCGGCGGATACGGCTAGCTTGACCATTGATAGGCAGCGTGAGGTTTATCAGGTTTTGTGCCAGCACTTTCACGCAGGCCATCCGGTGGGTGTTAGCACAACCGATGCAGTCATAGAAACGCAGGAACATTCAATTCCTGTCCGTCAATACACCACCTCAAAACAACAGGCTGTTGCACAGATCATTTATTATCACGGTGGTGGTTTTGTGGTTGGTAATTTGGACAGCCATGACGATGTGTGTGCTGAGTTTTGTGATCAGACCGGTTTTAATGTGACCTCGGTGGATTATCGCCTATCGCCGGAAAATACCCACCCCGCAGCATTTGATGATGCCTTGGCAACTTTTGAGCATATTGCTGCAACAACAGATTTACCCATTATTCTGGCGGGTGACAGCGCTGGAGGGACATTGGCCGCAGCCGTTGCTCATGCCACACGTCAGCATACGGTGAAACCTGTTGGGCAGGTATTGATATACCCGGCTTTAGGAGGTGATATGACGATGGGTTCGTATCTGGAATATGCGGATGCGCCGATGCTCACTACAAAAGATATGGCGTTTTATTATCAGGTGCTTACTGGTGGCGCTGAAATCAGTGATGATCCGACGTTTCTGCCGCTAATGGATACGGATTACAGTGGTTTGCCGCCCACCTGTATTTTTACGGCACAATGTGATCCGTTGCGGGATGACGGACGTGATTATCAGCAAAGGATACTGGCGGCGGGTGGTCAGGTTGAGTGGGTGGATGATATAGGTTTGGTGCATGGGTATTTGCGTGCGCGGCACAGTGCTGAGCTTGCACGGGCTGGTTTTGGGCGGATTGTGGGGGCGTTATCCGGGCTGGTTTAAGGTGTTTATTTGAGAATGTGGTGTTCTATACCGTCGGATTCTAAGGGCATGGTTAAGATATGGGTGGTGATGCGGCGGAATGGCTGAAACACTGTCACCGATCGAGGTTAAATTCGGGCATCAGACTGCGGCTAAGCAGTTGGCGGATGTTGGCGGATGTTGGCGGATGTTGGCGGGTCGGATTGTGCAGGTTCCGGCTGGGTGTGTTTGAGTTGGTGTTTATTAAGAATAATTTAGGTGTATTACTGCGATATTTCTAGGCCAGAAAATGATCTGTATATGTTATTAAATAAAACACGTTGTGGGACACATTATTCGCACATGTAACGATCATCAGTAAGGTAAAGGAGTACTTGATAAATTCTTAAAACTGTGCAAATCTGAAGTTAAACTTCGGATTTGCACAAAAAAATGATCATTTCACGCCATTTACAACCCGTTCTACTCTCCCGTGCTAAGCAATACCCCGTCGTAACGGTGACCGGCCCACGCCAATCCGGCAAAACAACACTCTGTCGTCAAACCTTCCCGGACAAACCCTACGTCAATCTCGAGCGCCCTGATCTAAGGGACTTCGCCCGCTCCGACCCCCGTGCTTTCTTGGCTCAATTCAAAGAACAGGGAGCAGTACTTGATGAAATTCAGCGCGTGCCCGAATTACTCTCATGGATTCAAGCCGAAGTAGATGAAAAAAAGCAGATGGGTCAGTTCATCCTGACCGGAAGTCATCAGTTCGACCTGTCCCGCGAAATAGCCCAGTCCTTAGCTGGCCGCACCACACTGTTGAAATTATTACCCCTGTCCCTAAATGAACTGAATCCGGAAGAGCTGAAGCTCACTTTTGACACCGATCATCTGCTCCATAAAGGCGGCTACCCAAGAATCTATGAACAAAATCTCGATGCATCAATGGTATTGGGAGATTACTTTGAAACCTATGTCCAGCGTGATTTAAGGGAACTGATACAGCTAAAAAATATCCAGTTATTTGAAAAGTTTGTCCGATTGCTAGCGGGGCGCAGCGGTCAAACGGTGAACATGCAAAGCCTGGCGAATGATGTGGGTGTTTCAGGGAATACGATTAGTGATTGGGTGTCCTTGCTGGAAGCTTCTTTTATCATTTTTCGCCTGCCGCCGTGGTTCGCTAATATTGGTAAACGCCTGACTAAATCACCGAAACTCTATTTTTATGACGTGGGTCTGGCCGCATGGTTAATTGGTATTACCAGAGTTGAACACATGGCGACTCATCCGTTGCGGGGTCATTTATTTGAAAATATGGTGGTGCTGGAGGTGCTGAAACATATTTATAATGAAGGTGAAAAACCCACTGTGTATTTTTACCGTGATTCCCAAAAAAATGAAGCAGATATAGTGATAGAAAGCGGTGATGGCATACGAATTATAGAAGTGAAGTCAGCGCAAACAGTTCCCAGTGGTGCCATGAAGCCCACTCGTAAAGTCGCTGATATTCTGGGTGATCGGGTTAAAAGTATGACGCTGGTTTACGGTGGTGATGAATACCAGAAGCGTTCAGATTTTGAGGTGCTGCCTTACCGCGATATAGGCAGTTGGCTAAGTTCCAACCTCTGATGCCTGCTCCGCCAACCGATAATAAATCCGGGAAGAGGGCGGCAGCGTCTGTTGCATAGCATGATGCATCACCCTTAACTTACCTAAAATTCCAATCTTCTTTTTAGCACGGGTAATCCCGGTATAAAGCAACTCCCGCCCCAGAATCGGAATATCTTCATTCTCAGGCAGTATCAACAACACTTCATCAAACTCCGATCCCTGGCTCTTGTGAATCGTCATGCACCAGGCTGTTTCATGGGCAGGCAAGCGAATAGGTGCGATAGCACGAAAGCCTTCCTGATCCGGAAACCATACCCTTAGTTGCCCGCTGTTATCCGCTAGGGTCAGACCAATATCACCATTAAATAAATTTTGTCGATAGTCATTCTGAGTCACCATCACCGGGCGGCCCGCAAACCACTGTTTATCCGATGAGTAGTGTTGGTTGCTCTGTTGGCGCTGCATGAATTCACTGATATGCAGGTTCAGTTGCTCAGTGCCGGATGGGCCTTTGCGCAGCGGCGTGAGTATACGAAAACGATTGAATGCCCTGAAAATACGCTGCAAATGCTGAGTTACGTCATCCTCTGGTTGTTGTTGGGTCAGTTGCAGATAGTCGCCCCAAACCGCTGGTAACTGCTGCATATCCAGTGAGCCGCTATCATTATGCGCAATGTCAGTCCATTCGGTATCAAGAATAGTTTTCAGGCGTTTTTCCTGTCCATCCCGCACCGCCGCCGCTAATTGGCCAATGCCACTGTTAACATCAAAGCGCCAGCTTTTCTGCAATACGACGATATGATCATTCAGTACGGGTGGGTTTTCCTGCACAAAACTATCGCCGGCAGCGTCAGTTTCTGAGCATAAATAATCCAGTTGCTGCTGTCGGGTGGTTGAATATTGATTGTCAGCCTGTGCACAGAAATCACGGAAAATAGAGCCGGTTTCTACCGCAGCTAGCTGGTCTTTATCACCCAACAGAATCAATCGTGCCTGTGGTGGCACAGCTTCAAACAGGTGAGTCATCAATGAAATATCAATCATTGATGCTTCATCAACAATCACTACGTCAGCGGACAACAGGTTGTGCTGATGGTGTCGGAAGCTAACCCGGCCGGGAATAAATCCCAGTAAACGGTGCAGGGTGGTGGCTTGTTCGGGAATGTGCTCAGACAATGCTGCCGGAATGTCCAAATTATTTTTAGCTTGTCGGATGGATTCCTGTAACCGCATCGCCGCTTTACCGGTGGGTGCGGCCAGGAGAATCCGTTGTGGGTTCACCTGCATTTGTTCGATGAGCAGCCAAAGCAAGCGTATAACAGTGGTAGTTTTTCCGGTGCCCGGCCCGCCGGAGATCACCAGAAAGCGACTGTAAGCCGCCATCGCTACCGCACGTTGTTGCCAATCCTGTTTATCGCTGTCTTTGATTTGTGTGTGGTCGATTTGTGTGTGGTCAGCTAAAGCTGATAGATAGTGCCAGTCCTTGATGCGTGTCCGGATGTCAGTCGTTTGTTTTCCGGTCAGGAGCAGGGTGCTCAGGCGATGTTGTAGCGATTGGGCTAGTCGGTGTTCATATTGCCAATAACGATTAAGCCATACATGATCATCTTCGATAATGAGTGGGGCATATTCACCGGCTGAACCCACCACCGGTAAGGCTAATAAGGTTTTCAGATCACCAGGTGTGTAGGGGAAGGCTTCTGATTCGTCAGCGATGTCAACAAGGGGTAAGGCAATGACCCCATCACGAGTGGCGGCGCTGGTATGACGGGCGAGTGTTGTCAGTTGTGTTTTTTGGTCTGGGGACAAGGTATATCCGTCATTACTACAAAGTCGCAGTAATAAGTCAGCCAGTTGTTTGTCCAGAAAATTGTAGCTATCCGCCGTTATTGCCATGTTCGTTGGTGCCGATAAGTTTATCCCGATACCGGGATAATACGCGACTCAGAAGCAGTCCATGAATAATTTCATGTTTTTCTGTGTAATACACATGTAGCGACTAAACCCCGCAAGCATGAAATTCGGCGACTTTCACAGTAACGACTTATGGGTGTATACGTCGGAATTCCTGGGCCATACGCCGCCCCAGGTAAATTTGGCCACGGGTATTGAAATGAATATTATCCGCTGCTTTGGTGAGATCATCGGTATTTATCCAAAGTGTTCTTGGTACTTGCCGGGTGGTTTGTACCTGCGTATTACGCACGGTATTCACCGCTGGAAACTGTGCTACGGGGGGATTAATGCGCCCAAGAATGAAGGCGGCATTCGGGCTTCTGTATTCCCGGCGCATATCAAAAATCAGATTGCGCAGATTGCCGGCGTATGCATTAGCCGCTTGTTGGTAACGTGCATCACGCTCACCCTGCATCCAGATAAAGCCGTTGACGGTATTACCATTTTGTAAAACACGGCTAATTTCCACCTGGCGTTTTAACAAGGCGTATAAGCTGTTTTGAATGCGGCTATTGGCCATCCGGAATGAGATACGAGGATTCCACACCCGCGCCCAGTCATAAATAGATGTGCCGCCCACCGCTAGTTTTATAATATTAATGCGCCGATTCGGGTACCACGCCGCAATAAATTTGGCAAACGAGGCTTCAGGGCCAATGGAGCCGTTGCGTTGGCGTGAGAAATCAGACAATTGTCCATATTGATAGAAGTTGACCTGACTGGATTTAGCTTTCAGCCATCCTGGCAACTCGCGAAACTTACTTTCTGTCCAGCCAGCCATATTAGATTGACCGGCCAGGATAAAAGTCATATCTCCTTGCATCGCAGTATTCCTATTTCAGCATTCTTTGTTCTGAGTATAGGTCATGCCAGTGTTACTTAACCTTGGTAATATGTACGTTTATCGTAGGGCTTATGCCAAAAGTCTAACTATCGTCTAGCGGAATCTGATAATACTGATGCCGGATTTTCCTCCTGCGACCAGTGCTGTTTTCTGGTCGGGTAACAGGGCGACATCTTCGGCTGTGCCGTGTGTCTTTATGCTGCCCAGGTTCACTGGCCTTTGCGGTTGAGATACGTCGATAGTTTTCACCCCATTAAACAAATCGGCAACAAACGCAGTGCGGTTATCTGCTGACAGCGTCACAGCAAAAGCATTCTGTGCCGTAGCTTGCCCAATCATGCGTGGCGACTGTGCTTGTCGAATATCAAAAATCTGTAAACCTCCCGTATTGTTGGCGGAAAATAAGAGGCCCCCATTGTTAGATAAAGCCATGCCCTGCGCATGCCCGCGCGTTTTTGCCCGTGCGATGGATTGCGGGCTGAAAGGGGTACGAACATTGACGATATGAATGCCGTTGGACTGCTCTGCGATGTACAGTGTTTGTCCGTTTGCTGATAGCAATACGCTGGCCGCACTGGCTTGTGTCGGGATGGTGGCAATGATCTTCGGCTGTGCTGAGTGACTGACATCAACTACTACCACGCCATTCGTGTTGTCGGCAATATAAGCCACCTTGCTGTCCGGTGAAATAGCGACATCGAAAGCAAAAGAGGGTGTGTCCAGTCGCCCGAGTAATTTCAGTTCGCCATTGCTGGCTAAAGCAAGAATATCCAGCCCACCTGCGCCATTTGCCACATAAACCCGTTGGCCACTGCGTGAGATG